>JANRMT010062840.1:29892288-29951489 GCA_026402145.1 Polypterus bichir lapradei
ATAGATAGATAGATAGATAGATAGATAGATAGATAGATAGATAGATACTTTATTAATCCCAAGGGGAAATTCACATACTCCAGCAGCAGCATACTGATAAAAATAAGCAATATTAAATTAAAGAGTGATAAAAATGCAGGTAAAACAGACAATATCTTTGTATAATGTTAACGTTTACCCCCCCGGGTGGAATTGAAGAGTCACATAGTGTGGTGGAGGAACAATCTCCTCAGTCTGTCAGTGGAGCAGGACGGTGACAGCAGTCTGTCGCTGAAGCTGCTCCTCCGTCTGGAGATGATCCTGTTCAGTGGATGCAGTGGATTCTCCATGATTGACAGGAGCCTGCTCAGCACCCGTCGTTCTGCCACAGATGTCAAACTGTCCAGCTCCATGCCTATAAAAGAGCCTGCCTTCCTCACCAGTTTGTCCAGCCTTGAGGCATCCTTCTTCTTTATGCTGCCTCCCTAGCACAACACCACGTAGAAGAGGGCACTCGCCACAACCGTCTGATAGAACATCTGCAGCATCTTATTGCAGATGTTTAAGGACGCCAGCCTTCTAAGGAAGTATAGTCGGCTTTGTCCTCTCTTGCACAGAGCATCAGTATTGGCAGACCAGTCCAATTTATCATCCAGCTGCACTCCCAGGTATTTATAGGTCTGTACCCTCTGCACACAGTCACCTCTAATGATCACGGGGTCCATGAGGGGCCTGGGTCTCCTAAAATCCACCACCAGCTCCTTGGTTTTGCTGGTGTTCAGTTGTAGGTGGTTTGAGTTGCACCATTTAACAAAGTCCTTGATTAGGTTCCTATACTCCTCCTCCTGCCCACTCCTGATGCAGCCCACGACAGCAGTGTCGTCAGCGAACTTTTGCACGTGGCAGGACTCTGAGTTGTATTGGAAGTCCGATGTATATAGGCAGAACAGGACCTGAGAAAGTACAGTCCCCTGCGGCGCTCCTGTGTTGCTGACCACAATGTCAGACCTGCAGTTCCTGAGATGCACATACTGAGGTCTGTCTGTAAGATAGTCCACGATTCATGCCACCAGGTATGTATCTACTCCCATCTCTGTCAGCTTGTCCCTGAGGAGCAGAAGTTGGATGGTGTTGAAGGCACTAGAGAAGTCCAGAAACATAATTCTTACAGCACCACTGCCTCTGTCCAAGTGGGAGAGGGATCGGTGTAGCATATAGATGATGGCATCCTCCGCTCCCACCTTCTCCTGGTATGTGAACTGCAGAGGGTCGAGGGCGTGGCGGACCTGTGGCCTCAGGTGGTGAAGCAGCAGCCACTCCATGGTCTTCATCACATGTGATGTCAGAGCGACAAGCTGGAAGTCAGCTCACCAGGACGTGATACCTTTGGGACTGGGGTGATGCAAGATGTTTTCCAAAGCCTCAGGACTCTCCCCTGTTCTAGGCTCAGGTTGAAGATGTGCTGTAGAGGACTCCCCAGCTTCAGTGCACAGGCCTTCAGCAGTCATGGCGATACTCCATCTGGATCCGCTGCTTTGCTGGCACAAAGTCTCCTCAGCTCTCTGCTCACCTGGGCTGCTGTAATTGTGGGTTGGGGGAAACTCTCTCCTATGCTGGTATCAGCAGAAGGATGGGTGGAGGGTGCAGTACTCCGAGGTGAGAGTGGGTTAGGGTGGTCAAACCTGTTAAAGAAGTTGTTCATCTGGTTTGCTCTCTCCATGTCTTTCTCGATGGTGGCACCCCGCTTTGAGCTGCAGCCAGTGATGATCTTCATCTCATCCCATACTTCCTTCATGCTGTTATTCTGCAACTTCTGCTCCAGCTTTCTCCTGTACTGTTCCTTCGCCGCCCTGAGCTGGACTTGGAGTTCCTTCTGCACGCGCTTGAGCTCATGCTAATCACCGCCTTTAAAAACCCTTTTCTTCTGGTTCAAAAGGCCCTTGATGTCACTTGTAATCTATGGCTTGTTGTTAGCATAGCAGCATACTGTTCTTACTGGAACTACAATGTCCATACAGAACTTAATGTAGTCAGTAGTGCAGTCAACAACCTCCTCAATGTTCTCACTATATGATCCCTGCAGTATATCCTAGTCTGTAGTTCCAAAGCAGTCTCTCAGAGCCTGCTCTGCCTCAGTGGACCACTTCCTGAATGATCATGTGGTTGTAGGTAGCGCCTTCACTCTTGGTTTGTAGTGAGGCTGAAGCAGAACCAGGTTATGATCTGCTTTCCCAAGCGCAGGCAGCGGGATGGAGCTGTAGGCGTCTTTATCATTTGCATACAGTAGGTCAATAGTCCTATTTTCCCGGGTGTTACAATCCACATACTGGGAACACTGAGGTATCATAATATTCTGACTGGAGTCTAGCCGAGCAAGCAGGCAAGCAATGGATAAAAGGAGCAAAATCCCCTGAATAGGGCACCATTTCAGAATGAACACACACATATCAAGGGATCATTTAGCATTGCCAATTCACCTAATCCAAATGTCTTTGAACTATGGAAGGAAACTGGAATAAATCAACACAGATCCACATGCAAACTCCATGCACAGAACTCCAGACTCCTTACCACAAGGCAGCAGTGCTACCACTGCATCACCGTGCACATAATTCATTGATTATTAATATGTTTACATTAACTGTGACCTTTAGAAAAAATACCTTTTATTTGAGACTTATTTCAGTAACATAGTGCATCCACTGGAGGGCCGTGTTGGTGATACCGTGAGTTCACATTTCACTGATATTTCTTTTCCCCTGTTCTCCCATGGTTTGTAGTAAAAATGTCAATCAGGAACATGGCCAAATTTATGTGATGATTAGATCATGACTATTCAAAAAAGACATTATGATGGGAAATTATTGTAAGGGGCTTAAAGGATGTGTACAAAGCATATATTTTTAAGTTGATTTGAAATTTATAAAGGTACTTAGCGTGACATGAGGCATAGTCATTTTTGCTGTTTTGAGCATAAACAAAATTTTATTATGGAATCTTAACATGGTGGGCAGCACAGTGGTGCAGTGGTATTGCTGCTGCCTTGCAGTAAGCAGACCAGGGTTTGCTTCCCAGGTCCTCCCTGCGTGGAGTTTGCATGTTCTCCCCGTGTCTGTGCAGGTTTCTTCCCAAAGACATGCAGGTTTGGTGCATTGGCGATCCTAATTTGTCCCTTGTGTGTGCTCTGCGGTGGGCTGGCACCCTGCCTGGGATTTGTTCCTGCCTTGTGCCCTGTGCTGCCTGGGATTGGCTCCAGTAGACCCCCATGACCCTGTGTTAGGATATAGCAGGTTGGACTATGACTGACTGATCTTATATGGTTTTATATATGAGGCCCCTGCTCCCCACAAAGCAAATTTGATTAGGACATTAAGTAAGTAATGGGTTCCTACCAGTTCTTCTTTTTACAATATACAGTACATTATTGTAAAGTTTCTGTTTCATAACTTTGGCCAGATGGAAAAGGAAAAGGTTTCATTACATCTGTTACTTTGTTGTATATATTTTAAATATCCCATCAGTATTTTTTTGATTTTTACAAATTTATTATTATTCATTTCCATGTTTTAATTTAATCATTAGGCATTTACAAACATATAAAATGTCCACAGGGTTGAATAACCAAAAACATTTTCTTGTACATGCAGTGTTCTCCTGTCTGTGAACAGCAATGATACTGTAAATGGAAGTAACAGTGACCCCTGTGAAAATTTCCCTAAGGACTGCTATTTTCCCTTCCATGAAGAATAAGCAGCAGAAGATGTGTAAAGTCAGCTGACAGCTACAGCTCATTGCACTTCCAGGTTAAAAAAATATTTCACCACCCAAGAGGAGTCCACTCAGGTCATCGAGTTAAATGCTAAGTTGTCTTGACATCTCATTCAGAAACTTTTGAATGACTGCAATAGTCTGAGTCGATAATTTCCCCACCTTATTCCCATGACTCTGTGTGTTAAGCTTGGTTTAAGGTGCCTGTTAAATTGCAATCTGAGAGTCCTGTAAACAACTTTTTCAAATTCCAAGGGGGATTCTATGTGAACAAGCTTCTTTCTGGCCATTCTGTCATAAAACCCAGATCAGTAGAATGTTGCAGTGATGTCTGTCCATCTGGACGTTTCTCCTGTCTCCATACAGGTTCTCTGGAGCTCAGTCAGAGTGTCCATTGGGTTCTTGGTCACATCTCTTACCAAAAAAACTCACAAAACTTTATTTGATCCTGAAGCGATTCTCCAAAAAGGCTTGGAGCTGGATCCTATCGACTAGCTCTAAGATCCACTCTGCTAAGCCAAGATTTGTATAAGTGACTTATCCCTGTCTGTGAAGACTGAATGCCAGCATTACTTCAAGTGAGCATCAGCACCTATACTCTTGTGTCAAAAGGGCAGCATCACATCACACCTCGGACAAAGGACCATGTAGCACAAGACAGTGAGTGCACTCCAACACAAAAAGAGTCCTCCATTTTAATCCAGAGCAACAACACGCAACTCCACACAGCATCAGACATCATGAAGGTTTAGTATTGTAAAACTGTTTCTCTGTGCCAAGATAAATTAGAACTCTAAACAGCCAGTTATCATCCAGCATCTTCAGTGTTAAATATTAATCTGTCTCCCCTGTTTTGTGTCTTGTCTTCTGTGTCAGTATATATGCAGTTATCATTCTAAAGTCTTTTTCTTTTATCGATTAACTGTATTATTGTGTTTCTTAAAATGAGTGTGCTTCAGTTACCTTGACTATAAGTCTAATGGCCAGAAAACCCTCCTACAGAGAAAGATAAGGCAAATAACTGTGCGCCTTCCCAAATTATTTTATTAATTGCCAAAAGAAAAACTCATAAGGAATTAACTGATTGATTAACATCAATCAATCAATTCTTCTCACATCAAACACAATTTAATTACATTTTTTAGTGTCCTTGGGTGGGCATGAAACAGAGATGCCTCACTCACAATGGCGTAGGTAGGGTGAGGATAAGGAGGCTGTATGGCCCACTTGGCTCTGTTTAATAAACTTAAGTACTAGACTTTTTAAACTTTTTTTGACAATTTTGTTTTATTTGATAGGGATATGGCAAGCCAATGTGTGTTAAAATATATTTTAAATTATATATAAATTATATTTTACAAATGTAAATCTTGACCAGTTCGCTGACTTATTCCGACCAAAGATATTGGGATTGAATGGGACGAACTATTCAATCTTATTATTAATATTTTATTATTCCCTCAATCTCAAGATAAAGAGAACAAAAGAGAGTGGTGTTGCTTTTAGAAAAAAGAAAAAGACAAGGGAAGAAGTATTAACAAGGAATGAATGGGCATTATTGAAGTACCTCTATTGCAAATAATAATTAAAAATGTTAAGTTTTCATCATTTTCATTTTTTGTATGATATTTATCATGTTTTTTGTAAATGTTGCAGCAAACTCAAAGAGCACCCCGGGTGACAAAAATTCTCGCCAAACCACTGCTCACTCATTTCCTACAAGGAAGAGGAACAAACTTAAAATACTGTTGAATTTATACATGAAGAGCCAATGACAAATTGTGTATTCCAGTCTTTTCAGGAGAGTAGTTGAATTAGCTAGATTCTGATGTTATTAAGTCAAAAAAAATTCTCCATTTATGCCCAGTTTACTTGCATCACACAGACTCTTGGAAAAGAACAGAGAAGCAGCTTCAGGGTTTCTTGTAGCTTTCTTAATCTTTTTAGATATGCGTTGTCACCCCACAGGCAACTGACTAATTTTTGCACGATTGTTATAATCAGAGTTGCCGTTCTAAAGTAAGCAAAACTATAAAATTATAAAGCTTTCTTCATGTTGTTTATTACTACATTCTTAGTGGCCAGGATGATGCAAGATTTGCAAATAGAAACACTGAGACTAATGTAAAAAAAAAAAATAGCTGATAAATAAAACTTTGCATAATCCTAGAATTTCATGTCTAAATGTATTTTAAGTCAACAAACATCCACTAAACCCACCTTGAAAGGTTGAGCGCCAGGGCTGTCCAGTAGGCTTCAAGGGGGGCGGTGACTACGGCATCAAAGAGTACTTCCTGCACCAGCTCCTCGTCACCTAGGCAACGAGAAAATAAGAAGTGTGTGCGGATTTATTTTCACAGCTTTAGGCAGTCTTTAACACCAACCTACGAGAGCAGCAAGCTTTGACAACTTAATTACATCTCCAAGCAATTCTGCAGCAACTGGAGAAGCAAAGAAAAGCTTTCAAAAGTCTAAATTATATATAATTAGGCATTTGGTTAAAATCACAATGTATGCATTTTTAATTGCACAGCAAAACGTGGGACCACAGTTTGCCTTGCATTTTGGAATTTAAAGGTGAAATTCATATATCTTGATGACCTCATACCCATAAATGAAGACAGAAATTTCATTGCCTAAAGTGCTGGAATTTAAGACGGGAAGAAATAATTTTGTCTGTGACTTCCGTTAAGTTTCAGAATGTATAATGTGATCCTATTAACCCTGAGCTTTGTTTTGTGATGCAGTTCGTCTTTATTCTATGCACTTGGAGAATTTGAGGAATATTTGTTTTGATTTAATACTGTATAAGAGTCCATGCCTAGTCAAAGTACAGTATATTACATGCTTTAATTTACATTCATTTACTAGTGAAAAGGCTGTGTTCTCAATAAGTCACCTACTTCTTAGTAAACACAAGAAATATGGTTTTACTTGTTTTTCTTCTAAAATAAATTTTCAAACAAGGTAAAACTAACCAAAGAGCATCTGATAATAAAGGCCATTTTTACTATTAATACTACCACATAATGTATTAATCTAGCCACCCTAAAGTGGGCAAGCCAGCCCAACTTTGAGCGCTTTGAGTAGTGAGAAAAGCGCTATATAAATGCAAAGAATTATTATTAACTTGGTGCCAATCCCAAGCCTGGATAAATAAGAGAAAGTCAGTGTCAGGAATGACATTCGGCTGTAAAACTTGGTAAACCCTAATGATGGAATCAGTCCAGTGAGCTTTGGAAATGCCATATAATTAGATGTAAGAAGATACAATTGTCTCTACAAAATGGTGTAATTGAGGTGCAAACATAAAACACAAAATAATTGATCACATAAGTATTCAAACCCTTTGTCATGACACACTTAAAATATCACTGTTACAGCCAATCGGTTTTATAAGTCACATCATTATTTCAACAAAGATCACCTGTCTGCATTTAAGGGGTTTGAATTGATTGTAGTATAAATACACCATAGATGGAAACTCCAGCTTGTGGTGAGTCAGTATGGTGCACTAACCAACACAATGAAGACAAAAGAACACTCCAAGCAATGCTGTGAAAAGTACAAGTCACGGGGTGGAGACAACAAATATCCAGGTCACTGCATATCCCTTGGGGTCCAGTTAAATCAGTCATTAAGTAATGGAAAAAGGATGGCACAGCTGTAAATCTGCCCAGAGCAAGCAGTCCACAAATGATGAGCAATCATGTATGAAGACAACTAGAGAGGCAGGCCACCAAGAGACTAATGAAAACTCTGAAGAATTTACAAGCTACTTTGGGTGAGATTGGAGAGACTGTGTAGACAACAACTCTTGCTCTGCTTCTTCACTAGTCGCAGCTTTATAAGAGTGTGACAAAGAAAAAAAAATGCACATCACATCTCAGCGAGCATTTGCCAGATGGTGCATAGAAGACTCTGAAGTTAGCTGAAGGAAGGTTATATGGTCTGACGAGACCAAAAAAAGAGCTTTTTGTCCATCAGGATAAACACCATGTTCGAACACTGCACATTATCAAAACCACACCATCCCCACCGTGAAGCATGCTGGTTCCAGTGTTGATGCTATGGGGATGCTTCTCTGCTGCACGCAAAGGAAAGTTCTGAGGTTGGAGGGCAAAATGAATATAGCAAAATATGGGAATATCCTGAAGGAAACCTTGATGCAGTATACAAGAAACCAGCACCTTGAGAAACAATGACAGAAAGCATCTACTCTAAGCTACAGAGGAGTGTCTTAAAACAACAATGTTAATATCCTGGAGTGCTTGAGTCAGTGTCCAACTTGTGGCTGTATTTGATAAAGGCTGTTCACTCACGATCCCCATGCAGCCTGACACCCCTTGAGCATTATCCAAAGAAGAGTGTGGAGAAGTGTCTGTGTCCAGTTATGGAAAGCCGATAGAGACCTGTGCACATAGACTAAAGTCTGTCATGGCTGCCAAAGGTGTATCTACTAAATACTGACTAGAAGGAGGTGAATACTTAGGTGATCAATTATTTTGTGTTTAATATTTGTAATTATTCTAAACTACTTGTAGACATCTTTTTTTTAACTTTGAGTCATTTTCCGTTAATCATTTTCAAAAGGCCAAAATAGATCCACTTTGATTTAGCGTTCCATGACAATAAAATCGGAAAACTTCCAAGGGGGTGGATACTTTTTATAGGCACAGTAAATCACAGCTAAAAACTACCGCTATGGCCTCTGCTTTTCTGCTGTTCTTTTGTAAATACAGTTAAAAATCATGGAATTCAAGAAAGTGGTTGCACTAAAGTCAAATGGTGAATTACAACAGGATTGAATGCACTTGGTTATGACACTATTAAATTTTGGCACCACTGACTTCTTCATTAAATGACTGAAACATTGCTATAAAAGAAATGTCAGTCACTCATTATCCAACCCGCTCTATCCTAACACAGGGTCGCAGGGATCTGTTGGAGCCAGTCCCAGCCAACACAAGGGTGCAAGGCAGGAAGCAAATCCCCAGGCAGGGCACCAGCCCACCGCAATAAAAGAAATGTAATTATTTATTTGCCATTCTCTGCAACAGGAGATGATCATAGTAGATATTAATATTAAATTAGCAGAGGATGATTTTCAGGCGGCACGGTGGCGCAGTGGTAGGGCTGCTGCCTTGCAGTTTGGAGACCCAGGTTTGCTTCCCAGGTCCTCCCTGTGTGGAGTTTGCATGTTCTGCCCATGTCTGCGTGGGTTTCCTCTGGGTATTCCGGTTTCCTCCCACAGTCCAAAGATATGCAGGTTTGGTGCATTGGCGATTCTAAATTGTCCCGTGTGTGTGCTCTGCAGTGGGCTGGCGCCCTGCCTGGGATTTGTTGGCTGGGATTGGCTCCAGCAGACCCCCGTGACCCTGTAGTTAAGATATAACGGGTTGGATAATGGATGGATGGATGATTTTCAGCTAGCAATACACAAAAATATATACTATTGTCATACTTTTGCCAGGGCAACATTTTTATATTTTAAAGGAGGGTTCCATTATAAGAATATAAATATTACAGTGGATAGTGAAATAAAGTAAATTGATGTAATTCTCTCTGCCACATGTCTCCTGTAGCAGCTAACAGGTAAGAGCTGAAGTGTTGAGGCAGCCATGTACTGATTGGGCAGCTATGAGTAAAGCACTAGCTTTTTCTTTAACCAAAGTAGACTAGACGCATGAACATAGCGGAGACATTTATTTATTATTTTTACCTTCTGCAAGACAGCATTCTTCTGTATACATTTACCAGGATGATCATATATTTCCAAGTGTTTCCATTCTTCTGCACTCCTCAGTCAACATTTATGATCCCTGACAGTTTTTTCGATTAACACAGCACAGGTTTTTTAAGTGTTAAACTCTAATTTAAAATATAACAAAAGCAATTTTAATTAATAAAGTTTAGATTTAACATTCTGTCTAAGCTTCTTTAAAAAACTGGCTTTACCTAACAACTGCTGCTGTGTCCTTAAGACTGAGAGGATGCACCCAGATTAACATTTTGTGAGCTTCATGGGGCTACGGGTAGCCAGAGCCAATGCTAACATCATTAAATGTAAAGTGAAACTCGGCACTGAACAGGTCATCCTGCAATTGGGTGCCACAAACACACAAAGTACATTCAATTAAATGAAGTTTGGACAAGGGAAAGAAATCAGAATACCCAGAGGAAACCCAAACCAAACCTGGATGTGGGAGTCCTCAGCATTCAACTAAAAGAAGTGGAAGTTCAGGGTGTTATGTGTAGATGGGTGCAAAATTGGCTCCGTTACAGGAAGGAAAGGGTTATGGTGTGAAATGGCTGCCGTTAACAGTGGTGTTCCACAGGGGTCAGTGCTAGGGCTGTTGCTATTTTTAATATACTGCATATAAATGATCTGGATAGGAATGTAAGTAACAAGCTGGTTTGGTCTGCAGATAATCTAGAATCCATTGACCATTGCAGAGGGATTTGGAAGACATAAAGGCTTGGGCAGATTTGTGGCAGATAAAATATAATATAAGTAAATGTAAAGTAGTACATGTAAGAAGCAAAAATGTTAAGTTTGAATACACAATGGGAGGTCTGAAAATCAAAAGTACACCTTATGAGAAGGATTTAGGAGTCATAGTGGACTCATTACTATCAACTGCCACAGTGTTCAGAAGCCATTATGAAGGCAAACAGAATGTTAGGTTATATAGCACAATGTGTGGAGTACAAGTCCTAAGAGGTTGTGGTCAAGCTTTATAACACACTGGTGAGGCCTCATCTTGAGTACTATGTGCAGTTTTGGTCATCCAGGCTACATAAAGGACATAGCAGCGCTAGAAAAGGCCCAAAAAAGAGTGACTAGGCTGATTCCAGGGCTACAGGAGTTGAATTATGAAGAAAGATTAAAAGAGCTGAGCCTTTACAGTTCAAACAAAAGAAGATTAAGAGGTGACATGAGTGATGTATTTAAAATTATGAAGGGAATTAGTCCAGTGGATCGAGACTGTTATTTTAAAATGAGTTCTTCAAGAACATGGGGACACCGTTGGAAACTGGTTAAGGGTAGATGTCATACAAACATTAGGAAGTTTTTCTTTACACAGAGAGAACGAAAGACACTTGGAATAAACTACCAAGTAGTGTGGTAGACAGTAAGACATTAGGGACTTTCAAAACTCAACTTGATGTTATTTCGGAAGAATTAAGTGGATATGACCAGTCAGATTTATTAGGCTGAATGGCCTGTTCTCATCTAGATTGTTTTAATTAACCAGGCAACTTATTGATTAATGAGTTAAATCTGCAAATTTATTTTAAGGTATAATTTACATCAGAAACACTAGGGGGAGAAGCAGATCTTTGATTCCATGACTTTATCAGGATAAAAGTAGCTTAGGCATTTAAAGTAATTAATGAGACATTTGACACATAACCATGCAACTGCAGACAAGTTACCATCACATAAAATTAATTTATGAAATCATTGCTAATCAATTAATAGTATTAAAATGTGTATTAATATATAAATAGTTTTGCTGTTTAATTCATGTTGGGTAAACATCCAACCATCAACCTATTCACATTATGAACCCCCTTCAGTTAGAGGTGCTGTACTCACCACTTTCGGTTCACTAACACGTTGACACTTGCTTACCCTGGGACAATTTAGCATTACCAATCACCACATGTTTGAGACAGGTTAGGAGTGAGACCACTGTGGACATGAGGTGAATCTACACACATAAAGTGTCCAGGATAAACTGAACTTGATTTGTTGTGTCTGGATTGTGTGGTTTGTTCTTTCTTTCTTTGTTTTTGTCGCTACATGTAATGATGGCACCGGACAGTGTTATTGTTTTCCATTTTGATTACCAAAAGCAAATAAGAGTTTACCTCTACTCTGTACATGCAACAATAGTGAGCCTATAAACTGTAGGAAAAAGTATGCATTGCTCGTTTTGCTAGGCTCTTAATTACACACAAAGCCTGTTAAAATGGCAGATTTCACAGGGATACAGAAAGCCATTTGCATAGCAGACTGACCACTAAAGTGAATGGTGTTGTGGATGGCCGGAGCCCTTGCATGGCCGGGATGCACTGAGCATGGAAGGAATGGTGGAGAGAGTATTTCCAGGACAGTTTCTCCCCCAGACTGACATAGGGCAGCTCCTTTGGTTTCCAGCAGGGACACTGCCACAGGGCGCATGGACATTTACAGGGCCCTTATTTAGCCACACTTCTGAAAAAGTGTGGCCGAAAGAACCTCATTGGGCACCTGAAGAACCCTATAAAAAGAGCCAGTCGCCACCAGTCAGTGGTCAGAGTCAGGAGGAAGAGGACAAAGCCTGAGGAGCAGTGGAAGCGGAAGGACTGGTGACAAGAAGGAACTGTGTTGTGCTTGTGTGTTGGACTGCCTATACTGTAAATAAACGTGTGTGCTGTGTGGCAAAACCTGTGTCGTGCCTGTCTATGTCAGGTATAGGGCGGCTTTATGCACACTGGGCTTCACAATGGCTAAACTGCAGCTCTGCCAGCATTTTGGTCAGCACTGTACTTTATCTGATAAAAAGGTGTAAATCAGTGTTGAGCTGAATTGTCTGCAAAGGCTCCTTCACACGAATGGTGGCCACATGAATATTCATTTAAGCTTCTTTCCTCAAACAGAACTCTGGCTGACTCTAAAGGCCAAAGTAACAAGGCACTTGATCTGTAACAGAAAGGAACCTCGGCATAATCAACAAAGTCTACACATTCCTTTAAATGGGTGTATCTGTGTGTTTGGAGTAGACGGCCTTCCACTCTGTATGGCGCAAAAGCTCACAAACTTTATTTGAAACTGGAAGCTACACTCTCTGCAGATCCTTGGAGCTGGACACTGTTGACTAGCTCTATGATCCATTCTTACATGTCAAGCTCTGTGGCAGTGACTGAGTCAAGTCTGAGAAGACTGAGAAGCAGTATTACTTCAAGAAGGGAACTTCAACCCAAAAACTCTTGTGCCAGAAAGAGTGATGGTTTCCCTATGAAGTTGCAGAGGGCACAGCAAAGAGCCTAACAATGAGGTGAGAAAGACAACAACACCCCACAGACCAATAATGCACTGTCAAGCATGTGTTTCTGTGGATCACCCTCCTGACACATTTTGGGTAAGCAATCCCACCCTGGGATGAGAGTGGGCGCTGTTGATAACAGTGTAGCAGTGCTACCGTGGGAAGAACTCCATTTCCCAGCAGCCCAAGGGGGATTACCCACATAGAATGAGTGAAACGGAAGCAGGAGCTGCTGGGGACGAAAGAGGCCAGCGGGAAAGTTAAAAAATTGGGGCCTGGTGGAGCAACAGGAGATCGGTGTTTTTGTGAATGAACTGTCTTGTGCCTGCCTGTTGTGTGTATAGTAGTGGATTAATCGTTGTGCATCTTAAAAAGGAGTCCTGCAACTCTCACCCCTCACCACTCAGGACTACCGGTAGGACTGTTTCACTCATTTTCTATGGAAGCTGTTCTCAGGATTTTCATCTTCACCCCATACCATTTCATCTGCTTTTGCTGTATTGGACTGTATTAGGAAATTGTCATGAGTGTTTATTGTTGTGGTTCATTGTTATGTTACAACTGTATCAACGTAGGGGAAAGGGGAGGTTTGTCTGATTGTTGTTATTGTTGTGTATTGGGTTTTCATTTAATATATTTATTCATTCATTCGTTTTCTGTCTCTGCTTGTGAGTGTGTGCGGGTAGGGCTAGGGCCGGGTGCATCCCTAGAATCTCCACCAAAAAATTTAATAAATCACCATCTCATCAATGGTGTGAATCTTAGCAGCACTAGACCACTACAACGGTATAGTCTCTTTCTGTTCCCACAGCCAGGGGAATACAACGAGGGAGGGCAACTGACTCCACCCCTTCCTGACAAAGGACTAGAAATCTGAGGAACTCAGAGAAGGTGGCGCCACTTTTTGCACTAACACTCAGGAGATAAAGAGCTCTGAACCAGACCTGATAGTCTTAACAACCAGTTATTTTTCAATTACACTTATTATATATGCCATTGTGCCTTATTAGCATAAATTAGCTAATATACAAAATTAGGAAATACCCCTTTCTGAGAAATGTTTCAAACAATTTTAAGAGCCAGGGAAAGAATGGAAATAACAGGACCTTCTTAAGAACCAAAGACCTTTTTTGGTTTTGAAAATGGCTAGTATGTCTTTGTCAATCTGGCAATCATGTCACACACCCTACCTACATCATGACAGCATGTTTTTGTTTTTTTTTCTCAAAGTGACAAGTGGAACTTATGTTATCTAAAAATTTGAGTTTCTTAAACTTTTTTTTTATCACAATTTAATCTTGTCTTTCTTAGTGTCTTCGAGACCCAGTTCTTCACAACCTTTGAGAGTTTCATGGTTGATTGTTACAGCGATGGGGGGGGGGCTCCCCCTTGGAGAATCACACCCATTTGTCAGAGTTTTGAGGTAGAATATCAGAGCAATACTGATTTCCTAAACTACCCACAGCAACCCACAACAACCAACTTCACAAATCATGTGCAACCCATACACATCATATACAAGAGTGACTCACGACCCACAAGCACCAACACGTAGTTCAAGAAACTTTGATCTGTTGTAACTGGTTGCTGGGTTACATTTTGCTAAATTATGTGAATGGTTAATCCCTATATATAAAAGTTAAAAATGGAAATTTGTGTTATAGATTAACATAATTGAATTTGTTCCTTGTCATGTTCAATTATGCAGTCAGCTCATTTGAATTGTGTTCAGCTAAAATGCATTTATTCAGTGTAACAAAACCATTTGTTAAGATTAATCAACTAAAACATTTTTGGGTAACTCAAATAATTCACGTTAAATTGGTTCATTACAATCAAGTTAACTAATGTGTTTAGCATTCGATTAAGAACAATGATTTGTGTTTGAATCACTCAATTGATTTACATTGAATTTTTACACATTATTAAATTAAGAAGTTCTATCAATCATTTTTTTTTTTGACTATATAGAGTTCCTTTAAGTTAGGTTTTTGGTCCATTTCTACAGCTGCCACTAAAATTCTCACAGGGGTGGAAATAAGTATTCAAAACATCAACATTTTTCTTATTAAGCATATTTCCAATACAGCTATGCACATGACATTCAACTAGATGTTGATATTTACTGAATAAAAAGACACAGCCAAAGAAATCGTAACACTGAAATCCATAAAAGGGAATGTGCAATAAAATGGAATGACACAGGAAAAAACTATTGAACACACTAACTGAAATGTTTTTAATACTTGCTGGAGAAGTCTTTGTTTGCAATGACAACTACCTCATTCCACTCTGATATGCAGCAAATCCTCAGCCTACACTGCCTGTCGTGTTGACATCAGTGCATGGATGTTGGATAACAGTAGAGATGACAATTACAGAAAGTGAACTGATTTTTGTGGGACTGCCAGCTCAAATCATGAAACTACAACCTGCATATGATGACACACTGATCTTTGAGTACCACATCAGCTACAAACAAACCATTTTTCTGTCCAATACAAAACACTGCATAACAATCCTCCCTCTACATTCACATTCCACGATTAAACCTGCCGTTTGTTTGTTACCTAACAAAATGGATTAATACAATTCTCAATGGTATTCTTGCTTGAATCGCCTTATAGCACTTTTCAAAAGGTTGCTGCCCTTCAATGAATTGGCATCCTGTCAAGGGTTGACTCCAGCTAACTTCCCGATTATTTTAGAATCAGAACTGGTTCCCTGCAATGCTGAATTGGATAAATGGTTTACAGATGGGTTGTAGCAGGGCAAATGAAGAGACGGGGGAAAAAGCCAAATGCTTGGGGCAAAACCCTGTTTAATTCGAACATAAAAAAATCAAGAAAACCAATGAAAAGGATGTACTTGAGTGCAGAGTTTGTGAGGTACAATTTTCCCTTGGGAATCGCTTGACAGCAAGCTCTGCACATTTTCAAGTTCAGCACCAAAATGAGATGCCACCTTCCGGGAGTGACCTGAAGAGGCAGGGATTCCTTGGCTTAGTTGCCCTCAAGGCTGTGAGGGAAAAAAAGGAGACAAAACCAATTAGTGACAGCACCCCTGTTTGTCCCGGGGTGGTACTTCTTACTTTTGGTGAACCTGGAAGGTGACTCTCTGGTGCACATGCGTGACAGTGTGCATGATGGATGAAAAATGCTGCATTCAAAATGCCTAACTTTATAAACACATCACCTGCCAAATGGATGGACTATATTCTAGTTGATCTTCTCTTCAAAATATTTTATTGACTTTCAAAGCTTTAAATTCCAATGCCCAGGCAACCTTTTCCAGTCTTCCATCATGCAGCTCTCCCACTCTCTGTAATTCTCTCACTAAGGTTCTGTCATTAATATAAAATGCATGCCTGAACCCTACTTTTTCTCTCTTGCATTTTAAATTTGCCAAATCTGCATTTAATTGAATCTCCAAATGGAATTTAGAAATCTAGTGCTTATTATTTCTTTTAGCTGTTTGTTGGAGCTTTTAGATGGCAGATTTTAAATCACTGTGCACCATCATTTATTTGAAAGACCTAGTTATCTTGTTGCTATCTGCAGAAGCTGGAGGAACAGATTCATTAATGCACAGAAAGGGGCACAAAAGCATTACTCAGAAGTGCAAAGTGGAATATCGTATATTACAAAAACTTAGAGACTGAAAGTAAGATAAAACCAGAAATGAGTTTGGGCATGCAAAGTTTAGTTGAGACACAAAGTATTAGGCAAGGTCAACATCTCATAGTAAAGTAAAAAGGTTTAAATATTTTAAATGTCAATATTAAATATTTAAATATTAACAGATTAACTGGGCAAACTAAATACTTTTTTTAAATTATGTTTTAATTAACACTGTTCTCTTTTATATTTAAATGACTGTCTTGTTCCTTTAGTCTAGTTGGAGCAGGCTCAGAACATAAATGCCTACTGCCTTTACACTTTTCTTCACAAATCATGTTGAAGGTAGCCATTGGTGGTCACCCTGTGGTACACTACAATTACAGCCAGAAACAGTGCCCTCCATAATGTTGGGACAAAGACACATTTTTCCTTGATTTACCCCTCTCCTCCACAATTTAAATTTACAAATCAAAAAATTCACACATGATTAAAGAGCACACTGCAGACATTCATTACATAAGTTTTGGCCACACCATGTAGAAATTACAATACTTTTTGTATATGGTCCCCTATTTTAGGGCACCATAATGTTTGGCATAACATATTTTTCTGATTCCTCAGGTGTGTTTCATTGATTCATAAGATACTTCGGCTACCTCTACTCTTTGGTGTCGGTAGTTGCCATTGTTCAACATGAGGACAAGAACTGTGCAATATGAAACTCAAAGAAGCCATTATGGGGCTGTAAAACAAGAATGAAACCATTAGAGACATTGTTAAAACCTTGGGATTACCTAAATCAACTGTCTGGAATATCATTAATGCAGCAAGAATGCACTGGTGAGCACAGTAATTGCAAAGAAACAAGTGGGCGAAGGAAGACCTGTTCTGCTGCTGACCGAAGAATCCTCATTATAGTTAAAATAAAGCCCCAAATGCCTGTCCGACAGATCAGAAACAGTCTTCAGGAGGCAGATGTGTGTGTGTCAGAGACGACTATCCACAGAAGACGTCATGAACAGAAATACAGAAGCCACATTGTAAGATGCAAACCACTAGTTAGCCACAAAATCAGGATGGCCAGATTACAGTTACTTAAAAGAGCCTACAGAATTCAGAAAAAAAAGGTATTGTGGACAGATGATACAAAGATGAACCAGCAATAGAATGATGCAGAGAGCCACACATATATGGTGTCCATAGGCAGTGAAACACTTCTCTTCACTGATGATGTAGCTGTTGGCAGCAGTGGCACAATGAATTTTGAGGTGTATAGAAACATTTGATCTGCTCAAGTTCCAGTAAATGTCTCAAAACTCAGTGGACGGCATTTCATTCTACAACAAGATAATGATCCAAACATACCGCTAAGATTTTTGAAGTTAAAAAATGTAAAACAGCTAAGACAGCCACCCAATTTAAATCCAAATGAGCATGACTTCCATATACTGAAGAGAAAACATAAGGCGACAAGCCCCTGAAACAAGCTGGAGCAGAAGATGGCTGCATTAGAGGCTTGCCAGAGCATCACCAGAGAAGATCCTCGGCACCTGATGATGTCTACGAATCACATTCTTCAAGCTGTCATTGTGTGCAAGGGATAAGTGACAAAATCCTAAATAAGACTGCTTTAATGTACTTGAAATGTCCCAAATAATATGGCCTCCTGAAATGGAGGGACCATGTAGAAAAAGTGTTGTCATTTCTACATGCTGTAAACGAAATGTATGCAAAAACCCTTAAATTAAAGCCTGTAAAGTGCATTTTAGTCAAATCTGAAATTGTTTAATGTGTAATTTTAACTTGTGGACCAGAGGGGGTAAATCAATGAAAATTGTGTCTTTGTCTCAAACATTATGGAGAGCTCTGTACTTTGATTTTTTTCTTTAATGCTTCATGAAGTGGGTTTAAATTTTATGCTAGGTTTAAATTATTGATGTGTTGACTTTCCTTTCCTTTCACAACTAAGATCAGAGACTGCATCTTAAGTCATTTATTCACTCAACAGCATTATAATAACTTCGATAACTTTATGAGTGGTGTTTTATTCCACAGACCTCATTTAATTTACTATTTTACCTTGCTGTCAGGATTTAAAATGCAAAACTATTAACACAACTAATTGCATGCGTCTAGAATTAATTTGATTTATTTTAAACTAAGTTAATAGATTAGCTGTCAACGTAATGCTATGTAAATTTCCTCTACATGTTATTACTTTAGGTACAAATGTATATACTCACATTCCAGGTCAGGCTCTTGTCCTGTAAGGTATCGTGATACAGCTTCCATTTGTGAGAGCTTTCGATGATCAGGATCAATGTCAGTCACACAGTAAATCCTGCAACAAGTGATACTATTTACTTTATTTTCCCAGGAAGAAAACACATCAAGCACTGAAATGCTGAAACTTAATCAAAAGTGATCAGTTCCTCTATTAAAATTAAGTGAAACCAGAAGTATAACCCTTTCTACCAAGCTGACATCAATCAGACCAGTCTCTCTGCTGAGTAACAATAACAACATCCTGGAGAAGGCATTAGCAAAACTAATAACGAAAGTGCTTCCTTCTATAATGTTACCAGAGGAGAGGAATGAAGATTAGTAGGAACAAAACAGAATACATGTGTGTAAATGAGAGGGAGTTCAGTGGAATGGTGAGGATACAGAGTAGAGTTGGCGAAGGTGGATGAGTTTAAATATTTGGGATCAACAGTACAGAGTAATAGGGATTGTGGAAGAGAGGTGTAAAAGAGAGTGCAGGTAGAGTGGAATGGGTGGAGAAGAGTGACAGGAGTAATTTGTGACAGACGGATATCAGCAAGAGTGACAGGGAAGGTCTACAGGGCATAAGTGAGACCAGCTATGTTATATGGGTTGGAGATGGTGGCACTGACCAGAAAACAGGAGACAGGGCTGGAGGTAGCAGAGTTAAAGATGCTAAGATTTGCACTGGGTGTGATGAGGATGGATAGGATTAGAAATGAGTACATTAGAGGGTCAGCTCAAGTTGGACGGTTGGGAGACAAAGTCAGAGAGGTGAGATTGCATTGGTTTGGACTTGTGCTGAGGAGAGATGCTGGGTATATTGGGAGAAGGATATTAAGGATAGAGCTGCCAGGCAAGAGGAAGGCCAAAGAGAAGGTTTATGGATGTGGTGAGAGAGGACATGCAGGTTCTTGGTGTAACAGAACAAGATGCAAAGGACAGAAAGATATGGAAGAAGATGATCTGCTGTGGCAACCCTTAACGACAGCAGCCGACAGAAGAAGAAGAAGATTAATTGACTTTTGCTCCAGTTTGATTCTGTCAGAGATAACCCAATAACAGACAGGTGAACCTGGGAATGAAGCTGATTAATTGTTGGAGTGATAGCGACCCATTAAACAGGTGCAGAAACACTGTATTCCACAAGTGTTAAGATTTGTAGTACATTCTATAAGCCCATGGAGATTCAAGAATACAAGTGAAAACTTTTTTGGAGAGAATAAGCACTTCTTCAAAAGGAGCTTGGTAATGGGAACACATTCAGAACACACTTGCTGTTATACCCAATAGGTGTCATGAACTCAAGACTTCTGAAGCATAACAAGTCCCAAAATAACTCAAAATGCCCACTAGAGGAGGAAACTGTCATAGCCCAGCTAGTCACAAAAAAGCTCAATGAAGAACCTTTGTAAATAAAAGATTTCTTTTACAAAAAAATCTGGAATAATCAAAGCTCCCAAAGAATACCAAAGGCAAATGGAATTGTAATTCAAGGAAAACAATGCCCCAAAACAAAAATCCAAACACTAATAGAAAAACAGAGCACAGAGATGAAAAATCCAATACATCACAAAAAGAACAATGACAGTAAACACTAGAGAAACTCACCACCATCATGAGCGCATTCAGAATGAACTGCAAGGGATTGTAGGTTTTCATCTGCCTTAATAGACCTGAGGATAAACCCTTAATGGTAAAGGGCAGGTGGCCCAGACCCTTTACCCACAAAACACGAGGTACAAAAGAAAGGTTGCATAGACGTAAAGAAACTAAATAATGTTAAAAAACAGGTATTTGAACCCCAGTCAGGGGAGGAATCCTGACTGAAACATGATTATGGGAGACCAGCGCAATTGTAGCCAATGTGTATTTATTATATTACAAAGTGTTTTAAATTGCCTAAAACAGTGGACAAATACAAACTAAGAGCATTATGTTATGATTTGTCATATTTAACTCAAATCGCCCGTTTTTGGGCTAAACTATTACTCAGTATATGCCTCTGTGTTTCCACATCAGTGTTCTTTTTAAGACTAGTGGTGCTTTGTTTGGTGACAGAGTCTCCATGTGGCACCACCTCTGTCACAAGCTGTACACCTTGACAAACATGAGGTTGAAATGGAAATTCATGAAAACAAAACAGAGTAGACATGAAAGCTTCCCTAAAAAAAGCTAGGCATTTTTGAGCAACCTGTGCCTTGTCCAGAGGAGTGATGATCAGTTATTCAATGGATTTTGTTTGCTTACTTTGTTTGAATTTCACAAATGCTTATTAGAAGACTGAAGAAAGAAATGAAATTAAAAATAAATCTTGGGATCCCGGTAGATCCAAGTCCGACTTATCATCCCAGCAGAATGCATTCACTTATTGATTGTTTTCTACCTCTTTGTATACATTTTGCAAACTGTAATTAAAATGTAATCATTATCTCAAAAAAAAACAGATGAATGGCACCCTTCAAAATATTTATTAAATTTATTTGCCCATAAAATTGAAATAATAATAACTAGCCGAAGCCCAAAATAGCCACCCTTTGCTCTGATTACTGCTTTGCACACTCTTGGCATTCTCTCGATGAGCTTCAACAGGTAGTCACCTGAAATGGTTTTCACTTCATAGGTGTGCCTTATCAGGGTTATTTAGTGAAATTTCTTGCTTTATCAATGGGGTTGGGACCAGCAGTTGTGTTGTGCAGAAGTCAGGTTAGTTGGACGATCATTTATTTTTCAACAGGACAATGACCCCAAACACACCTCCAGGCTGTGTAAGGGCTATCTGACCAAGAAGGAGAGTGATGGAGTGCTGTAAATGGTCATGAAAATAAAGAAAACACATTGAATGAGGAGGCGTGTTCAAACTTTTGGCCTGTACTGTATATGTACGTAAGTAGGATTCAGTTATGACCGTTACGCGTAGAATTTTGAAATGAAACCTGCTTAATTTTTTGTAAATAAGCTGTAAGGAATGTGCCTGACAAATTTCAGCCTTCTACCTACACGGGAAGTTGGAGAATTAGTGATGAGTGAGTCAGTGAGTCAGTCAGTCAGTGAGGGCTTTGCCTTTTATTAGTATAGATAATAATAATAATAATAATAATAATAATAATAATAATAATAATAATAATAATAATAATAATAATAATAATCTGTATTTTATCTATATAAATGATTCCTGCTTTGGTCATATTTTCCATGGTCATTTACCTCTCAGTAAGTCAACTTACCATTCATTTGCTAATGACAAATCTGGTTGCATCAAGTCATGCAAGCCTAGAACAAAGTACAGAAAAATATTAAACCTCAATTTTCCTTTCCCACACAAAACAATTGACAAATGTGATTCCAGTAATAAATATATTTTGTAATGACCATTTCATCTTTAAGATGGTCCACTTGTATTTTCCAGCACTATATATTCTCATCTAACTCGGCACATAACTACTGGAATTCCAATGCTGATTCTAGCAATATGTGCACTCAGTAACATTCAATTGCTGCGTTAAGTAAAGGTGAGGTTAGGTTCATAGCTAAGTGCCTTGTAACCGCCTATTAACATAATTCAATTCACCATCTCCTTATCATTCAATTCTATTTGTGTGCTGCGCTATACTAGGAGGATTATTGCCCACCTAATTCAGAGAGTCAGCTAACTTGGTATGCTGGATTTTGTGATTGTTCTCCTACTTTATATGAGTGTAGAACCACTTGTCTTACCTTCTTCTATGGAGATATTCCCAAAAAAGATGTATTCACCGTGTCCTCTTGAAAGAACTACCCCCAAGCTAAATGAAGAAGAGCAATGTCTGTTATTTAATTTTTACTACCTCTGTGTACAAGATTGAATCTGCACTTTTACGTTAATAACATTTGTTTTTCCTTTTAAAGGCAAGTCACTGAATCAAATTACTTTTGAATTAAAATTAAATAATTTTCAAATAAAAGGGAAACAACTGAATAAACAAAACTCTCCAAACTTTAAAGGAATCTTTAGCCTTGCATTTTTGGTAACGTACAATATATTCTCAGATATTTTCAGTTTATTTATTGTAACTGTCATTGCACACACAGTAACTAATTTTCCAGATTTTCAATTTTCTTCCATATGCCCAAGACATTGATCGGTGACTATAACTTGGCCCTAGGTGACTAAAAGTGTGTATGTGGGTGAGTAGACCCTGCAATGGACTGGTGCCTCTACGAGGGATGATTCCTATCTTGTGCTTGATCTTCCAACCTTCAGACCTTTGTTTGGATTAAGCATGTGTGATAAATGATGGATGGTGTCACGTGTACATGGGACATAGCATAAGGCTTTAGTTAACTGTAATAACCTGCCAAACCAGGGGTTGGCGGTACATTCTAATACCTTCTTTTCTCCTCCCTTTGCAGAATGAACAACTGATAGCCACTCCATCGCTGATGTCACTTCTGTTGTCCGTACGCCTGGACCCTCCCATTCCTGCCACATTACCACATAACCTGGGAACAGGTCATCTTGTTTCTAGTTTGATCCTGAACTCACGTATGAGAAGACATCTTTGCAATTGTGAATTTTTTGGTTTTCAAAAATCTTCAGTTACATGGGGTCACCAAGGTGGTGCCCCAACACTATCTTTGTCAGTCTTTTCTTTAGCCATGACTACCATTCATAAATGTGAATGTAGATTGATTATTACAGTCTTACTTTGCCACAAAAATGTTGTGCTTTATAAACTGACATGGAATAGTTACAAGCGTATCCTTACTTTAATTTAATTTGGAATGGCCAAATTATCTAACCACAGGAAAAAATACTAAGGATTATGAATATCATGTTAGGGTCTGTCTTGGAGAGCAAGGGATGAATGTGGTCACCATTATGATAAAAAAAAGTGCTGACAATGAAAAAATCAAAAAATATCAGGGTGGATGACATGGCAATTTTCTTGAATGATATATGTGAGTGATCTGTAGATAGGTGCCACCTGCATTATCTCATAAACCATCTTCATGGTGATAGTAAATACAAGCTGTCATGCATGCATGTCAGGGTATCTCTGAGTTCTTCCCAGGTATGTGATACCACCCCAAGCAGAGTGAGGGAGCTGCCACTAACTGCCTTCCTCCACAAAACAGAGAAACCGCCCAGTGAGGACAACTGACTACGCCCGCTTCCAGTCCCTGGGCTATAAAAATGCGACCACCAGGAAGGAAGCATCACTTCTACCCAAAACAACCAGAGCTATGAAACTCTAAGAATATTTCAAGGCAGACCAGAGAGCCTTAATAACTGCAACCACTTTATTTTTATGGCAATTATTTTGTGTCCTTTTAATGTCATTGTGTGTTTATTTTGGTTTGAACTTAGAAGTAAACAGGGACAGTCAGGCTGACACCCCTAAAATGTCTCTCTTTTCACACCTGTTATTCCCTCAGATCATCACAAAGCATATTCGTAGGTAAATAGAGGATTAATGGCATCTGAAATAAAAATGAAAAATCAGTGTGGCATCACAGAACAGAATATTACATTTTTAGTTATTTTTTTTCTTATTAGTGATATTTTGGATAACAGAATCAAAACCATCTGAATATTTCTTAACAATTAGTATCTCACCATTAAAAAATGCAAATGCATCATTTGATTGCAAGATATAACTTAACTTATAGACCCAGCTGAGTTATTGCGCTGTGTGCATGCACAAAGAAATTTCTGTTCCATGCGCCAACTAAATGGTAACTCAGATAGATTTTGTTTTTTTAGAGAATTTAGAGAAAATACATTTTTATTGTGAATTTTGCTCAATAACAAAATGTGTTTGATTAGCATATTAAAACAACACCCTCATTTTACACTGAGATCAGGAACACATTTGCCTGTTGTCACTGTGGCAGTCAATGTGTATAAAGAGGGAAATCTCAACTATGATTAAAGATTTCTGAGTACAGAGTTGAAGGATTGGAGGATTGGCAAAATCAGGATTTTTTATTTTTTTGGGATATTAATAAAAAAAATCAAGTTTGTCTTTTAGGAAACAGTGAGTCACACTAGGATTAATGAAGCAAAACTGGAAACGAGCAGATTCAAGGCAGAAAGACTGCAGGCCGTTGCGTAGGAGGGTCATGGTCATGCAACACACCATTTTCAAGTAATCTGTCTTATGGGAATAATTAAAATGATCCAAAAAAGATGATAAAACCTGACAAGTCTACTCATGAAAAAGAAATGGCAGGCTAATAAATCATTTATACATAAAGTAACATTTTTTGCCTACATATTTCTTTAAAAAATGTAAAATAATAATTAAAAAAATTCCAATAAAGAAAGAATTATTATTCCTTATTCATAAATCAACAGCAAAAAAAAATTAACTAACCAGGAAAAAAAAATCAGTTTTTGAAAGCAGACACAGGTTTTTGATTAAACAAATTTTTTAGACAAACGTTGCTTGATTTCGTCCTTCAGATCCCACATAAATATATTCTATAAGCTAAAGTCTTGTAGTGCTGTGGCACTGATGCTCAGATACTGGCATTGGCTAATGTTTACATAATTTGTAATGCTGTAAATGCTATATTTCTTTAGTTTGATACATGTTACAGGTTCATATCTGATATTAAATAATTCATTTAAAAGGTTTAAATGGTCCCTTATATATTGATATTTATTGCTCTGTACTTATTTATGGTAATATATTAGGTACTGCAAAAATGCACCTATTACTCATTTATGAGTACATAACTCCAGTTCTTAGATCCTTACACTGGCTTCCAGTTATATTTAGGGCAGAATCCTCCTTTTAACATAAAATTTTTATTGATTTTATTGAAATCACACAGCATTCCATACAAATTGATCAATTTTACAAGAATAGAATTGGAAAACAAATCAACCCCACTCTTGAGAAAGAGAGCATGTGCAGCAGAATAAAACTTAAACCTAGTAAAAACAAGTAAATAGATAAATTAATAAGTGAATATAGATGAATGGAGAAGAAAAAAAATATTAGGGAGAGAATCTGCTTCCTCAGTGCTTTAAAAGCTTATTCTAAAACTAGACATTAAGCCCGTTACAATAACAGGCGCTAGAACAGTATTGCATAAACATTAGTAGGAACAGTCTATATTAAATGGCAAGGGACCTTGACCTCATTCTGTTTGTTGTCTTAATTTTTTTTTGTTAAAAATATTTTTGCAAGAAGCCTAAAGTAAAATAATATTAAAAGTAAAATAGAAACATATATGACAATACAGTAAGTATAATTAATATTGCCTTAGTGTAAAACTTTGTAACAATCTGTAATACACAATATCTGAAGAAGATATTTAGGAAAAAGTTTTCATTTTTTTACCTCATGAAATTTTTCAAAAAAATTTCATTATAAACAACATTTTTTGTAAATACCATCTACAACGTTGACAACAACATCTGTAAAACCTCTAACTTTTGATAATGCAACATATAACTGACCGTGGCTGAATACTGGTTCTGGCAAGTAAATGCCAACTTTTTCTAAGGTTTGCCTTGCAGCTTTATTAATTGTTATGGCAAAGGCTAATGTAACTGGAAATTGTCGCCTTCTTAAGGTAAAGGGTAAATTATTAGAGGATGGAGCCAAATCAATACGGGGAATATTCTGACACTCGTTTTCTTTTTCTTCAATCGATCTATTTGCTTGTATTTTTCTTTGTCTTTCAGCCTTTCTTTTGTTGATGTTTACTTGCTGAGCTGACCGTTCTTCCAGGAGATGTTGCTTATATACGATTTGAGTGTCTGTGTCTTTTATCCTACTTGACGTGTCCTTTTTTTGGGGTGGCATGTTGTTAGTAGATAGTTAGTTAGTAAACATACGCGGGGCAGTATGTGTGGCGTCTCCCCAGCAACGGATTTTATGTGCGTTGCTGCGACTACCCAATCAGCACTCTCCCCAGCAATACTGTCCTTTATTTGCTTATCATGTGTGGCCGTGGCTACGCCATTCACTGTGTGCCCAGCTTCCAGTGTGTGTGCGTCCATGGTGCCGTGCAGATCGCACTGAGCCCCGCGCATGTGCACTTCACCAGAAGACACACACAAGGACACCTGGACGCACACAGGGGTTTTATTAAAGAGGATGTTATTGATTAGATCCTGCCAGGTTTTGAAAAATGTCTGCACAAATCCTCTAAGTGAGAATTAGATTTTTTCCACTTTCAAATTATATATAACATCAGTTACCCACTGACTTAAAAGGTGAGAGTTAGGATTCTTCCAGCTAAGCAAGATAAGTCTGCGTGCTAGTACAGTAGTATAATAAAGGCAGTTACAGTTTGTCCTTCTCCACTTTAAGCCCATCTGGGAGTACACCAAACACAGCTGTTAATGGGTTAGGAGGGATTGGGACACCAAGGCTGTCTGAAAGGCATTTAAAAATTTTGGTCCAGAATGATGTTAATTTGGTGCAGGCCCAAAACATGTGACTCAGTGAGGCTGGAACCTGATCGCTGCGTTCGCAGGTTGAATCATGCCCTGGAAACATTTTGGACAGTTTTAAGCGAGACAGATGTGCTCGATATATAATTTTGAGTTGAATAATTGAATGCTTTGCGCATATGGAACTCGAATGAATTCTCTGCATTGCTACCTTCCACTTCTTTTCTGATATGTTGAGGGAGAAATCCTTTTCCCATTGTCCTTTTGGATCTTTGAAGGGGAGGGACTGTAAAATGGTTTTATAAATTGCAGAGATGCTGTCTAAGACCTTAAAACTGATCAATATTTTATCTAGCATAGAGGGAGAAAAGTGAGAAAAATTGGGCAGGTTCTGTTTAACAAAGTTTCTAATTTGAAGATAGTGAAAGAAATGTGTTGCTGGAAAGTTAAATTTACAATGTAATTGTTCGTAGGATGCAAAGACGTTGTCTATGTATACATCTCTAAGTGATTTAATCACAAATGTTTTCCAGACATTAAAAACTGCATATGTTTGTGAGGGCTGAAAGAGCTGGCTCTCATGCTGAGGTGCCACCGATAAAAGATTCTCTATCTTAAAATGCTTCCTACATTGTTTCATATTCTGAGTGAGTGAAGCACTATTGGGTTATTAGTATATTGGTGATAATTTGCATTTATTGGGGCGCAAAGCAAGGAATATAAAGAGAAACTGCAGGATTTTATTTCTATTGCAGACCAAGCCTGTACATGTTCATCTATTTGTTTCAATGTCCAGCTTTTTATATGTTGTATGTTTGCTGCCCTGTAGTAAAATTGAAAGTTACTGTAGGTAGGCCCATGCCACCTTCTACTTTTCGCCTTTGTAGGGTCGCTCTTTGGATACATGGATGTTTTGAATTCCAAATAAATGTGGTTATGGTTGAATCTGATTTCTTAAAGAACGATTTATTGATGTATATTGGAATGTTTTGAAATAAAAAGAGAAGCTTAGGGAGGATATTCATCTTAACAATGTTAATTCTTCCAGCTAAAGTGAGATGAAGAGTTGACCATCTATGCAAGTCCTGCTTGATTTCTTCCATACAGACAGCGAAATGTTGTTGATAAAGACCTTTATGTTTACTTGTGATGTGTACCCCTAGATATTTAAACTGATCTGTGATGATAAAAGGGAATACCTAATATTGTGTGTTTGAGAATTCACTGGAAAGCGCACACTTTTATTCAAATTAATTCTGAGACCAGAAATCTTTGGAAATTCTGTTAGTGCTGTTAGGACAGCAGGCACAGTATTTTGTGGGTCTGATATATACAGTACCATATCATCTGCATATAGAGAAATGTTCTGTTCTAGTCCTTCTCTGATAATCCTCTTTATCTCATAAGCATTTTGACAGTGAACCGCCAGTGGCTCAATGGCGATTGCAAAAAGTAGTGGTGACAAGGGGCATCCTTGTCTAGTACCATCTTCTAGTTTAAAGTAGTCTGAATTAATGTTGTTAATATAATCTGAAGCTTCTGGATTGGTATATGGTAGTTTGATGCATGCACAAATGTTCGGGCCAAACCCAAATTTCTCTAATGTGGTAAAAAGGTAGTTCCATTCAATCATATCGAATGCTTTTTCTGCATCCAAAGATAATATCTCTGGGATGTTTGACTTTGAAGGAGAGTATATTACATTAAACAGGCGTCGAAAATTGGACACTAAATGTCGGCCTTTAATAAATCCAGTTTGATCTTGTGATGTTACTGAAGGCAGTACTTTCTCCCATCCTTCTAGCTAGGACTTTGGAGAGTATCTTAACATCATTATTCAGAATTGAAATTGGTCTGTATGATGCACGTTGTAATACATCCTTATTTTGCTTAGGAAAGACGGTGATTAATGCTTGACGAAAAGTTTGAGGTAGAATTTTATTGTCTCTAGCTTCTGTGAATGTTGCTAATAGGAGGGGTGCTAGCTGAGTGGAGAACTTCTTATAAAATTTGGCAGGGTAGCCATCGGGGCCTGCTGCTTTCCCACTCTGAAGTAACTTTATATCATCTAATAATTCTGATATTTCCAACAGTTTATCCAATTCCTCTGCACTAAGAGTATCTATTTGTGGTATCTGTAATGCATCCAGAAATGCATTAGATTGTGTCTCGTCTTCTTTAAACTCATTAGAATATAAGGATTTATAGTAGTATCTAAATGTGTGCATTATATTTTTATGGTCAATGATTATGTCTCCGTTTGTGTTGGTAATTGCTGGGATTGCATTGCGAACTTCTTGCTTGTGAATTTGTTGAGCTAAAAGCTTACTAAACTTTAACCTGATTAAAAATAAATGAATGCTTACAACTTTTGTTCCATTCTTGTAACATGATTGCAAGCTACCAGCATTCCTAACCTTTCCATCAATAACTGTCACCAGACAACAACCAAAGCATGGGCCTGCACAGCAACAGGGGCATTTTTTATTTTCTAGTTTGCTGATCCCATAGGAAGATGCAGCGACTTTCTGCAGAAACGCTGCAAAAACACTCTTTGTTCCCCTATTTTTATCAGCATTTTATGATTGTTACCATTCATGTCAATGGAGCAAGCATGTAGATGAAACTGCTTAAAAACTACTGCAAAAAGAAGTTTCCTAAATTGATTCCTGCCAAAACATTTAGACATGAATAGTATCATTGCAAATAAAGGCAAAACACTTTACATATGGTTTAGGAGCATTCTTGTCTAGCACTAAACACTTAGGTGTAAATGAGTACTAAAGAATTGGTGGTTAATTTGTTGTGAGATCAATGAAGAATGAAAATGTTTATTCAGCAGACTAATAATAAACTAAGTGCTGATTGAATCCCATCCAAAATATGTAATTCTGTGATTGTGATTCAGAAACACTGTTCTTGCTCAAATGATGCAGTCACCTGATCTTGTATTCATGTATTTTTAATTTTGGCAAATATTTGTAAGCTTATAAGTCATTATTATTAACAGAAAAAAAAAAAAAAAATATATATATATATATATATATATGTTATGAAGAAAAAATGAATTGGGGGTATTATATGTAATAAAGAGTGGAAAGAATTTATAAGCATTTACTGCTAAGTAGGCACACACAATAATCAAAAAGCTATATACATTATAAATTATGTAAAGACGTGGCCCTCCAATATTTTCTCTAAATACTATTAATTTACTCACCTGAATGGAGTCTCATTAATTCCAGTATAAAAGTAATCATTTGTGAGGAACAGCACTCTTCTCTAAGAAAAAGGAAAGAAAACGGGAAGTCACTTCAGGAGGAAATGATAAATTCTGGTGTGGTTCAAAGCTGTACTTTAGTAGTAGTAGACATTCTCTAGCTGACTGCTAATCGTACCTTCTTGTTTTTCACAGGTTTAGAAAATTAGCGACCTTGTCATCTTACATATACTATCCCTGACCAGTTGTGCATTCTGTTAAACTCCTTTTGGCACCACTGTTCAGAGCTGCCTGTAGTTCATATATTGTGCATAAATTTTGACAGCCTCATTGAAAGTCAGTTTCTGACCTCTGTGACTAATTCACACATGAATGAGTATTTTGGCATAGCAGAGATGGACTTAAGTGTGCAAACCAAATTCAAACATTTCATTCATTTAGAATTAGCTATAGACTAGAAAGTGGTGGCCTACCTTTAATGAACAATATGGCAGAGCTGACCAGAGTATACAGTAATTGAAATATCATACCACATTGTGCATTTGTCAGTAACAAATTCATAAGAACATAAGCGGATTATCAAAGAAGAGGAGACCATTTAGTCCACCAAGCTTAGTGAGCTAATGGCTAGGCTGTCCCCAATCTTTTACTTAGGTACCTGTTAAAAGTTTTTTAACAATTCAAAAGTCTGCTCCAAATTTTCAAGTTCATTTCTTTGAAGAAACACGTCCTGTTTTCATGTTAAATGTCCATCCATCCATTATCCAACCCGCTATATCCTAACACAGGGTCACGGGGGTCTGCTGGAGCCAACCCCAGCCAACACAGGGCGCAAGGCAGGAAACAAACCCTGGGCAGGGCGCCAGCCCACTGCAGTCATGTTAAATGTGGCCTTTTTATTTTTACTGGTGTCCTCAAGAACATAATTTGCCATTTAAGTGAAGCAATTATTTTATATCTTATGTAATGTGTATTGTTGTGGAATCACATCATGATCCATTCCAGGCTGCACATTTTGCACTGTGCTAAATGCTATTGGTCAGCTGTAACTCTGCAATGTCTGGATTACAAATATCTTAAGAAGCATCTTCTCTAAAGCAATAGCTAAAGGACAATTCAACTACTGCACTACTGTACAACTACTGTAATTGTTTGTACAGGAACAGGCTGTAAGCAATGTAAAGCAGAATGCTACCTGGTGACATTAGCTGAGCTCTCTCTCTTTCTCTCTCACTTAGCCTCCGCCATACCATGCAGCACCCCTACCATACTCCACCCGTCTAAAGTGCAACTCCTGTCAACAATGCCAAGTTTACTTTTGTGAAATCACAGCACAATTCGTCCCAGGTCACATGTTTTGCTCTGTGATAATTGCTGGTGGTCAGCTGCAAACCTATGATGTCTGCATTATAAATGTCCTCAGACGCAACTTACCTAAAGTATTAGCTAAAGGAGAACTCCATTAACTTTTTGAACAGGACCACACTGTAAGCAATGTAAAGCAGAGTGCTCTCTAGTAACATCATCCAAGCTCTCTCCCTCACTCTGCCTCCTCCGTACTGTGCAGCATTCTCACCATACTCCACCCATCCACAGTGCAATTCCTGCCCACTACGCTAAGTGTACTGTTGTGGAATTGCACCACAATTCATCCCCAAAGCGCATACTTTCCTCTGTTATAACTGCTGGTGGTCAGCCTGCAACATCTGGATTACATGGGCACTCAGAAGTATCTTTCCTAAAACATTAGCTAAGAAAAACTTCATTAACTGTTCATGAAGGAACACGGTATAAGCAGTGTAAAGCAGAGTGCTACCTGGAAATCTCAGCTGAGCTCTCTCTCTCCATCACTCTGTCTCCACCATACTGTGCAAAACCCCCAGCACACTCCACCCATCCACAGTGTCCTGCCGACTATGCCAAGTGTATTGTTGTGGAATCACATCACAATCCATCCTAGGGCACATATTTTGTTCTGTGGTGACTGCTGGTGGGCAGCTGTGAACCTGCAACATCTGGATTGCATGGGCCCTCAGAAGCATTCCTTAAAGCATTAGCTAAAGGAGAGCTTTAATTGTTCATGCAGTGCCAGGCCATAAGTGTGCAAAGCGGCCCATTTCCTGGTGATGTTAACTGAGCTCTCCCTTTCACTCATCCCCAACTCATACTATTCAGCACTGCCAGCACACCTTTTATTTTGAAAAAACAAGTCACTTTTCTAGGCAGCAAATTGGTATTCTTTTGATTCTCTTCAGGTCATTTCACTCACCCCCTTTTCCACAGTCACTTTGACGTCCATTGAAAGAGTGCCCATCTTTGCATTTACCATAGCAGTCCTCAGCTGAAAGGTAAGAAAATATAAAAACACGCTGTCTTTAGTTACTTTCGCATTTTGTATGATCTTGTTTAGATGATATGAAATGAATGCATCTTACCCCAAATCATGCCAGCAATTAGGGAAAGTGGAAGAAAAAGATTTGGGGGCAACCAGCTTCCCTGAGAAAACCCTGAAATGGCCAGTAATCTGCAGTTGATAATAATGATTGTATCTCAAATCACTGTATAAAGGGTGGGAATCTGTCATTGTATATTAATTACAAGACTTGATAGATTATCAAACTTTAAAGTTACAAAAGTTATTCTAACGCAGACCATTTCTGTGATTATCAAACTTTAATGTTACAAAAGTTTTCTAACGCAGACCATTTCTGTGACATTAATAATATGTCACAATGTCGGATGATCCAGCTATTATGTAAATATTACTTTTATTAAAATGTCTTGGCACTAAGGATACTAAAGATATTTTGTTTCTAAGTTGGACATCCATGGCTAATGATAAAGTCTGTAAATACACTGGAAATTATCCAACTACGCAACCGCTATTGTGCGATTGTACGCCAAGCAACCCTGCTAAAATCAGGCCACTGCAGAAAACGAAAAAGCAAATGACACAAATAGACTGCATTCCCTCAAGAAATCTTACATTTAGTAAGAGCTGATTGCATAAGAACATAAGAAAGCCTGTGGAAAACGATTTAGTATGCTTCCCCCCACATTCCCCTGGACTTTTACGATTTGCCTGTAATACTAAACACCCGCTAGAATTCTGTACAGAAAAATATTCTGGCACACTAGAAAAATGTCCCAAAGTTAATAACTTACAGTCAGTCATTCTTGTTGGATGTAAACTGCCAGCCTAGCTAAATTTAAATGGACACACCGTTCTTGATGTACAGTTTATCACATACAGTATGATAGATGAACAACCTTATTACATATGGGGAAAATAAGCCCTAAATATCACAGTTATGGTGTTAATAATTCTAGGGTGCCTGCTTATTGGGAGAAAAATGCCCATGCTGAATGACTGGGGTCCTTTATGATTTGTTTTGCCTTTCCCAGACAGCATCTGACAAGCATGTCCTGCACAGATGGTACCCAGATCCCTATGATGATCTGTGCTGTTTTCACTACCCTCTGCAATGCTTTGTGGTCCCTCGCTGAACTTCTGCCATACCAGCACACCATGCAGCCAGTCAGGATGGACTCTACAATACTTTTATAAAAGTTGATGAGGGTTGCTGGAGACATTCGGGCCTTCCTCAGATGTGTGAGAAACATAAAGTTGCTAATGTGCCTTTTTGGTGATCGCTGTAGTGCGTTCTGTCTAGTTAAGAACATTGGTGATGGTAACCCCAAGAAATTTAAAACTGTTGACTCTTTCCACAGCCTTGCCCACAATGTAAATGGGGATATGATTTACCTGCAGCTTCCTGAAATCAATGATCATCTCCTTAGTCTTGCCAACGTTCAGAGAGAGGTTATTTTCCTGGCACCACACTGACAAGAGCCTAATCTGCTCTCAATAGGCTGTCTCATTATTATCTGTGATCAGGCCTGTGATGGCTCAGCAAATCAGCAAATTTTAAGAAGGTATTGTTGATATATTTGGCCATACAGTCAGGGATGAACAGAGAGTACAGCAGGAGACTTAGTACACTGCCCAGGGAGGTGGTGCCAGAGTTCAGAATCAGCATAGAGAGTGTGTGTCTACCAATCCATACTGTGGTCTGCCAGTCAGAAACTCCAAGATCCAAATGCACAGAGAAGCACTGAATTCAAAACCTGAAGCAAAAACCTAGCACTGGGGTCTTCTTGAATTCAGTAACTAACTCTGTTAAAGAAGGCCGTGTCAATAATTGTATACACTAAGGGAAAGTGCATGAAGTTAACTGACATACTGTATTTATATATTGTCGCAGTAACGTGATGCCTGAAATGAAACAATAAACCACAGAAATGGAATCCTCAAGTGAAAAATGCAACAATGTGTTAATTTAACAATGTGAGGGAGAAGCAAAAAAACACTATGTATTATGCATTGAATAATGACACTTAATGTTTACAAATAATAGATAAAAAGAAGCCTAAAAATCATTGAACTTATTGAATTTAGTGATGTGTTTAAAAAAGCAGGCTAAATATGAATAAAAGCATTTTAAGATGAAAGGCCTGAAACACTGACTAAGATACATGAAGTAAGTCAACAAAGAACATTATTTCATTTTGAGCCAAAAACATTTTTTCTTTTCCAAAAATACTTACAACCTCCTCTGTATCCTCCCACTCTACTTCAGACAGGTCCACACTGTTATAGTTAGGCTTTGGTTTCAGCTTTTTACCTTCTTTGTACTAAAACCATAAAAAATAACAGTTAAACCTTGCAAAATATACAATTTTTAGTCACGCAGAAAGGTTAATATAAAGTTCACTGCATTAAATACACATTGCTAGGGTTGAGTGATGCTTGTAAAATTAAAAGAACAAAGTAGAGCATTGGCTCTAAGAGTGGTCAAAAGGATGGTGAAAAGATCCTTGACTCAAGCAAAGGTTAATTATCACAACCCAAAAATAAATAATTTCATCTTCAATGGATGGTACAATTCAGAATTCGTGATTACCAAAGGCCTCAAGTCAGGGTGCGAGAGAATGTATCCATTGTTGGTGTTTATAAAAGCATAGCCATGGACTCCAAGCTGCAAAAAAAGAAATAAGATCACTTTACATTGCCACGTCTTGGTCAAATAAAATGTCTTTCACTTCCAATAATAACCCTGCCTATCAGTTTTTTACTTATGGTAGACATAGTATGCCATTCTAAAAACATACTGCAGCAATTATCTGGAGGAAAAAGAAAGGTCCTCCTTCTTCTCACCTTGTATCTGGGGGCCAGCTTCATCAGTTCTCTCAGAGGCACGTCAGAACCCACCACTCCCAAAAGAATTCCCTCAGAGCGCTGTTAAACAGTAAGGAAATAAATCAGACATTTTTCATCATGTACTGCACATTCAATTTGAAGTTAGCACATCTGTGAGTATGAAAATGTTTGAGAGATGCCTGGGAGATTATTTGAAGTTTTCCCCTGTTTGCCTCTTACAAGAGCATAGTATTTTTATTTTTACACGTTCAGAAAGAGTTCTTTTAGTGCACCACACAGTCATGTCAGCTTTAATTCATCTCTCCTGAGAGTTACCAAGAAAATAATGGCGATACAAAGCACATGTTCAAGATTTAAAGTGCTAATTCTAACACACATATTCCTAATAATAAATGCTAGGAATTTCACCATTTGCTTCATTTCTGATTAGTATTTGGAAAGCCTTCATTGAGGCTGTGGTGAAGTCTTACTAACTTACTTAACAACAACAACAACAACAAATATATTTCTTGTATATCTCAATAGTCTTTAACATACCCTGTTTTTTGACAGCCACCCAAGCTTTGACTCTCTAAAAAGACAAAAATATCTCCCAAAAACTTTGTTTGGGAAAAAAATGGATGAAATCTTGGTTAAGGAAATTCAGAGAAAGAGAGAGACCCCCTTCCAAGTAGGACAGGCATGCAATGGGTGTCAAAAAATGGCGTAAATACAACACACAAAAGAGAACACAAGTAATCCTCCTCACAGAGCTAGATGGCGAATCTATCACGGCCACCTCAGAAATACAATACAGTAGTAGAAACTGCAAGGCAAAATGCAAGAATGGATAAGACCACTCACTAAATACAGAACTGTTACATATAAGGATACAGCTTTGTTTAAATACATAAAAAAGTAGAATCTAATTACCATAAAATGAAAAACAACAATATCTGTCCATCAGCTAATTGTAGAATGGGGCCAGATGGTAAAAAAGCAGTTAGTCAAGCCAGACACAGTCAGATTCTTGGAGACCCCACTATGAGTGTTGTGCCAGCCAAACTGATGAAAGGACCTTTCTACCCCATGACTCTAGTTCTCCTTTATGTAAGATGATCTGAGACTTATTGGTCAGGAGTCCTAAAGTGAAAATTCTCATTAGCTTGTCCACTAAAAATGACTGTTTTTTCACTGCTACCTGAAACCTCTTTTAGTTGTATTATGTTTTTTTACCCAAAGTTTACTTGAATTAGTTGTAAAATGGCACAGCTTGTTTCTTTCCTTCTCAGCATTTTTAATGAGCTCTCATAGTCTCAATAATAGCCTGTGTCATCATAATGGCCATAAAGCCTCATTATCCTGGATGGATCACTCACATTCAGGGATCATGCCAGTGTTTTAATCTTTGTTTTATTGCCAGTTTGACACCTCATTTTGGTTTATTGGAAGCACAGCACACCTCCATCCACTTCCCAATGGAGCAGATGATATGAAGCTAGGCGGATTGTCAGATAATCTTGAATCCATTGAATCATTATAGAGGGACTTGGATGGCATACAGGGTTGGGCAGATTTGTGGCAGAGGAAACGTTTTGCAAGTAAATGTAAAGTTTTCCACATCAGAAGGAAAAATAATAGGTTTGAATACACAATAGGATGTGTGAAAATTAAAAGTACACGTTAAGAGAAGCAATTATCAGTTGTGGTGGACTCAACACTATTAACTGCCAGGTAGTGTTCAGAAGCCATTAGGTAGGCTTAACAGAATGTTAGGTTATATAGCGCCCTGATGTGTAGGGTATTAGTCCAAAGAGGTTATGCTTAAGCTTTAAAATGCACTGGTGAGACATTATCTGGAGGACTGTGTGCAGTTTTGGTCTCCCAAGTTACAAAAAGGGCATAACAGCAATAGAAAAAGATCAGAGAAGAGCAACCTGTTTGATTCCAGGGCTACAGGGCATGAATTATGAGGAAAGATTAAAAGAGCTGAGCCTTTTCAGTTAAAGCAAAAAAAAAACTAAGAGGACACATGATTGCAGTGTTTAAAATTATGAAGGGAACAGTACAGTATATCGAGACTGTTATTTTACAATGAGTTCATCAAGCAGAAGGGGGCATGGCACTCTCTAACTTTCAATTTGATTGCTGGGAAGCTAATATGTAAGTTATAAAGACCTGGACATTGACACAAATTGCTGAATATATACAAGCCTGATCTGCAATTGAAATAATATCATTGCAGTACTTCTTTATATGCCCTTCTTTGTGCCCTAGTAAATACAAATTATCATCAATATAGCAATGACCCAATTACCCATCAATCACTCAGAATATGAAACCAATGCAGGAAGCACATGATAATCACCTTTTTCTACCCTTTCAATCTTACACAGCATTTAATGCTTTGAAAACATCCGGGATTAAAACACTTAGAGACTTGTATATAGATAAAGTCTTCGCATCTCATGAACAATTACACTTCAAATTTAACTTCCCATCAACACAATTTTTCCTCTACTTTCAAATCAGAAATTTTGCTAAAAGGAACCTTCCCAATGTTCCTCATCTCCACCCATTTCTATACTGATCAGTCTTGAAGACTCAGACAGCATTTCAATAATATACAAGAACATTTTAAATTCTCTTCCTCTCAAAGATGCCAGGGTACGAGGATCACTTCAATACTTTTTTAAAATATGGCAAAATCTCATTAATCAAATTTTCGAATAAGCATTTATATCGACAAAAAAGCCATTCTCCTTTCTTTGTTGTTTCTCTTGCTGTTGGCTCTCCCCCCTTTCTCTCGAGTGGGATTTGAATTCTGGTTCTGATAAGTTTGACTTGATTGTATGGAATGTTGTTTTCTTTAAATAAAAATCAATAAAAAATTAGTTTGTCAAGAACATAGGGAGACAGTTGGAAACTTGTTAAGGGTAAATTTTGCACAAACATTAGGAAATTTTTCTTTACTTAAAGAACCACAAACAAATGGAATAAGCCAACAAGTAGTTTGATAGACAGACTCAACTTGATGTTATTTTGGAAGAATTAAATGGATAGGATTGGCGGGGTTTGTTGAGCTGAAATGGCCTGCTCTTGTCCAGATTGCTCTAATGGCTTAGCAATGTCCTGTACCAGTGGTTCCCAAGTTCAGTCTTGGGATACTTCCATGGTTGTGGATATCTTACTTTTAATTGTTTGTATTTTAAGAAATTTTGAAAAAATTGTACCTTTGTCCAAAATTTGAAATGTTTAACTTGGCATTTTGGTGCAATATGAAAAATGGACCAGTGGTATAATGTAAAAGAGTGCCAATAAAAAAATGAAAATCTAAAGGAAGTATGAAAAAGTCTGAATGAGTGTTAGACACCCTAATGTGGGGTTGTTCATAAGAAATGTAATGGTTTACTTCATGAGGTAGAACTGCCTATTTAAAATGATAAAAAGTGTGTTTCAATGTAAATGTAAAAGTAATGTAAAAATGAACATATTCTCTATTGTAATAGAAATTTGTCACTTCTTACCCTCTGATAGAGGTCCACAGAGGGGTAAATACCTAGTAAAGGATCACAAATAACATGTTTGTAATCGCTGACTTTGAAATATTCTAAACTGAAACCCCACATGCATGTTTGAAATTTGTTCATTTTTACCTTTTCATAGAAGTCCAAAGAGGGGTAGATCCCTAGTAAATGATCAAACATACAAAAATGACATCATATTTATAATCCCTGACTTTCAATTCGTCTAAAATTATACTCCACAAACATATCTTGGACCTGATCTGCTGCTCTGGTGTTTTCCCTCTCCAACTTAGAGCGGATTAACTCACTCTAACTGATCATTTTCTCCTTTCTTTTAATGCTAAACTTACTTTTTCTATTACTAAGCTCCCCCGTCTCATATCTTTTCGTAACATTAAGAATATTAGCTTGAATTTTCTGTCTTCTAGAATTGATTCCCAAATGGACTTTTATAATTTATCCACTCCCAAAGAATTGGTCTCATATTATAACACTGGTCTCAATGGTATTTGTAATTCCCTTGCTCCGCTAAAAACCAGATCTGTTTCTTTTTTTTTTTCTACCCCCTGGTTTACACCTGAACTTCTGCTTCTGAAAGCAAAGGGCAGGCAATTTGAACGGTTATATAAAAAACAGACTTTTTGTCCACAAAGAGATGCATAAAAATCATTTACTTTATTACAAGGACTGTATAGCACAAACCAAATCTAACTATTACACTCAGTTAATTTCTTGTAATACAGGTAACAGCAAATCTCTGTTTTCATTACTTAATAATGTTACACAACCTTCCAGACTCTACCATCTCAACTTTACTCGACTGCTTTCTGTAATTCTCTTATGTCCCTTTTTAATAAGAAAATCCGGAGGATACATCAGCACCTCAGTCCAGATTCTCTCTGTATTTCTTTTAAACTACACTCGCCTATTTACTCTTTTTCTTCTTTCCAGCTCCCCACTTCCTCAGAAATCTCAGATCTCATCTGTAAATCTAGTCATCTACTTGTCAGCTGGACCCCCTGCCTCCCCTCTTTGGTCCCTCTCATTTCTGCCATAATTCACTCTTCTCTCACTACTGGTATTATTCCTTCATCTTTTAAAACTGCTGCAATAACCCCAATATTGAAAAAACCTGGCGCTTATCCTACTAACTTCAATAATTTTTGCCCTATTTCTAATTTGCCCTTTATCTCCAAAATTCTTGAAAAAATAGTAGCTATCCAACTTCACTCCCACTTATCTCATAATAATCTATATGAAAAGTTCCAGTCTGGTTTTCGCCCCCTTCACAGTACAGAAACGGCACTTGTTAAAATTACCAATGACCTTCTTATAGCTGCTGACTCGGTTTAATTACTATTCTCATCCTTCTTGATCTGAATGCGGCCTTTGATACTATTTGTCATAACACTCTCCTTAATAGAAAACCTTTGATTGGAATTACCCACACTCCACTTGATTGGTTAAGATCCTACTTCGCAGGCCACACTCAGTTCATTCAGCTTAAAACTTTCACATCCCAACCCACCACTGTTAATTCAGGTGTGCCCCAGGGCTCTGTCCTGGGGCCACTTCTGCTTATTATTTACCTTCTTCCCCTTGGCAATATCTTTCGTAAACATAACATTAATTTCCACTGTTATGCTGATGACACCCAGTTCTACCTTGCTATTAAACCCATCTCTTCCTTTCCAACCATCTTCACTTATTGTCTGTATTGCTGAAATTAAATCCTGGTTTTCTTTGAATTTTCTTAAATTAAACAGTGACAAAACTGAGGTTCTCCTCATTGGCTCAAAATCATCATTATCCAAAGCTGATAATCTTTATCTTGTGATTGATAACTCCGTTGTTTCCCCATCACCTCAGGATAAGAGTCTGGGTGTCATCCTTGACAGTACTCTATCTTTCCAATCTCACATTAATAACATCACCCGGTCTGCTTATTTCCACCTACGTAATATTAATCGCATCCGCCCCTCCTTCACTCTTCATACCACTGCCATTCTTGTTCACAGTCTTGTTACTTCTCGTCTAGACTACTGCAATTCACTCCTCTTTGGTCTCTCTAATAAATCTCTTCATAAGCTTCAGCTAGTCCAGAATTCTGTAGCTTGCATCATTACTTGAACCTCATCTAATCACCATATTACTCCGGTCTTGCAGCAGCTTCATTGGCTCCCGATTAAGTTTCGAATTGATTTTAAAATTCTGTTATTTACATTTAAGACCATTCATTACCTCGCCCCTCCATATCTATCTGACCTTCTTCATGTTGCCATTCCCTCCCGTAACCTTAGATCCTCTTCCTCCATCCACCTGACCGTCCCTCTCGCCCGTCTAACCTCCATGGGGAGCAGAGCATTCAGCTGTTCTGCTCCAAAGCTCTGGAATTCATTACCTACTGAGCTCAGAAATATCGAATCATTTTCAACCTTTAAATGTAAACTTAAAACGCGACTGTTAAAAATGGCTTTTTCTTTATGATTACAGTGGCTTTGTTTGGTTTTAATTTTATATCTTCTGTTTTTTTTCTGATGTTTTAAGTTGTTTATAATGTGTTTTTTAATTTATTTATTTATTTATTGTTTGTTCGGTGTCCTTGAGTTCTCAGAAAGGTGCCTTGTATAAGTAAAATGTATTATTACTTGTCACATGCGGCTGGGGGTGGAGCCCAGCTGGGACGCCCGAGGGGACCGGAGGAGGGTTGGTGCCTCCTCCCGACCACAAGGGGGCGACTGCCCTGGTTTTGTTGGTGGCCTCGGGTAGGGGGCTTGGAAGCCCAACCCTGTAGGGGTCCGTAGCCACCGCCAGGCGGCGCCCCGGTGCCTGAAGAACCCTGGAGCCCAGCACTTCCACCACACCAGGAAGTGCTGGGGGGAAGAAGAATGGGGACACCCGTAGGGCTTCTGGGTGCGCAGCCGGCACTTCCGCCACACGGGGGCGTGTCCAAGGAGGAGTGCCGGGAAACAGCTGGAGCCCATCCGGGGTGGTATAAAAGGGGCCGCCTCCCTGCATTCGAGAGCGGAAGTCGAGTGGAAGAGGACGAAGCTGGAGAGAGGACTGGAGGCGGCCAGAAGAAAGGCACCAAAGAGTGTGAAAGGCCCGGACTTTTGGGGAATCGGTGCTGGAGGCACTGGGACGTGCACTAAAGTTTGTAAATATTATATATAGTGGTGCTGTAAATAAACGTGTGTGTTGGGTGAAACAACGATGTCTGTCTGTCTGTGCCCGGGTCCCGTTCCACATACTATTATTATTATCTTTGAAATCTGTTGTTTTTAACCTTCTGGGATTGGCTGTTAGAGGGGCAGGGCCGCCAGTAAAGAATCAAATATCCGAAATATCATAATCCTGATCAGCAACCTTGAAATAGCATAAAAATACACTCCACGTGTGTTTATATTACTGATCCCCATTTTTTCAAAATTTTCTGTAAAGAATTAACTTTGAGACCTTGTATCCAATTAGCGGGGTGAACCTCTGGGGTCAGTGGTGACATGCACAACTTCAGTCCTTCTGACTTGGTTTATTCTTTATCATAACAGTGTCATTTTCTGCTCAAAACATGGCACAACAGTGGCCTAACAAAAAGAGGGTTTTATTGTCTGAACAGCCAAAAATAAAGGGGCAACTCTAGAAAGCTCAATGTCTTGCATAATTAGACAAGAAGCCGAGTCAAACGGTATATCATATGTGGGAGTTTTCTCATATCTTTGAGTCAAGAGGAGCAGGAAAAGAAAAAAAAACACAAAACAAGCAATTTCAAGGCATTCATAAGTAAATCTTATGAACACAAAAAAAACATGGTAAATTTGTAAAAGAAAACATGATAAATATCAGTGAATATAATTGAAAGAAAAAGAAACAGAGAGAGTGGTGAAGATGGTTACCATTACATCTCATTATATACTTGGCCAACTCTTTACTGTAATTTCAAAGCGTTCACAAGTAATTCTTATGAACACAAAAATAGATAGCTTGACAGTGAACAGGAACTAATTGGTTGAATTGGTTGCATAATTGGAGTTGCTAGGCAGCAAAAGCAGGCGGGTAGAGCTGGAAAGAACAGCTTGTGAAAAGATCAGTTAGGGTCTCATCCTAACAAACACTCTCTAGCAGTTACTGTTTCTCCTCTCTGATATAAACTACATATAGCAAATAGTCTGTGCATATCTCCCCGTCTACATGGGCTGGGAAGGATCACCTCTATGTCTCTGCATGTGGTAACTGTACCTTTGACAGTCAGATAACCATCCACAATATACATTAAACTTCCAAATCACCCAAACTAATACCAGATATGGAAGACAACATTTTACAAGTGAAAGTGAGATGAACAATCCTATCAATGATAGGAATTACATCGACAGTCATATGGATATTCAAATTACTACAGACAGACAGACAGACAGACAGATAGATAGATAGATAGATAGATAGATAGATAGATAGATAGATAGATAGATAGATAGATAGATAGATAGATTCATTACAGATTTTACATGTCAAATAACTGCATGCATGGCACACTTGCACAGTTGTAATTGATTTGTTATCTGTGACAAATTCAGTAACTTTGTACAATTGGTTTCTCTGTGTGAACTCCTCTATTCAGTGTCATCCATAACTGACAATTACAAGATATCACGAAAAAGCAACCCACTAAATGCCAAATAGTGCTTCAAAGATATTGTGGCTCTCTGTGACTTGAATCATTAGCTCTAGCAAAAAAAAACTAATTTAATATGTGTACAAATGACACCTACTCCTTCGAGCCCTTCAGCACAATGATATCTCAACATACAACATGCTATTCTGAAAAAATCACATAAATCCAATTGTGTTTGCTCTTTAAAGCAATTGCATGTACTGTAATACATTATTTTGTTAGAAGCAGAAACTAGAACAATAGCTCACCCACAGTTATGATGTGTCAAGGTGGCTCAGCATTTGTCATCCCACCTTAGTATTGTTTGAATGTGATCTTTGATAGGCTGGACTCTCCTCCTTTTCCTATTAGCCTTATTACTGTAGGAATGTCTTACTGCGAGAATAGCTTGGGTTAATAAATGTGCACATTCTCAAAGTTCCATACAAAAATAGCAGCACTCTCTGTCAAAGCTGAACATTTTTAAAGAAAGAGATTAAAATGAAAGTACTCACCGTTTCATTTTTCTTACTGAAAACGGGCATAGCCACAGTGGTCATCAGGAGTAAACTTTGGGCTTGAGAATTAAAAAGCTAAAGCAAAAAAAAGTAAGAAGATCAAAGTTAGAGGTGAGACTAATGGCTAACTTTGGGGGTGGGGGTGGGGTGGAGGTGGAGGTAGATTACTTGACTATTGATTTAACTATTGCTGCATTTTCTAGTTTCACTCACTATCAATAATATTAGCTGTAAAGCCTGCAAAAATGATGAGTTTTGAATAATTAAAAATAGATTAAGTAAAATAGTCATAAAGTGATCAAATTAATTGTATTAATTTCCCATGAATGTGAATGGCATGGCAGTGCAATGGTGAGTGCTCCTGCCTAGCAGGTTCAATGCCCAGCCTGTTCGCTCACTATTAGAGATGTCACAAGAATGAATACTTCGGTACCAAGTCGATACCAATATTGTATCAATCAATGTAATGGTAGGAGGCGTTTTTTACAGTATCGGTAGTACCAAGTGAAAGTCTTTCACATTTGACTGCAAGTAGACAAATAAGGCATATATTTGTATATACCCCGACTCTACTTCCCACTTATATATATGTGTGTGTGTGAAAAAAACACTGCTTTAATACATCTGAAAAAAAAACCAGACAAAGTCATGTCTGGGAATGCTTTGTGTTCAAGGCTGTAGAATTTCAGTGTGTCATTTTGGGAAATTTGTTTAGTATTAAAAAGAAAAAAAAGAAAAAATGCCAAAGCACACATGCATACACAAGCTTTTGTTATTGCCACTTTTAATTTCTATTTCAGAGGTAATTCAGAAATAGATTTGTGTGTGCTTTCAGAATGCAATGATTTTATCGATCAGAGGTCAGTTGTCATCGTCTAACTCACTGGTTCTCAACCTGTGGGGCGGGCCCCCGCGCGAAGTAACAAAAAGGGGGCGCGAAGATGTGAAAAAAGAAAACAAGAATCAAAAATATGAAAAAAACATCTGTTGAAACCAAAACAAATTAACTTAAACTACATTCTGATACTACGTAGAACAATAAATATAGAGTTAGATAAATGTCGATAAAAGTTTAGTAGGTATAATAAAATATGCATCTACATTTCAAAAAAATGTTAGGGAGGGGGCGCGATTAAAACTGTTATGAAAACTCGGGTCGCAAATACTTAAAGGTTGAGAAACACTGGTCTAACTTGAGGTGTCACAAACTTATAAGAGGAGATGAAGTGAAAGTAATCATTCTATAATGGGGTGTCCTACACAGTCCTGATAAAGCAATGGAGGCCTTGTTTCATTTTCCAAATGTGATGGACACATCTGCAGATGTCTGTCCAATCATCCATATATTTTCTAACTGGACTACAAATGTCAGGGTCGTAGGGGAAACTTCAAACGCATCCACAATTATTACTGTGGGAGGAAACTGCACACTACAAGTAAAAATCAAGACATTTCAGGCAAAGAGGATGCTTAACATATCTGCACTGGTGATGAAATGAGCTGTTTGATTTGTTAATGCCAAAATAAAAATAATTTAGTGAAGCACAAAGTACATCTTCCTATTAATACAACATGTACTGTGTCAGCATGTGACGATGTGGGTTTGCTTCATGCTCCCATCTTCTGTCCGGGACCTCTTGAACCCAACACGATCGGTAAAGTCACCGATGAGCTCGCAGTGAGGCACAACAAATGGAGCAAGGGGATGGTGCAAAAAAGGTGCCAAATGCTTTTATTAAAAAACAGTAAACAAACAACAAAGTGTCAAAATTAAATAAGTGCAGTGCTTTTCAAATCATTAAATAAGCAATCCATAAAAACAGGTGTTATTGTGGAGGTTAAAACCAACAGAAAAAACAACAATCCTTTAAAAGAGGTTAAAACAATGCTAGAAGCAGTCGCTTAAAAACAACACAAAGCCTGGTGCTTCTTTTACCTGGCAGCTCTCCTGCTTCTCCCATCTGGGCCACGCAACAGGAGAGTCGCCCTTCTGCAGCAGCTGACCTTCTCTTCCTACTTCTACTGGTTGGTTCGCCTCACTGATCCCTGGCTCCAATAGGCTCCACCAAACAGCGACTTGGGATCCCCAACGACCACGGCTTACATGCTGGGGAATCCACGTTCCAAGTCCTGACTCCCGCTGCCTTCCCGGCCTTATGTCCTTCTTCACCGGTCACTCCAGCTCTTTGTTCACTCAGCTGGAGCGAATGCTTCATTCTGCCCCAGCGAGTGTCGGCCAAACACCCCTGCTTGGGCTCATTGTCCAGCTGCCTGCCTGCAAGCCTTTGCTCGCTCACTCACTCATTCGCACCAACTCTCTCTCTCCACCACGCTGCTTCCTGTTTTCTTCCATACTCCTACAACCTTCGTTTTCTTTTCTTTTTCTTTCCCTCCTAAACCACCTCACGCTTCTATTTATGAAGAGGACGTGGCAGCTGTAGCAATCAGCAGCTCCTGGGAACAATTATGGATGTGGATGGTTTCTCACCTGTGCACTTAGGTGAGAAACGCCCACACCACGAATCCCCCTGGAACTGCTTCAGCCACGCAACCACTACGCCCTCTCCCTAAGCTACAAGCACGGTGATTATTTATTTAAAATTGGCCTCTTGACGTGAGCTGTGGACCTGCTATACCACACAGCAGAAACGCATAATCGGCGAGATAAACGAAAAAACATTATAGTTCATTGCTGAATACAAACATGCAAACAAAAAATCTGTGACATATGTTAGATTTTGAAGGAAAATCAATGCTCTGAGTATAACCCCTGAAATATGACAAAAAAGCACATGTCATATGTTTCAAAGGTTAAGATTAATTGACATCAGGTAACATCAGTCCAGTTAATTTTCTAATTCTGGATTTGTGCCCAGAATAGCAACAACAAAGTCTGATCACTCATATCAAATACCTTGAAAAGAACACAACAAATGCTGTCTTACAGTTGCTCTAAAAAAAAGGCTTCATGTAAAACTGATAGGACGGATTTCATTTTAATTTGGACAATTAAAGCACCAGTGGTTGGTGACATTTGAAAATCTGAATCAGTTTGATTACTCTTTAGTAAGATTTTTGACCAGCTATTGATGCAAATATAAAGTATTACAGTAGCAAATGTTACAAACTTAACAGAGTGGTTCACTGACAAAAAAGACTTTATAAACGTTGTTATAAAAAGAGCTTTGAAGACTTTGCTTAAATGAAAATATCTTAAATTACCTTGGTTTTCACATATGTATCAGTACAGATATAATTATGTTTACATTTTTATGTTTATTTATCAGTATTTTTTCGTATACTGGAGAGAATATGTTAGAGTATAAGTTTGGAATATACACATTCTAAGATAAATCAGGTAGTTCATGATGAATTCCTTTATAAACCCGATGCTGAAATCTTCCCGTGAATACCAAATTCCCATTTGTTGTTACACTGGGGGGATCCCTGTGTCCATCACATATTAAAATTCAAGCAATTCATTGTATTTTGATATTTATGAATGTCAGTACTAGTTTATTTAAATGATAGTTAGGTGTTGACTTGATGGCTATACTATGATTTTAATGCTGCTGTTACTATTAGTATTTAATGTGTATATGTTATTATCTGTTACAGAAAAGACACAATATTGTTCATTTGAATAATGGGAGTACTTTAACTAAAAAGCCATTAGATGTGATTTCTGGGTTTGCTGTGTTAATGAATAGGCATAGAGTATTGTGAAGATTTACTGGTATTGGTACTGAATATAAAAATTCATGTATCTACTCAGTATATGCAGTTTTGATGTTCTTCTAATGTTTGCATTGGTTTCCTTCAAATAATTCCATTACTTCTTACACATCTCAGGCTATTTTAGTTACTGAACTGGCTTAGTATGAATTAATTAGTGTAAACTTGAGTTTTCCAATATTGTAAAGGTGTTACATGTGAGGCTAATTCCTGCATTGTGAAAATTATGGCTAGGTTAGGCTCCCACTTCCTTTGACATGGTCCAGAAAAGAGTAGGTTAAGAAAACGAATCAATGACTATAAATGGTAAAATATTTCCAATCTTGCACCATTTGGCATTTACTGTGCAGGGAGATTTTGCTATGACTTTTCAGAAAAATGTATTTTGAAAAATAGATGTCTTTGAAATAATTTTCGATTTTTAAATATGTTTGAGCAATGGAATAAACCATCAGCTTACCTGTGAAAAAACCTTTAGTGTAGGCTTCATCCATCTTCAATTTACTGAAGCCAAAGAGTATTTAAAGTGTATAGTATTGTCTTATGTGAAGGCCGGCTTTGTTATTTATGATTTTGGACTAATGAGTTTACACGTGCTGCAGCACTAAATCAGAATATGGAGAAAATTACATGACCAGCGGGCTAGATTTTTCCCAAATATTGCTGTCATTCAATGTTTTTATTTTTTATCAAAATGCATTTCTGTTGTCAGTCTTAATCTGTAATTTAATTCACCCCAGAACTATAAAAGAATCACAAAATGACAGCAGTCAAAAAACACAAAAAACAGATGTTACCTTTTATACTTTGTGGCATCTTATTTTTAATAATAATAAGATATTTGGAAAAATATTCCACAAGTATACAGTAAACAATCATTTGCAATCCATTTTGCATGTGTCCATTTTCAAAACCTGCCAGCTCCTGCAGCACATCCCATAATACTAGAATTAACCACAGATGGGGTGAAACGGCATCACAGGTTCAACTTATTTAGCATGTGCAATTAAGCTAAAATGCACATCTTTGGGGCAACAATCTTTGCCGCTCATAATTTGCTTCAGAACATATCCTGGTTTGACTTTGGTTTCTATACAGGTCAGGTTGGAGTGTATGTACTGGTACAGCACGTTGCTGCACCCACCACACAACAAAACACCTCAGGATCCTGGTTAGCAACTCTCCCAGGCGGACACGCAGTCCAGTCCCACACTCCAGAAATGACCCTCGATCTTCAGCAATCAGGTGTTAAATGGGCGTCTCCTTGGCCTGGTCCAGCCACTCGGGTCTTCGACAACGAGGATCATGCATTTCTATGCAAATGCATTTTTTTTTATATGACTATTAAAGTGAAAAAGCTTTCATGACTGCTCCCATTTTTCCCATCATATTCATAACATTGTATTTGACTTCCTTGATGTTAACCCTGTGCATGTCTCAGGCTCGGATTTCTATGCAATTACAGTTAAACCCGAGTCAGACACATGGTGAGATTAATGATCCGCTTTACATTTTTAGGACCAATAATGCTCAGGACAGTATTCTGTTGCCGTCTAATGGATGAAATAACAGCATGCTGCCAAAAATCATGAATATTACTATGCACTTTGCTACTCTACTATATGGTAACCCATTAATATTGATGAGTGGTGAAGAGCCTCCAATTAAAAACACAATGACAAACAAAAAGCCATAAAGGCAGTTTTAGAGAAAAAGGACTTGACACTTAATAACCTTGTTAATTCTTGCACTGTGGTAGCCTGAAATAACACAAGGGGCACATCAATTGTGTATTTCAGAAACTGACGTTCAACCATTTTATGCGCAATATAACAAAACTGCACAACTAAGCGTGCTTCTACACTCTCGATTGTGACATCAGGCTATGCATTGACTATCTAAAACATGAAGGATGTGCACAAAAATCTGCATCAGAACAACAGTGGGCACTAGACATATGTTTTATGGCATTTATGTTGAAGTTTTGGTAATTGGATACTTCTGTTACATTTAATAAAATAATTTCTTGTTGAAAAAATTCAAACTTTTTGTCTCATCTTTCATAGGGTGAGCATAACGCTAAGAAGGCTACAGTAGAATATCAGGAGGGCAACATGTGTTCAGAAAGCTGACTATTTGTCTTTAAAATCAAATATTTGGCATGTAAATACATATTGTGGACTAGCTGCCTCAGGCCACGATAAATTAAGGATGACTGTTCTAGCATTTAAATATAAGTGGAGAAATGTCATCTAACTGAAATTAATTCAAAGAATGTAACTGCAGTCTGCAATACCTATGATGTCACTCATGATATACTCACTCATTGGTTTTGTTTTTAACATGACCATTCCAAGGCTTTTAAAATTAGAATTAAACTTTATCATTATGCAGGTTTTTAGAATTAGTATTAGAACTGAACTTTATTGTTATGCAATGTAGTTGCTAGGAATTCCTCTTTGTGCTTCATCTATACACATAACAAAAACAAATGCAATAACAGCATAATATATAATACAAGACACCACTTCAATATTGTATGCAGTTGTAGAGATTAATAACACAGTGTACAAAAACACAAACATATAAAACCATTTTGTGATTAAGAATTGCATTTATACTCATTCATACAGTATGCTTGTATATCATGTAAGCCTGTACCGTATATAGTAAAAATAATTTTGAAATCAGGAAGAAAAACACATGAATCTGAAACTGTGTTCAACCAGAGTGACTGCATAAGACAAGAGCGCAAAGAAACACGTTACTACTATCCTGATTATGATTTCAGGCTGTGTGTTGGTGACTGTCTAAAGACATGTCACACAAACGAAGTGTGCTAATTCTGCATCAGTAGGAATGAAACTCTTTGTGCGTTGAGCAATTCTTGCTTTTACTGACTGATAATGTTTCTGCAGTAAACGAAAGACATGGTTATCTAGATGAGTGTGGTCTTTAATTATAGCTCCATTGATAAAGCTGGAACAGCACTGACTGGGACAGGCTAAACTTTTTAAGTCGCCTGAGAAAAAAAATGCACATCTGAGTTTTTTTGATGACAAGTTACATTTTCATCCCAGTTCAGTCTGTGAGTGACAGTAATGCCAAGAAATTGAAACGATTCCACTCTTTTGACAGGGGCTCATTTATAATTAGAGGAGTAGTAAGTGAGGAATGTCTACTAAAATCCACAATCAACTGTTTTCAAAGTACTTAAGTTGAGATTGTTAAGGGTGCACCAATAGCTAGCTCATTCACCTCTCTCTCTCTCTCATATGACACCTCATCACCATCACAAATCAGGCCAATCATGATGGTGTCACCGGAAAACATTCAGATGGGTCACTGGATATGCACTTATTGTTATACTGTAGACAGATAAAAGGAGAGAAAAAAGAACACACTCTTGAGGGGACACTGTGCTCTGGTTTAAGAATCCTGATTGATATTTGGCCAGCTTCAGCATCTGTTCCATAGAATGTTAAAGGGGTACTAATAAAATCCACTGAATGTTTATTCCAATAGATGGCGTATGCAACCATCACTTTAAACTAACAAAGGAAACATTAAATGAAAAAAAATATATAGTAAGTAAAAAAGACTAATAGAGGAAGGACTAATCCTATTGGAGTTGCACAGAAGGAAACAACTGATGGTCTGACCACGCGGGTATCAAACTCGGGTCCTGTAAATGGAATAGCTGTTAATGCAATTTGTTATTAATTTATTCCTGCTTTCATTTCCCAGCTGATCATCTCCAGAATGTTTAAAGAATTCAAACGATATTAGTATTATGCACACCATTCTTTTTCATTTCCATTTTTCTATTTAAAGTTTTCTTTATTAAGTTATACTGTCAATTTGTCTGTTATATCGGTTATAGGTACATCGGTTATTTGGTACAACAGTGCTAATATGTGTGTTGGAATGAAAAATGTAGTGTATTTATGTACTACATGTATTACAAAATACATTCTAATAGATGTCTGTGACCATTAGGAGGCGCCCATGAGCCCTAAACCTAAGACACAACTCCACAGACACAAGTCAGTCAGTCATGTTCTAACCCACTTAATCCTGAACAAACCCTGCAAGGCAGGAACAAACCCTGGGCAGGACGGCAATCCGTTGCAGGGTGAACACACATATACACACATACAAACCCCAGCCGCGGCCAATTTAGTATCAACAATCCGTCTAACCTGCATGTCTTTGGAATTTTGGGAGGAAACCACAGCACATGAAATAAATCCACACAAGCACAGGAAGAACATGCAAACACGCAAGGAGAACCTGGGGTGTGAATCCTGGTCTTCTTACTATGAGGGGGCAGCACTACCACTGTGTCACTGTGCCACCCTAGACACCCTGGGTTCAAAACAAGTACTTATCAAACAGTTTCTTTTCACATAGCACAATCCCTTTTTCTCTTTCACTCCTTCCCAGGCAAATGTTGTGTCCCCTCCTGACTCCAACTCCCCGGGTGAAGTGGAGGGCCTCCTTTTAAGCTCCAACCCAGGAATACTTCTGGTGCCAAGTTCTTATCTCTAGAAAGCCTTCTAGATCAGGCAGTATCCGAGCCTTCACTTCCCAACAGCTCCCATATGGTGGCCCACATGGAACCAAACCAGGACAATCTTATGGGACCACAACTCCCATGCTGCTCTGTCAGCATCCATAGCAGGGTTTGACATATGGGATACTGCTACCCAGTGTATGGGGAAACAACCTGCATGTGGTGTAGTGGTGATGCTGTTTAAGATGGTGGGGACTGACACAGAGAGAGATCAGCCAACGTCACCAGAGGTGTACTGCTCACAAGCTGACTAAAGGAGCTCTCCATTTAGCTCATCCTTAAAGACCTCATCTTTGAGCTGGAGACTTCGGGTTTGTGACTTGCTGCTAACAGTTCACCACAGAGCAGATCCTCAGACTTAAATCTTCTGACTGGGAAACAGCCCATCACTTATCCCAGTTGGCCTCCCAGCTAAGTAAGGCATGGGAGTACATCCCGGCTGTGACCCAAGTCTGCCCATTACATGACACAAAACAAATGTTAACACTGAATACGTCCATGCAGAGTGTAACCGCTGAACAGACAGAAATCTTCTTATATTACAGATGGGTGAGTCGGCTCAACTTCAGAGTAAACATGGAAATGGCCAAGTGCTCCATTTAACAATGTGAAGCATTTCTGGCACCAAATTTAGATAATTCACATACTTCTGGACAGTTTTTAGTGTCATATTATGAACTGTTTTTATATAAACCCGTAATGAAATATGTTTAGTTTTGACAGTCAAATTGATGAAATAGTTCTGTATTATATCCTGGTCTGTCATCCACTTACTGTAGCATTTCGAACAAGCACAATGCTTTGCAAAAGAATTCAAACTCCTACACTATCTCCATAATTGGTTGTTACCCTCTGCTAGCTGCTATGAATCTTTCAGAAAGCATGTATAGCTACTTCAAAGAACGGGTGTCAAAATAATTCAAAAAACAATGAATACACTCTTTACCTAAGTTATGGCTTCCACAAAATTAAAACATTTGCATTTTTAAAGGCATAAAAATAAGAAAAAAGCTCTTAGTGTAATTGTCAGGTGTTTAAAAAGTATTTTGAAAAGGAAAAGCTTGAAATGAATCAGTGCTCAGAGGTATGCAGTAATGGCACCTCGCCCAGATTTTACCTGGAGTACCAGCACCTCTCCCAATTTGAATGTAGAGTATGTCATACTCCTGCACTTGGAGGCATCCCAAGGGCTTAACCGAGGTCAGAATACAAGAGCAGGCTCTGATGAAGTCCACAAACCTTTCTTCTCTCTCTTCTGCAGATCACCCGAAGAGAAACCAGCCTGAAAAACTTCCTCCTGTTCCTATACCCCAGTCCTTGCCATACCTCCCATCAACGTCACTTCCGGCTCTTTGATTCTGGACCCACCTCTTCCTCCCCTGCCTCTATAAGAACCCAGCACCTTTATCCCTATTTGGATGCGGAACAAGACGGTGCTCTGGAGCCATTATTTTTCTGTATTGTGTTGTACAATATATGGGGTGAATCTCCAAATCTTTTTCTGTTCTCCCTTTGTGCTTTGACAAGTATCAGCATCTTTTCTTACCAGTATGCCATACCTGTTGCACATGAAGCTTCATGACCCCCCCCCCCCCCATCAAACTGCTATTCAATTGAACTGGATTATAATTGTTTTGCCCCCTTCAAAGTTTCATGGGGTTCCTACGCATAATACAAGCTCCTTTTCTTAGTGTATCAGTTCATTTCAATGCTTGAACTTTTGTAGGAGCAGGACACCACTCTTCGATTGAACACTAGTGTATCTCCATAAACTACACTGCTAGAAATCTGACACTGTAGCCCTGAGCACTGAGCCACACAACGGGATTACATTATTTGTATTATGAATGTGTTTAATTTCATACATGCAACAAGCTTGCCTACTTTAAGCCAGAGCCCATATGATGATCTGACAAGATAGTTGCAAAGATCCAGGGAGCTTTATCTGTACATCAGGTGTAAATGTTAAGGAGGTAACAAGAAAATTTTACCAACTCATGGAAATTAGCATGACACCCCTGAGGATTAAATAAATGGCTTGTCATATCATTTGGTTATCACAGTGAGCATTCTTTCAATATGTGTAGTCACCAAGAATAACAGAACACCACTAGGGAGAGACAGCGAGGTTAGGAGCACGCACTGATAAATTGCTGCACCCACCACATGACAAACCACCTCAACATTAGGACCCGAGTGCAGCCATGTGACGAGTGACACCTCAGCACCACACTAGTTCAGATGGAATGGAACAGTATGAGTTTTTTTATGGTGGCTGGAGTGCCAATTCTGCCACACACCCCCAGGTTTTTCCCTGCAGGTTGGAGGTTGGCAGATTAACGTCATACCCAGGATGGAGCAATTGCAGGATAAGCGCCTTTTCAAACAATTTGCATATTAGTCTGCAGTATATTTACATGCCATATAAAAACAAAATAGCTTAGGAAGGGATGTATTTGCACGTTGTTCATATCCAGGGGGAGGAAATCATTAAGAAGTTAGTAATTTGAAGTGATCCTTAACCTGTTGAATGTCGCACCTTCACAGTGGCAGGGAGAGAAGAATCTGATGGGATGGCTGAGTAGCAAATGTATGGGGTGGTTGAAATATGTCTGAAAGGCTAAAAGCAATGAATGGAATAGGGGTGTCTCTTGATTACTGCACTTCTTAAATAATGGATGTAATACCTTGAGATAGACAGAAAAGTGTTGTAGGCAACATTTAAAAAAAACAATGAGAAGAAAGTGTGTTCTGTTTAGTCAATATCACACTCTCCAGCCTCTACAGGAAAAGATTTAAGCATTTGCTTGATCTGAGACACCCAGTCATTAGCTGAGGCTTGGAACCGGGAGAAGTAATGTCTCTGTCTCGGTTGTGAAATATTTCATTAGCTTTCCATCCTGTCATAAAGAATTGTGAAGTCCCAGAAAGCCTCACGAAGGAGGCTTGTAATAGCATGCTTGATCAGAGGCCCCAGTCATTAGCTGAAGCTTGGAACAGTACAGTACAGTTGTGGTCAGAGGTTTATATACACTCATCATGGACATAATGTGATGGTAATTGTGGACTTTCAATATTTTCTTTGAACTGTTCCTTTTCTGGGATGGAATGATTATGCAACATATGTCATTAATGACTGTAAAAAACAAGTATCTGGTGCACACGTTTGAATTTATTTTGGATTTTCTAAAATCTATACAGGGTCAAAAATATACATATAGGCTCAAATATATACATGCATCCCAAATAATATTTGGTAGAATGTCCCTTAGCAAGTTACACCTCGACCAGAGGTTTTTGGTGGCCATTAACAAGCAATACTTCTGATTGGATATTTGACCACATTTCTTGGCAGAATTGGTGGAGTTCACTTAATTTGTTGGTTTCCTGGCACGGACCCGGCTTTTAAGCACTGTCCACAAATTTTCAATAGGGATGAGGTCTGGGCTTTGGGAAGACTGAAAGTTAGTCTGCTTTATCCATTCCACAAAAAGTTTTGATGTATGTTTGGGATCATTGTCTTGTTGGAACACCTAATTGCCACCATCTAGCTATTGATTTGTGGTGATTTTGAAGAATTTGGAGGTAGTCCTCTTTCTTCATTATTCCATCCACTTTGTGCAATGTACCAGTAACAATGGCAGAAAAACAGCTGGGAGCATGATGCTGCCACCACCATGCTTCACAGTTGGTACGATGTTCTTGGGTTTGAAAGCATTACCTTTACTCTGCCAAACATACCTCTTGTCATTGTGGCCAGACAACTCAATCTTTGCCTCGCTTGACCATAAAACTTTCCTCCAGCAGGCTTTTTGCTTGTCCATGTGGGCAGCTGCAAATTTTAATCGAGCTTGAAGGTATCAATTTTGAAGCAGAGGTTTCTTTCTTGGATGGCACCTTCTCAGTCCATGACGATGTAAAACTCGCTTGAGTGTAGACAGTGACACTGGTTTTTCAACAGTCTCCAGTTCATGGCAGGCTTGGGCCTTGGTGCTTCCTGGATTGTTCCTGAGCATCCTAACCAATTTCTGCTCAGCTAAGGGTGACAGTTTGGGTTTTCTTCCGTACCTTGGCAAAGTGGGGACCCCCTCCCAATAACTTGTACTTATGTACAATTGTTTGAACTGATGATTTTGGAATCTGTAGTTGTTTAGAAATGGCTCCAAGAGACCTTCCTGACTTGTGTATATCTACAATTCTCTTTCTTAGATCTTCACTGAGCTCTTTGGACTTCCCCATTGTTGAGAGTGTTGGTCAGTCCAATGAGTGCTGTCAAACAAACCCTTTGCTAAAACAAAGAAGCTACTAGCTGTAGTCAATTATGATCACTAATGAGAATTTAATAGGCCTTGACCCTGTCAAGTTAAAAGACATTGTAGAACCTTCAGTACCACTTATTTAGAAATTTAAGTGGCCTATGTATATATTTGAGCCTGTATGTAGAATTCTGACCCTGTGTGGATTTTAGAAAATCCAAAATAAATTCAAACTTGTCCACCGAATTCTTGTTTTTTGCAGTCATTAATGATGTATGTAATACAATCATTCCACCCCAGAAAAGCAAAAGTCCAAAGAAATTGTTGAAAGCCTACAATTACCCAGACATCCATGTTCATGATGAGTGTATGTAAACTTCTGGCCACAACTGTATCTTTGCATCTTGGAGGAGGCTTTTAATAGCATGCTTAGTCAGACACTCCAGTCATGAGCTGAGGCTTGGAACCTGGAGAAGTAACCTTGACTCTGACACTGTTATGAAATATTTGATCAGTCTTCATCCTTCCACAAAGAACTGTAGGGTCCTGGAAATTTGACAATTCTATAATGTGTGTCTTTTTTATCTTGGAGGAGGCCTGTGATCGCGTGCCCCACGGTATCTTTTTTGGTAGCTTCTGAAAATGTGCAGCTGCTATAGCTGTATAAGGATCAGTATTCAACTTTCTTTTCTAAGCCAGTGCTGCTCTTTTGGCTTAAGGATAAATCTCATTTTGTTTTTTTCCTTTGTAGTTTTATTTTTCCTTTGCTTTCTCTGTACTTGTTCTAAAGTAAATTGTTGTATCTGATATGTCATTATTATATTTTTGATTAATCCGCTTGCCATTGTAATGTTCCGATTTTTGAAAATAAAGTATATAAAAAGAGCAATGTAATTTAAAAAAAAAAACTTTGAATAACAAACAAACTGTTAAAACAAAGAAGCACACTGGGAAATTAGTCTTTTTCAATCCAAGGTGGTTTGTTGTCTCACTTGTAATAACAGCATATTAATGTTTGCAGTTGTGTGGGCACCCTTTTCTTTTCAGAATGTATAATCTTGACTCAAAAACGTTGACATAGATTAGAAGGTAATTCATGTTTAAGTACCTGAATTTAGGACCATGGATTAAGAGAGATTGAGAATGTGATGTTATCACAAAGCAAGGAAAGCAAAGTGGACATTCAGGTTTCTAAAAACAAGAATGTTGCTATAGAATATTAATGCAAAAACATTTTTAAAATTGAGAGATTTTAATATTTAGAGAAGGAAGAAAAGAAATCAAGGTTTTTTACTTATTACTCAACTACCCCCATCCTCCCCCACCCCCGTCATTACACTTATATTCCAAAATATGCAACACAAGACTTCAATGTGTAATATTAATAAGGAAAAAAAAAAGAACTCGCCATTCATCCAGATGTTTTTTAGTAGTGGACACCTATAGAGCTTCAGGAGTTTTTTGCTAACATATAATACTGAGTTGAGTGAACTCAACTACTACAGAATTCATTTTATAGACATTATGGGAGATCCATCAGTGCAAATGTGAGAATGCATTTATTAGATGGATTAGTTTTAATTTTGGTTTTCAATAATTTTTGTTGATTTTTTTATTTGTTTGCAGTGTCATTTTTCATTTGCATATTTTGTAATTTTATTTTTTCGGATGTCTGTTTTTGTAAGGATTTCCAAAAAATGCAAACTTATTTGTAAAACTGAAGGCCTTTAATAAAAAAACATATGTTGACATACTGTATAAACACACCTTTTTACCAACTTTCAAAATGTACATTATTAACACACTTAATGTTGGCTTTGGTCTTTTTCAGATGTGAGTCAACACTGAATGTTAAATTACAGAGTACAAGGTGAGTCAGACAGGAAAATCCCGATGTGATGTGAAGTGAAACAACACAGAAGAAGAAATTAAGGCTTTACTATTCTAGTAACATAAGGACAAGGGTGACACAAACAAAACCAGGTAAACAACAAAATGACAAATACATGCAGACATATGTAATTAAATTAAAAACAGAAAAAAAAACAAGACACAATTGAAAGTGATAACTTGAGACAGTGAGAAAATGTCTGATAACCAGTGGCAATTCTTTTGGTCTCAGCTCATTAGTTTCTACTCAAATAATATTTTTAAGACAGAATGGGCTAAGATTTCAAAGATTCTAAATATAAATGTTCCTTAATTGTGTTGTTTATTCATGTTTTGCAAAATAACATTCATGTTTATTACAAACTAATAAATTCAGTTTTGCATCTTGACCAATACTCAAGTTGCATTTCTGAAACAATACAAATTATCATTATGTGACATGCCAATAATAGCTGGTATGTTTTGTGTACCAAATATTTCATATTCATATGAGCTGACTTTTCAATGAACTCGATTAAAGGTTTTTGTGTCACGTAATGCTGGTCAGGGGTTCTGTTTTGTAATTA
>JANRMT010062840.1:29956489-29972149 GCA_026402145.1 Polypterus bichir lapradei
CAGTAGGAATGAGAAGGTATAAATGTAAGAAATGGGGGGGACTGGGGCATCAGGGCTGTATTAACACATGGGCACTCTAGGCAGTTGCCAGGGTGCCCCACGAGCATAGGGGCCCATGCTAATATATGTATGTTGTGACTTGCTGTCAATAAATAAATACTATACTACACTAAACTATAAATGTTTGTTATTGTGTTACAAGTGGACATTGGCATTCACTTCTGATTTAGTATCACGGTCACCTTTGCAACCTCATGTGCAGGTATGTGTACGGATCTCACACACTACATAACGTAAAAGCGTATATGTTAACGTCACTTCAACTCAATTCTCTGCAAAGACATTTCGCAAATGTTTGTGTTGAACACTTCATTAACAATAAATAATTCTTAGTAATTTCATACTGTTCCATCTCCATCTGTATGGTTTACCAATTGAGTATCATTTATATGTTGAAATTTTTGTGTTTTTCAAGGCTCATGTTATATTGTTCAAACGTTTGTGTTGATTAATCTTTGCTGTACAGCATATTTTTTAATGTTTAAACACTGATTTTGTTTGGAAGTACCAATACAATACATATATGTTTAATTTTTTTGACCATTTGCATTTTCATTCCTGTGAGTGGTTGTGTAGGTAGGGGCCCCACTGCACTGCTTTGCCCGGGGGCCTATAATGCTGTCAGGACAGCCCTGTGTGGCATATAAGGTAGCTAGGCAGCTGTACCAGGAACCATGACGTGCAAGGCCACATTTATCAACTCTCTCTGTTAATCTACGCTGGAGTTGTGCTGACTTGGGGTTCTACATTACAGCACAAGATTGTGGGCTCTTTTATCAAGTCATTTAACTTACTTGTGTTCCAACTGTAAGAAATTAAAAACAAGTGAAATGTTTCCTGTTCTTGTAAAAATGTATCTTGACAAATTAAATGACAGTCTTAAGTGTAAATCAGTCCTGCAGTCTACTTGTAGTACAATTGATATAACACCAGAAAAAAATGTTTGATGTCTGCATCCACATATGGCAATGCTCTTGGTTACATATTTTGTTTTTAACAGATTTAACAAGGGAACGTGCATCTGTTTGGCTATTAGTAATTCTGCTTGTTTTAATACATTTCCAGAGCTGAAGGTATCTGAGCCAATTGCTTCTATTTATGCTTTAGTCTTCAAAGTCTTCAAGCATTTCAGTAAAACATGCTGTGTCCTTCAAAATGAGACTTTTCTTCAGCCTCACCTTCTGTACTAAAAATGTATTTTAATCAAGTAATAATAAGAAATATTATCAATAATCTTTAAATGTCTTGAATGTCTAGTGTTTATTTTAGTGTTGATTTTTCTTTTCATATACCTGATCTTTTATTCTTCAATTGCTGTCATATATTCTTTAAATCTTTGAATGCATTCACTTCTAAGAGCAGTGTCAGCCTGAAGGCTATGAAAATTAAAGGAGTGAGGAACTGCTTTGTCCATGCATTAATGTTTTATTATGGATTATCTTCAGATCTTTTTAGCAACAAGATCCCCTTAGATATAGGATATTATATACAGATGTAATTGTATTTTTGAGTGTTTGCTCTCATTTGCTATTTACTTCTAGGTGCTTTAACAGTTTTTTTTTTTAATTAGCACTTTTATGTTTTTGTTACAATTTTCTGTTTATTGTAAGTTTTTGGAACATGTGCTTTTCAAGAAAAAACAGATTTAATTAAATTGATTATGTTGGATTCTACTGAAGAATCATTAAGTATGTTTTCATATGCCTCAATAACCCAGTTATTCACAGAAACCTTGTTTCTAAAATGCCTTGTAAATAAACTCCTATTCCAGTTAAATACACCGAGTTATTGGCCTCTGACAAACCTGATTAACAGAGCTAGAATTATCTGCGAAAAATCCAATTATGTGGCCATTGTGATTGAACAATAGTACACAATAGTGAAACCTCCGTGTACTTTTTAACACATTGAGTTCTGTACTTAATGTTCATGAACCTGTCTTTCTGGAAGCTCTAGGGAAACTTGCGATAAATTTCTTTACTTTTTTTTTGAAGAAGGTTGTAAGCACTAGGGCCCTCATTTCACCACCTTCTCATGATCCAACCATTTTAATACCCTGTTTGGCTGTGTTTGATCACTTCGAGCCTATCACTCTCCCCTTTATAAAGCAGCTGGTTTCCAGTATGAAGCCGTCTGGTTCCCACCTTGATGTTGTCCCTACTCGACTTCTTAAGGAGGTCTTTTCTACCTTGGGTCCTTCTATTCTTACAATTATTAATAGTAGCTTAACCTCTAGTGTGGTGCCTAAAAATTTAAACATGAAAAAACGGGTCTGAACCACTCTGCTATGTCTAACTTTAGGCCTATTTCCAAGCTACCTTTTTTGTCCAAACTCTTGGAAAAAGTCATCTATATCCAACTGAAGTCCTTTCTGGACGAACATGCAATTCTGGAAGTGTTCCAGTCTGGGTTTAAAATTCATCACAGCACTGAGTCTTCTCTGTTTTTAATGATATTCTTTTAACAGTGGACTCTGGTGACTGTGTACTACTTATGCTTCTGGATTTAACAGCTGCCTTTGACACTATACACCATGAGATCCTCATCTCCAAGCTAGACCAGTAAGTGGGCATCACAGGTTCAGCTCTCCAATGGTTTAGGTCCTATCTCTGAGATAGAAGTTTTTGTGTCAGCATTAATGATTTTACTTCCTCCTCTGTTGCCCTCCCCAAGGGTGTACCACAGGGCTCCATCCTGGGACCTCTTCTGTTCTCCTTGTACCTGCTGCCACTCGGCGCTATTTTTCGGAAACACCGTATTTCCTTTCATCTTATGCAGATGACTGTCAGGTTTATTTCCCTCTGAAGCGCCAAGGTCCATGTTCTGTACAGCCCCTGCTTGATTGCCTTATTGACATAAGGAGTTGGATGCCATTAAATTTTCTAAATTTTAGTGAGAACAAGACAGAAGTCATGCTATTTAGACCCAATAGCACCAGCAGGACCCCATGCATCAACCTTTCCACTGTGGCTCAATTTGAGAAATCCATGATCACAAATTTAGGTGTGAAAATGGATTCTACTTTAAGACTTGATTGCCATGTAAACATAGTGGTAAATTCTTGCTTTTTCCAGTTGAGGTGGCTGTCAAAAATCTAGCCTGTTTTGTCTAAATGCAACCTTGAAACAGTGATACATGCCTTTATAACATCTTGTCTAGATTACTGCAATGCACTTCTTTCTGGAATTAGCCAGGCCTCCATTGCTCGCCTACAGCTGGTGCAAAATGCTGCTGCTCGATTTTTAACTGGCACAAGAAAGCATGAGCACGTTACCCCGATTTTGGCTTCCCTTCACTGGTTTCCAGTTCGTTTTTGAATCCATTTTAAGATCCTTGTATTTGTTTTTAAATCCTTTAATGGTTGTGCCCCATTTTATCTGTCGGAACCCTTATGTACCATCTCGCTCTCTCAGGTCAGCAGACCAGATGCTTCTCCGAGGTGATCAGGCTTTTTCAGTTGCAGCCCCAAAACTCGACTTGCACGTTAGGCAGGCTCCTTCACTAGCTGTCTTTAAATCTTATTTAAAAACACACTTTTACTCCATGGCCTTTAACCTAGTATGATATGTTGACTATCTGTACTTTTTATTATGAATCTCTTCAGCTCTTATGTGTTTCTGTTTCATTTACCCTTCAGTTTCGTGTGTCTAATATGTTGGGTTTTTCTTTTTTTTTACTGTACAGCAGTTTGGTCAGCCTTGATGTTGTTTTTAAAGTGCTTTATAAATAATGAAATAAACCCGGATTCATGGATGAAATATTGGGACACCAACCGAGTTGACCCATTTAATTCTTTAACAGAAAATGAAATAATCGCACAACAGCACTGCAAAACAGAAAACACAGGTATCTGCCTTCTCTGTAACATTGCTGTTGCTTGGCTGAGTGGGTCCTGGGTTTTCATGGAGGTTAGCTCGACTCAAAGTGAGACACCTCCCTCTAGAGACTTCCAGCTTTATAGGAAGTGACCCAGAAGGGGTGGAGTCGGTTTCCCTCAGTGGGCGTGAAGGCAGAAACAGGTGACAAGGTTAACGATCGCACTCCCTCAGCAGAGCCTATAAGGTGACCCTCTGGCCTGCATGTATGGCACCATGTAAACCTTTAACTTTGTTGCTGTTAACAGATTTGTAGTCTGCGCCTGTCTTTTGTGCTCTTTCATACTGCACAGATAACATTCACAAAATAAACTTCCAGAGGCAAACGTTCGAGTGATTGCATAAGTCCTTCTCCTGTTTGACATTATCTGTCTCAATATTTCCGAAATCGTCGAAAATTATGTTGATTAGCTGAACATACAGTGCTAAACTCAGCAACACAATCTTGAGAGCTGTAGGGTAACATGTAAAAGTAACACGTGTTACATAGTTCTATTACTTTTTATAGCATCAAGTAAGCTAAGGTAATACTAATTTTACTGAAGTAAAAATTCCCACGTTAATATTATTTCAGCAGCATTGGGTGTTAGTTAAGAATCACACGCACCAGGTCCTTTGCAGAGCTCAGTCACACAGTCAAGCAGAAAAGAGTGTGAAGTTTGTGCAATCTGGTAACAAACACCTATAAATAAAGCATGTGCTTGACTAAACATAATTGTAATGTCATGCTTATTTTCAGATTCATGATGGCTGCTGATGATGTTTCCTTTTTTTTTTGAGCAGTTTAGTGACGTTTTAACAAAAGAGAACTCCAGAAGATTACTTGCCCATGTAAATGCTGATTATTAAGAAACCAGGTTTCTATAAGAGTGTGCATGTACACGCACTCACTGCGAAACAACAATAAGTTAAGGAACTTTTGAAGATGATGGCCTAGCTTTTAGTTTTCTTTCTTCTTGATCCAATTATCTTTTATCTAATTTGCTTTTTCCATATATATTTAAATACGTAAATCATTACAATTCATTACAATCCAATAATTCTAGTTAAATAATTAACTTCCAACAAAATTAGTTGTGTTGTGACAATGTATCTACTTTTACTGGCTTCAAAATAAAGTTAACACTTCTGGTGTGCCTGTAAAAGGACCCCCACATACTTCTACATACATCTAATGACCATCAGGCAAAAGCTATCTCATTGCAAAATTTGCAATGTAACTACAGTAAAGGACATTGTTTAGGCGATTCACATTTTTGGCCGTATTTGACAAAATATTGAAAGCAGTGACAATGTGAGTTAAACACTTAAAACAGGCAGTTTGATCATGTGGAACAACAAAAAACAGTTATGGTTACCTCTTCCGACTGAGGGAGCTACAGATGAAAACAGTAATGAGATGAAGCATGAAAACATGAGAAAAAAACAACATGAAAGACACATGGAGATATGTTAACAAACAAACAAGCAACATGCTGTAAAATGTTGATAAACAAGAGTATAATCATTAAATTGCACCTCCTAAATTATATCAGGATTATTGGAAGTTTTAATATTAAGTTAGCTAAATATTTCAATTAATTTTGTTACAAACAAAAATAAACACATTTATGAACATTATAGGAGTAAACCTATAAAGTGAAGTATTTCTCATGATGGAAAGATTCTTGAATGCTATAGAAAGTAAGAGCAGAACTACACCAAAAGACCCTCAGATGAACAATACGCTTTACTAAAATTAACAAAAGTAATTGCACATACAGTTCAAGCTATAAATTAGAGTAATGGTGTAATCTTATTTTGCAGAAAGACTTTGGGCCTTGGGGACACGTAAGAGTTATTGTGCCAGGGTAGAGTACGGTGAAGAATAAATCTCAAATTACATTTTTTCATCTGCATTACACTAAATGAGGAATACAGCACTCAGAATAGAGCCTATTCCCACAAAAATATTGGCTATCCTATCTGCTGTTCATGTGCTGCACTGCACCACTTGGCATTCAATTTAACTCATCAGCAGTGATTAGCGAACCCTGCTGATTTTGTGTTTTCTTGAGTTCAGCGAAAACGTGGAAATGTAATGGAATTTGAATTCAAGTAAATTCCTTGATGTCAATGGAGAAGGAGAACCAGAGTGGAGTATAATGGTGCAGTGGTCTTCAAAGTGTCCCTGCTGGCTAGGGAAGTGTCTGCCAACTATACTGGACAAATTACTGTGGCAAAAATGCAACCTGAGCTGTGAGGAAGCAATGTTAACAGCGCAACAGTGCCACCCTCAGATAAAATGAATACACTCTGTGATAAGATACTCGCCCCACAAAACATCATGGGGTACTCAGAAAAAAAAGTTTACCTAAGCCGGCTGCACAACAAATTTCCAGGAAATTTTTCGGCGAACACAACATATTTGCTGTAAAAATGGTTTTGCGAATTTCTCTGAATCAACTGCACAGCCCTCTGGGTGATACTATTAAAGGGATACTTTTACATGTTACAAGTCCATACAAAAAGACATTTCCTTTACGACATCAATACACCAATGCCTTTCCAGTTTAATTCTGTATGCATGTTTTATGTTTGAATGCATTCACAAGTTTTCCGCTACTTTTTAGCCCTCCACTAAGATCAGCATTACATACACGAGGAGCGGTCTCATTCAACTAGGGACTCCAATCCAGGGCTCTCAATTACAGGGAGCCCGGGATTCCTAGACATTTTTCATTCCCACATTTTGGGAATGAAACTGCTGGAATTCCCTGCTGAACGGGAACGGCCAAGCTCTCATATATAGCGTGTAAAAATGTAAAAATCGATCAAGAAATAGCAGAGTTATAGTTGAAAATAGTTAAGTGGCACGGGTTTTTGGCCCATGGTGTAGTGTGTTGCTCATTAATTCAGTCAACAACAGACCAGCAGCAGTCAGTCTCCTGGCTCCCACTAAGACTGAGCACAGTGGACTGGAAGGAGTCTGCACTCTGAAGCTCACGAATGCTGGGACGGGGCAGAGTTCATTGACATCTGTGGCACGTGCTGTTGACAGTACAGGCTGGTGTCTTCATCAGACAACAGCTTTGAACAGCAACTTGAAATTGCAATGCGTCAGTCTGTAGCATTCGCATTAGCTGTGCCAAGAAACTTGCCATCACAGAATGATGACAAGAAACTGGATGCATCAGTAAAAGCTGAAATGGCGGTGTTTCAGAGCAACGGCAAGCGCGGGCGTTGTTTAGAACAAGTGTATCAGTATCTGATGACTGTGCCACCTACTTCACCGGAGGCACAGCGTGCTGGCGTACTCTGCACGAAGGTGCGCTCTCACCTGGATGGCCGCACGCTCGACACGTTGTGCTTTCTACGCTCTTATTATGCAACTAACTAGATACATATACTTATATGACAGTACAAACTGCTTGTAGTTAAGGTTAGTCTTTTATTGGTGTCAACATATTACAGTAGTTTTATTAAAAATAAGTATTGGTCGTTCTAAAACCATTCACATGTGAGATGCCCGTGCATTGTGTCATTCACGGGAGCCCGGGATTCCCGGGAATGACATGCGGGATTCCCAAATTCCCAGGAATGGATTGCCTACATCCAACATTGGCTGCTGAAGCTCTGTAATGTCACACTGGCCATGCAAAGCATTATGGTGCACTCGGGGGGGAAAAAAAGTTTGCTTAAACCAGCTGCACAGGAAATTTCCAGGGAAATTTTCCGCAAACACAGGATATTCACCGCAGAAACGTTTTTGTGAATTTCGGTGGTCAACACTACTATTGAAGCAAGGAAGAGGTAAAAAAAAAAAAGGTAAAGTAAAAGGTTCACCTTGATATGTATACTCAATTAAAGGTTTTATTTGTAATTATTATTATCGACGTGTAAACTGTTACATCCAATTCATGTCCCAAAGCCCCTCTGCAAATTGAACACCAGTGACGTTTTGCAATATTTGCTTTCTGTCTATTTTCATTTCTAAATTGATTAAATATTTTACAGGATTTAAGAAGTAATCATCAAATAGACAAGCAGATGTTGCCTTGTTGTAGGACGCCGACTTACTGCAGTATCCATGTAGGCCTCTGTCCAGATGATATCGTGATCGTGGTTGATCACCATTGGCCTACTGAGCACATGCAGGTATTCCATGACATTTTCTTGGACGTCAGCAAGTGTAGAGATCTGCGTGTAATAGCCTGAAAATGAAAAGGGGAAAAAATGGCATTAATGATATTTCACTCAGAAGGCAATTCTTTTTCAGTTCTCTTCTTTGTTCACAATAATCTCACAAAGCATAAGCCCCAAGCAGATATTACCAAGGAAAAAAAAGCAATTAACATGCTAAGAGCATTTTTTCTTCCTTTGGTAGTTATTCTAATGAAGACATATGGTCAAAATGTCCCTTCTAACCTTATTTTCTTTTCACAGCATGTATACAGAAATAGTTTGTGTTTAGTTTCAGGCAGCATGCCAGAACCGCGTTTCATTTTTCTGTGTCTAACAACAAAGCATATCACATCATGCTGTAAAACACTTTGGAAAACTGAACTAAAGAAGTCAAAATGAACTGACAATAACGAAAACAATACATTTAAAATGAAATGGTTTTACAACAGCAGTGTCAGACAGATACATTTCTTTGTCCATATTCAATTTGCACTCCTCAATGCATGCTTAAATGAGATGATAAAGAAAGCATGACTGTTAGTCTCCTATGCAAAGGGCTGATAGATAAATAATAAAAGATGGAAACAGAACAAAGCCGGCTTCACTGGAAGTTAAGCTTTATTACGTTTGCCATTTAGTAACAGGACCCTTGCAGGGCATAGAAAAGAAATGTTAACAAGGGCCATGGCCCTTACTTTAATGTATTCTACTGAGTTGAAGATTGTATCATTTTATCATAAAACCATCACTGCCCTTTGGGATTTATTTGTAATTGGACTGACAATCATTCTTTTATTAACATTTCAGCAGTGGGTCCAGCAATATACCCTCTGACTTATTGCTGTCAACAGTTGGATTTATAAAATGCTGTAATGTACAAGTAAGGTTCAAAATGGATGAAACACATATGCAAATTGTCCTAATAGGATGCTGGGCAACTAGAAGCCATTCACCTTGGCATAAGTTCTACAAGTGTCTGGAACAGCCTGAAACACAGAAGTGACACCACTCATCTAAGAAAAAGTCAGTCATTAGGTGTCTGAGAGATGGTAGTGGGACATGCCATCTCTGGGGGCCACTCCAGAATTTCTTGTAAATGTTCAATTGGGGTAAGATCTGTTGACTAAGATGGTAGTGTTACATATTGTATGTTGTTGCCATGCTCATCACAACATTCAGTGACCACTTGTGTCCAGTGGATGGGACAGTATCATACTGTAAGACTTCACTAGCATCATGGATGAGATTATTCAGTCAGAATTGATTTGTATTTATTAGCTGGACTTTTCCTTCTGAGAGAAACATGGACTGAAATAACTCCAGGAACCACCATGAGGGTTTCTATGTACTGAGATGTACTTTTTTTACTATGTATTTGGCCAGGGAAACTGCAGTAGAGTTTACTTTATGTTATTTCTGTTGCAGATTATGATAATTCAGAGTCTCATCTTAACTTATTTTCTGAAAACCAGGTTGCATTGGCAGTAGGCCAAGCAGGTACTATAAGCCCAGATTTCCTTGTTCTCAGCTACAGATTCCAGCTCTCCCTGGAGAATTCCCAGATGTTCCAAAGCCAACCAAAAGAAATAATCCCTCCAGCATGTTCTAGGCCTGCCGCATGGTCTCCACTCAGTGGGACATGCCCGGAACTGGTCTAGGGGGAGCTGCCCGAGTAGCATCCTTACAACATGCCCAGTCCACCTCAACTGGCTATTCTTGTTTAAGAGCAGCCATGACTGTACCCTGAGGCTCTTCTGAACCTGAGCTTCTCACCCTATCATGGAGTATCAACCCAGCCTCCTTGTGAAGAAACTTCATTTTTGCCACTAGTACTTGTGATCCTATTTTTTTTGGTCATTATCCACAACTCATGAAAACAGGTGAGGACAAGGATGGTACGTCAAGAGTTTTTTCTGTACACTTAGCTCCCATTTTACCACCATGGACCAGTACAGCGACCGCAGAACAGCTGTCACTGCTCCATTCTGCTTGATGAGCTGCACGTTCCCTTTTTCAATCACTCATTAACAGGATCCCACAATACTTAATCTCCTCCAATAAGGGTAGATGTTTACCCCATACCAATACGTAATAAGACCTTAGCAAAAGCTTGCTTTGGTCTTTCTAATACAATCAAAGCATCAGTAAAGTGGTTATTTATATAGTGTGGCATATTAAGAGCGTGTGATATGCTTGTGAAGTTACTTGTGAATATAAGAACTTCATTCGGTCTTTTAAAGCATTTATTAAGGGTTCACAAACTTCATATGGAAACATGCGATACTAAGTGACATATTATCTCCAATCAAAGCCACCAAAGTTAAGTTATTTTAAAATGCCACATTGTACAGAGATAAAAAAAACACTTTATCAATGCTTTGGCAATGTTATTAAGACCAAAAGAAGCCTTCGTTAAGGTCTTGTTACATAAGAGTATGTGGCTTAGAAATGCATTGTAAGTATTACTTAAGCTAAAAAAAAACACCAAAAGCTGTTATCCACAAGCAAAGAGCTTTCTTAGCAAACAATACCATGCTAGATGTTATTGAGCTTTGGCTTTTAAACATATCAGGAAAGAAAATAAGCAGCCAAACACTTGAAAAATTAGCCTTGAAATGTAATTTCAATTAATGTGTCAAGAAATCAAGGATGCATTAATTAATGTAAATACATACTGTATATTAAAGTTAACAATAAATATATCAGTCACCAGAAACACTTTTGTAAATTAATCAAGCTAAATTATTTTAATGCACAAAAGCAAAGACAACTTGTTTTCAGTGATTTACTTCTATACATTAAGACACAAAATGGCTGCTGTGGCATCACCCAGGTGGATACAGCACATCAGTGGTGGTTGAAGCGGAGGAGCTTTTAGTAGTGAAAAAAACACACTATATAAATGTAAAGAAATATTAATTATTGTTAAGCGTTCTAGCTGCCTCCTGGTGTCTGTCTTCTGGGCTCACAAACACTTCGAATAACTATTCAGAATTACAGGCTAATTGTGTTTGTAGCACCAGAAGAAAGGAAGTGGAGAGGAAGCTAGAAGAATGGAGAAGGGCTTTGGAAGAGAAACGACTGAAGATAAAAAGGCAGAATATATGATCAGGATTTAAAAGATAGCCTGCAGGGAGAGAGCTATTGAAAAGTGTGGATAAATTGAAATATCTAGGATCAGTAGCAGATAGATGGTCATTTCTGGAGGGTGGGACTGGACCACATGTCTGCCTTGAGGGTTGCCAACCTGGATCCAGAGCTGTTTCACTGTGTGGTGGGTGCAGAAACCTATGAATGCTCCCCAACCTGACCTAACCTGACCTGATCAGCGGTAGCCCAAGTTGGAAAACTAGATGAAGAGATAACCCATAGAGTTTAATGCATATGGATCAACTGGAAGAAGCTATCAGGAGTTATGTGTGATCAAAGAATTATGGCAAAGGTTAAAGATCAGGTTTTAAAGATAGTGGTAAGAGCAGCAGTGGTGTATGAAGCAGAGACAAGGGCAGTAAAGGGAGCACAGGAGACAAAGCTAGATGTGGCAGAAATGAGAATGTTAAGATGGATGTGTGGAGTTACTAAAAAGGACAGAATAAGAAATAAGACAATCAGAGGTACAACAAAAGTAGAAGAGATAAGTACAGGAAAGTAGAGTGAAGTGGTATGGACATGTGACGAGGAGAGACAATGAATATGTGGGCAAAAGAGTGATGGGAATGAAAGTACTGGGAGAAGAGAAAGTGAAGGAGGCCTAAGCGGAGGTGGATGAATAAAGTAAAAGAAGATTTGAAGGAAAAGGGATTGACTGAGGAGGAGGTGCAGGACCGAGCTGTTTGGAGAAGGCTGATCAAGCATATCAACCCCACACAGAAGTGTAAAAATATAAAGAGCAAGAAGGGGGACTATAAAGATAAATTGATAAGTGTTGCTTAATAAAACAAAGAAGATTTTAATAAAATGATAGTTGAAAGTTATACACAGGGTATCCCTTGTAATGCCGTTTACTTATTCAAATTATTCATAAGCTTCTAAAATGCTTGCCAGTTTTGCATATTAATATTTTAATATAAGTCCAGGGAAAGCTACAAACCTTTATTGTTGCATGCAATCCACTTTACATTTTCAGCAAAGGTGACTTCCCTTCCAATCAGGTAGGTAAAAACACGAACCTATAGCAAAAAATGAACAAATGGTACATAATTTTGTAGTATGGAGTGGTTGGCAAAGTTAAATTGTTGTGGGGTATCTGGTAGAGAATAACATTGTGCGCCAAAAGTGTTGTGCATTAAAGGAAAAGAGCTACCTAAGTATTGTTCCTGGACCCCTAACACTGAACTGGGGTTGAAGACTGTAGTGACACCTATTGTTGGAAGACAGAGCTTGAGTCAGACCACGTCACAAGCTCAGAGGTTGTTTCTCTCCTGGGGCCTCATGTATAAACGGTGCGTATGCACAGAAATGTTGCGTAAGAATGTTTCCACGTTCAAATCGCGATGTTTTAAACCTACACTTAGCGTAAAGCCATGCACATTTTCACGGTACCTCATACCCTGTCGTACGCAAGTTCTCCACTCGGTTTTGCAGACTGGCGGCACCCAGCGTCAAAGCAGTGCTACTGTTCCTGTGTGGTTATTCTTTCTTTTCCTGACGTGGCTTTATAAATACTCTGAAACTAACCGCATATTGTTAATTAGTGTAATGCACCTGATTGTAATTGACCTGTGACAATGTAATGGTCCAGGGAATAGCCATAGTATTCCAAATACCATAACTGCTTTAGCGTTGTTACTCTCACTACACCTTCTTCTTCTTTCAGCTGCTCCCATTAGGGGTTGCCACAGTGGATCATCTTTTTCCATATTACTCTCACTGCACCACTCGGAGTATTTTTATCACTGTATCTGAGTGGGGAATCACAGCAGCAGCTGATCGGAAAGAGAATTATCGGTATTACAGCATCAAACACACGCTGCGTCAGCCACGGCAAAACGTTTCAAAGCCTTTCCTGTGCGGACCTCGCGGTTCAGAAACAGTTTCATCCCAAGAACTATAAACGCACTCAATCAATTGCTCCTTGTAGAACTGTTTGTACTTATAAGTACAATTACCCCACTGTAAACTTGCACTACAATTATAATATTACACAACCTGCGGCACTTTATAAAGCGCGTATTTACATATGGTGATAATATCATTTTTACGATGAAATGCAGCAAAATATGTTGATTATATTATACAGATAAAACTTTAACTTCATTTAAATAATCTGTATTGTTAATAATTAAACATGTGAGGACACGGTGCCGCAGCGCTAGCAAGTTCACGTATTGTTCCTGCCTCACGCTGTATATTTACTGAGGCTGACGCGACACTGGAAGGATAGATGGATAGAATAATTAAACACGTACTATGAAGATATTTCAATGTTCCTTAAAAGTTTTGAAGAATCGTCGTTGTAAGCTTACAGATGGCTAAACGTCTATTACAGAGCTGATTGTGTGGTGATTGGGTATCGTGTTCCCATGTTTAATAACATGCTTTTATTCCAATCATCATGAAAATGATATTACGTATACATCTCAGTATTTTAATTATTCAGAGAGCTGTAATATCACAAATGTAATGGATTCTGTGTCCTGTTGGAGAAAGAGAAAGAACGGAAGCACATAGTGATTCACACACATAGAGCACATTGAAGATCAAATACAAAACAAAGCATTTAACGTGCTACTTTAGTTATGATGGGATTTGAGAAGCTAGTAAATTAAATGATTTTAAGATGAAGTTTATGATGTTCTACTTTAATGACAAAATAAACTACGTGATTAAAGTGGAAATTTCGAGATTAAAGTTGACATTTCGTGCTTTTTTTCCCCCACTGTGTGCCTATTTTTTTTTTGATGGTGGGCTACAACTTGCCTTTTCACGGCGACTTTGATATGTGACTTCTTTTTTATTTTGGCACTGTGCGACTTTGTGAACTTGAGCTTTTGAGTTTCTCCAACACGCTATGTCACTCGATCAACTTCCTTTTGTTGTTTATATCACTGTTTAAATCAACAAATAGTATGTTTTGCCTTTGCCTTCACTTGGTATTCGCTGAAATTCTTATATTTTCCCCCATGCTTTTCATATTGTCTTTTCACAAAACGCTGAGCTTAAGGACTCTATATATTGATTTGCATATTCAAAGAGGTGTAATTCTGGGAGGAGTTGGGGCGGGACAGCACACACGTGCACAAGCGTTACTTTTCACACTGACCGAGATTTATGTAGCGGAAGAATGCGGAAGTTGGCAAACACACAGATTCCTGCATCTGGATTTTTTTGTGTGTAAGCACATTACGGCTTTTGTGCTTACGTCATGTTATAGTGCGAATTCTAGCACGGCGTTATGCATGAGGCCCCTGGAAATGTTTTGAAGGATTATCTCACAGCAGGTGCCAGAGCTCAGTTCTATTAGGTGGGGTGGCTAATCTGCTTGTCTATCTCTCCAGTGCCACCAAAGCCCTTGCCCTTTTCATCTGTTATTCCTCTGTCTATTTCTTATCACTGGCCTCTTTAATTTGCCTTGAGGCCTCACCCCTCACCTCCCTGTTAGCTTCAAAATACATCTGATCTCTGACCTGAGATAGCTACAAAGCTTTTCTGGGAGGCATTTTAAGCCAAGTCCTGGAATCACCTCTGTGGACTGGAGCAACTATAGTGTCACTGCACCCCTACAAATCAGTAGTCCCTAAAGTGCCTCATTTCTTAGACAGTTTGTCAGCAGTCCATTATAGTTTAACTTCTCTAAATTAGGGGTCTTATACTGTTTAATCTGAGAACCTAAACAAAAATATCAGTATCATACTGGTCCATTCCCAATATTATATTTTTGTGCAGAAAATTTACATTAATAAACATGAGAAGAGGTGACGTATTATGAAGAGTAATGTACCTTCCGGTCAGGCCAGTTGTATTCCTCAAACACTTCTTCATACTCTTCCAGAGCTCCATCAGTGATCAGCATAATAGCTTGATTACACAGACTTCCTTGGCCTGTCTGGTTGAACTGTAAAATAAATAAAAGAAATAAGTACACACTGCTGAGAAAACTATTTAAGGAATTGTAAAACTTAAAATATGTTCTATAGCAACTACAATGGCCATAACATATTAAAGGAGATGTTTATAATGCTAGAATGCTGGTGACAACCAGGGAATCTTTGGAAGGGAAAAAACTTCTCTCAGCATATTCCATTTGTGGACACAATAAGCTGGACCTGCTTTATTTAAATGTTAAGGAGGTGGCTTTAAATGTAAACCTGTAGCCCCACTGGTCAGATATGACCACACCTTACTGCCACCTACCTGCCTGCTATCAGAGGGAAGCAGCTCTCTTATTATACAAGTCAGATGTCCTTGTGGGTTTTTAGGGTGTTGTGGTTTGTTAAAATGTTGATATTTTTCTTGAGCTTCTGTAAAGCGTAATTTCTCCTCTAGGAAGAGATAAAGCATCTATCTATCTATCTATCTATCTATCTATCTATCTATCTATCTATCTATCTATCTATCTATC
>JANRMT010062840.1:29972159-29995742 GCA_026402145.1 Polypterus bichir lapradei
CTATCCAGATCATTCTTCTTAACAAACAGAACCATGCTGCATTGTGAGGTGTCTAAGACAGCAGAGTATTAAATGATAAAATCAGTTCCAGACATTAGATATACAGAAGAGCAGTTATAGTGAATCATTATATATACGGTGGTATAAAGGAGCCCCTGTAGTTTTTCTTGACACAGTTCTGCTGAATAATTTGTTGGCTGAGTTTTGTTTTTATTCTTTCCTTTGCTACTTCCTCCAAGGGGTCCAGACAATGTCCCATAACTGGGTCTGCACATTTAATTAGCCTGTTGACTCAGTGGGCCTCTCTTGAAGTAATGTTACCAGGCCAGAACACCACAGCCTAGACAATTGCACTGACCATCACAGAGTGAAGATGTGAAGGATGTCACTACTCACATTATTGGATTCCAGTTTCCTAAGCAGAAGAGTCTCCTCTGTCTTTTCTTAAATAGTTCCTCTGTGTTCTGAAATCAGTCCAGCTGTTCATTGATGTGGACCCCCAAGTACGTTTAGCAGTGCACTGCCTCCATATCCACTCCATGAACAGTGACTGCATGCAGAGGTGCTTTGGTGTGGTGAACGTAAATAATCAGTTCCTTGGTTTTATTGACGCTGAAAGGCATTAAAAACCAAACTTCTCCAGCTCACCCATGCACTCTGTCTAATCCACCTTATTAATACACCCCATTAGTATACCCAACCCATCCAATTAGTGAATCTCTGCAAGTGACATGACCTGTTGTTGTATTTATAGCCTGAGCCAGGACTGTTCCTTGTGGTGCTCAAATGTTGCTCACCCCCACATCAGAAACACAGTCCTTGAACCTCACAAACTGTGGTCTGCCCAAGAGAGAGTCCATTATCCAGGACACCATAGGCTCATCAACCAGCATATCTCTGAGTTTACCCTTAACAAAGATAGCTGGATGGTATTGAAGGCACTGGAGAAATCTAAAAACATAATCCTCACAGTGTGGTCCACTTTGTCCAGGTGAGAATAAGCCTTATGGAGCAGATAGATAGTTGTATCCTCCACTCCAGTTTTTGTCCGATAGATAAACAGCAGTGGGTTCAGGTGGTCTAACACAAGAGGTCTCATATAGTACAGCACAAGCTTCTGGAAGGTGTTCATAATGTGTTTGTAACAGTGGCCTTTTTTGGAGGAGGTGACAGAGGACACCACAAAGTTGGTCAGCACAGGCCTTAAGAACTCGATGAGTGACTCTGTCCAGTCCCAGTGCTTTTCCTGTGTATAGACACCTTTGTTGTCTCTTCACCTGGTCATTTGTTATAGACCACCCACTCATCACTGGCCATACTAGTTGAAGTAGTAGGAGTTGTTGATGCAGTAAGGATGTTGTGGGAGAACTAGTCATTGGAAGATGGTGTTCAAGAAGGGAAAAATCTATTAAAAATTGGACAAGGGCATTATCTTTATCCATATTCCCTTCTACCACCTACCCTGAGTCCAGTATATTAAGAAAGATGTAAGTCCAAATCAGAATATGTCATATCTCCTGGGGTGTTAGGTCCTATAGTCTTTTTGAGTGCCTTGGAAGTTGCTAATCAAGAAAAACCATTAAATACGGCAGTGGCAACACAAGGTGATTTAACTGAAGTCTTGCAGCCCCTTTAGAAGACAGCTAGCAGATTCTGTATAGTACGTGTGCTCTTGGAAGACAGCCACAGGGTTTTCAGGGATATACTTGACCCTCAAAGTAATTGAGGGGATTAACCTAGACATAGCCCCAGACTGGCACTTAAAAGTAGGTGAAGTCAGAGTTCCACTGGCAACAGAGGCTACAGCTACTATTATAAAAGAACTGGTAGGCGAGATAGAAGAGTCTTAGGTGTGATGCAAAGGTGGCTTGTTGTCTTACTAATCATCAGATAGACAGCATAAATAACCTGAGTACGAAGTCCAAAGAGATCTAAGGGTGTTGTTATCTTTTAATCTTTTCATTTATTTGTGCACTTTTTCTCATCTGTTCATTCCTCCCTTGCGTTCTTATAGACTCCAGACAGGAGACTGCATGGATGGGGTGTCATTCCACTTACCTGATCATCCTCACAGAACCACCAGTTAATTAAACAGCTTGTCTTTATATTGATGGGGAAAACTCTTAACAACACTAGAATAACAGGCCAGTTTTACACATGAAAACTAATGATATATATAAAAAAAAATCATTGGTCACAAACCTCATAGAGGACTCGAAAGGCTTCCTTTAGAGCATTTTTCACTTTACCCACCCCTTTGGCGTGAAGGTTTTCAACAAGCAATTTGAAGTGCTAAAGGCAAAAAGCAACAGATAACATCAGTACCATCATGGCAGTATTCTGAGGCACCAAATATGTGTTCTTATATTCTAATTCACACATCACCATTAAAATACACTCTTATATATAAATATACTGCTGTTGAAATATGTTGGAGTCCTGTTTCTTTTCTATTTTTCTGTTTAATTTGAAGCTCCACTTGTAAAAGTTTAGATACTTCATGTATAGAAAAAAGAATCCAGTTAGTGTGAACAATGTGAACAGAAGATTTTATTCATTAATATTTTAACCTTTTCCTACAAGCATTTTATTTTGTTTACACTTCTAGTGTTTCTCTGTCTAAAATGAAAACAAATATAAACACTTGTGTCAAAAATGAAATCCTCATGATAACAAAATATGACAAAAACATATAAATAGAGTGAATAAATACTACATATACTTTTTGTCACTATGTTCTTTTGTTGTTGTTGCCATAATTGTTTAAACTGTGTTATGAGGTACAAAACTGAATTTCATGGGTGGCACGATGGCACAGTGGGTAGTGCTGCTGCCTCGCAGTTATGCGACCCGGGTTCCCTTCCCAGGTCCTCCCTGCGTGGAGTTTGCATGTTCTCCCCGTGTCTGCATGGGTTTCCTCCCACAGTCCAAAGACATGCAGGTTAGGTGCATTGAATCCTAAATTGTCCCTAGTGTGTGTTTGGTGTGTGTGTGAGCCCTGCGGTGGGCTGGCACCCTGCCCGGTGTTTTTTCCTGCCTTGCGCCTTGTGTTGGCTGGGATTGGCTCCAGCAGACCCCCGTGACCCTGTAGTTAGGATATAGCGGGTTGGATAATGGATGGATGGATGGATGGAAAACTGTATTTCTAAATTCCTTCCTCCGGATACATGCATGATCAAATGCAATATTTTAGTTAATACTTACAGTATATATTAGTCAATCAAAAGTAATTAATAAATAGCAATGCCTTCTCCATGTATTTTTCAGTCAGCATCAGCATTTGCTGTTATTAATAGTACCCATAAGTTGCGTTTTATCAGTGCCTGAGCTGACGATTGTGATGACAAAAGTTGCGAAAGCTTTTTGTAGATCAGAGGTTATATACAATTTATGAGCGGCAATAATTTACATTTCAATATTTGAATTTTTGCTGCCTTTTACAAATCATTCATCCTTTGATTCAATGCTTTTTCCTGATGTTAAAAAAAATGTGACGTCTTAGGATGATCATGTAGAGCATGTGCTCTTTTCTTTTACATGTATGCTTTATTCCAGGCTCAAGCTACTGTCTCCATCTCCTTTAAGACATTTTTCCACTATTAAATAATTGCAAAATCAAATATCTGAAAGATCACCTTTCTGTGGCATTCACTACTGGGATTATTAAGTGCTTCCAGGACACAATTAATGGCACAAAGTGAATGGAACATTCCAGACACACATGACTCACGTCAGTTTCCTTACTTGGATCCACAAACAAATAATTTGCAGTTTTCCTTGAAGCTCTTGTAAACTTTGACAAAGGGTACATTTATTACAAGAATGCTGAAAATTAACATTAGATTGGTATTCAACACCATCATCTCCATGAAGCTAATAGAGATGCTCTTAAACAAAACTCCATGTACAGTGACACAAACCAGACTGGTGGACCTCAGATCAGGGATGGAATGGCTATCCGAAAAACTTCCTAGTGGGTCATGCTGTCAGGACTCAAGCTCGAAGAGACTGAGGCAGACAGGGACTGGAAGTTAGGGTTGTTTGGTATGCCGGTACTGCCTCCCAAACTATAAGCTGGTTTGGTACCAAAAGTAAATATCAACTTTTCTCTCAATCCTTATTTTCTCTCAGGGAGATGATGTGGCGTATAGACAAGCAATTGTGCAGCGCACTGGGGAGACGGGAGTAAAGTGGGAAGTTTTGGACTTGTCCATTAGTTGCTTCAGTACCAGTACTGAGGCCCAAAAGATGGTATTGATACTGACATCAAAATTTCAGTACTGATTCAACACAAGTGGGAGTGAGAGTGAGGGTAAGAGTCAGAGAGAAGGATAACGTGATGTTAGTGGACCACACGGCATCCTCAGTGCATCTTATCAATCTTACAATCCTAATAAACACCCAGGCCACTTGTCCACTGCTGTAACCTAACTGAAGCAAAGAAGGTGAAAGTGTGAGACACAGAAAGAGAGGAGGGATGCAGAGGAGTTCTTCACTATACAAGAAATTGACAGGGCTGAAAACTATGGAAGAAAATATGCAAATCACTCCACGAGGGAGCAGTAATGTGTAAGAAAATTAGCGATTTATGAGTAAGAGACTGCAGCAGGGTCAGAGCAGAGAAGCGGTCACCTCCGCAGCTTGTTTACAATGACTAATTATAATGCTGGGCAAGCCGTGTCAGTTCATCAGAACACTCAAATTAATAGAAGTTTTAAATGATTTATTAGGCAGAGGCTGAAGTGCTAAAGTTTAAATTGAAATTTTAGGAACATAGTGTTGATGTCTCATTTTAAACAAGACATCATATTGGAAGACTTCTTGAAATTATTTCCTCTGGTTTAATGCAGCAAAAGATCTAAACTGTTTAATGCTTTATTTTACAAAGATGACAAACTTCAAACACATGGAAATGGAGTCAACATTAGTTGGCAAAGGGTGAAGAGAAGTTTAATGAGGGCTGAAACGTAACTTTGTACATGTGATAGACCCGTACTTAATTTTATGCCAAGGTTCTGCCTGGTGCAGCATTACCAGAGGAGCACAGTATGAGTGGTTAGACGGCCACTTCAAGAATATCAGAGAGTCGGGGGACACTGCAGCATCTGCACAGCCTGTGCTTTTATGTCATGTTAATTTACTTACAAATCAATAGGGAATGTTATGTGTACATGCAGTGAATGGGGGAAAGAAAGGACAGATAGTGGAGGGCCAGTCTGCACAGAGGTCCATTCTTGGATCAGATGGTCAGGTTTGGAGACTGCACATTTAATAATCTCACTTTGAACATCAACAAGCCTTTGTAATTCTTCCTATGTAAATGGCATTGTGCACAGCATGATACAAAATCTGTCATCATATTAGCTGATGATGCAAGAGTCATCGGTCTGACCCTATTTTATCTTTTAGACTCTTCATTGCGTAGAGCTGAACAGAATACCACAAATCCCATCTATAGCCCTTGTACGTTTATTCTTACTAGCCTTACCACTGTCATGATAGGCTGTTATCATTTTAATCACTTCCCCCTTTATTTTACATGTGTGACTCCAGGCAATTAGGTACTTCGGAGTACAGAAAAGGCAGGCGAAAACGTTACTCATTATAGATAATATGCCTGAAATAAAAGCAGAGTAAAGTGAGTGCGACAAAACAATACAACCTGAATAATAGGTTATCAGGTGGCTCTCTGTCTTAGTATGTTGACTGCTATCTGGTGCAGTGTGATCCAGTGTGACCCTAGGATGGTATGGTACAAGCAGGCAGCATGGCCATCTGCATAGGGCAGCAGCGAGAAAGAGACGAAGCACCTGCATTAGATCTGCATTAGTCTTAGCACAGCTCAGCCCCATTCTAGCTCATGCTTTCCTTCTAGAGGCAGAAAGAGCTCTCATGCTTCTAAAAAACTAACCAGACCAACACACACACACACTAGATTTATATATATACCTTCTTCTTCACACTTTCTTCCAGAAGGAAGGGGCTCATAAAATCTAAAGTGTCCCTTCCTCATACAAACTAGAACAATGCTATTGATGTGTCCACACACGATTATAGCAAGGCATCATTGTGAAACCAGTTACAAGTAGACCTCTCGCTTAAATGGATGTTGTAGTGAATGCCTGCAAAACCACAACTTGTAACAGCAGGTCTTATTAATTGCTATTAGTAGTAACCATTTGAAACTCATCTGTAAATTATATTATCCTGAGTCAAGTGAAATGACAGCAAAAGAACATTAACAAAGCAAGGTTTTGGGAAACAGATGCAATATTTTACAGTTCCTTAACATATAAATGTTCATTTATGAGCATATTTTAATATCCAATGCAATATCCAATAGGGAGGAGATAAACTCCCTACTGAATGGTGTGAAACCAACAGACCTGGAAGGGCTCATGTTCCTACTGATCTTAAATGGATTGCAGTGGAAAGACTGAATAGTTTTAAATTCATAGAGGGTCATATTACCAAGGATCTCTAATAGCCCCTATAATAGCGAGTAATATCTAGCATATTGGTTGATATTTTAATTTTATTAATGTCTAAAAATATTTAATTTTAAAATGTTTAACCTGACAGGTTAGCTGGATTAGCCAGTTCTTGTTTAAAACATAATTACAGATCAAATAGCTAAATAGGCATCTATGAGAGATGAAGGGCGAGGAGGGTTTATTATCTGGCCAGCTGGCCTGGGGGAATACAGGTGGCCAAGATGAAAGGACAATATGGCCAAGGATGGAATGGAGGTTGAGTTGTGTCTAAACAGGACTGGAATAAACTTGCAGAGTCCCTGCACTACAACATCCCACTGATCCAAAAGGTGTGTGGAGGACCATCAGGACTGGATAAACTGAGACCAACAGATGCTGCTGTCTCTGCTGCTCTGTCTGTCCAGATGCCATGCTCTGTGTCTCTGCCATTCCCTTCAAGGACCACACTAAATAACATCAGACCAGAAACATACTAGAACAGAGTGGTAGCCTAAGAAAGCAAGTTAAACTGACTATTCATTAGGTTATATTATTTGGCCAACACTTATTCACTCTGTTTATGCTTTTAAGTTAAAAGAATAAATTAATTCTTCTTCCTGTTTTGGTAGTCATTCTTATTGTCAGAGTATGTAGATGTAAAAGGAAATGGCAATCAACCCTGACAGTGACCAAGCCGGTAAGAATAAGCGTACAAGGCGATAGATAGGATTTGTAGTTGTTCAGATCTATGTAATAAACAGTCTGTCATGGGAAAAGAAGATCGTCCTACCAGTACAAAGCAGTCCCTTAATATCATCTATTTGGTGAAGAAGTGTGAAGCGCATGTAATTTGTTTAAAATGCATTTTTTTGCACAATGTTTATATTTGTTTATTTTAACACAATGTTGATGATATTATCATGCTGCAATTTTCTACAGTATTTCACAGCCATATTGATTATAGTAATGGCATCCATGTCATGTGAAATCATCTTGCTGCCATTACCGGAGATGATAGTATGCTTAATTTGCTGGTCTTTATCTTCTTGGTAATCCAACTCATGACTTGTAGGTGTAGAGAGGAAAAGGATCAACATTTAGCTCTAGCTTTTACTTTTGACTTAAATTTTTGATATTTCACACTAGGTCTTCTCCTGTTTGTTTTTACACTTGAGTCCTGTCTGTTCACTGACTTCTTCTTTTTCTAGTTTGCCCTAAAAGAAATAATTTAATTTCCTGATCTTTTCTACGCATAAGACCACTAGCCATTTTCCATCCAGCCATATCAAGGAGCACATTCACTTTTTGAGAAAGCTAAGGAAAGTCGGTGTGTCACTCCAAAACTCACTAACTTCTATAGATATGCAGTGCAGGGTATCCTATCCTATCCTGCACTACACTCTTCTAATATGTCATTGCAGCAGGCAGTTAAATAATTCCAAATCACAGAGAGGTGAGTCCAGTTGCGCAAGCTCCTCCCCTTCCCCTCATTCGTTTAATTGCTGTTTACTCTAATTAATATGTAACTGATCACAAAAAACAGCGATAAGCAATGTGCCATGTTAAAGCTTGGTAGGCTACTGTATACAATCCCTTATGGAAAAAAATTATGATCTGTGATGATCATGGCTATTAATTTAACAAAAACATGTATAATATATATTTGTGTGCTGGCTGTGTAGGATTTCTATTACATTGTAACATGTAAGGTTATGATGTCTGTGCACAAGCCACACATGTTTACTTCCCTAGTAACACCAGCTTGTTATAGCTATCAGCGGCTACCAATTTTCACGAAGTATTTGAGATTTATAAACCAACTTTTTGTCACAGCCCACAACTTTGTATTTTGCAACCAAGCAAAGTATTATAAAATCGCAGGTGTCTGTGACAGTGCCTGTCCATGTCTGCCTGTGACAAGTAAAAAGATGGACCAAAATGGCAGTACCATTCACGCTGATTCTTAGTATTTCCAAAGTGTTTGATGCTAAATTAGTGTTTCAAATACTGTAAATCGATGCCATAGTGCTTGTATCATCATTGTGGAAGATTTCTTTGAAGTTCAGTTAATTTCAGTCCATTCTCAAAAATATATCTGGACAAGTAGAACTCTCTGATCTTCTGATTTTGTCCATAGTGGAAGATATTGAAATGAAAGCAGTGACAGGAGAGACAGGTACACATTGTAATTGCCAGGGATGATGGGCAGGTATCCTGTCTGGGATAAAGGATGGATTCATACCTGGCACTGGTTGGAAATAAAGGATGGACTGATTGAACAAATATGACTGTAGCAGTTCATTGCCCCTAATGAGAGGTGATGGTGTTTCTCAGGGCTGAACCCGATGAAGATACCCACAGAGTGGCATGGGAGATGGGGTTCGGAAATGCTGCCCTGTCAGGGTCTTTGAGTGCCACCAGATGGCACTGTTGGAGGAGGACTGCCCTGGTTTCTGCACGACCCCAGAATGCTCCAGACAACATGGGCATGAGACTGGTAGCAGTTCATGGGTCGAATTTAAAAGAGATGCCGTTGCCTCACTTGGATGAGACAGAGTCGGGAAGCAGTGGACAATGTTCCCTTGGAGGTGGAAAGGGAATTGTGTATTGGTGTAATTTTGCTGGTGTTCTGGAGAAGAAGGTGTTGATGACAAATAAAATCTTTTATTTGAACCTGGAATTGTGTTGGGCATTACTATGTCTATGGTTTGAGGCTCAGTGGTGTCCCTTTGTGGTTACAACACATACACACTGAGTCACCACACAAGATGAGCAGGTTTCAGCCCTTAGACAGCCGGGCATGTTTATTGTTTAACACCATGATGCAAAAAGGCAGAACGCTAAACCCTAGTGCGACTATGCATACCTCCCCAAAGTTAGGGGTGACAGGAAACACCACCCAAAGCAACAAATGCACTGATTAATGCTGGGAGAAGATGCACCTCACCTTGTGTTGTCCCCACTCTATCATGCACCTGTCACCTCATGGCTGCCTCTGTTAATGCATGTGAATCATCAGGGCTACCGAACCCTGCCACCTCATTGGCTCCACTGCACAAAGTTCAGCTCCTGTAATCCACACAGAGGCCCTACTCCTGCAGGCTGCTTTTCACCATCATCTCCTACTGCCAGAAACATGTTCTAATAGCTTCTGCCATGGGGGGCCTGCCACTTTGCAGTGCTCTCTGGAGGCTTCTAGAGAGTTCTCTGTCAGTCACATGGCATAGTCTTTAAGTACAGTGGTGCCTTGGTTTGCGAGCATAGTTCGTTCTAGAAACGTGCTTGTAATCCAAAGCACTCGTATATCAAAGTGAATTTCCCCATAAGAAATAATAGAAACTCAGATGATTCGCTCCATAACCCAAAACTATTCATATAAAAATGATTCATACATTGCATTGTCATTAAACAGATTCATCGCTCACACACAAAATAAAAAAATGCTTTATGCGCACACACATGGTCACAATGCTATAGTATACTGTATGCTCGTACAGATGCTGACTATACGACTGAGGCACGCCAATTGAGACCAAGCATGGGAGACAATACCCACAATCCTGCCACAAGAGAGAGAGAAGAACCATCGGCTCAGTTGTGATCATGTGACACTCGGCAGACAAAGCATATACGTACTACTCATATTGCAACACCTCGCTCGTTTATCAAGTCAAAATTCGCTCGCCAACCCCGTGTTTGGTTTTCTGGATACACACTTTTAAGATTTTTTTAATTCTTTGAATTGTTGCTGTTTCATTAGTTTCACTTTTATTTCAGAACTTCTGTAAAAACAATATTTGGAATCTTTCGAGTCCCAACGTGCTGAATCTTTTAAATGAGGTCAGTGAGACATGTGCTTAATGACTTTGTACCATAATTCAGGATAGGTTTCTCTGTTTGGAATTTCAGCACAGACAAAACGATCTACATTATCAGCAGGTAATCATTATTTTTGCAAAGTAACCAATAAATGCATGTGAGGTAAACTCTGTTTTTGAAATTCTACGACTTAAACTTCAAAGCCTTACAATATTTACATACTTCTGACATATCACCTATGTCCATATATTCAATCTCTAGTCGCCTTTTTGTTATTTCTCTGAGTAATTTCTCTTTGTTTGCGCTAATGCGATCTTTACTTTCTTTTTTTTGACACTTTCGTTTTTTTCTGCTTTCATATTCTGTATCTTGCTCTGCATGTGTTTCGTGCCTACTTTTTTTTGAGTCTTTTGAATTCCAGCTTTCATTATCTCTAACCTGCTCTGCATGTGTTTGGCCCCCTTGTTTTTGAAACTCTTTATGATGTTTTACTTTTTTTTGTACTCTTTGTCTTTTATTTCTGACCTCGCTTTGTCCTGCTTTTTTTTCAATGACACCTGGTCCGTGGTGATTATTTTCCCTTTTTCAAGTAATAATTTCTGTTTGTTTGTACTATTTGCTTTCTTTTTTTTATACTTTCTAATTTTCCTACTTTCATATTCTTTAACTTTCTCCACATGTGTATCGCGCCATTTTTTTTTTTTGAGCTTTTCGAATTCCACTACTTTCATAATCTCTAACCTGCTCTGCATGTGTATAGCGCCAACGTTTGTGAACGTCTTTATGAAGTTCTACTTTGTCTTTTACTTTCTGTCTTTTAATTCTGAGCCGGATCGGACATGCTTTTTTTTCAATTCCACTTGTTCCGGACTGATAATTACTTTCCTTATTTTCTGAATTTGCACCTAGATTATTCTTTTTCTTTTTTCCTTTTTTATCCCTCCAACGCTTTTGAGTCTCTTTTCTCCACGCTGTTTTCTTTTTCGCTTAGTCGTCAACGTTTCATTTATAACATATTGTTCTTATACATTTTATATGCACTGAAACCCTGAATCTGCATGTGCACAAAGCCTTAGTTTACATGACTGAGTGTTTTGCTGGCCGTGGTCTTATTTGATATTGGTTATAAGTTGGGCGTATTTTGCATGTTTATCTTTTCATGTTCTATGTTCCCGCGAGATGCTCCTGGGTCACTCTCTTGGCACAAAGTCTCATGTTTAAGGTCCCCGCAAGACGCTCTGAGGCCATTCTCTTTCATCTTGTGGGTCTTTTAAGTGTCTTCCATGATCTAAATGTGAAGATCACTTCTCGTAACCCTAGTGTTTCTCTCCAGGATTTTTGTTTATAATAGAGAGAAATTTTTGCTCGTCTTGCAAAACACTCACAGACCAAGTTACTCACAATCCAAGGTTTTACTGTACTGTCCCCATGCAGTAATCCTGCAGGCACTTGGCCCAATGCAACTGATAAGTGCATCAGTCAGCTGACTGCTACAATGACAGTTTCATCCTTAACAAAGATGAAGCCACTGCAGTCTGACAAATTCCCTTGAAATTAAAAACACAGAAATAAAAGTTGGTGCTAAATTGTAACCAATCCTGTTCTGTAACATGTCCCTTCTCCCCTTTTGAGTCCTCCAAAAAGTCTGTGCATGTCACTACCATCCATATTTATGACAAGAGACACCTAAAGAAAACACTTTCAGTTGTCTCAGACCTTACACACCCCATCAACTACCTTGTTGTGCCCTCACTGTCCAGAAAAAGAGACATCCTAGCACTCAGCGCCATACCAGTAAAATCAGAAACCGTAAACTGATCTGCTTGATCTGTGCCCTGTTCTGTGAGCACCCACACTACCGATCAGTTGGCACTTTGTTACTAACCATTTGCCAGTTATTTGACTTGTATTGCTTGTTTGTTATTTATTATGTCTGGCACATGTGACGTGTTTATATATGATATTTATACTTTTAATATGATACTCTTACATGAAGCCATAGCAGCATATGAAGTTTCGTTGTTAAGTAATTGTGCCATTATATCATTGCTGTATTTTTGATTTTTGGCTTTGCTTTGCAAGGCATAATGACAATAAATTAAGCTAAACTGAAACAATTTCAATTGAATTAAGTTGAAAATGACATCATTCCAACCAGAAGGGAACAAAAACAGATTTTGGCAAATTTCTGAGATGATTTGATTTACAGAATTTAGTCAAATACATTATAAATGGATATTTAGCTAAAGCTCTTGTGTTTAAAAAAAATGTTCTTGTGTCACTTTGACTGGGCATCAGAAGACACGTCTCATTATTCTTTGTAGCCACAGCCAATATTCTTAGTAACTTGTTACCTTGGAAACTGGGTTAAATAAGTCTTTCTCACAAACATGAAGTCTTTTTCTCAGAAATGATGGTTGATGGAAGATACAGTCTTTTTATAATAAAAATTGCTGTACTTGTTCTTTCAATAACATATTCAGAGTGCTAGGAGCACAATATTACCCAAACTATTCGACATACTCTCTTGTATTGACATTAATCAATATATCTAAAACAATGAACTGCCGTATTGTGAACTGCTTGTAAACTAGGTTTATTATTCATCTGATTTCTAATATTGTGATGTGCAGTGAGAGTAGACAGCAGGTTGAGACGAATCTGGAGAGGAGGAGGTACACACAGAAGAGAAGGGGATTGAAAGTCAGTCGAAGTGAGATGAACTACATGTGCGTGAATGAGAGGGAAGATTGTGGAGGGTGCAACTGCAAGGACCAGAGGTGGTGAAGGTAGACAACTTTAAATACTCAGCCGTCCAAAGAAACAGAAAGTGTAGCAGAGAGGCAAAGAAGAGAGTTCTGGCACTGTTGGCTGTGTGGTGAAGAGTGGCAGGAGTGATTTGTGATAGAAGAGTGAAAGGGAAGGTCTATAAAATGGTAGTGAGGTCCGCTTTGTTGTATGGTTTGGAGACGGTGGCAATAACAAAAAGACAGGAGGCAGAGCTGAAAGTGGCAGAGTTGAAGGTGCTATGGTTTTTGCTCAGAGTAACAAGGGTAAACAACATTAGAAAAGAATATATTAGAGGGACAACACAGGTACAACAGTTTGGTGACCAAGTCAGAGAGGCTAGATTCAGATGGTTTGGACATATGCAGAGGAGAGATGAGGGGTCCATCAGGAAAAGAAAGTTGAGGATGGAACTGCCAGCCAAAGAGGAAAAGAGGGAGGTGAAGGAGGAGGTTTATGAATGTGGTGAGGGAGGATATGAAGACAGAAAATGATGTAAAAGACAGGAATAGATGGAGACAGAAGATCCACTGTGGCAACCCATAAATAGGAGCAGCTGAAAAAAAAGATTCATCTGATTTCAGCATTCAATTCTGCAGTCTCACCAGTCCTGCTTACTTTGGCGTGAATTCTACACAGGATCATAAGGGTCTTGCTTTATTAAAATATTTGCCAATATTTCTAACCATTAGGGTTAACAATGTCACTTGGGCCAGTAGTAATGTGTGACTTAATAAGGTTTATTGATCTCCAACACATGCTGTACATACAAGCTCTGCATCATACTGACTCGCCAAAGACAGTAAGAGAAAAAATGAAAAATGTCCCCAAGATACAGTATGTAGTCAAGGAATGGGCCGGAGTCAAACAGATCTTTCATCAAGACCGATGAAACAGTCAAAACTTCGAGGTCAAAAATCAAAAGAACAAAGATTTGTTAGCCGGAGAGTTGAGAACATTTTTGAGAGTAATTCATCAAGCTCAGGTACCCTGAAATTGCTGAGTATACTGACTTGTAAGAGGCAGTAAAAAAAGAAATGAAAATGACCAGAATCGAAAGTAAAAAAACATGCCAAAGTTCAAAACCAGAAGATGAGGAAATCTTTCATCAAATTCAGAGCACAATTGAAAAAGTGGGAGTTCGATAGCTTAGATTAAAAAAAAACAAGGAAGGAGAAATAAAGATCTTTTAATGCAGTCCAAACAATGCTTATCCATCAAGCTTGGATACCCAAGAAATGCACAAGATGATCTTTGGTATCATTGTGAAACTGAAGCCACAAACGAGTACACTCTGGAGAATTCTGGGAACGATCTCCATGCAGAAGGCCGAATCAGAAACCAATAGAATACACAATAGAATACAAGTCATGATTATTTTCAGAATAGTTTCTAGGCAAAATTACACCCCAAACTTGGACCCAAAAACGTTGGAATCATAGATTGATAGGAATTTACACAAAACATTTATAAAAGATTGGGATCATAACACTGACTATACCTTTAACTTGTTGGCCAGATAACGCCACAAATGAGCACACTCTGGAACATTCTGGGAAGGATTTCCATGGAGACAATCATTACAATAGGCTAAGATGGCACCATCCATCGTGATAAAACATAAGCAGTGTAAGAGCCATTTGTTAGTCAGTTAATGTTAAACCTATATAAATATTTTCATACTTATCTTAAAACGTTTGTCTAAATATTACTATAGTTAATGGAAAGTTTTATTATAATCCCTACAAGCTAACTCCTAAATGAAATATTCTAATTATTTCTTATTTTGAGCAGAGATAACCTCAGTCTATGATCTGCCTTGAGGTTGGTAAGACATGGAGGGCAAACAGCTTCAATCTGAACGTCCTGAAGCCTAAGTAAGTTCACCATGGAAGAGTAATGCAAACTTTTAAAGATACAACATAACTGAAGTTTAACACATGAAAGCTAATATTGTAATGAAACAGAGCAGACATCCTTTTTCCCTTTTCTGCTTTTCATTCTGCACATGTAGTAACGTTTTCCTCAATTTTTATCATTTATTCTTTTGTAAATTTTCACTGAACATTTTACGACAAACTTTATTGGACTGTGCAATTTCCTGGATCCTACCTTGCCAACTCAGCAGCAGCAAACCTGGAAAAGATGCAGCTACAAACAAATGATACACTTTTAAATGTAGTGAGATATAATAAAATAGACTTGAAATTCGGGTGGGGTCAAAATCCCTCGTAATTAGCTAGAAATCCCATTAGGAGCTCTACAAGCAGTATAATTTCCAAAGAACATAACCCAGCAAAATGTGTTTCTGCACTGCAAGTTCTCCACATTTTCCACCCCACAAACTACTGAGGCATGTAGCAGAAACCCTGACAAGTTTTAAGAAATATTTGGATGAGATATTAGGACATCTTAGCTATTAGCTAAACAAGCGAGCTTGATTGACTGAATGTTCTCCACGCATTTGTCAAATTTTTTATATCCACAGTGTTATGATTTCTGCACACAGGAAAACCAAATCTTTTTATTAAGAAATAATTCAATTAACTGAACATTTCAGATAGTATTTTAATTAAAGAGAAGCAGGACTGGAAAATATTCAACTTAACTCAAATAAAACATCTGTTACAAAAAATAGATGAGAAAGAGGGAAATTAAATTAACCAAAAATGTGAACCTACAGGGAAGATCTAAAAATAGAATAAAAGCAGAGATAGCACAGCTCTAAGAAAATCTAATCTCTTAATTAACAAAACAAGAAAATAAAAAACAAATGTTCACTAACAGCAATAACTGTATGAAGAGAAAACCTTTCCAAAACGTTATGTGTAGAATTGTCTATTGGCTTCTTGTAGTGACACATATTACATGATGCTTGTCTACAGGTTAGTTAGCAGGTCAGCACCCACTGATATGGAGACACTTGTGAGGTCCTCTGCTCCTTCATGGCCACTCAGGTGTGCTGATGAATGGTGTCTGGTGATGCCAGCTCTGCGTGGTATCAAAACTGATTCCAGACTCCTTTCATGTGTCTAGCTGGCGGAATGAGCCACACACCTAAATTTGAAATTCTGACTCCATGAGTGTGTTTAAGAAGCTTTTGAAGACTGTATTTTTTTGGTGAATTTCTGCCTAGCTGTTGTTATCTTGAAGTTCTGAGCTCTTCACTTGCCCTGATCAATTCTGTAATCTTGTCCTGTAACACAGGCTAATGTTTACTCCATTATGTTGACCTCTTAGTAAGCTGCTTAGGATAAAAGTGTCAGCTAAACAAAGTAAATGTACAATAAATTCTAATTTTTGAAGCACTAGCTCTGACACTGTCACTGTTACATTAACTAAACCTAAGAAACCCCAAACTAATCTTTAATTAAAAAAAAAACAACAATCAAAGGGCCAAAGTCTGTTATGATTTGGGAGTTTAAAACTGGGCATATTTCCTTGTTTTGTGATTTTATTTATTTTTTGTTTTCGCAGGGTCACAAAATGTTGTTTTTTCTGCTTACATTTCACAGTGCCATTTTGATGAGGTCATTTCTTTTTTGGCGGCCATGTTAGTAGTGTCTGAATTAGACATTTTAGATCATGTGGCCCTGATCTTGTGACTCGTGATATCATTGTCTGGATTTTGTGGGACACTACTCCTTTTGTCCAAGATTCTGGATTCAATATTAAAGGACCTTCTTTTGTGTAAGATATTCTAAAAATTTTTAGTAAATTAAGACTTGATGTGAATTTTATGACTACTGTTATGTTTAATCCAGGGTTCCTCCCTTGGCTTGTTTAAATTCCTTTTTAATACCTTTTTCATATTCAATTCTGTGATTACTACCATTTATATTGTTATTTATTTATTGTCTAATTATGTATTGTATGTCAATTTTATTTATTTCTTATTTAGTTTCTGTGTGCATAATCCTGTTTTCCTATATTTGTTTCATTTTTTAGTTGAAACCCCCCAAGGGACGGGGCCACTGTTACATTATCATTAAGGGACTGCCCCCCAATCTTTACAGAAAGGCTGGGAAAGCGAGTTCCTTGTGGTTCATTGAATGCACTTTGGTGGAGTGCTTGATCTTATTGCTTTTGTTGTGTATCCCACTGTGACTGGGGTTCAAATGCTGTTTTTACATCTCTTTGTTCATTTTTAAATCTTTTGTTTATGTTACATTTGTTGGTCATTTTGTTTCTGTGTATCTGTGTATCTTGTCCTAGGTGCCATGTGTTTTGCGGCTGGTCCCCCAAGAGGCACATCACTCTCAAGGGACTGCCGTCAGCCCTATAAAGGTGGAGGCAATCCACAGTCCCTTATGGTTCATTGAATACACTCATGGTGGTGGTGAGTTCTCCTGTATTGTGCTTTTTGATAATTTTTATACATTTTCTAGATTTTCGACTTTATGCTCTATATTTGACTTCATTTGATAAATTTATAATTAGGACTTTTAAGGCATTTCCTGCTGTGTTTTTTGTGTTCTTCAGAGCTTCACTGTTTTAACAATGTCTTTTAAAAAATAAATATCTAATTTATAAAGATTCTACATTGCTCTCTGAGTTATTAGTTCAGTTTTTCCCATCTTGTGGTCATTCAGAGTATTTTATGAGAATATATGCTTTATGGCTTTCTAGTTCATGAGAGGTTTGTTTCTTTGTATTTACTGGTTTCATCAACTCTTCTTGCTTCTGTTTAAGGATCTCTATTGATGAGTTTGTTTTGGGACTTGTTTGCTTTCTGATTGCCTTGTTAACAACTTCTTATTTTGCTCTTTTGAACATTTTGCTATTTTCCTCTTCTTTTTGTTAATAAATACCTTTTTCTTTAGATTTTTTTGTTTGCCATTTTATTCACAAGCCAGGTATTTTTTTATATGCAAACATTTTTTGAATTTTTGAAGCCAAATCCGCATTTGGCTCAGTATTGATAGAAGCAAGCCAATAGAGCAGGAACTTGCATTGCCATGGAGTTCACTTTCCAGGGCAGTCTGAGATTCAGGCCTGCTTCCGGGCTTACTTTTGAAGGCCTCACGCCACTTTGGCCATATCATGTGCTGCTTTCATAACAACTAGAAGTTCGATTTGTGTTTTGGTTTCTCAGTTTCTTCTTAGTTTATGGCAATGACCCATTTTCTGTACCTTTGACCATAAGTGTTATGAGACTCCAAAATGGAGACTTGATTGAGGGTAAGCAAAAGGTCACAAAGAATAGGCAGGTGACCAGATAACAAAGGGAAAGACAATAATCAGAAGTTGAAGGCAAAATGAAACTCAAAAACCAAAGCAAAATCCTATCACTAGGCCTACTAGAAACTTAAGCTAACTAACAGTAAAGACTCAGAAGGATAATGCATATTGTGATCACTGCCTTATTAGTATTGTTGCTACTACAACACATGATAAATTCCAGATAGCATCACATAAACAAAACAAAATGATGATAACAAAAAATATTCTTAATTCAATTGCAATTTTGAGTCAAAACCACAACACCAACAAATATCACGTACAAACCTGAAAAGACTTACTCAACACCCTGACTTTTTAGCATTCAATCATTTTTTCTCTGCTGCTTTCATTCAGGCAGAATGGTTCCTAATGTCATACATAAAACTAGGAAGGACTTTCATAGTCCTCTCAGGTTACTGCACTCCCAATGACCACAGCACCTGAAAGTCCTAATTTAGCATGAGGCCCCACCCTGCTAGACCATTAACAAAGGAAGTTTTATGATTGGTGAATTTCATTATTTTTTTCCCTTTCAAGTTTTAATGATCTGTGGCTAGACTGAGATTTTTATATCCTGAGAATCTAACGTTGATATTACTGTATTTGCTGTCGCCGATGTCGGACACGATTTCAACACCGGTAATCGCTCTCAGATATTGCAGACATTGCTTGTGTTGCTGGTAGGCTTGTAGGCGGAGGAAAGATTCCTGCTTTGCAAATAGCATTCTATGTACTTTCTGGTTTGACGTTGTTCCACGGCGAAATAACCCATTCACACGTTTGACTGTACGCCGCACGTCGCTGCCGGCCAGACGGAGTGAATGTATGCTCACCATCCGTCATCCATTTTTCCCACTCGATCCTCACAAGGCACTTAAATGCATGATTGACAGCAATATCAAGTTACAGTAGTTTGTATTTAAGTCCACCAGGTATTACAGCAATGTGACTAGCCAACCTTGTTCACTGCCTTCTGAACACTATCCATCAGATGAGCAGACATAGAGTCAAAAATTAGCAAGTATTTCTTCTTGTTAAAAAATCCAGCTCCAGGCCTCCTTCCGTAGCATTTGTCCACCCATTCCACCATAATATCTTCATTCATCCAGCACTTCTTGTTCACTGAGACCTCGATACCCTTGGGTAGTTTTTCCTGTGGCATTGTCACCCTCTTAAAAATCATGAATGGCTTCAGCATCTTGCCACTTGCCGTGCAAGCTAGAAAAACCGTAAAACTTGTCCACTCGTGATCTGTGGTAGTTACTGATATGGTCTTTTTACCAACCTTATCGACAGTGCGTGTTGATGGAATATCCTATCTGCATCGGGACCTCGTCCATGTTGATGACGTCATCCGGTGTTAGTTTCAGTGTCTTGATTTCCTTGCTGACAAACTCTGTAAAACTGTCAAGTTTCTCCTCCCAGTCGTCTGGCAGTCTCTGTCCCACAGTCGTTCTGGCTCGGATAGATAGACCATTTCGTTTCATGAAGCGAGAAACCCAATTATGACCTCCTTTGAAGTCTTCAATTGTCATTTCAGTCGCCATTCCTCGTGCCTTCAATTTGATGGCTGTTGTTGAAACTATCCAATTGGTCTCACACTGAGAGATAATCCAGTCTTTAAGTTGCTTCTCCAAGTTTGGCCATTTTGCTTCCCTTGTATGCCTTGTACCTCTAGTTCAAAGTGGCGTCCAGCTGCACAATTGCCATTTTCTTTCGCGAAAACCTGGAGCTTAAATTCTGTAGCATAAGACTTGCATTGCGGCATGATATCAGTAAGTGCAAAATGTTATCAATTTAATTGTTCACACTCAACTATAATGTCACTATAGAGTTGCAAATGCCTATGGGGCGTGCCAAATTAGATGCTTTTACTTCAGATTGGTAAATTCAGTAACGCCTCGGCTAATAACATGGGGCGGCTTATCTTAGAGTTTTAAAATATAAATGAGCATTTTCTGCGGCTTACAGAATGGGGCAGCCTCTAGTGTGGGGCGGCTTTTTGTTGGGGATTAACGGTAGCTTTTCTCTCTCTGATTTCCTTTAAAACTTAATCATATTTATCGTCTTCCCACAATGCCATTTTGGAATTCTTTTCCGACACGACTATTTTGTGTTGGGAGCGGCAACTGTTGCCAAGGCAATGTCCCCAGAGTACCACGGGAATGCTCGACATGTGTCATCATCAGCAAAACTTATACGTTCCAACTCATGCCATTCTTATTTATTCATGTGTAGAGTAAAACACTTTACATTTAATTCTCTGTGTCATTCTTATCTCGGCATTCTAGACTTTTCCTTTCATTCAACGGTTTCTGATTCTTATCCTACATTTCTGGCTTGGCAAGTCTTTTTGGTATCGAACGCTGCACTATATATACTGTATATATATTACCTTGTTTAATTTCCTGATCCTTTAATTAAAAGTCTTTTTTTCACCCTTGATTGGTAAGATTGAACAAGTAAGTGATTGTGAAAAAACAAAAAGCATAATTCAAAATAAAAACAGGAAATACATCAATGCAGTCCAGACACAGAGAACAGCAGACCTCTCTTTTTAGATATCTTAGTTCCAAACCACAGAGGAAGGTGTGTGGGGCTGACACTTGCTAACCTTCTTTTCACTCTCCTAACTCCAAGGCCCAAAATAAATTTCATGGGATTGTAACTGCTATCAACTTCTCCATTATTATACAAGATGTCTGAGACCCCCTACTGCATGCTGAACATTTTAATCCCTCATTTAGACTTTAATATTTGCATCAACTACCTTTTGTCTGCTCTATAATTAGGTGTTCTCTCTCTTAATTTTTTAGTTCACTGCTCCCTGTTCTATTTATGGTGCTGGCTCTACTTTTGATCTCCCTATTTTACAGGATGTTAGTCTTTCAAACATCCCATCTCCCAGTTTATGGAAAGCATTAACAAAAGCCAGAAAGATAAAATGGATAGAAAGATTTCTAAAAGATGTTTCATCTGATCATTCTAATCAATGCTGAACATCAGCCTTACAGTACTTGTTATGTTCACTGTAGGATTTTATTGTATGTATGATAAAATTTAATCCACGTAAAAAAAAAAATTAAAAAAAATGAATTTGATTTATTTACCTTGAGATTGTTCCCATTTCCAACCTGCTTGGGTTCTTATAGAGTTCTAGAGTGACCCTGTTTTCCCTTTCAGACCCGAACAAAATGCTTCAAATCCCACCTATAGCCTTTGCATTTTTATTCTTACCAGCCTGGTCACTATCAGGATTGACTGCAATTGTAGTTCAATAGCCCTCACCCCTCCCCACATTTAACATCTATAACCCCAGAATAAGTGAGAGAGAAAGGTATACTTTTATTTGTGCCCAAATAAATATATGGCAAATATAAACATAGTGAAAATGAGTTTAGGTAAAATGACGCAACCTGATTAGTAAGGAGTTTATCTTGTGTGTCTAGCTACCAGGTGGTTCTCTGTCTTAGTATGTTTATTGGTTTTTGATCTGATGTGGTCCAGCATAGCCCTTAGATGAAATGGTAGAACCAGACAGCATGGCCATCTGCAAAGAGCAGCGGAGAGGCATTTTGCCTTTCTCTTAGCCCATAATTTAAGTTCATTCTTGTTGTTCTTGACACCCATCTTGGACTGGTGGGGGTCTGTTCATGCCTTTTTATCTCAGCCACCACCCCCATTGCATCTCTGGCCTTTTGTTCTGGTCACCTTTATTCCCCCAGGCTGTTTTCCTGGAAGGGGAATCGGTGCTTATACTTCTAAGAGGCTGATGAACTCTCTCTGCTCAACTAAATGCAAGCTTCTGGTGTCAGAGAGAGAGTATCAAAGCAGCAGCTTTGCACTCAGTAGGCATGTGGGTTATAGCAAAACAATCTTGTGCACCTTATGACATCTACATTGATTCAAAGCCTTCAACTCCCAGTCTATCACTGTCCAGTCAGTTTCTGTTTGTTCTGATTTGCTATTTTCAGCTAGCGGGGCAAAACCAGGGCTGGATTACCCTTTAACCAAAATAAGCACATGTTTAGGGCATCAAGCGAAGGAGGCATCACAGACATGTTCCATTGCTGGATTTACCATGGACCATATGGTGCAAAACTGCAAAAAATGAAATGATTACATACATATATATACAATATTAAAAATAACAATACATTAGTAATAACAAAGGTTAACAATATATATTAACTAGCAAAATACCCGCGCTTCACAGCGGAGAAGTAGTGTGTTAAAGAAGCAATGAAAAAGAAAAGGAAACATTTTGAAAATAACGTAACATGATTGTCAATGTAATTGTTTTGTCACTGTTGTGAGTGATGAGTGTTGCTGTCATATATATATATATATATATAAATATATATATATTTACACACACATAAACATATACATACATATACACATATACATACACACAAATACATATACACACACACACATATATATAAACATCCATCCATCCATCCATTATCCAACCCGCTGAATCCGAACAGGGTCACGGGGGTCTGCTGGAGCCAATCCCAGCCAACACAGGGCACAAGGCAGGAACCAATCCTGGGCAGGGTGCCAACCCACCGCAGGACACACACAAACACACCCACACACCAAGCACACACTACGGCCAATTTAGAAACGCCAATCCACCTAACCTGCATGTCTTTGGACTGTGGGAGGAAACCGGAGCGCCCGGAGGAAACCCACGCAGACATGGGGAGAACATGCAAACTCCACACAGGGAGGACCCGGGAAGCGAACCCAGGTCTCCTAACTGCGAGGCAGCAGCGCTACCACTGCGCCACCGTGCCGCCATATATAAACATATATATACATATACATACATATCTACATATATACACACACAGCTATTTCGTATCAGTGCAATACGCTGCTTGTTAAAACGGATAACTCCCGCTCTTACGTGCAAGTCTGCGTGGATATTATGAACTATCGTATTTGTTCAAGTTCTATTTAAATTTTAAATAGAAGGAATTTTTATTTAGTCGACAGAAATATCTTTGGTAGGAATGGTAAAAACAGACAGGAATATTATTCCTGAATAAATCAACTCAAACCTTAAACAACTTATAATATTTTGCTCTCCATAAAAATATATCCTGTCTAAATTATACAAGTTAGAAATAAAGTAAACGTTAAAAGAACAAACATTCAAATTTCTTTACTCTTATGTAATTTTATATAAAAAATAAACTTAGATTTTAAATATCCCAAAAGATTTTGCTCTCCATAAAAATATATCCTGTCAAAATTATACAAATTCAAA
>JANRMT010062840.1:29996142-30008472 GCA_026402145.1 Polypterus bichir lapradei
AATGGAGAAAAACAGCTTCCAGTTATGACCATTACGCGTAGAATTTCGAAATGAAACCTGCCCAACTTTTGTAAGGAAGCTGTAAGGAATAAGCCTGCCAAATTTCAGCCTTCTACCTACACGGGAAGTTGGAGAATTAGTGATGAATCAGTCAGTCAGTCAGTCAGTCAGTGAGTCAGTGAGTGAGGGCTTTGCCGTTTATTAGTATAGATCTTGGGATACCACAAAATTAAATCTGGTAAGTGCCACATGGCCCACCAAGGCTCACATGATTGTTTCTTGTCTTGGTCATGTCAGCTGTCCTGTTCAGTCATCCACTGACAGCAAGTGTAGCTCATATATATGGGGGGGGGCACCAAAATCTTTTAAGTATATAGGGCCTCCTGAGGTCTTAATCCGGCCCTGGGCTAAACACATGCATGAACAAGTTTCATCTGATCTGGTAAGTTGTAAATGTGCCTTGAAGAACTGGCATATAAAGCTTCTTTTAAAGATTATTATTTTTTAATTTACAGTCAAAAAGTGTGACTTAAAATTATTCAATATAAATCTACAAAACATTTATCACCATACAGTATATGCTAGATATATAACCAATTACAGTATTGCTCTCCACTACACGTGAAGACCTTATTAATATATTCATTATACATCCACTTCAGGGTCACAGTAGGACAGAGACTATCCTGGTAGGACTTGGTGATAGGCATGAACCATCCTTGGACAAAGTTTATGCCTAAAAGGAGTGCTTGAAGAAAATCCCACTCTGACAAAGGGAGAAGAATTCTTTCCCAAACCAACCGCCCCATGTTTTCTGCTAGTACAATGTTTTATGAAGCTGACCAGGGAGTTACATGTTTACTTCAGATTTCTCTTGACAACTGAGAAAAAACTCACAAAGAAAAGATAAACATTTCACAGTAATAATGTTAGGTTTTCTATCTAGAGAGCTTAACCATATTCATAGTTAGAATAAAATTACTAAAGTCATTCATTAAGAAAATCCTGCGACAAAACACTAAAGCATAAACCAAGTAAGGACAGAAGAGTGAGAGTCTAAACCAGAATATCACATGCTAAACTTTACACTAACAATATTTCACTGTTTGAATCCATATTTTGGACAAAGTAGCTCACGATGTTATATTAGAATTTAATAACTCGTATCACTAAGGTGGCTCCTAGCTACCAGCCAAGATTCCATAGCAACTCATTGCTAGTTTGCAGTGGCTTTCAATGTGAGGGAGTAACAACAAAGAAATTTTCAACAAAGATATTAAATCCAAAAGAATACATAAATTCAGAGTTCAAAAATGAAACTGTCAAAATATAAAACTCTGCTAAACTAAAAAAAAGAGTGCACAAATTTTTTTAACAGACACAACAGCCTTCCTAATTCTCAACACTCAAAATTCTAATAAAATTAAATGCTCATAAGGTGTTTATTAAGAAGCTACAAGGCTAGCAGGCGTAACAACTTTACAAATAAAGCAGCGAGTTTTCAGCTAACAAGAGGTGAGGCAGATTCTTCTTTATCAATTTAGGCATCTTTGCATTTCTGAGACCATCTGTTCCTCTTCCAATTCAAAATAAGGCCTGCTGCACTAAACAGAAGCCTGCACAATGTCCACCCTCGTGCAAGGAGTGCTCATTGTAATTAAAGGACTAAATGAAAATGTCCAAACACAAGAAGGAAGATTCTCTCTTAATTTTTAATTGAAGACATTTTCTTTTCCCAGTCATTTGCAGGTGCTGCACCATACGGCCTCTTTTTCCTGCACTCTGTGTTCAGTTGGACAATATGTTTGTCTGCCTTTCCTCTCCCAGCCCAGGATGACTCCTTGGATTCCCGATTCTCAACCTTTCACTCTACTTTTTTTTAATGTAAAACATAATGTTTTTTCTCTCTCCTAAACTCTGTCCAGGTCCTCTTCTTTTACAGGCCGCCTTTCTGCAACAGAACTACAAGCACACTCCTTCATGCCCTGTAATTCTTTACCTAGGGGAACACAATAACTTCATTATCATAATGCTTAGAAAAACACATCCTGAAAAGAGCATTTTTTGAAAGACTCCCAATTGAGTCATTTAAAGTAAAATCAACTTACTTTGATCAGCATTTCAGCAATTAGAGCATCCCTACTCATGATTAGAAAAATGGAAGAAGTTTGGAACCACCAGAACTCTTCCTATACTTGGCCATCTGGCCAAACTGAGTAACCAGGTAAGAAGGGACTTGGTCAGGGAGGTGACCAAGAACTCAATGGTCACTCAAACAGAGCTTAACAAGTGTTCTGTCAGAAAGACAACCATCTCAGCAGCACTCAGGCATTTATGGCGGAGTGGCTAGACAGAAGCCAAGCTATATCCTCTAACAGACCACTTGGAGGACTTTGAGAGCATGAAGAAAAAGATTCTGTTGGCGCAAAAATCTAACTCTTTGGGCAGAACTTCAAGCATTATGTCTGGCAAAGACCAAGAACTTCTCATCACTGTCCCTGGTAAATGATGGTGGTGGAAGCATCATGCTAAGAGGGAGGGGGACATGGAGACTGGTCAGATCTGAGGGAAGGATGAATACAGCCTACTGCAGAGAGGTCCTTGAAGGAAGCCAACTCCAGAGTGCCCACAAATTCATGCTGGGGTAACGCTTTACCTTTCAGCACAGCAATGACCTGAAGCATACTGTATATTCAAGACAACACTGGAAGGAGTTCAGTCATGTCCCTGACTGTCCTTGTGTGGCCCCGACTTAAACCCCATCTTTGGAAACACCTGGGGCCTCATGCATAACTCTGTGCGTAGAATTCACACTAAAACTTGGCATATGGACAAAAGTGGAAATGTGAGTACCCACAAAAAAATTCAGATGCATGAAACCGTGCGTAAGCCAACTTCCACACACTTCTGCTCCATAAATCCCAGTCAGCATGAAAAGTAACACACGTACACGCGCCTACCGCCACACCCCAACTCCTCCAAGAATTATGCTTCTTTAAATTTGCAAATCAATATAAATATCCACTTAAGTTCAGCATTTTGTGAAAAGACAATGGCGAAAGCACATGGAAAAAAGAAGAATTTCAGTGAATACAAAGTGGAGGCAAGAAAAACCTTACTATTGTTGGCTTAAGCAGTTATAAGCAGGTATAAGTAACAAAGCTTGGCAGAGACACTCGAAATTTCAAGTTTAGAAAGTCGTACAGTGCCCGAAATTAAAAAGAAGTGGTCAGATATCACTGTCAAATGTGTAAATGCAAGTTGCAGTCTGCCGTCTGTTTATTATTACAAAAACTGACCCCTGTGTGATGGTCAGGCAGTGATGGTGCTGCTTGTGCAGAGCACGTCTTCGGGTGCTGGCTGCACACACACCACTGCCTTGGAAACTGCTGGGAGGCCATCTGGCTGTGTCCTGACAGACGCTGTTCTGGAGTCACAAAATTCAACAGTGGATGCTGTAAGAGATGAACTAATGAATATGAGGGCTGTACTATGTGATACTGACCACAAATTAAATGAATTCGTTAAAAAATAAATGCTACATCTGATTACCTGTTTTTACATTCTGCTAATTATACTCAAACAAAGTTGTAAAGCTGCCTGATTTGCCTGATCAGGGTCAGGTTCATCATACTGCATATCTTATATATGCAGCACACTATATGCTTGCACAATGCAACACACATTCTGTGCACTAAAGAGCAGCACATTAATAGAGTGGAAATGTTTTCTATTTACATAAGCAAATGCATTCTCTGAATGCACCTTTAAAGTGTAGCGTCACTGCCGAGTGGCACAATGGATCAATTCTCCACTCTTTACTGTGAGGTGACTCGCTATCCTTAAAAGGACTGCATGCCTTTTGCTGCACTAGTTGGAAAAAGCACCTGCGACGGTATGTAGTTGCCGTTTTTATAGGTTCTCCAGTTATATATGACTACCAAAATACCCGCGCTTCGCAGCGGCGAAGTACTGCTTTTAAATTTTTAAGAAGAAAAGAAGAAAAGTAAACCTTTTTAATCTGAGGGAAAATATACCAATAATTATTTGGTAAGGATCTCTTTGTATACCACGTTGTCAGTTCAGCAGCCTGGTTGTAATATGACCAAGCTGTGCAAGCTTACTCTTAAGCATGCAACGTATAGTTGGCCATGTGAAAAACAATCTTGCCTCAAATCAATGGCAACCTTTTGTAGGGTCTGTCTCAGAGACTTATTAATTGTCATCGCGAAGCAGAGCCTTACTGGAAATTGGAGGCATTTGAATTGAAATGGGAGATCAGAGGGTATAACGGGGATACGAGGAATAAAAACTCTCTCCCCTGAGCAACTGCCAGTAAAAATAGTTGCCTCAATTAGGTTCTTTTGCAGACACGTGACCTGAAGTCTCATGCCGTTACAAAGTTTCGGTGGCTGTAAGTTTTTCAGTAACATTATTGGTGTTCCAACCTTCAAAATTAGATTATGCTCAGGAGTGTCTGGAGGATTCAGAGTGTGGAGAAACTCTAGCGACAGCGTGTCTATTAACTTATGGATTTTTCTGTGAGTACTTGGCGGCAGCATCACGAAGTTGTTTCCGCAAGACCGCGTTAGCTGCGGAGCTCAGCGGAGCTCAGCTTGGAGCGAAATGAAGTGAATGAAATGAGGTGAATGAGAGGGGAGATGATGACGTGACTCCCCCACCCACCTTAACTCTCAATCCCTCCACAAACACACAAAAACAGTCTCTCAGATCTCAACTCTCCTTTATATAAATCAGTAAAGGAGAGAGGACTAAACACTGAGGATAAAGAATGGCAAGACCGCGTCAGCTGCGGAGCTCAGCAGAGCTCAGCTCAGAGCGAAATGAAGTGAATGAAATGATGTGAATGGGAGGGGAGATGATGACGTGACTCCCCCACCCGCCTTAACTCTTCATCCCTCCACAAACACAGTTTCTCGGCTTGACAAATGCCAGCGGTAGCGTGTCTATGAACTTAATTTAAAGTTAAGCTTTATACCTTGCTTTCCTATTCGTTTGCATAAGCACAGTCCTTCACCAGCAATTTTAACTCCGTTACAGCAATTTTAACTCCATTACAAAGTGATCAAAAGTCTCGTTTATACCCTGCGTCTTCTCATTAAACTTGTATCTCGCGAATATCGTATTCACCTTAGGCATGACAAATGCCAGCGGCAGTGTGTCTATGAACTTAATTTAAACTTAAGCTTTACACCTTGCTCTCCTATTGATATGTCCACAAAGGCTTGTTCAGCTTCATAGGGTTGTTCCTCTCTTACTGCATCAATAAACAGCTCATCTTCCTCTTTATCTGAGACATCACACACTGCATGCACGGGTTTACCTTTCCCAGTTCTGCAAACTATAGCGAATTGGTTCAATTTAGCATATTTTTTACACTGTCTTCCTTTAGCTGGACATTGACTTTTTCCACGGTGTGCTTTGTTTTCCCAGTTGCTGCACTTATGAATATGCTTGTATACATCACTCGCTTCATATTCTTTTGCTGCCTTCTCAATTGTATAATGTGTTTTTTGTTCAGCACTCTTTGGAGCTCTTGCTTGTTCTCTGCGTACTGCGTTTACAGTCAGTTCACGTGAGCCGCTCGAAGTACATGCATCTAAGGTTCTCAGCTGTGCTTGTGCTATCTCGTGTGATCTTGCGATATCCACGGCTTTATTTAATGTTAGCTAAGACCCGGCACTTAAAAGTTTCTCTCGCACTTTCGCTGAGTTTGTGCCAAACACTAGTCTATCCCTGACCATCTCATCTTCGTTTGCATTAGCACAGTCCTTCACCCGCGAATATTTAGCGGCAGTGTGTCTATTGGATTGCTGCTGACGGACAGCCTTATATGGGCAGGCACTCAATTACGTGGGAGGCGTGCTGATGGAGGACGCAACTCCGCTTCACACGGCGACCGATCTGCAGGCTATGGCCGTATATATGTACATAAGTAGGTTCCAGTTATGGCCGTTACGCGTAGAATTTTGAAATGAAACCTGCTTAACTTTTGTAAGGAAGCTGTAAGGAATAAGCCTGCCAAATTTCAGCCTTCTACCTACACGGGAAGTTGGAGAATTAGTGATGAGTGAGTCAGTCAGTCAGTCAGTCAGTCAGTCAGTGAGGGCTTTGCCTTTTATTAGTATAGATGCAATGTCAGCTCATTCTTTTGGTGATTCATCCCTGGCTGATGTAACTGGTCCAGCGCCATTGCAATACCAATGTGAATGCAGCTAACCGCTCAGATTACATATGGAAAACTGGACGTTGCTGTGAATTGCTCTTTGATGTTTCCCAGTTCAACCACAGTGTAAGGGAATTATATACAGTATATCTGAATGACAAGCGGATAATATCATCCTATACATGTTTTATGGTGCAGCTCAGTGATCACTGAGAAATACCCAATCAGTCAGCAAGTTCACATTGAAAAGCTCCTGTGGCTAAAAACCCAAGAGTGTGCAGAACTTGCAAAGGAGGAGGTAGAGGATAATTCCTTAAAGTGTGCCTTTGTAAAGCCAGAGCCAGTTCAGCACACAGCCCCAAGATGATAGCTCTTGGAAATCTAAATCAGCTTAGAAACCAGTCATCATCTTCATCTCTAAATACGCGCTCTCTTCTAATTCTTCCATTTGCAATGTCTTCTAGCAACACTAAAGCAGCTATGATAGTTGGAATAGTTTGGCCATTCTGTGCACCATTATATTGTTACAGAATGATTACAATCAAGTGAATTAAATGTGTAAACGATATGCAATTAATTTCGGTGTATCTGATAAAACCTGCATCATAGATGTGAATCTAATAAAGAAAAGTAGATCATAGAAACAGTAGCACTGCTTTGATGTTGGGTGCCAGCAGTTTTTTACACCAAGTTTACTTTTTATACATTGCAATGAGAGCATGGAAATGGGCATACAAACTGTTTATACATAAGGCCCCTGAAGATGACTGTTTACAGATAATTCGCATCTAGTTGTCACAAGTGGCTGGGGGTGGTACCCGGCCGGGACGCCCAGGAGGACCAGAGGAGGGCTTACACCTCCCCCAGACCATGTGGGGGTGACTGCCCTGGTGGCTATGGGGACCATGGGTACAAAGCTTTGAAACTCAGCCCTGTAGGGGCTCGTGGTCACCGCCAGGGGGCACCCCAATGTCTTTGGAGCCCTGGACCTCAGCGCTTCCGCCACACCCAGACGTGCTGGGGGGGAAGAGAATCGGGGACACCCTGGATTGCTTCAGGGTGCGCAGTCGGCACTTCCGCCACACTGGGGAGTGCCAGCAGAAGATTGTCGGGAGGCACCTGGAGCACATCAGGGTGACTATAAAAGGGGCTGCCTCCCTCCATTCGATGGCTGGAGTCAGGTGGAAGAGGGCAGAGCTCGGGAGGAGAGGAGTGGAGGCGGTCAGGAGAAAGGAGGCATTGGATAGAGAGGCCTGGACTTTGGGAGAGTTGTGGGTTGTGTGCACTTATTATTGTATATAGTAGTTGTAAAATAAACGTGTGGTGGTGCTTTTAATCATGTCTACCTGTCTGTGTCCTAGGCTCGTTCCACACAATCTAATGCAGCTTGAGATGATCTGCTAGGAATTAGATAAATTGCCAAATAAACTTGTGCAAAGCTTGGAGAGACTTACCCATTAAGACTCAAAGCTGGAACTTTTGTCAAAGGGGCTTCTATAAAATATTGAAATTAAGATCTGTATATACTTATATGAATGAGAGATTTCAGTTTTTGATTGTTAATGCATTTGAAGAACTTTCTGAAAATATGTCTTCATTTTGTCATTGTGGGTTATTGAGTGCAGATTGATGGGCAAACATAGCAAATGTATCCATTTAAAATGAAGTCTACAACACAATAAAGTGTGCAGGAAGTGGCAGGTCTGTATACCTTCTAAGTCTACTGTATACTTTTTATCCCTCTTTGAAGTTTGTTATTTTTATTTGTCCTGTTTAACTATTTTCTGTTGTATTTTTTTCCACTATTTTATGTAATTTACGGCATTATCTTGCGATGTGTCCTTTACTGTCTTGAAAAGTGTAAAAAAATAAAGCATAATATTATTATTCTACTAGCATAGCTAAATGCCTGTTAAGTAAAATGGGCACAATGGTAAGCCTGTGTGTTTCGATCAGGTCATACGCTTCTGTTCACCTGGTTTACTAGCCCTTACGTCCCTCTTTCTTTGTGCTTCTTGTTGTCTTTGTTTATTGAACATTGCAGCCTTCTTGTAAACACACAACAACATTATTTATATATTGTCACAAATGTGTGTCTGAGGGTTAACCTGGTATGTGATACCACCCTAGACCAAGAGAGTGCACTGCCACTAACTGTCTTGTTTACTTCTTCATCCACAGTGCCAGGAAACCACCCAATGATTGCAACTGACTGGCCATAAAACCAAGAGCACCTGGAATGATGCTTCACTTCTTACCCAAGCGACCAGAGCAAGGAAGCTCTACTTGCACCTAATGATGGACTAAGCGATTATAATTGAGATAGCGACATTATTTTGATGGCAGTATTTTGTGTTTCATTTATGTGCCATTGTGCATTATTTTTTGTTTAACCCTTGACTAAACAGGGACAGCTAGGTTGGCTCCCCATAATGTATCCGTGTATCAGCCTGTCATTCCCTCGGATGACCACAATATATATATATATAAATTATTATTATTATTAATGGGGTAACCTGAGATTTTAAACCAAGTGCTCCAGATTAAAAAGTGACAACATATGATTAGGTGTCAAATACACAAGGTACAAAATATAAGGGAAAGACTTTAAACTTTCTAAGTTTTTATTACTTCAAAGGCAAATACAATATGACACAGTTTTTTCAAATATTCATATTCACATTACACCATTTACCTTCGAAAATTATAAAAACACAATAGTAAGCAGGAAGAAAGCCAAAGTATGGTAAGGCTTTAGATAAATATACTGTATTTTACTAGCCACAGTACTTATCGAAGACAGGTAAAAGAATAATTTAAAAATACTTCCTATCTCTCATCATACGTGTACTTTAAGCACCTTTCCTCTTTACCCATGTATGTCTTTCTCTGCTTCTGTCATTATTTTTGAGGTGCCTTTCTCTCCTCCTGTCTGGTTTTATACTTTCCATCTCTGAAAGCGATTCTCTCATTGTACACCTTTACTCCTTCTTGTGTGGCTCACATTTGGACTTCCTCTTTCGTTGTGTCACCAAGGCCAAACTGACCAATCAGATTGCTCTGAGGGACTAGACGCACAGACTTTAGAGTTTTATTATATGGTAGATATATATATGAGTGTAGGTGTACGGTATATAGGACAGTGGTCAAAGTAAGCAAGTGTCACATTCAATTGTGAAGAGAAGACTTTGAGCTGCAGGTCTGGCACTTCTAGTGGCAATAGGAAAGATTGCTAAAATTGCAAAATAAGAAAAAGAGTCTTGTCACAGGCCAGGAACTAAACCAGTTCTAGTCTGTGTACTCTGAAATTAAAGCATAGAACAAACTGAAACCAAACTGACCAATCAGATTGCTCGGAAGGGACTTGACACACAGACTTCAGTCTTTTATTATATAGTAGTGGAGCGTGCTTCACCTGTTCAGTTGCCTATATTTAGTTTCAGTGATGTCATCACTTTATAAACCATCTTATGCGTTCATTACCATCATATGCTTCTATTTTTAATTTTCAAGTACTAGATACAATTAACCTGCCACATAAAGATTGAAAATTGTTTTGTGGTATGCTGACAAACATCACAGCTTACCTGAAAGAAATAATTTCCTTACCTCTCGATTGTCTAAATCCGCTTGAACCAGAATCCCTTTGAAGCATGGCTCCACATAATGAACATAATCGTTGTACTGGAAAACAAGTAAAGAAAAGAAAAACTACTTAATTGGTACAGCTCATCTCTTTAGCAGGCAGACCCACACAATGTAATATCAGTATCTCGGCATGTTATTTATAGAAAAAGCCAGTGTTCAGTGCGACTGGATGTAAATCTCACAACTTCACAATATTAAGAGTTAGTACAAGGGTGAAGACGGTGCTTGACCATCATTAGGTATGTCATTTTTAAAATATTATTCTTCTTGTTTTAAATTTCAGTTTTCAAAGATCGCTTTGGACTTCTGGTGTCTCCTCACACTCAAGACAGAATGTAGATAAGAGGCCAGAACATGATCTAATTTTGCCTGTCCTTTGGAGAAAAATCTTCATTTAGAACCAACAGTGCAGAAAGGCAGTCACTTCAAACTTTGGAAAGTCTGCAGCTCTCAGATTAAATATTTGGATTCAGACTGATGTATCACTCATGTGAAAACAATGCAGTAGTTCTCCATACTCCTGTAAACATATTCTCAAATTCTGACAACATTGCAGTTGTAGAGGTAGCAAGCTTGTTGTTCATCCAGGATCAAAGCTTTCAAAATTGACAGGAAAAAAAAAACAAACCTGCCTACGCAGTGATGAAGGTGGCATTTGTTTATGGAAAATGCATTTACTGCTCCAATAATAGCTTAACATCTCAAAAACGACTTTGGCCTATTTGGCATCATTCTGGATAGAAGCATTAAGAAGAGGACGCTACCAACTAATGATTTTGGGCTATGCAAGAAATAAACTGTTGTTGTTGTAATGACACAAGTCTGAAATGAAAATGATCACACATGAACATTTCCAAACTATAATGGATCAAAATACAATTTATCTTTGGTTGTGAAGTGCTCCTACAAACGCCTCCTGTGGCCTTCCAGAATGAAACCAACCACCTGTTTAGAAAATAAACTCCCTGTGTTTTACTGTCATAGTTTACAGTTTACTAAGACAAACCAAGAAAGGTGACAAAACTGCTGTATTAAGCGTTAGGACCTTTTTCAGATGATCCCAAATACACAAAGCTCTGTCTAGTTGCTCCATATATTTTATTAGCTTGATGCCCTCAATAATGCTGAGATATGCTCCAGATCCCAACTTGTCAAAAAGTTTGACAGATCGAGAAAATGGATGGGTTACTCGAAGGATCAAGTTTTTCCTAAGTATCCCTGTGAGATATCTTCAGGAATGCTGAAAGCATGAATTTTGATTAACGCTGGCTTGTCTACCTGTCATCATCATCATCATCTGGGATTACTCAGGTTAGTTAGTAACCCCTACTCTGTTTGGCCCTGGAGATCCTTTGGGTGTGAGGCTCATTCTTTTCCAAGCACATCTTTGGCAGCCTTATTCTGAAGTCTTCCTCCCTCCACCTCCAACTTAGTTCACCTTTTCACCTTCTGTCATTCACTCCACATGCCCAAATCACCTTAATCTGTTTCATCACACTACCAAACACGTATCAGTTCTACTCCAAGTCTTTCTCTTAATTCAGCATTCATATTCTTCTCACTCCGTGACACTCCACACACTCATCTAATCATTCTCATCACTGTGCTTTCCAGCTATGCTTCTCCTCATAAGCCTTTCATAAATGTTTCCCTTCAATGTCAGCCATGGTTCTTCAGAAGTCAGAATGGGCGACAGCTCACAGAGCGTCTTCTATGCACCTCTCACTGCAGTGCTGTACCTGCACTTTTGTCTCCACCTCAGTGTCCAGTAATTTAAATATTCATGATGTGAAAGGTTCTGAAGAGCTTCTGATAATTCAGAAAGAGCGCATGTAGGGAAAAGCATGTCCAAGAGCAATCATATAAACATTGAATAAAACACATTTGTTGCCATCAAAACCTGCCACAGTGGCGAATCCTTAACACCGAACATGACATGGTGTCTGAAGTGCTGTGGTGAGGTACACTTGATAAGAAACATCTCACCTTGTCAAAAAGTGAGAGGTGAACAAGAGATGCAGCAACAACATATCAGAGTGCTACCGAGCGCCACATTCGTGATTCAACTACCGGAGCCATTTTACTGCTCGACTTATGGGATGTAGACTTCATAGCACAGTGTCTCCAATTCCATCTTTGTTTGTTCTAAGTGTCATAGACCAGATTTTGGTTGCCGCAGGAGAGGATGACAGGAGACATAAAGATGCTGTCTGGATCAATAAGCGACATCACACAGCAGGCTTAAATCCACTTTTGACTGATTCTCAGACACTAAATACCAGTTTTGGCAAAATATACATATTTAGTGGTAGGGACCCAAGGTGAAGTGAGAAAGAATAGAAAGCATCTTCATCTGCTGCTTAAAAGATATGGAAACAACAGAGATGTCCTGCAAGAAGCCCGAGACCACAGTGTCACCACCAGTACATCAGATAGATAGATAGATAGATAGATAGATAGATAGATAGATAGATAGATAGATAGATAGATAGATA
>JANRMT010062840.1:30028763-30046375 GCA_026402145.1 Polypterus bichir lapradei
AGCTGTAAGGAATAAGCCTGCCAAATTTCAGCCTTCTACCTACACGGGAAGTTGGAGAATTAGTGATGAGTCAGTCAGTCAGTGAGTCAGTGAGTGAGTGAGTGAGGGCTTTGCCTTTTATTAGTATAGATTCACGGGTTGTCCATTTGGCTCACTATAATAAAATGCAGCCTGTTCCTCTACGGATAGAGCTGCCTGCTTTCACTACTTTCCTATCGCCCAACTGATCACTCATTTAGCCAAAGAGTTTTGCTGGAAAAATGTGCTGTTGGTAGTTGCCACATTGTCTTGATATAGCGATTCTAGACTTTTCATGTCTGGGCTTTGATATCCCAACATGTCTGCTGCCTTTTTGTTATTTTCGTTCATCTATTGTCCAACATGTAGAATTATTAGTCATTAGCATTAGCACTAGCACCTTGCTCACATGGCCCAAGTGGGTGGAAGAAAATGGCCACCATTCTGCTACAGCATTGGACAACAAAATAGGCCACAAAGACTAATTGTATTATTTTTAGTCCTTTATTTGGTGTTTTTATTATTGGTTTTTTTTTTTCCTAACAGTAGCAACAGGACGGACACACAGATACACAGACACTTATCCTTTTATTGGGGTGGATAAGCTGATTACTGTCTGTCCGGCAGTTACTCTCTGGTGGACAGATTTAGCATTAACGTTTGCAGTGCACCATCTATTGTAATGTGTTTTTGTAGGGAATGTAGTAATAAAGTGCATGCATTTGTATTTATGGTGCATCACAAACATTAACTTGTATGAATCCAATACCAAACAGCATATGACAGGCTCACACACTCGCAAATGGGAGGCAACCTCAGGGCTTATTAAACAGTAATTGCAGCCCTAGTTGAGGGTCTCGCTCTGTCATTTACTGCCTCTCCTTTTCTTTACACCCACAGACTGGAAGACCATTTACATGAAGACCACTGATGTCACTTCCTCCTTCTCAATAAGTGTATCACCACCAAAACTCTGCAGTTACGATATGAACTGCAAATAGTGCCTGGCTGTTTATTCTTCAAAGGCAATTTTTTGCAGACTTGACAAATTACTGTATATGGGGTTCACAATTTGGTGCCCCAAATGCTCATCTTGTCTGCATCTTTACAGAGATATAGCAACTTGTCACACACACACACATACAGATACGGATACTTGTCCTTTTATTAAGGTGGATAAACAGAATGCAGCCATTCCTTTATGCCATAAAGAACATTTGTTCTACTGTCTGTTCTGTGAAGGCCATTTCAGTAACTTTAAACACATAAACAGATTCTCCAAAGTAATATCCACTTAAGATCGAACAGTAGACTATTCTTACCAGTTTCTGTTGCGGCAGTCATAAGAGATAACGCCATTCTCATCAGGTGTCCATTTGATGCCTGTGGAAAAAACAGAATCAAAGGTTTAATTCTGCCAATGTGCTATACACACGTGTCTCTCACAATTAATATTGTTATCTATAAATTCATTTAATGAGCAACATTTTGTGATCAAGGGGGTCTGAAAAAACCATAGACCATCCCAGAAGCAATAGGTGAAAAGTCCAATTTAGCAAGAGGTGGCCTGTGTGGGGTGAATGAGCCTAGGACTGGGGTCTTTAACCACTTATACACTGGCAGAAGTGCCTCACATACTAAAGGAAAGGCACTGCTAGGGTGTGGAGTAATTGGTAGTAAAGTCGTAAGAGGTGCAGGAAGGAGAAAATGGTGTGGAATTGCTTCCAGATTAACAACAAGAAAACTGGAAAATCTGAGAAAGGCATACTGCATGTCTAAACTTGGCAAGTCTCTGCAAAACATTTTTTCCAACGTTTTAAGGTAGCAGCTTGAATTTTGCATGAAGTATCACTCTCTGTTCAGAGGTTGGTGGACATCTGGGTACATGCAGCACTGCACATTCTAACACAGGAAACAGTGAAAGGTTACCTCCCTCAGTGTCTCAGTCCCAGCTCACAGCAGACTGCTGATCTGCTACAGCCATTTTTGTAAGAATCTCCTCCTGTGAACAGAGAACAGTGCCACTTCTAAAAGTTCAAGCTGCTTCTGCAATCTGTGTGTGTCTTTTTATAACAAAAGCTCAAATTAAGGAAAAAAAAATATGTAGGGCAGCATTCCTCAGGGATTAGTTGTGTTAACCGCAGTGTACAGAGAATATAATGAGCATCACAGTGAAGCAATGGTTGCTACTCCTTGCTAAGAGCTCTTGGGAGTTCATGTCCTGGCCCGGTCACAATCTGGATGGAGTCTGCACATCCTCTACCCACGTGTTCTTCTCCAGGTTCTTCATTTAACTCCCACATCCCAAAGGATGGGCTGATTGCTGACTTCACATTGGCCATCATGGAGTGCATGTGAGTGTGCTGTATGCTGGTATGATACCTTCTCAAAGTTTGGTTTGTGACTGATGTTGGGATTTCTAGCAGCCTCCTGAATTGGAACCAGCAGATCCAGCAAATTAATGAAAATATAACTATATATATACTAGGGGGCTCCACCCCCTGCTCGCTTTGCTCGCCCACCCCCCGGGTTTGTTTTACCGGATATACAATTTAAAGAAATTGTTATTTTCATGGGAATTGTTACATATGCATTATTTTCACTTTATCTTTAAAATGTTTTTAAAAACAATACTTGTCCTTTATTTCCAGCCCCAGGCATGGTTAAATCTCTTTCTCGCAGGACGCTGCTCGTGTTGTGAAGGGAGGGCGGCTGAACTCACACTAAGAAGTTGTTCGTTCAGCTGCTGTCTTTCTGCTGCTGCTGCTGGCGAGCTGTGCGTCGATCATTTAAACGCCTGTACAGCAGCTGTCCTTTTGCCACTTCATGTCTCTGCCACTCGTGTTGTGAAGTGGGGGGGGGCGGTTAGCTGAACACATGCTAAAGAGTAGCAGTCGGATCATCTTCTGGCTTGCTGCTGCTGGCGAGCTGCGTGTTCTGCTAGTCGTTGTTTTAAGAGCTGGGAGCACATGAAGTGTGTTTGCCAAAAGCAATAAACAACTGCTATGTTAGATGTCCGTCAACTTGTTTTAAATGTTGTCTCACTGCCTTGTCTCGCATGATGTTAAAGTGTCTCTCGCGGGACATACACACACAGTCATCTTTATATTAAACAGCTAAGGCATCATGAGAATAACTATGGAAGTTTCAACACAATCATCCCTCAGAAGTTCATAGGGAAGTTTGATCTGCTGGAGTACAACACTTCCCTATGCGACTGGGTCTTAGGCTTCCTGACACAGAGATCCGAGACAGTCCAAGTCGGAAACACCATCTCCTGTACCATTTCGCTCAGCATTGGTGCCCCCCAGGAGTGTATACGCAACCCACTTCTGTTCACTCTGCTGAATCATGTTTGTATGGTCATGTCAGTTTGTGGATGACACAACGGTGGTGCATCTTATCAGCAATGGAGATGAATCAGCTTACAGAATAAAGGTACAACAATTGACAGACTGGTGCAAGTGCAAGTCTCTTTGATTTGAGAGGATTGTTGACTTCAGGAAGGCCCATGCTCGTCACACCCCATGGCACATCAAGGGCTCTGCGGGGAATCTGGTCAAGAGCAGAAACGTCCTTGGCATGCACCTGGCAGCTGACATGATTTGGTCAATTAACAGCACCTACACAGCAAAGAAGGCTCAGCAGCAACTTTACTACCTTCAGAGGCTGAAATAGACAAGACTAGCTCCCCCATTCTCGACATATTTTACAGAGGCATTAACAAGAGCATTCTGACAAGCTGCATCAATGTCTGGTTTGGAACTGCAGTGTCTTTGACCATAAGGACCTATAGTGGATACAACACAAAGCAGAAAAGATCACTGCGTCCTCTCTGCCCGCCACTGAAGACATCTTTGTAAAGTGTTGTATCCACAAAGCTTATAGCGATCTAAAAGGCTGTCCTACCCCTCCCACGGTCTCTTTGTCCCACTTTCATCTGGCAGAAGGTACTGTAGCATCCATCCAGCTAGAAACAGCAGGAGGTGTGGGCTTCAGAGGGTGTCAGTGGGATTCAGATCCACCTTTCACACCTGTACAAGACTCTAATGACCAATCACCCTGGCATCATGGACTTGGACTATGGAAGTAAGATGTTACTCCTGACAAAAACATAGCACTCCAGCCCATACAGTGCACCTTTTCTCTTGAAACTTGTAACGTTTTTGCAGTTGGGCCAGTAGGGCACAGGCCCCTCAGATGTTGTGCAAAATAAGTATTTAACATCCCTCAGTAATTTACCTAATTATTAACATGTTTATAACAACCCTCAGCTTTGTCTTTTTAAGCGGTTTTCTCTAATTTTCGAACATATGCACAATACATAGTTAGTCATCTAGAAAAATCTTGCTTCTTGAAGTGTGTGAAGTTGCCTTGGTGCTGGGTGCTTTGAGCCCGATTCTAACTGAGGAGCGAGACTGATTGGCCCTTCGGCAACTTTGCGGTGGTTGCCTGAACTTTCCAGTTAATTTATGGAACTTGAAAATCATCGCCTGTATTAAAATAAAGCCAACTTGCCTTTTTTGTTCACATATTTTCACTTGTGGTTCAAGCTTTTCCCAGTTAAAACGTTACTTTACACCACCCAAACTTTATACCCCCAAAACAACAGACACTCAAATAAGAAGAGCTACTGCCATACCCAGAGACAACCTTCTGGAATATAAAAACAAAGGCAACAAGAACCATATTCCCCTTGTTGCCCCCTCTAACCCACTTCTTGAAGCACTTCGAAAAATTAAAAAAGAACTTCAGCCAATTCTACACAATGACTGAAAAATGTATGTCCTGAACCTCCCCTACTGGCATACAGGCAACTGCCAAACCTGCAGCAACTAATTGTCCGAAGCTCCCTAAGTGAACCAACAGATAATGGCACAACTCCCTGCCTCCAGAAAAGATGTAAAATGTGGGCTCACATTTATAATACAGACCGTGTAATTATACCACACTGCCGGCTATAACATTGCATAAAGGGATCATTTTCCTGCAGATCATCTAATGTGGTCTACCTCATTCTATGTATGAAATGACCTGACACTGCACTCTGTGTGGAAGAAACTGGACAAACACTCCACCAGAGGTTTCACATTAAATGCGGCAACACAGATGTTTCTGTAGCAGCCCACTTTAAAGTCACAGTGTGTATGGGTAACTTCAGAACACAGTAAGAAAGAAAAGAATAGGAAGTCAAACTCATGCTAAAATTTAACACATTACAACATGGTTTGAATAGAGACAAGAGTTTTGTTACAAGATATGAGTATTGTTTACATATCTCGGACTGACCAAGACAACCTGACTACAGATCCACATTGTATTGAAAAACTCATGAGAAACTTCAAAAGACTTTGTTGGAAAGTTATCTTCTCCAAAGATCTTGACCATACATTGTTCTCTTCTCTTTCTAAATGAATCTTAGCCTGAAGAGGTCTATTATTTTTTTATATTTAAGATGTCTCACTTAAAGCTTTTCCCATGTTATTTGTCCTAGTGTGTATATAAACACAGGGAACTCCAGTTTCTGTATTACAATATGCAAGGCAGAAGGGGTCTGAGTTGCCTCAAAAGCTTGCTTATTGTAATCTTTTTAGTTAGCCTATAAAAGGTGTAATTTTACTTGACTTGTCACTACATTCATAATGGCTAACATGGTACAACACCCTAGTACTACAGAATGAAGAGGTACAAAAAGTCCAGACCCAATTTCTCATTTAAAGGTTGCAACAGTAATTAAACAAAAAAAAAAAAAAACAAGGAAAGAAATGCAACTTCAATCAATCAATCAATCAACATTTATTTATATAGCACATTTTCATACAAAAAAATGTAGCTCAAAGTGCTTTACAAAATGAATAGAAAAATAAAAGACACAATAAAAAATAAACATAAGTCAACATTAATTAACATAGGATAAGTAAGGTCCGATGGCCAGGGTGGACAGAAAAAACAAAAAAAAAACTCCAAAAGCTGGAGAAAAAAAAAATAAAATCTGTAGGGGTTCCAGACCAAGAGACCGCCCAGTCTCAGTTTCACAAGACATTATGCTGTATCTAGTCTTGCAGAAACAGACTTAAATATGAAGTCTCGAGACAACCGTGAGTGACTTCTGCTTAAATATGGATGGGAATATTTGGGCAGTTCACATTTTTAAATTAATCTAGCATCACAAGGCAGGGCAGTGATTTAGACCGTGAAGAACGCTGGTGCTCTGCTCAATGGCAAGTCTGTGGTTATGATGGATAAACCTTCCATGGCTGAAAAGACTCTCAAAAAGACTTCTGTGAAACAAATAAATGTGTGTCATGTGTGGAGAAAACATGGCATGTTAAAAACAAACACAACTTGTTACGAAAGAAAAATATTTCTGCAAAACCAGATTTTACTTTGGCATTCAAGCACATCACTGGTCTTGTAATAAAAGTGAACAATGGATTGCCTCAGGCTGCATGTAGTCAAAGTCATTCACAATTACAATGGTGCAGTCAGAGTCAATGTGAGGTATAAAGAATTGGCAGCTAGTTCACTCTGTAGTATCTATTCGTACTAATATAACTGTAAATACCAAAATGTCATCTTAATCACAGTAGCTAAGGTATGTTTAGTGTCCACTGGTGCACTGGTGCAGATTTAGTACATGTCCTGTGTGTGACATGTTTTGAGATAGTTGCCATAGCATAACCTGACATTGCAATAGGAACAGGAGAAACTTGTTTCTTTGCGATCTTTTCTTATATTTTTTTTCTATTGCTTGTCCACAAGAAGGTAGAATGTGAATGCCTGATCCAAAAGGTTGACTGAAGGATACCATCATGCAAGTCTCCACACGAACATTGATAGTTGCCATATTGCGAGCAGTGCTTAGGGAGCCAACGTCTTGCTTGTCCTTGCACTTGATCACAATCATTTTGCCATTCTGTCACGCAGTTACTGTCACACCACACTGAAGCTTCACGCAACCAAATTCACCAGGCATCTCACGGAGGTTTGGTTGTACAGTGCGTTATCATGCATCAGTTTCACTTTTCGCGTCAACATCTGATAACCAATTTCACATTGTCATCATTATCAATCAATTCAAGAAATGGTTCTGTTTCAGTTTGTTCTAAAACTGGCTTTACTGCTTTTCGTTTAACGTTGTGTTTTTAGGTGGAGGCTTTGCCCCACTCATGACTAATGATGAGTTACCTTAGAATGGCAAAACACATAGAAATATTCCTAATTTTTTGCAACATGATGTTATTTCATTCTCTAGATGGCAGCAGAATACTGTCCCGAAAGTTGCTTAAAAATGTAAATCATGTCACCACCAGAGTCTGATTCTGGCTTAACCCTAACTTCATACAATTCTAAACCCAAGTTATGCTCTGGGTTAACTCTAAAGTGGTTAACAAGCTGGATGCTGTTCCTTCCTTCCTTTCTTCTACTGCGATGCAAGTGTACGCTCCGACAGTAAGTCTCCATTGTTTCTGTTCTGTAGCAGTTGTTCCGCTCCTGCTATAGACAAATCTATTGCTTTACAGTCTTCTCTGATGTTATCCATACAACGCTTCTTTGGTCTTCCTTGCAGGTCTTTTGTCATGAATATGACCATATTGCAGAATATTAGGAATTATCTGGGAGGAGTCATCACAAGTAATGGTGAGTGTGAAGATGATAAAGACATACATGTAGGACTGCCATCAGGTGTTCCTTGAGCTTTAAGTCATATGTGGAATTCTAAGTTTATTAGCCAGCAAACAAAGAGCTCAGTTTATGAAACTCTTGTTCTTACCGGTGTTACTGAGGCTTATCCTTTTTGATTCTAGACTTGAGATATTGGTGTTTCAGTTTCAGCAGTTCATAGTCAATGGATTTTTCTGAGCACATTTTCCTTTTATTTTTACACTAGATGAGATAATCAGCTTTGGCCAATTATATTTGTAGAATTTGTTAAGGAAAGAAAGAAAAGGTTCATGTGTTTTTTAAATGCTGACCTTGCTGTTATTGCTAGCCGTCCCATCCGCAATTCACACTGTGTCCTTATTAATGTCTATGCTCTCGTTCTTTTTTGGTCCAATTGGATTCCAGGACTCCTTTCTGGGTTGTTAGGTATGCATGCTGTCATGTCTGACTCGTCTTCTTAGTTCAAGATGGACAGATCATTTGGACATTTCACTTGCCTCCAGGGTCAAAATTTTGGGTTCCAAAGTAGTTTATCTTGCCATTATGTCCGTAGAGAGTAACTTTGTAAATTGTGATTCATATATGTTGTAATGGACGATATGAGTGGACTGACATTCCTGGAAGGATGGAGGGAAAATCCTCACCTAGCTGGGAGGCCTCAATAATGGAAGGTCTGAGGAGATAACTGTATTCTCCCCTGATACACTAGATGGCAGCACTCCTATACTGTTGCTCCCATAGATCTGCCTGCAGGGCATGTTGGGAATTGTAGTCCTGTGGAACAACCCTGCAGTGATGGACTGTTCCAACTTTGGGAAACTTCCACCTCACCCAGAAGTGCTTCCCTCGGACAATGTCCTGACATTCCTGAAGCATTACCTTTTCCATCTTAATAAAGGAATCTGCCGCCTCACCTCAGGGAGTCAGAGTCGGGAGGCAGAGGTCAACACCTGTTTGGAGGAGGAGGAGTGGAATAATAAAGAGAACGAGGAAGAGTTGTGGTACGGTGCTCTGAAGGGCATTTTGTGAAGAGCATGTAAAGATATCTCAGAAAATAGAAATCACTTTTTTTGAACCTATGACTGTGTCTATGTCAATTGCATCCAGGGTTTGTGGCTCAGTGGCTCCAATCAGCATCCATATGTTCAAAGGGTGTAGGATTGGACCGGAAAAAGAAAGACAGACAGACATTCTGTTATATATAGATTTGGATTTGGGTGGCTACAAGGCATTCAAGTCTATATTCTCGATTTTATCAGATGATGTTTTTTGGGGCTATCAGAACAATCTGATGACAAAAAAACAACACATCATGATGTATGCTTGAGAACATAAGATACAATATAGGAAATTCTGCAGATATTTTTGATTAGGAGATTATGAGACAATCTTTACAGATTAAACTGAATGCTCTTACTTAAATTTTGATTTATATGAAACGATAGCAGTAAACAGAATATGCTTAAGGTAGACGTGTGTTCTTTGAAAGACCTCTTTACCCATTTGCATCGCCAGTGTGAGTGCCTGTACTCTTCTAATTGATGTTGCTAAGGGATCAATGTGCTCCTCCAATTCAAGGGAGCTAATTTTATCAGATTATTCATATTCATCAATATTCCTCCAGAATTTTCATTTCTTTAACCTTAAAGGTCATATCCCCTTGGGATATTAAAAATTCGCCCTGTTCCAGTCCACAGAGCTTTCACTCCCCAAAGACTAAAAGTATCAATTTTGCAATGGCAAAATTTGATGTGCAAAATAAATATCCTTTTATTTTATATTTGTAGTCAGCATCAGTGTTCCAATTATTTCTAGAACAACTAGATCTCAAGTGCAAATAAAATCAATTTTATGATAGCATCACAAAATGACATCTGCGTCCCCTTGGAAGCTTAATAGAAGTAATAAACATAAAGCAGTGATTCCTTGTTCCTGCATCCCTGGAGGAGATCATGGCAGCAATAAGATTCAAAACTTTTGGAAAATCACCATCATTAGCAGCAAATGCAGCACTTTAAAAATGTATCAAGGTCATGAATATTTTAATTAATGACGACCGTTGTTATTAAATTCACCCCACAGTGCCCATGTAATCCTGTCCTTCAAATGTCCACAAACTGAATGTCTGTAAATAGTAGATGGTTGTCAGGAAAGGGCTTTGGTGGATAAGCGTTAAACCACTTGGCCGATTCATGACTGAGCCTGACCCTGAGTGCTGCATGGGAAAGTTAGTCTAAAATAGTTACTCCATTTTTGTGTTCAGATTAAAGGCATTATTTGTTTGTTCCATTGTGCCAGTGCCCAGAAAGGACTGAAACTCCACACCATAGTCTTTTGTATCTTCTGAATTAGGAAGTTTTTCTTTACACAGAGACCCACAGGTACATTGAATAAGTAGTGCGGTGGACAGTAGGACTTTAGAGACCTTTGAAACTCGACTTGATGTTAATTTGGAAGAATTAAGTGGGTAAGACTGGCAAACATTATTGGACTGAATTGCCTGTTCTCTTCTAGATTGTTCTGATGTTCTACAGAAGTCACATGATGGCGGGGATGAGGACATAAAAAGTGGAGACCAGGATAGTGAGCACTTTTGATAGCACCCTTTGGTCTAGTGATCTTGTTTAGTAAATTGCTAATTATTATGCCCAGTTTGGACTCCAGTATTTTAGATGTTGCATATTTTGGATTTTACCTTTTGTTTCCTTACTTTAGAAAACATACCTCCACTGAATCAGTGCCTTAACATGACAGTCTGGTTTGCATAATAAGTGCAGTCAGGAGTCATTTACTCCTGGTAGGGTGACCCATTCTGGTAAGGTCAGAGGTTAAGATCCTGACTAAGACTGACTCAGCCATCATCCCAACGAGGATCCATCAGAAGTTTTGTAACTTCCTGCCACCCCTCGTCGTCCTGTGGAGTCCCAACAGGAAGTGAAGTGGTGTGATTGAGGATTGCGCACCCTCACTACCACCGATATGTTTGGAAAACAAGAAAATATTTGCTTTGGCTGACCTGTTATTTTCAAGACATCAGTAGAGAAACATTTTGGTGTATGATCATTTCAGAAGATATCCCAATAAAGTATTTGGGGCAAACAATAACGAACACCTTAAATAGAGGGTAAGACTGTGAAACAATGCATAGTGACATACCTGGGTAGAGCCGAAAGAATCCAGTTGAACTTCCAAAGAATTGCCATGTGAGAGTTGGGTCCCTCCTGAAGTTGTTGACAAACACTGGGTTTAAAGCCTCAGACATGTACACACCATTCAGGATGTCTGGGTCTACATGATTAATTGAGAAAAAGTATAATTAACGGTACAGTTTAAAATTAGCACACATTTTGTAAAGAAAAAGACTGAATAAATCAGTTTGACTGTAAAGTCTGTCATATTCCAGGGTTCAAGTTCAAATTTACTGAAGTGCCCACAAAGCGCACTGAGGTTGTTATTAGCTTGTCTCCACAGACTAGTGATGGATGTCGTGACGCGTGAGTCCCTGTCTTTCCCCCCAAAACACAAGGCTGAGTCTCAGTACTTTATCAAAACCAGTTTGAAACAGGAACAGCAAGGTTATTTATTGAAGCGGTAGCTACCACTCTCTTATACACAGACACAGCAAATGGGCAGAGTTAGGGCCAGGTTAGTGACCAATTTATAATGTTCCCTGCATTTACAAAGTTTTTTGCATCACCCATCAATGACAGCGCTTATAGCATGACTGCGATCATCTCGGATTTGCTTTCCCAGCGAGCCTCTGCAATGCTGTGAGATAAACAGTCTTCTACAGACGCGGTGATCGTGCTTCGGGACATTCTTCGGTGTGTTGTCCCATTGGGGGGAGTCCCAAAAGAGATTAGAATACTCACAATGCATAAACAATCAACAGATAACGAATACAACACAGACAGAATATGTAAGAACACGTCAGGTATGCGCATGTGGATAAAAGCGGTCATTGTACAGCAGATTTAGAATGTTTTCAGGTTATCCTTCACTTTCTACACACTTTATTGTGTGGTAAATTTAATTTGAAATGGAGAAATCTGCCCATCAGTCTACACTCAGTAACCTGTCCTGACAAAGTGAAGACATGTTTTCCGAAAGGTTTGCAAATTTATTACAAATCAAAAATGGAAATTTCTCCTTTCAGTAAGTTTTCAGATCCTTTGCTGTGGCACTCCACACTGTGCTCAGGTTCATCCTGCTTACTTTAGTTCTCCTTGAGATGCTTCTAGAACTTGATTGGAGTCCACCTGTGGTAAATTAAAATGTTTGGACATCGCTTAGAAGGGCACACATCTGTATATAGAAGGTCCCACAATTCACACTGCATGATAGGATAAAAGCAAAGCCATGATGCCCAAAGAATTCTCGGTGGACCTCTGTGATCAAACTGTGGTGAGGCATAGACCATAAGAAGGGATTTAATCAATTTCTAAAGCTTTTATTTTTCCCAGCAGCACGGCCTTAATAATTGTGCAATGACAGAAGTCTGGAATCACCAGGACCCTTCTTAGAGTTGACTGTCCAGCCTAACCCAGTAACCTGATAAGAAGGGCCTTGGTCAGGGAGGTGACCTATATCCCAGTGGTCACTCTAAAAGCTCACTCTCTGCTAAGATGGAAGGATGACTATCTCAGCAGCACTCCAGCAATTCAGGCACATATGACAGTCTGCTTGGAGTTTGCCAAACAGACTGTTAAAGGACTCTGAGTGCATTAGGGAAAAGATTCCATGGTCTGATGAGACAAAAACTTGAAATATTTGGGCAGAACTCCAAACTATGCCTGGGAAGACCAGACACTGGTCATCAACCTCCTATTACCATCCCTACACTAAAGTATGATGGTGTCAGCAACATGTTGTGAGAGGCTTGTTAGTGGCAGGGTCAGTAAGGTTAGGAGCTGCACCCACCACATGACAAATCAACTCAGGATCCCAGATTAAGACCCGACTGCAGCCATGCGACGATTGACACCTCAGCACCACACTAGTTCAGATGGGGTGGAACAGTGTGAGGTTTTTTATGGTGGCTGGAGTGCCAATTCTGCCACAAACCCCCACGTTTTTCCCTGTAGATTGGTGGGCCTGCTTTCAGGGCTGGATGCAGATTAACGTCATACCCAGGACGGAGCAATTACACGTTAAGGGCCTTGCTCAAGGGCCCAATGAAACAGAGTCACTTAGCGTTTATGGGATTTGAACTGGCAACCTTCTGATTACCAGTGCAGATCCCAAGCCTCAGAGCCAGCACTCTACCCGGCAGGGTCAGTAAGACAGTTCTGAATTGAGGGAAGGATGAAGACACTGAAATACGGAGAAGTCCTCAAAGAAAACCTGCTCATAGTGTATGTGACCTGTGATAGTTGCGAGGTTTCACCTTTCAGCACAACAATGACTCGAAGGATAGAGCCAAGACAATGTCCTTGACTGGCACAACTCCATACTTGAACACCATCGGAATATCATATGGAGGCAGCTGAAGATGGCCGTTTACAGACACTTCCCTTCCAATCTAATGGAACTTGAGAAGACCTGCCACAAAAATTAGGATAAACTGCACAGATCCAGAGCTTGTAGAGACTTATGTGAGAAGACTCATAGCAGGAATTGCTTCTACAAAGTACTGAGTTAAGGGTCTGAATACTTATATGAAGGAGAGATTTCAGCTTTTCATTTTTAATAAATGTGCAAACCTTTCTGAAAACATTTTCACGCTGTCATTACATGTTATTGAGTGCAGATTGATGAGAAAAAATGTGAAATGTATCCCTCTTACATTAAATCTGCAACACACTAAGTGAAGGAGCCTAAATACTTTCTGAATGTCATGGTATGGATATGAATCATCTTGAGCCATTTGCCAAACTGCTGCTGAATACTAAACTGGAGAAAAGAACAAAGATTAAATTCAGTAAAGTTTTATCATTCCTTTACAGAATCTCTCCCAGTACTTCACAAAGAAATTGATAAATATGGTTACATCTCCTATTGCTAATCTGTTGGCTAAGAAGTTGACTGGCAGTCATGGAGGTTCAGGATCATCATTGCCACAGTAACCTTGTAACAAGTCACATAACCTGCCTACACCCTAATAACTGAAATACCACATGTAAGAGCTGCATTGTGAATCACGAATATGGAAAATGTAAGGTAAGGCACATTTCCAGCTGATGCCAGGAAGCACTTCCTTAAACAAAGTCATGTACTTGAAGTGGAAACTTGCCAACCTTAGAGTAATATATGGGTGAGATAATGTTAGCTAACCAAACTAGCTTAATGCACTGAATGTCAAACTTCTTATGTGTTTGTTAGTCTACTTGAATAAAATGTTTGGTAAATAAATACATTTAATCACTGGCATAGTGGACAGGGGGTACTCCAGACCCAAAGGGTTCCCTCACCAGACATCTACTAATTTAACCACAAAAATGTATTCTTTACAAAAAGAAATATATTTTTTGTGCATTTTTAGGCCAAACAAAACAGTGAAAAATGAGGGCGTTGTGTCAAGTGACATTACAGGCAACAGAGTGGCAAGCGTGAGAAAATCTGCCAGACAACGAAGAGATCTATCATTATAAGTAAAAAGAAAATACTTAAGCACTGCCAAAATCAAACAACTGGAAAACCACCAAGGATAACATCTATGCTTAAATTATCAGTGAAAGAGAAAATTGGTGAAATGCCACTCAGGTCATAACCATAGCAGATTATTATACTCTATACATCAGGTGAATCGAGCAACGCGGCAGTTGTGACAGAAAAGGCTTCTTCTGCTTGTCCTCCTTGTCCACCTCTTCCCACAAGCTTATTTACCACAATGTGCCTAGAAACCTGGGAGCCCCAGACCCAGGTAGAAATAAGGATATGCAATATATGAATAGAAATAACCAAATAATAACAATGGGGTCTCAAAATGTTTCTATATTATATGCTAATGCCACAGCAGTTTTCCTCTGAACTGCAACAAATTGTCTAAGGAACAGTGCAGGTTTAATGTAGACTCTAAACATTTGTTTGAATAGTTTTTGACTTCATTCAGAGAGGCAAACGAGTTTGAAATAGAGTAGGACACTCATTTAGCCACATCACTCTCACCAGTACTGTCTCCTCTACTTTGTTTTCATGTGCAGAACATTGGCAGGGATAAATGCAGTCAAACCAAGAGTTCTGGTCTTTTGTCTTCTTGATTCTCTTCCTTGCCATCATAAACTGCGCACATCCTGCACTAAAATGATCAGTGTCTTTAAGTTTGTATCTGTCTGACAAAATTGTTTTATTCATTTTGTGCATATGGGGCACATTCAAGATAGACAAATCTGGATCAGTCACAGAATTTATCTGAGCAGTCAAAAAAAAAGAAAAAAATATCAGGATTGAGAAAGTCAGGATCGAGTTACTTTTAAACACCACTTGAACAAAGCCCTAAAAGATTCGCACTTCTTCAGGCAACGTTCTTCCTAAAAAAAATGACAAATGTGTGAAAACACTAAATGTGAGAACATCAAGTAGGGGTTCTATTGAAAATGCTTTTTTTTCAGGCAGAGGCATTCACCTCTATTATTATGAGAAGCCATGCCAGTGTATTTAATGTAAATATTCAAAGATATTACGCAAATTAATTTGACATCCTGTCTACTCTAAAAATCATTTTGAAAAAAAACAGTAAGAATGTCAACTTGGTCTTGTCACAAATATAGAATATGTCTCAAAGCATTGAAAACCATCAAAACCTTCTTGCAAAACACCATAAGAGCAGTCTAAACTATAAATATTGAGAATGAACTGCATTCATATGTAGTCATGGTATTTATAGCAACTGTCAGAAAGGAATGAAAGCAGAAATATTATAAAATCAATTCAACAAAAATAATGATTAATCACTTGCCGGCTACATTGATACTTGACTGGAAGGAAAATGAACAGACACGTATCAGGAAAGAAAGTTATATTATAATCCCAGATAAACCAAACAGATTCTGAAATATTGTCTTTCACACTTTCTATGCTTAGAAACATACATTTTCTCTCTTTCTAAATCTATTTATATTATACAGTAGATATTTACAATATTTATAATAGTCAAGAGGATTTAACCTTTCCTCACTAAATATGTCACTCCACTCCTTGTTCAGGCTCTGGTTCTCTCTCGACTGGACTCTCTCCTTGCAGGGCTTCATTCAACTGCTATGTGACATCTCCAGTTCCACCAGAATGCAGCTGCTTGAATTCTGCTCTCTGTTCCTCGTTTCACTTTCACTACTCCTCTGTCTCAGACTCGCCACTGGTTTCCTGTTGCTGCAAGGATCCAGTTCAAAACTCTTGTCCTGACCTACAGATCTGTGAATGATTCTGCTCCTCGGTGTTGCCAGTCTTTGGTCTCTCCACATATCACGTAAAGAAGTCTCCATTCTGGTTTCTCCATTCTTGCTCTGAAGCTGTGGAATGACCACCCTTGAGGTATTACGTTGTAGAATTGCACCTAATTTTCTCATATTTAGGCGTATTTTAAACTTGTCATGAAATACTTTGGATCTGCTTAGCTTCTGTTCTACAGGATGTTGTCCTGACATAGAGTTTAGGATACTGATGTGTGTCTTAGTGTAGCTGCAGGTGTACTTATAGTAGCGGTACTACTCCCTCTTGCTTGCTTTTTTATTTTGTTCCCTTCTGTTTTTGATTTTTCCACATTCTAATTATTCTTTTATATATTATAACTTGCCTCGTAAGTCACCTTCAATAAAAATATCTGCTAAGTAAATGATAATAATTTATACAACTATGCAGTGCCTTGGAAGCCATTCAATGAAAACAGCTTCAGTGGTAACCCTGGAAATCAAAAATGTACACACATATTGAAATAACACTCATGCAGGCATACTTGTCACAGATGATTAATTTTAACCTCAGGCGTTACCTTTGTTGTAGACGTTGGTTGGGACTTGGATGTTGCTCAAAGAGGTGTTGACTAGAAGGTTATTGAAGTGCTCATTGGGTTCAAGCACAAATCTTCGTCCCAGCTCCACAAAAGTTCCATTTTCATTCTTTTCATTAATCCTTACAGAATTATAATAGTCAAACTAAATAAAAAGAAAAAAACATAAACAATTTTAACCTTGTTTGAAATAAAAAAAAAAACACAACAGTTTATCAAACTCTGTTACACTTTTTGAAGCTAGTGTTGCAGTGTATTCTTACTGTTATCTCACAGTTCCATACTTTGGTCTCAGAAGCCCCCTCAGTTATGATATGAGTGCGGTTTGCACATTATTTTAAAACAAAGAGAGTTCTGGGATAAGCAGTGTATGCAGCAACGTTTCTAATAAAGTAGAAGGAGGAGAGAAGCAGCACATATTCAATGTGCAAGCACACTTTAACCTAGTTAGAGATGTTGTGTCTCTTTTGTTGTCTTCAACACATTTTGGTGCAAAATAAATGTATCTTACAACTCTATGATGACAAGAGAGATTTTTCTACACTGTGGTGTGCTGGGCTGGTAACTTCAATACACGATAAGCCCACCAAATCAACAAACTAATTAAAAGGACAAGCCTAGTTATGGGACACACTCTGGACTCCCTGGAGGTAGAAGTAAAGGAGAGAATGAAAACAAAACTGAGTGTCATTATGAACAATGCTGTACATCCTCTCTCTGACACACTGAGGACTTTCAGCCAATGAGTCATTTAGAAGAAGTGTGCTAAGAAAAGCAACAGCAATACACCAGCATAACGCCTCACTGGGACTGAGACTACCAAGTCAGAGGTTTTAATTCATTTTAAGTTATTATATAGCGCCTTTCACATTTATCTATCTATCTATCTATCTATCTATCTATCTATCTATCTATCTATCTATTATATAGTGCCTTTCCTATCTATCTATCTATCTATCTATCTATCTATCTATCTATCTATCTA
>JANRMT010062840.1:30057977-30093831 GCA_026402145.1 Polypterus bichir lapradei
CCCCACTGTATCACTGGTGAATACCAATATTGTCGCTTTTTGCCCTTCTTAATGAGTCCAATGTTAATAAAACAGGATGTGTAACCTAGACTGACACCAGATTTATATCAATTGTCAATGAACGCATTGGTATAAAAGTGTGACTCACCTTGCTGATCTGAGCGTGTGAGGCACGCCGTAAGAGCCATTCCTGACTTAATGTTAATGTCACATACATAGAATACGTAGACAATTACTGTGACGTTCAGCCTCATCCTCTAGCATGTACATGGAACACCCTTGTTCCTGTTACAGTTCTAATATAATTGCACATTAAGTTCTGAATCTTTGATTGCAAAGAGCAAGGTATAAAGGCATACTGTACAACAGTGGTTCTCAACCTGTGGAGCGGGACCCCTAGGGGGGGCGCGAAGTAACAAAAAGGGGGGCGTGAAGATGTGAAAAAAAGAAAACAAGAATCAAAAATATGAAAAAAAACATCTGTTGAAACCAAAACAAATGAACTTAAACTACATTCTGATACTAGAACAATAAATATAGAGTTAGATAAATGTCTATAAAAGTTAAGTACTGTATGTATAATAAAATATGCATCTACATTTCAAAAAAATGTTAGGGGGGGCGCCATTAAAACTGTTATGAAAACTCGGGTCGCAAATACTTAAAGGTTGAGAAACACTGCTGTACAATTTTCTGTCCATGTTTAGTGTCATAGTAATGTCAAACATTAATAAAGATATATACGAATACCCCATTCAGCAGAAAGTGGTATAAATGGCCCGGTTCAATAGGGGCGGTAATGGAAAGTGCCACAAACTTTACAAAAGGATTCAAAGCTTCCAAAAAGCCCCACAAAACTGGTCGAGACATTCACTAGCCTGCCCATACATGACCTTTTCAACTACTATGGGCAGGCTTCACTCTGCAACGACATAAAATGGGGCCCTAGCGTTTAAAGTTCATAATATACTTTTAATACAAAAGTACACGAAAAGTATACAAAAATGCCTTTCAAGGGAGAGAAACCATCAAACCTCTGGCTTGATAAAACTTCACAAAGCAAACAATCTATAAATTAAGAATTTATCAAATAATCAAAAAAGAAGGGAAATGATAGAAGGCAAAAGTAGAATGGAAAGACGATGTGCCTGAAAAGTCTGTCCAATGTGGAATCCAGAAATCAGTAATCATAAAATCAGAAGTGATGAACCCAAAAATAAGAAAACTGAAAAGCTCAAAAATGTGTACTCTTCATACGTCAATGAATTACTGAAGGACCAACTCCCCAGGCTCACATATAAGGACTGAAGGTGGCATCAGTGACATCAGGGTGTCCCCTCTTCTTGGGGTTTTACCCACAAAACACAAGGAACATACAGTATACAGCTGCAGACACCTTCAGCCTTCTCCCATCCCGCCTGTCCTTATTGGCATCGGCTGAGACGCATCTAGTCAGCCCTCCACTTTCCCATACGCTCCAGCAGCACTTCAATGTTCAAGGGACTATTAGATCAAGTTTTAATAAAAGGTCGGCTCAGCAGCTATTTTAAATCAGAGTTTGTGGATAACAAATGGTTTTGCGACTGCTTAATGCCTTTATTTTTCATTTCACAGTTCTCAAATTGTTTATCTTATCAATTATTAATGACTATTGATCTTGTCTTGACTTCAAAGAAAGATGGATTTGGATTTTGGTTTTAACTTTGGCTAGTTCCTTGACTTTTTGTACCTCCTGGTCATGTCATCCCTCACAATGTCACTTTCAAGTCATTAAACATAGAAACATATGAAATTTGACAAGCAGGAGGAGACCATTCCGTCCATCAAGCTCCTTTGTTTAACTAATAGCTAAGCTGGTCCAATAGCTTATCCAGATTCTTCTTTAAAGGTTGTTAGGTCTCTGCTTCAACTACATGCCTCGGTAGTTTGTTTCATTTTCCAATAATTCTTTGCATAAAGAAGTGCTTCCTGGATTCAGTCTTAAATGCCCTTCCCCTTAATTTACACTGGTGTCTTCAAGTACAAGATTCACCTTTCAGCTGAAAGAAGGGTGCTGAATCTACTTTATCGATGCCTTTAAGGATTTTAAATACCTGGATTAGGTCCCACGCAGTGACACTAAACAGATTTAATTCTCAGAGTCTGACAGAGTACAACATGTCATGAAGGATGGGATGCACTTTCTTCTTCTCCTCTGCATAGCTTCAAGTGCTGTTATGTCTTTTTCTTGTAATGTGGTGCCCTGAATTGCACACAATACTCCAGAGGTGGTCTCGCTAGTGCATTATATAGTCTAAGCTTAATGTCCCCTGATTTATAGTCAACAGTTTTTACAATATAAGCTAAAAAATAAATTATTTGCCTTTTCAATCACTTCTGCACATTGCTTAGACAATAAAGGAGTAACGCCAACATAACCACCCAAACCTTTTACAGACTTTGCTTCCTGTAGGACGTTGCCTCCCATCTTGTATTTATAATTGACATTCCTTTAACCCACAAGTAGCACTTTTGTACATTAAGCCGTATTTTCCAAGTGTTTGCCCAGTTATGAGGCTTTTTGAATTCTTTTTGCTTCCCCCTTAGTTCAATTCCAATTTTAGTGTCATCTGCAAATTTCACAAGATTACTAACTTACCCTAAATCAATGTCATTAATATAAATAGAAAAAGTAACAGTCCAAGGAAAGACCACTGAGGGACAGCACTGATGACCTCGCTCCATGTGACTCATTTGATACACAATCCAGAGTCACCGCGTGATTGGAGCTGAAACCTTGACCACTTTTTAAAAGTATTTGGATGAGATGAGATATCGGAGCAACTTAGCTATTAGCTGATCAAATACAGTTGGGGTGGTTGGTCAGGACTGGCAGCAGGGAGGATTATTGCCTCTCTAGTATTTTTTTATATATTTGAAATCATTTATTGTTACACCTACAGTACTTTTGATTTACATCTCTTTCTTATTAATTAAGAAAAGGGGATTACTACTGGATGCTAACCAAATGAGACTAATGGACTGTATAGGGTCTCATTTGTCAGACCTCTTCTCTTATTTCTTCTACTGTTTGTTAAATCCGTGTCAGCTGAACGATGTCATTATACCACACACTGCTTGTCCACCATGTTTATGTTTCTACATTAGTCGACTACCAAAAATATTTTTGACTTATGTAAGTGAAAAGACTGACCATGCTGGTTATGAGTACAGCCGGCTCTTTATCAGTGCAGGGGAAACAACAGAGTCAAGTTACAGGTAGTCATTTAAAATCCAAAAGAGTAAAGGTGACTTTTAGGAATGATGAAATGAATCACTCATGTCTAGAACTAGAGAGGGCTGTGCTTACTACAGTGCTTTTATACTCCAAATACATAGATATTTGGATGTTACTCTTATTTTTAATTAATCATTGATAAAGAAACAGCTTAAGGAAAATACAGTGGCTTCAGAAAGTATTCCGATCCCTTCAATTTCTGCACACTTTATTGTGTTGTAGATATAATTTTAAATGGGTGAATTTGCCATTTTTGCCCACACATCTATACTCAATAACCCATAATGATGAAGTGAAAACATGTTTTCAGGAAGGTTTGCAATTTTAATTAAAAATCAAAATCGGAAATCTTTCATTCATTGATGCATTCAGATCCTTAATTCAGTACTTTGTACAGCCCTTTTGATCTTTTTGCAAGCTTTGCACACCTGAAATTTGGGCAGTTTATCCCATTCTTCCTGGTAGGTCCTCTTAAGCACCATTAGCATCTGTAAACCACCATCTGTGGGTGTCTCCACAGATGTTTTATGGAGTTTAAGTCTGGGCATTGGCCGGGCCACTCAAGGGTACTCAGAGACTTGCCCCAAAGGCACTCCAGCGATGTCTTGGCTGTGTGCTTCAGGTCACTCTTATGCTGAAAGGTGCACCATTACTGCAGTCTGAAGTGGTGTGCATCCTGAAACAGTTTTTCTTCAAGTACCTCTCTGTATTCAGCTGCATTCGTCCTTTCCTCAATTCGGACCAGTCTCCCTGCTCCTGCTGCTGAGAAGCACCCCCATGGCATGATGTAACCACCATATTTCATCATGGGGAGCGTATCAGGCAGGTGATGGGCAGCGCATAGTCTTCTTCATAAAAAGTGCTTGGAGTTCCTCTTAAAGAGTTCCGTTTTCGTCTCATCAGAGCAGAGAATCTCTTTCCTCATGCCCTCAGAGTCCTTTAAATGATGTCATGTGTCTCTAACTCTGGCTCGCCCTGCTAAGATAAACACCTGATTTATGGAGTGTTGCTGAGATGGTCCTTCCAACAGGTTCTCCCATCTCAGTTGTGGACATCTGAAACTCTGTTATAGTGACCATAGGTTTCTTCGGCACCTCCTTGACAAAAGCTTTCTGAGTTTAGGAAAAGTCCTTGTGTTTCGTAATGTCTTCTATTTCAGCAATGATTGAGGTCACTGTGCTCCTGGAAACAGCTTTAGAAATGGCTTCATCCCCTTGTCTTGACTTACACCTCCCCACGATTTGATCACAGAGGTCTACAAAGAATTTCTTGGACTTCATGTTCTTGTTTGTAGTCTTGACATGTAGTATGAAGTGTGGGACCTTCTGAATGCCAGTGTGTGCCTTTCTAAATAATAATAATAATACATTTTATTATTCGTAGGCGCCTTTCTAAAGACACAAGGACACTGAACAATAGATAAAACACACATCATAAATTAAACTAAAAATACAAAATTTTAAATCAGACAGAGCAATTGTAGTCAAATGAGTTTTAAGTTTAGATTTGAAAAGTGAGAAAGAATCAATGTTTCTAAGCTTGGAAGGTAATGAATGTTAAATGATGTTAAATCAACTCAGTTTGCCACAGTTGGACACCGGTAAAGTTCTAGAAACATCTCAAGGAGAATTAAAGCATGCAGGATGTATATGAGGACAGTTTGGAGGGCCACAGCAAAAGGGTCTGAATACTTTTATGAAAGAGAGACTTCAGTTTTTCATTTTGCACCTTCTTTTTGTCATAATGGGTTATTGAGTGTAGGTTGATGGCCAAAAATGGCCAGTTTCTCTGTTTAAGATTAAATCGTGAACACGCTTAATCCATCCTACCATTAACAAGATAGCATGTTTCTTTATAATGTATTAGACTTTTAATGATTTGTGTTTCTCCTCTTCAGTATTTTTGCTTGCTTTGTAAAGTGCCTCAGGACAGCGTGCTTTTTAAAAGGTGCTCTGTAAAAGAGAGAGCCAGCCATCTTAGCTCCTACAAAACGGTGGGGTAGGACAAGTGACCGGCGAGTGCACCATCCTGCTCGACACTGAAGTAAGTAGTGCACTCAATTTAAATTGGCAAGTAAGCTCATTATGCTCATTAAATCTATTAGGAAACGGTGCCTAGAGAATGTATCCAAAACGCCTCTCATGTGAGTAATAAATCGCTAAGATCACCTCTGCTGGGAGGCTTTGACACCATTTGCAAAAAGGAGTATTTTAACTCTGAGACAGAATGATTAGCCTTAATAAAATGTCTGGCTGCAGGAAACATGTCCTTAAAATTCTTAATGTGGCTCAGAATGTGAGATCTAATGGGGGTGGATTGTGCTGAGCACATACAAATAAAGACGCGGACGTGCTGGTTAAGTGGTGAGTCTGAACTGACCCTGTAAGAATGGAGAGGCATCCTAGGTAGATGCCGTTCCTACATACTGAAAAATGGTGGGCTCAGAACAAATGGGAAATACACACATGAGAGTTACTGTCACAGTCAGAAAGATCTAAAGATGTCTAAAGACATCATTTTTAAGTCACATGCTGCTAAACAGCTTCTGTTTAAGTGCTAAGATTTGATGCTATGCTGTGACTAAGATCAACAGCAAACCTGAGGGACTTTGATGTTAAAAAAGGAAATAAAATGGTGTGATATTTCGATAATGCAGGAGACATCTGTCTTTAGTTATTAAAGAATGCTTTCTGTCCATCCATTTTAAGCACATTTATAAACTTCAGAGATGCAGGAAACTGAGCCTACCATGGGAGCATTGGGCACAAGGGAGAAACCAACCCTGGGGGAAGTGGCAGTACTCACAAGGCACACACACACACACACAGCCACACTCAGGGAAGAGTCGCCACTTGACCAAGCACACATATCTTTAGGATACATAAAGATTAACTGCTGCATCGCTGAATTACCCATTAATTATTTTCTTGGTGTTGATCATTCAGAATACATAATAAACCAAACAGACAAAAAACATCAACACATTTGTGTAATAAATTAGAGGGATTTGTTTGGCATAAGCAGAAACAAATTTTTAACTCAAAATTAGGAGTGGATGCTGGAAACGTACACTTAGGTGTTTGCATCCAGTTGGATGAATCTTAAATCTCCATCAAGACAACCACACATAACACCGATATATTTTAGTATCACAATAATGTTATCATCAGATTGCTGCCAGAGAATTTTAGTGTAATTGGCACCCCATCCAGAACTGGTTCTTGCCGTGCACCCAGTGCTGTGTAGGATGTGGCCCCTGGCATGCATGATTGAATAAAATGGGTGTCACCGACAAGAAATGTGCATTCTATTGGTTGTGTGTGTGTCCTCACTTGGAGCTGTGTGATTCACTGGATTTAGAGTGTGCAGTACAGCCATTTAGGCCAGCTGAACTGTAGGAGATCTCCACTCCCTGTAGTGACCAAACAGATATCTGTTTGCATGGGGGTCTTCTTTTCACAGCAGGCACTCAGCAGGATTTAAACATTAGAGCAATTGTGACAAGAACAGGCCATTCAGCCCAACAAGCGTGTCCATCCTGTTCACCTAGCAATAACAATAACAAGCTGAGGTTTGAAGGTTCCATCCCACTACTCGGTGTTTGATTTCATGTGTCAATTGTTCTCTGCATGAAGAACAACTTTGTAATATTTGTGCGAAATCCACCCTTAACATGTTTCCAACTATGACTGGATTGTTCTTGTTGAACTTATTTTAAAGTAACAGCTGGGATCTACTGGACTAATTTCCTTCATAATGTTAAACACTTTGATCACTTCAGGTCTTCATCTCTGTTTTCTTACACTGAAAAGGTATAGCACCTCCAGTCTCTCCTCATAGCTCATACCACTTAGTCTTGGAATCAGCCTAGTCGTTCTTCTCTGGACCTCCTCTAGCACTGTTATGTCTTTTTTGCAATATGGAGACCAAAGCTGTGCGCAGTACTCCAGGTGCGGTCTCTCTCGCGCACTAAATAACTTCAGCATAACCTCCCTTCACTTGTACTCCATAAATCGTGACATATAACCTCATTAGATTAGAATAAAAGCTCACTTGTTTTGTTATAATGTTCCTTTTGTTAAAGTGTTTATTTGATTTTTTAACTTCAGGCTTCACACATTATATACTTCATGTCAAAATTTTGTCAATTATTACTAAAACATGAAAAAGTTTCTGTTTTAGTTATGTGTTCAACAGTTCCAACCTTGAATTTCCTGTCATCCTACATTTACACAGATCATTGTAGACATGGAACACACATGAAATACATTTGTTCCAAATAACGATATATGAGGTGAGACACAAAAATAACCAGATTGGTAAAAAAAAATATTTATTGATAAATTACAGATTTCTAAACATTGTCATCTTCTATATACTCTCCCTCCCAATCTCTACACCGCTCCATATGTATCTTCCATTGATTGAAACAGTCTTTTCAACAGGCTTGCCGTTTCTATCTTCACTTCATCCATTGAAGAAAAATGTGTTCCCTTCAGGTCACTTTTGATTTTCAGCAACAAGTAAAAATCACATGGAGCTGAATAGGGAGGATGCTCGAAGACAGAAATGTTTTTGTCAGTCAAAAACTGCTTTACGGAAAAAACATTTTGCACTGGAGCGTTGTCTTGTCTCGCTTTTCACTTTTTTCACCCGACATTGTCGCGGCAACTTGTGTAGCGATTGTTGCGCAAATACTGACTGGGCTATTCACAGGATATACCTAGTCGGTTTGCAGTTTGAGAGGGCATGTAGGAGGGGATATAGTTCTATGATTCACGTCCATCTGACCTCCAGACGGTTTTCCAGGAAAGCCCAGTCCAGTTATTTTTGTGTCTCACCTCGTATTATTTACCCTCTACAACTCCAGGCACCACACACCCAGATAAAGAGACTTGAGCTGGGGGAACTTTTTGCCCGAGTTGAGCTGTGGCAGTGGGTGGGGATGGGATAGCAGGCAGCTTGCTGCTTGTGCTGATCAGCACATTTACAACACAAAAGATCCTGATGGAGAGGTGCAAAGGAATTTAAGGTGGCCCGGGATTACAAGTTTTTTGGTAGGCTTCAGGGATTCTAGTGTTAACAGCTTCTGTAAACTGTATGGATTTAGATAATGGCTTCTCATAATAGGGTTCTTTCAAGTTGCACACCCCCCATTGTGTATTCAAATCTAACCTACATGTAATATTCTACGTATAGTTACACTACATTTCACCTTCACAAATCTCTCTGTAATGATTAGTCTGATTCTGGATTATCTGCATTTCAAACTACACTCTTAAACATACTGGTCCTTTAGTGCCATTTTATTGTTCTTTACTAGGTTGTGTGGTTCCTTGTATAACCTTTGCTTCACAAAGGGTCCTTTGCATATGAAGTTGGTTCTTTGTACTTTGAAAAACTTCCTAATATGTAGAACAAAACTGAAATCCTTAATGTTCGGAAGTCTGCCTAGCAGGACACTAAGAAATTAAGAAAATCTCTTCTTAGCCTGTGTTATTGTAGGCAGCAAGAGCCCTTTTAAAATCAGGAACCCTTTAGTATTTCACAAATGTATTCATGGCTATTTGCTTTAAAGAGGCATTTATAAATCTAGGTATATAAAGGTTCTTTCCGAAACCTTCATGCAGATGGGTCTTTTGGGAACAAAAAATGGTCCCCTAAAGCATCTTTCTGAAGAACCACTCTAGCACCTTTATTTTTAAGAGTGTAGTTTGGTATCATTTGCAAACTTAACCAGCTAAAAGATTATTTTCATAGCACGATCGTTTATTTATATTAAAAAGAGCAGTAGCTCTAAGGGATACCTCTGTTAAGATCACCTAATTCTGGAACAGTTCCGCAAATTGTAACCAATACAGTATGCCAACTAGAATTCCCTCTAATCTCTTGTGTGGTACTGTGGGGGAGTGTGTCCGCATCCATGGTAGATATTGGTTAAAATGGTGGGTCACAGACCTCATAGGGATGTACAGGTGAAGTGGGCAGCTGCAGAGCACTTACTGGGGAGAATGTAAAATGTATGCATGAGGCCAATCGGCTCAGCCCTCCCTCATTATGTCTCCGAGTGGGTCGGCTTCGAAGGAAGTTAAAAGGGACTGAAGATAAAGCTGAGGAAGGAGAGAGCAGGTTAAGGCATTTGATTAAGGTCTGAGAGAAGGGAAGAGGCAGAGCAGGTGGGATACCCCGTGAGGTGTAGGAGGAACAGCACTCCTGGGTTTGATTACCCCTGCTGAGCTGAGATGCAGGAGCTATCTTCAGGTTGATGACCTGAAGATGCCAAAGGAGGAGTCGGGCTCCAAGTGTCCCACCAGGTTCGCTGGCATTTCGGCCCTGTTAAGTAAGCCTGTTGGGTGAGCAGTTGAGAAAAGTGAGAGAGAGCACTCAGGCAACCAAAGGGAGGAAAGATCCTGTTATTGATCTTATTCCTGGTTCTAATGATTCATTAACTATTTATTTATTGCTTTTTATTTTTACCAAACTATTTTATAAATAATTTATCGAAAGAATTGGAACTACATCACACTTTGGACACTGTTTGCTTTCTCCTTAATAAATGTACTGTGTATTTTTATAACAGACTTGTTCTGTGTCCTCATTGTCCTAGTCCATCTAGGTTCATGACTATCAAAGAGAAAGGGGATGCCAAGGGTGCATCTGGTACCTTATCAAAAGCTTTCTGAAAACCAAGATAAATAATATCATCTGTGGCGGGCTGGCTCCCTGCCCGAGGTTTGTTTCCTGCCTTGCGCCCTATGCTGGCTGGGATTGGCTCCAGCAGACCCCCATGACCTTGTAGTTTGGATATAGGGGGTTGGATAATGGATGGATGGAAATAATATCATATGCTCCACTTTGATCGTATCCTTTTGTTGCCCCCTCATAGAATTCCAGAATGTTACTAAAACACGACCTCCCTCTTCTGAACCCATGCTGACTGTTCAGTAAAACTTCTGTCCTTGCCAAGTGTTGCTCAGTCTTATCCTTAATAATTCCTTACATTAATTTTCCTGTAATGCATGTTAAGCTTCCTGACCTATAATTTCTTGGATCAGCCCAATCCACCCTTTTATATAATGGGGTGTTTGCTAGCCTCCATCCTTAAGGAATCTATCCCATGTTCAAAGATTTCTGAAATATCTGTGCCAAGGGTTTGTATGTGCACTCACTAAGGTCTTTCAGCACTTGAGGATAAATGTTTTCTGGTCCTGGTGATTTTTTTCATTTCAGCCTATTTAATCCATGCAGCACATCTCCCTCTACGTTTTCCAAGTTGCTAATTACTTCCTTAGAGACCCTGTTATTTTTGGGAGGTTGTCCACTTCTTCACATATACAAACTTCAATAAAATGCAAGTTCAAAGCATTTGCTGTTTCACTGTCTGCATATTCTAGATCACCTTTACACTTCGTAATACTCTTAACGTCCTCTTTGAATGTTATTTTACTACTAAAATCTCTTTGAGTGATCCTTTGCCTTTTTGCAATATTTCTTTCCAACTGTCTTTTAGCCTTCCTAATATTCTTATTACTGCGGTGGGTTGGCACCCTGCCTGGGATTGGATTCCTGCCTTGTGCCCTGTGTTGGCTGGGATTGGCTCCAGCAGACGCCCGTGACCCTGTGTTCGGATTCAGAGGGTTGGAACATGGATGGGTGGATGAATATTTTTATTAACCTTTGCCCCCACTTTCTTTGAGATATAGCGGGGTGTGAAGCGATGTGTGATTTTTAAATAAGTAAGAGCAGTGTGGCTTTTGCTCCATGGGTGTGCATACTCGTGTGACCCCAGGAAGTTTAATGGGGTGATTAGGGCTGATGCCACTTGCATGTGAGTGTGCGATTGGTTCTGATTGTTTCATTAGCGTTCTGTGACTATGGAGGGATGAAAGAGGAGGCAGGGCATGACACAAGGAAGAAGAAGAATTGGAGGTTAAAAGGAACATAAAATAAAAGGAGATGGCAGGAGCACAAGAGGAGCCAATGTGGAGGCAGGCAGTCAGGAGGTGAGCCCCGTGGAAGAGCGTATGCTGACTCTCGAAGGGAGCTGCAAAGGGTCACTCCAGCTGAGCATCCTTGAGGTAGCAGGAGTGAACTGGTGTTCAAAGTGGCTGTCTGTGAAAGGCTGAGGGGTGGCAGGGGGAGACAAAAGAGCAAGGTTTCGGACCCTGGGATGGCAACAGGGACCCGAGCCTGGATTTTAAGGGTCAGCTATGCCTATCTGTAGGCCAGTTTCTCTGTCTGCAGGATCTCATCTGCGGTAAGCAGATGAGATGTCAGTTGCAGAAAGATGCATTGTGTCTTGTATATAATAAGTGTTCATAATTTAATGGAAGGACAGATTCCTGCCGGTGTGATTTTTAACATTGATTTTAAGCATATTTATTATTTATTTGTTGACTTTTAACCTCCACAAAAACACTTGGTTATATCAGATTATTTATTTATTTATTGAAGATGCTTTTACACTGCATTTGAATTTGAAACACTGTTTGTTTTAATAAAAGTACTTTACACTTTTTGCACCACACACATGCTGACTAATTATGTCTTCATTTGCCTTGGCTCATCTAAGCTACATTACTGATGGTTCCGGGTTCAAAAGCTGCTAGTGACCGTGTGGGCAACCCAGGCCATCACACTGTCATGTTCACTTCAGTTAGTGATGGAGTTATAATGGAGGAAAGATACAGACAGGGAGTAGCACTGTGCAAAACAAAGGGAAAAAACAAAATCTGTAGAGCATCTGTGAATAGCCAGAGAGATTTTCCATTTCGTTCATCAGGTAGAGCGGCTAACCCATCACAGTGTTTCCTTTTACTTCTTCCAAACACCACCACCCCATTAAACCCTCCTCTTGCTTTGTTCTGCCAGATCTGCACTCTGTGACCCAAGGATGACTTCTGGATTCAGACGCAGCTCTGCTTTTGAAGCAGAGACACCAGGCCAGAAGTCTGTCTCACAACACCTGATGTTCCTGCATGCATGAGGCGTCAGTTAACTGTAGAAAAACACATATTTAGAAAATGGGAGCGTGAAGATTTTTCAATGTTCTTCCAGCACACTATGGCTTCATTTTCCTTCTATAATGAGAGTTAGACATTGTTGGCATCTGCTGGGTCAGCAGGTCTCCATTGTTGGGGCAGAGCAGGACTTGCTACCACCCAGGCTGCACTTTGTTTTCATATTCTAATTCTCCCCTTATTGTTACAATTCCAAGGCATCCACTACACTTGTGGGCTAATCGTATGTCGCCCCTTAGCAGCGTCTTTCCCTCTGCACTTGCATAACACAAACATTCTACCTGTCAATGCACAGTGTCCTTAGAGTGTCACACCATTTCCTGTCTGCACTCCCCTTTTCAATTGGACCAAAGGTAGGTAAGCTACAGTGGCCTCCATAATGTGTGGGACAAAGCCACATTTTTCCTTGATTTCCCCCTCTGCTCCACAGTTTAAATTTACAAATCAAACAATTCAGATCTGATTAAAGTGCACACTGCAGACTTTCATTTAAGGCGATTTGCACACATTTCAGTCTCACCATGCAGACATGACAATGCCTTTTCTACATGGTTTTCCTTCCTCATTTCAGGGCATCATAATGTTGGGAACCTAGCAATGGCAGGTCTATTAACGCATTAATATTTAGTATTTTGTTGCATATCCCTTGTATGCAATGACTTCTTGAAGTCTGTGATTCGTAGACATCATCAGGTGCTGAGGATCTTCTCTGGTGATGCTTTACGAAGCCTCTAATGCAGCCATATTCAGCTTGTTTTCTCTCCAGCATATGGAAGGCCTGCTCAATTTGATATAAATTGAGTGACTGGCTTGGCCATTCAAGATTTTTCCAATTTTTTAGCTTTGTAAAATTCCTGCATTATCTTAGTGGTGTTTGGGATCTTTATCTTATTGTAAGATAAAGCGTCATCCACTGAGTTTGGAGGTATTTGCTGAACCCTGAGCAGATGAGATGGTTGTGTACACCTCAGAATTCATAGTGTCACTGCCGTCTTTTAAATATTTTCTCACAAACTGTCATCTGGCCATCCTGTTTTTGTGGCTAACTAGTGGTTTTCATCTTGCATTGTGACCTCTGTATTTCTGAAGTCCTCTGCAGATAGTCGTTCCTGACACACACAACATCTGCCTCCTGAAGACCGTTTCTGGTCTGTCAGACAGGAATTGGGAGCTTTTTCTTGATCATAAGTGAGGATTCTTCTGTCGTCAGCGGTGGAGGTCAGTTGATTTAGGGCTTCTAAGGTTTAACTGGTGTCTCTTAATAGTTTTATTCTTGTTGTTTAGCCTCATAATGGCTTCTTGAATTTCATTGGCACAACTCTCGTCCTCATGTTGAACAATGGCAACTGCAGACTCCAAAGGGTAGGAGTAAGCCGAGGTATCTTATGAGGCAATGAAACCCACCTGAGGAATCACAAACACCTGTGATGTTAATTGTCCCAGTCATTAGGGTGCACTGAACTGGGAAGACCATTTAGAGAAAGTGCTTTCATTTCCACATGGTGTGACCAAAACGTATGCAAATCCCCTTAAATGAAAGTCTGCAGTTTTCACTTTAATCAAGACGTCTGAATTGTTTCATTTGGAGCAGGGGGATAAATCATGGAAAAATGTGGCTTTGTCCCAAACATTATGGAGGGTACTGTTGATGTAATATATACTGTATATTTGCCAATTTGAAAAATATTTAGATTCTGAGATGAAAAACATCCATTATGAAGCTGCAACTATCGTTTTCCTGGCTGTTAATAACATTTGATTTAAGCGCTTGTGACTTCATGGATTGCTATCCTGAAAAACACCTCTTCACTTTCAGATGAATTTCTGCTTGCTGATAACCTTTTAAATCCAAATTCGAAGCATCTGCTCCCCGTCATTTTATAGGCTAACTGCAAAGCTGTTTGTACTGTCACAACACATCAGCTCAGCGTCAGCAGTGTACAGTAGATCTGTGATCTCCTACACTCTTTTTCCTTTGCCTGTACTGCAGCCATTCTGATTACTCACAATAAATGAATTCCTTGGCTTAATGACTTAAGAATACCGCAACTCATACTATTTAATAGAATTTCTTCCTAAAAGTTATTGTTTCTTTACTTTGCATAATTGGTTTCTGCCCTTATGTGTAGAACATGCTTCCAAATCTGATAAAAATGTAATTTCCTAAAAAATTAATTTGACATTGCTGGTAGTGCTCTGATGTATAGCCTGCAGCCAGACATAGGTTTATCTACTACATGATACAAACGATCGTGATTAGCTAGATATATTCAATTAATTTTTTTTTTTTTTTTTTTGATAACTTTCATGTTCCTTTTGATTTGGCAATTTAATCTAGTAAACTGCAAGTCTATATCAGAAACTATGAGGATGTGGCCTGGGCACATAAAAGAAACCAGTAAACCCAGTATTAAGGGTGCTATTCCTGCAAATGGATTTTAAGAATTGACATTTTACATTTTTTATGTTAACATTTTATGCCCATATAGCAGTGGTTCCTGAGCTTTTCTATGCCCCACATCACTAGAAAATGTTTGATTTATGGTCACATCCCATACAAAAGTCATACCACATTTGAAGACAAAGTCAAATTTCCCATTTTTGAACCACAAATCGAACCACATAATTTAGAGCATAACATCCATCCATTCATCCATTATCCAATCCGCTATATCCTAACTACAGGGTCTGCTGGAGCCAATCCCAGCCAACACAGGTCGCAAGGCAGGAAAGAAACCCTGGGCAGGACGCCAGCCCACCACAGTCAATGCATAATATTTTAACTTAAATTGAGCAGCTTACCTATATAAATCTCAATAATATTGTAAACATGTCCCCTGTGTACCTTAGACACTTGATTGATGATCTGTGGGTTGGTGTATCCTGCATCCAGCACCATAAGGAAATGACATGTGATCAATGGTTGAAGGGTCTGTAGGACTGGAGACCCCTGTGAAGCAACTCGTACCATAAGCCTACCCCTAACCCTAAGCCTAACCCTAATCATTAAAACCCAGTTGACGAGCTTTGTCCCACTTGCTATGCTCTTTAAAAACAGATGTACCTCATTGTTAAAATTGCTGTGCTACTGCCAGGACCGCCGGCAGCAGAGATGGGTTAAGTGTAAAAAGTAGATGTATCATCCAGTTCAGTTCCCCTTGTCCTTCCTCCGGGCTGAAATGTCATAGAAACCTCAAAATCAGTGACATTTCACAATCAGGGCTTGAACATAAATCAGTACACTTTACTATGGATCATCGTAAAGTCTAAATTATATTCTCTTAAAAAAGTTAGTTGACTTTATGAAATGTTCCACCAATGAGAACATGCATTCACAGATGACAACTGCGCACACAGTGCTTGATTCTTTTCATATCCTAGAATAAGAGCACTAACTAATAAATGACCTACAAATGATGGCACACTGCAAGACACAAACTACACCACGATAAAGTTGGACAACACGCCTCACTCAATTTTGGCGAATCAAAACGCAGCCTTCCTCTTTGTCACATATTTTGAAATGCCAGTTTCGAAAGCCAAGCTATACTGTATATGTTTAATGCCAAGTGGTATAAAACAGAGAAAGAAAAGTATGTTTTTATAGGTTTATAAGGTGATTATTGTCACATATACAGTGTATATTGAAATTCTTACTTGCATGCACTAATCAATGAGCAACACAATACCAAGAAACCTCTGTTTTAATTAACTTAAACATCTCAGAGAATGGTTTACAACACTATCTATCATTAGGATTCATACATTTGAACATTCAATAAATCATTAAGTTAAAAATAACAGTTCATTTAGGTAGGGTAGTTGCCTAAGTATTATGAATAACCATGCCTGAGTGACAGGAGTAAACTGAGAAGTTTATTTGGTGAAACAATCTCCCATTACCATGCATATTACAATAAACATTTGTTACATAAACATCTGAACTTGATTGTGATGATGACTAGCTGTGTTACCTGTCTGTCGGGTTGAAATCTAAATAATCAACATAGACCTCATTGTTAATGTTTGCAGTGCAACGTGCAATGCATATGTCTCTGTGATATGATGTTTGGTATGGGATTAGTAAAAGCTGTACTAATGCTTGTGATGCACCATCTGTTGGATTGACAAATGCAATGCATATGTCTCTGTTACCATATATACTCGCGTTTAAGTTCTCCCCCGGATAAGTCAGGGCTTGATTTTACCGTATAATTTCTGGTATTTTATAATGCTGGTCGAATAAGTCGAATGCAGAAAACTCATGCTATTGGTCCAAGAGATTATGATATGCTAACGCCAACCTGAGAGAGTAATTACGGAGCACACTGACTTTTTTTCTCTCTATTGTGCCTATATGACCACACAGTAATACCCAAACTATTCCGAAGCAACGTTTGCACTGATTTGTGTTTTTGCAACTCACACCCTCATATACCTTTATCGTACGAGCATCCCTTATCTACGATGGAGCGTTCTATCAGAAGAAAATATGAAGGTGGTTTTAAATTAAAAGTTGTTAAAGTGGCAAAAGAAATTGGTAACTGCAATGCTGCAGCAAAATTCAATGTGTCTGAGAAATTGATGCGAGACTGGAGAAGGCAAGAAGATGTAAAAAAAAAAAATTAAGTGTCACATTTTTGAATGGGCGTATAAATCGGGGTCTAATTTTATGATCGATTTTTCGTGTTTCAAGACCCGACTTATACATGAGTATATACGGTAACTGACTTTTAGTATGGGATTCGTAAAAGCATTGTTAATGTTGACATGAGACATAGCAACTGGACAGACACACAGACATCCTTTTATTAAGATGGATAATCAGTTGAAACAATAAGTGGAATTACAGACAAGGTAAGCACAATAATTCAAAAGAGAAATTAAAACTGGAATCTGGGTAAGGAAGCTAGCTACGGGTAATAGGAGTATGAACTCAGTTCAAAATAACTCCTAGCTATTATATCTATTCTAGCATGTATTTTAAAAAAGATGTTTTGATGTCCTTTTCAGTTTAACTTTACTAAATGATAATAACACATATGATGCAAGACTCCTTAAGAAAGTTAGACAGAAGTTCACACATGCATGCACACACACACACACACAAAAACCTTAGTATTTTATTATATCGTAATCATTTCCATTCAGAAGCCATGCTTTGTGCTGTCATCGACGCAATGATTTTAAAAGTTAGCACTGAATGTTTACTGTCATCCAAGATTGTGAATAAATCTCAAAAGACTTTTGATGTGGAACTTTTCATTTACTGTGTTTAGGCCTACTTTTTTCTTGGACTTTTTTTGGTTTAGTGATTAGAATTAGGTTCTTGTTTTCAGATTGCTTTAACGGCTTTAGACCAAGTGTGTTCCAAAAACATGTGTCTTCTCCTGGTCCCTTTTATTACCACTTTAGCATGTTGCTATTTGGGTTCACATTGGTGAACAGCCTCAATGTATCTTGCATACCTGGAAACGAGTGCACCCTCTGAGCTTGTCTTCTACACTCCTCACCAAGAAAATGTTGATCATCTGGTTTGCCTGAAGAAAATCCTCTCAAAGAAGTACTAAAATGCACAAATACTATGCTGTAGAGCTTAGGAAAGTCTTATCCTAGCTGCTGTGCTTGCAGTAACAAATGATTCATGTTGTGCAGGACACACAACATGATTGTTGTTTGACATCTAGAAAAAAAAACTCTTTTTGTTCTGTTTGGGAAAAGAGCCTTAAGGGTTTTAAATTATTGAGTTGTGCAGAGAGGGTATAACTTTTGCTACCGAGAAGTGGCTCTTCATTTTTTTCTTTTGTTCTTGTTTGGGTCCAAATCAAAAGATAATAAAGGTTTACTATCTCTTAACAGTCATAATGAACTATAGCACTCTAAATGCCTTACTGAATGCCAGTTTCAACAATTGAATTTTAACACAGTGTTACCCATCCATCCATTATCCAACTCACTATATCCTAACTAAAGGATCATGGGGGTGTGCTGGAGCCAATCCCAGCCAACACAGGATGCAAGGCAGGAACAAACCCCAGGCAGTGCGCCAGCCCACCGCAGGACACGCACACACAGACACACTCACACCCATGGGACAATTTAGAATCGCCAATGCACCTAACCTGCATGTCTTTGGACTGCGGGAGGAAACCCATGCAGACACAGGGAGAACGTGCAAACTCCACACAGGGAGGACCCGGGAAGCAAACTGCGAGGCAGCAGCGCTACCCACCGTGCCACCCTGTGTTACCTTGAATGTAAAAATAAATTACATTCACAACCTTGGTTTGTTCGATGTGTCTGAGACATGATAGAAATGCAGCAACAGTACATCACATATTGACCACAGGCGGCCAAATTGATTCCACTGTATCACATCATAGCAGATTCTGTGATATCGACAAACATTGAAAGATTGCCTTTAGAATTAAAATCATATCATGCCAGAGATTTACACCCTTATAAGGCACAAGCTGCCACCTGTCATACATGAGTTTTTGAATTTCTTGCTCTCCCCCCCTGGCATTATTCTTGCTCTCTCATCCCTGACACCATTTAGCGTCCTGAGACATTGTTGAATTTCTTTTTCCCGTGTTACATCTCTCTCTCTGGTGTCAGTGCCTGTTCCTGATTACACATCCATAACTTGATGCCATTAAACAGCTCCTACCTTCTTACTCTGGTGTATTCAGGACTGATCCTCCTGGTATTCTAATGATTTCTCTATCATGGAGGATTTATGTGCTTAACTGGTGGTGCCCTTACCACAGGAAACCTTTTTACAATATACATAGTTGTACATTTTGACATAGGAAGATTCATTCATTCATTCATTCATTTTCCATCACTTATCTGAAGCCAGGTCATGGGGACAACAGTCTTAGTAGTGCGGCCCATACATCCCCTTCCCCAGACACATTTGCCAACTCACACTGTGGGATCCCAAGACGTTCCCAGGCGATATGGGATATATAATCCTCCCAGTAAGCCCTGGGTCTTCCCCAATGTCTCCTCCCAGCTACTCGTGCGCATGAAACCTCCACAGGGAGGTGTCCATGAGGCATCCATATCCGATACCACCTCAACTGGTTTCTCTTGATGTGAAGGGTAAGCTTATCTACTCCAAGCCTCTCCCTTATGTCTGCGCTCCTCACCTTGTCTCTAAGGGAGAGTCCCGCCACCCTGCTGAGATGGCTCATTTCAACCACTTGTACCAGCAGTCTCATTCTTTCAGTGATTATCACAGCTCATGACCGTTGGTGAGGGTATGGACATAGTTTAACTTGAATGACTGTTCTGGAACAACATCAGATTTATCTGTTAAATGTTCTCCTGGATAATTTTTGCTCCTAAAGTAGTGACTCTTGTTTCATCAGTCACTGACAAGAAATTGCTCGGAGCCCTACACCACTCCGTTTCACATCCTCACACTTAAAGTCTGGTTGCAAACCTGGGCCTACCGAATCCGTTGGCTGCAGCTTATCTATTTTTACTTAAGGAGAACTCTTTTCGTTACAGAGGATGGTCACATTTCTGGCCACAAGGGTGCCACTTACAGTACCCAAGAACTTGCTCTTCTTCTGCTCTCTCCCTTCTTATCACACACCCAGCTCCTCATGGCAACTTCCAAGCATAGCACCATTTGTCTCTGCTCAGGAATCCACTCAGGGAAATGTTCCTTTTCATCATCTCAGTAGGAGGGCTTGAACTCAGGGTTTTTGGATCTTCCATGGTATGTGTTAGGATAAAGCGTGTTGGATAATGGATGGATATAATAGTTCTGGGTCGATTAGATATCAACATTGGTCTGAAAAGCCTACTCTCATCCAAACATTTCTTATTTTATAACATTGGTGTGTATTTATAAAATGCTTTGTGTTTTGTTCATCCCTGATTTGGCCAAGGACAAACTTACAGATGGAGAGCTTTCTCAAGGACCTCCTTGAAGGGGTTTGGCTGACATTCGAAATGTGAGTCTGTTATGCAGAAGAGTTTGCATAGTACCTTTGGAAAAGAAAAATTCAAGATGTTAGACGTTCTGGTTAAGCCAGTTAGGTCACTCATGGCACAGAGTATTGAGGATGATTCAAGTCTAAGTAGATGATGACCAATCTCACATGCAATGGAAAAAACTAGTACTGTAATTGCCATTTTTTTCAAAATTGAGTTTTTGGAGTTACAGTACTTTGTCTTCCTTGATTTTATAAGGTAGTGGTGATGGACAAATATGTCTTAATTCCGGTCATAGCACAATGAAAGAAGCTAATATTACACAGTATTTTACATACTGCAGGACAAAAACCCAGCAACTCCACTGACCAATAAAGAAAGGCCGCCTACCAACGAAAAAGTCAGACTATGCCCACATGATTTAAATGCTGCGACTGTGTGATTTAAATGGCAGGTGTTGTTGATTTGTGAAGAAAACAATACTGTATACGTGAACTCAGGAAAAATGAAATCTAGAGATCATTATTTATAGTGGTGACATCATTTTCTCAATTGGCCAAAAACTTAAAAGATGTGCCATACTAGGTTTTTCCATAGTTGGTGAGCAATGTCAAGTGCACCAATCACACTGTGACAGGAACCTTAACAATATGTGTGACAAAACAGTTTATAAAAATAAGGATAACTCATTTTGCATTTCACAGAAATATAATTCATTTTCCGTAGACAGGATGCACAGACTCTTTCTGGAGGAACACAGTGTTTGATTTTGCTTTCAGATAATTTTCAATCAACGGGCCAATTGCTGCTTTTAATTGATCTAGTATAAGTAGATGTCTATTTCTGTTTTCAGCTTGACAGGTCAGAAATAGCCATGAGTGACAAGATAATTAGCAAGGATGGCATAAGGGAGAATTAGCCCTACTGAATGTTCTCTCTCTGAGTTGTGTCTCTTATTTCTGTGTAAGGATTTTTAAAGCCTCCGTCATTCCAATCAATGAGTGTGACAGTGAATGAGCAGCTCCTCAGTAGGCTGTCTTGATATCTGCACCTGATGGTCTCATTAGTTAGGTGGGCACAGTGCTGAGTGCTGCTGCTCCTTAGCTCACTACAAGACTGGGTTCACATCTCAGTTCAGGCATTGTCTCTGGGCAGAGAGTGCATGTTCTCCGCATGTCTGTGCTTTCTCTGTGCCCTCCCAGATCCTGAAGACGTGTAAGTTAAATGAATCGCTGACTCTAAACTGAGCCCTTAGGTGTGGGTGCACTCTACCCAGCATGTCAACCCTAAAACTGGGTTCATTATTGGATACATGCATTTATATTTACAGTCGATTCAGAAAGTATTCAGTCTCTGCACAACTTATCATATTGCAGATTTAATTTTAAATGGAATAATTTAACTTTTTTTCCTATCAGTCTACACGAATAACCCATAATGAAAAAGTGAAAACATGTTTTCAGAAAGGCTTGCAAGTTTATTACAAATCAAAAACTGAAATCTTACATTCACATAACTATTAAGACCCAATACGTTATAGAAGGCCCTCTGGCAGCCATTACAGTTCTGAGTCTTGGGTAAGTCTCCACTAGCTTTGCACACCTGGATTTGGGGAGTTTATTGCATTCTTCCTGGCAGATCGTCTCCAACTCTGTTAGACTAGATGGGAAGCGTCTGTAAACTGCCATCTTCAGGACTCTCCTGTCCTGTGTGGTTTAAGTCTGGGCTTTGCCTGGACCACTCAAGGAGAGTCAGAGATTTGTCTTGAAGCCACTCCAGTGTTGTCTTGGTCATATGCTTCAGATCATTATTGTGCTGAAAGGTCAACCATCACCTCAGTCTGACTTCATGTGCACTCTGGAGCAGGTGTTCATTGTGCACCTCTCTGTACTTGGTAGCATTCATACTTCCCTCAATGATGACCAGTCTCCTTGTAATTGCTGCTGAGGAGCACCTCCATAGCACAATGCTGCCACCACCATGCTTCATCATAGGCAAGTGATGAACAGTGCTCAGTCTTCACCAGATATGGTGCTTGGAGGTCTGCCCAAATAACTCAAATTGGGTCCCATCAGACCAGATAATATTTTTTTGTCATGCTCTTAGAAGCTTTTAAATGCCATTTGGCAGTCTTCAAGTTGGAGTTAGCCACTCTACCATAAACCCCTGATTGATGGGGCCCAGCTGATATAGTCACCTTTCTGACAGGTTTATCCATCTCAGAAATGGACTTCTGAAGCTTTATTAGAATGTCCACTGGCATTCTTGCCTGGTGTCATACACGTGCACATGGGAGGCAGCTAAAGGGCGTGAGTAAGGGCTATTCCGAGTCAGACCGGGATGTGGCAGAGTGCATTGATTCTTTTTCTCACTTTCCTGCAGACCATTCACAGGAGATCCCACCTGGTCCTCTTGATGTCACTTCTGGGTCCGAGCCTATGAAAGAAGACCTTGCCGGCTCCGGCTCCTGTGATGTCACGTCCAGACTCGAACCTATGGCTGAGGACCCTTATGAGCCCAACCCCTTTGACCTCACTTCCAGTCTTCCCCTTTAAAAGCCTCCACCTTTCCCCTATTCCTTCAGTTCTTTTGAACTCGATTTTGTGCACATCAGTGCTATCATTTACTTGCAAATTGCAGCCAGGAAACCAAATATACGGGTGGCTGCCCCAAATTTTGCTATGGCTCTTTGTGGAGTTTGTGACACTGGTTACTCATTTTGGTTAGACAGTCAGCTCCAGAAAGCATTCTGGTGGTGCCAAATTTCTCTCATTTCACAATTATTGAGGCAATAAAAATTGTTTTTATCCCCTTGCCCTGATTTGACCGCTGAGGTCTACAGAGAGCTCTTTAGACTTCATGGTTTTTTTATTTTGTCCTGACATGCAGTGTGAACTGTGGACCTTCTATACACGTGTGTGTGTCTTCCTAAATGATATCCAGTCAGTTCAGGTCTCTGATCAAGTTCTATGAACATCTCTTGGAGAGTGAAAGCACACAGTATGCACATTAAAGAAATTTGGTGTGCCACAGCAAAAGGTCTGTTAATGATTTTTTAACACATTTGCAAACTTTCTGAAAACATGTTTTCATGTCATTATGGGATATTGTGTATAGACTGATTGGCAAAGATGGCAAATGTATCCATTTTGTAGCGATGCTACATAATAATAGATATTTTTTTATGTGTCTGTGCTGAGTTGCATGTTGTTTTCGTCGTCCCATTTACTATCATGTATGTGTGTATAAGTAAATGTTGTCCCCGTACATCAAACGGGGGAAGGATGATGAAGGGAGATCGCAACACCATGAAAGGAATTTCCTGTTTAATCATCCAATGACATCTGAGACATTCGGTTTTAAACGAGAGGCGAGGAGAGACAAAGGAGATCAAGAGAAGAAAGGAGCCTTTTACATATTTATTTTCCAACTCATCACTTCTGTTCATTGTACAGTTCCACTGCTTGCTTTTTTAGTATCCGGATCATCATCATGACAACCAGTACAGAGAAACCCCGGGGTCTGGAGTCATACCAGCCATTGCCAAGGACTTTCACGGTGAGGTTGTTTTGTATTTCGGGAAGAAGCAAAATATCACTTTAGCCAATATTCAATTACCGCTGGACTTTATTAGCTTTGGACTCATTTACCACATACATTTCTACTGCCATTTATCATTAATCTGTGTTTGTGTTCTGTGTTTATTCATTTATTGCTTAGGGGCAAGGGAGGGTTTTTGCAAATATTATTATTATGTATTTGTGTGTTCATAAAAAGAATATATCTCTCTATTATAAAAAAAAATCTTGGAAGGCTTGGAAGGAGACGAGACGTGATCTTCTCAGAAGATAATTTGATGTCCCGCAAGAAACACTTTAACGTCTCGCAAGACAAGGCAGGGAAACAAAAGAACAGCTGTGTACAGGCTTTGAAATGATCGACGCGCAGTGCAACAAGCAGAACACGCAGCTTGGCAGCAGCAGCAGAAAGACAGCAGCTGATCCGTTGGCATCTCCTTAGCGTGCGTTCACCCCCCGCCCCTTTGACAACCCGAGCGGCAGAGATGCGAAGTGACAGGCGCTTAGTGCGCCCAAGGAAGGTTGACTGGTGGGCTTGGTGGGGGGGGTAAGCAAGTGAAGCAAGGACAGGTGCTGTACAGGCTTTGAAATGATCGACGCGCAGTGCAACAAGCAGAACATGCACCTCGTTAGCAGCAGCAGCAGCAAGTCAGCAGATGATCCAACCGCATATCCTTAGAGTGCGTTCAGCCCCCACCCCCCTTCTCAACGCGACTGGCAGAGACGTAAAGTGGCTGGAGCATAACATGCCTGCGTGTATGGTGGACGAGCGAAGCAAGCAGGGGGCAAAGCCCCCTAATATATATATATGTTGTAGCAGACAGCTGGGGACCCTACCCAGCCGGGACGCTTGGAAGGGCCACGAGAGGGTAGCCACCCTGGTCTGCATGGGGGCCACGGGAATAGAGCTGGGAAGCTGGAAGTGCCGTCAGACTATCAGAAAGCATCTGGAGCATGTCCAGGGCATTATAAAGGGGTCTGCCTCACTCCATTAGAGGAGCCGGAGTCGGGAGGAAGGAGACAGAACTAGTGCGTGGAGGAGTAAAGGCGGCAGAAAGAGAAGGAGAGTGAAGAAAGAAGGGGCTGAGTTTGGGCTGATTAGAGCATTGTGAGGTGTTGTGAATAAGAGAAGGCAATAAATAGTGTGTGTTTTGGACATTTGGTGTCTGTCTGTCTTTCTGTGTACAGGGGGCTGTCTTCCACAGTACATAATAATTCACTGGAGTCTTTGGGATAGTGGTGAATTGTGTGCACATATATAGTATTGTGTATTTGTCTGTCCTTGTGTGTGTATATATGTATCCACTGTCAATATATCTGCACTTAATTTTACATTGCTGACTTGCAGTGCCTGTTATTTCATCATTTGAGGGTAAAAGGACTATTTGTAAGGAGTACGGCTTGTTATTATCTAGCCAAGGCAATAGTCTTGGTAGTGTAGTTGCTGGTCTGGGTAAAGGGGTTGGCTCTTACAATTTAAAATGAATTCTGTAAAAATAAAGTATGCAGAAAGTGGAGGGGTCTGAATACTTTCTGAATCCCCTGTACATCTCACTTTCTCATTATGGGTTATTGAGTGTAGAATGATGAGCAAAAATGGCAAAGTTATCCATTTTAAATGAAATCTCTAAAACAATAAAGTGTGCAGACAGTGAACCATCCTGAATGCACTGCAATTAAAACCATTAATGGAACTGCACAAGGCAGGAGATTTAACACGAGAATGAAGGTGACAACAAAGAAGCCAAAGTAGTTTATTTTTCTGAAGAGTTTTGGAAAAGCCAACAGATCTACAGTGAAGTATCCTGTCAAGTCAGAATAGAAATGAGCCACGTAATTATACAAATAAATTGTCTTCTCATCATTAATTTCTTAGAAAGAAAACCAGCACAATGTTCAAGCAATTGAGTCTGAGAACAAATTCATGACAGGCAACTAGAATCTACAAATTGAAGCTTATTTCAGGTACAAAGGTCAGTATTCAAGGAAAACAGAAAATAAATCAACTTAACAAAAAAAAAGAAATACATCAATAGACACAAGGCATCCAAGAAGAATGGGAAACGTAGGAGGGTCAACAATGAGATGTTTCGCCTGGAGGAGAACAAGCCACGTACAGAAAAGGGTAAGAAAAAGCAGTGATTAGTACTAAAAAAAAAGCAAGATGAATGTTGACCTGGATGTAAAATAGAAAAACACAGTAAAGGAAATCACAGCCAATGGAGAAAAAAAATGAACCTCTCATTTTTTGGAGCCTGTTATTTAGATTGGAATGTCAAGATTCTGGAGTTCAGGTTCCTTCCTGCTGAGTTATTATAATTTTGCTTCCCCTCAAGACAAACACAATGATGCATATTTTTCTCTGAAAAGTCATCATGAAGGCCGAATGTGATATGAATATTTAATAAATCAATCCTTCCTTTGTATTCTGCCCTTTGTGTAAAGAATATTTTAAAACACTTTTCCCCAGGCTGCATGACATAACCTGTAGAAGTAATGTGCACATCTACACATTAGAGTTGCTAATCAATACTTTAATGACTGAACTTTACATAGATTTCAAGGATACTGGACATTGTGATCTGTTTCCAGCTCCTGTTAAAAATATGGTATGTTGTGAAGTGAACAACAGGTTGTTATGATTAGAGGCTCTGGCAAGGTGGCACAAGCCAGGGAAAAGTCGTGTGATAACGCCTCCTGGCACTTGTTAGCATGGCGTGATGCCCCATGCTTCTTGATCTCCAGCATGACTGTAATCCCTGAACATCAAGTAGTTCTTGAACCAGAAGCGATTGAGATACCTGTTGAATGAGATACCCGTCCTTCTATTGCGGCAAGTGCACGTAAAAACAAGAATAAAAAAAATCAGTGCTGTGCAGGTTCAGAAACGCAGTCAATCCGTCGATGACACACTGCACCGTCAGGAAAATAAATCAAAGGCAAAAAGGAAAAAAAAACTCTTCCTTGCAAATAATAATCAAACATCTAAGAAGTTCTTCTTTAAGGAACGAAAAGAAAACCAAAGATCAAATAAGCAGATAAGCACACAGCTTAAAGGCCAACTCCTCCTGTCCACTAAGTATCTCGGAGGTCAACGCCAAAGCACTCCTCTTACTGTCCGCTCTGCTACTCAAATGTTCAGCAGATTATATCAGACAAAAAGCGATCCCTAGCATTTGTTATTAGACGCCTGTCATGGGCACCTCCATGCACAAACCCCTGTTTGTTTGTTTAAGTGCACATTTAACTGACTATGAAAGTGTTTATATGCTACAAATACAGTAGTTAAATATCTGTAAATTGTATGAAAACCACTAATTCTGCGACACAACTCATCACATATGGGAGGAGGCCAAGGATCGCGTGTTTAGAGAAAGAGACAGAGAGGCAGGCCATGGATTTCTGTCAGGAGATCTTAATACCTCAGTTCAAGAGTATTTATTGCCATTTCATCCATATACAGTAGAGCAGCATAAAGTGAAACGAAACAACGGTCCTCCAGGACCATGGTGCTACATAGAACACAGGACAACGAAGAATCCATGACACATAACATAAAGACACGTAATATATAACAAGGTGCATGTGATTCAAATGTGCAAACATGTGCAACATTGCAGAGCAGAACACATATATCAGATATCAGATCGGTCCATGAGTGTTCAGGAATCTGACTGCCTGGGGGAAAAAACTGTTACACATTCTGGTGGTAAGGGCCTGAATGCTTCAGTACCTTTTTCCCAATGGCAGGAGTGTAAACAGTGAATGTGCAGGGTGTGTTGGGTCATTCTCAATGCTGGTGGCTTTGCGGATGCAACGTATGATGTAAATGTCCATGATGGAAGGAAAAGAGACACAGATGATCTTCTCAGCTGTCTTCACTTTCTGTTGTAGGGCTTTACGATCCCTGACCGTGCAATTTCCAAACCAGACAGTGATGCAGTTGCTCTGGATGCTCTCTATGGTTCCTCTGTAGAATGTTGCTAGAATAGCTGGTGGAAGATGGACTTTTCTCAGCCTATGCAGGAAGTAGAGCTGCTGCTGGGCTTTCTTGGCTAAAGAGCTGGTGTTGTAGGACCAGCCGAGGTTCTCTGCCAAGTGGTCACCCAGGAATTTGGTGCTGCTGACGACCTCCACAGTTGAACCATCAATGTTCAGTGGCAGATGGTCACTCTTAGTCTTCCGAAAGTCAATAATCATCTCCTTTGTTTTGTCTACATTCAGAGACAGGTTATTGGCTTTACACCAGTCCATTAACCGCTGCACCTCTTCTCTGTATGCTGACTCATTGTTGTTGCTGATGATACCCACCACAGTCATGTTATCGGCGAATTTTATGATGTGATTAGAGCTGTGCGTTGCTGCACTTTCATGAGTCAGCAGTGTGAACAATAATGGACTCCATTGCTCAGTGTGGTGGTTCTGGAGATGTTGTTTCCAATCCTGACTGACTAAGGTCTCTCAGTCAGGAAGTCCAGAATCCAGTTACAGAGGGAGGTGTTCAGTCCCAGCAGGCTCAGCTTTTCCGTCAGCTGCTGAGGAATGATTGTGTTGAATGCTGAGCTGAAGTCGATAAACAGCATTCGAATGTATGTGTCCTTATTATCCAGTTGAGCGAGAGCCAGATGGAGAGTGGTGGCTATTGCATCATCTGTTGAACGGTTCCGGCGATAAGCAAACTGAAGGGTGGCCAGTGAGGGGACAGCAGGGTTTTGATGTGCCTCATGACAAGCTTCTCGAAGCACTTCATGATAATGGGAGTGAGTGCAACGGGATGGTAGTCATTGAGTTTGGATACTTGTGACTTTTATGGCACCGGAACTATGGTGGTGGTTTTGAAGCAGGTTGGGACAATGGCGGTGCTCAGGGAGATGTTGAAGATGTCAGTAAAAACGTCTGCCAGCTGGTCTGCACGTTCCCTTAGTACTCTGCCAGGAATATTGTCTGGTCCTGCAGCCTTCCATGGGTTGACTCTTCGTAGAGTATTTCTCACATCAGCCACAGTCAGATTTAATGCTTGGTTGCTAGGAGGAGAGGTGGTCTTCCTCATCACCATGTTGTTCTGTACCGTGCAAACCGTGCATAGAAGTTATTCAGCACATCTGGAAGGGAGGCATCACTGTCACAGGTGGGTGGTGTTGTCCTGTAATTAGTGATAGCCTGGATGCCTTTCCACATGCTCCGTGCGTCTTTGTCACATAGAAAAAGTCCCTGGATTCTCTGGGTGTGTGTGCGCTTTGCCGCTCTGATGGTGCAGGATAGTTTGGCCTTCACTGTTCTCAGGGAGATTTTGTCACCTTCCTTGAAGGCAGAGTCCCGGGTCTTCAGTAGCACACGCACTTCCTTTGTAATCCACGGTTTCTGGTTGGGGCATGTAGTGATGTACTTGTAGACAGTAACGTTATCAATGCACTTATAGATGTAGCTGGTCACTGATGACGTGTACTCCTCCAAGTAGATACAGTCGCTGTTGGTTGCTCAAAACACTTCTAAACGTTTGCAATTCCATACATTCTCAAAGTGTATGCTTTCTTCAGATCAGCTACCAGTATACATGAGGTATTAAGTGTGAGAGGGCACCAAAACTCCCAATGTCGTAACATGTAAGGAAATTGCATAGGGCAGCCTGAAAGTTTAGATGCTGTTTCAGAAGCCTGAGCCTTTCTGAGCTTCTGAAGGTGTGGGCACCAGAAGCTGTTATGCTACTACTTTGTCTCTTTATTGAAAAAAGGACCTGCTATGACCTCGGAAGTGTTTCCAGAGCCAGGGTGGGAGCAAAGAGCTGTTCCATGCCAGAGTCTGGGTCATGAGAGGAGAGAAAGAGAATACATTTATTTACTTGGCTGACGCCTTTATCCAAAGCAACTTAAAACATTTGACTGGTTACTCTACAGAATACATGTGTGTAAATGAGAGGGAGGTCAGTGGAATGGTGAGGATGCAGGGAGTAGAGTTGGCGAAGGTGGATGCATTTAAATACTTGGGATCAACAGTACAGAGTATTGGGGATTGTGGAAGAGAAGTGAAAAAGAGAGTGCAGGCAGGGTGGAATGGTTGGAGAAGAATGTCAGGAGTGATTTGTGACCAACGGGTATCAGCAAGAGTGAAAGGGAAGGTCTACAGGACGGTAGTGAGACCAGCTACAGTCATGGCCAAAATTATCGGCACCCCTGGAATTTTCCCAAAAAATGCACCATTTCTTCCAGAAAATTGTTGCAGTTACAAATGTTTTGGTAAACACATGTTTATTTCCTTTATGTGCATTGGAACAACACAAAAAACAGAGAAAAAAAAGCCACATCTGACATCATGTCACACAGAACTCCAAAAATGGACCGGACAAAATTATTGGCACCTTTTCAAAATTGTGGGTAAATCGTTTTATTTCAAGCCTATGATGCTCGTTTGAACTCACCTGTGGCAAGAAACAGGTGCTGGCAATATAGCAATCACACCTGAAGCCAGTTAAAATGGAGAAAAGTTGACTCAACCTTTCTGTTGTGTGTCTGAGTGTGCCACACTAAGCATGGAGAACAGAAAGAAGAGCAGAGAATTGTCTGAGGACTTGAGAACAAAAATTGTGGAAAAATATCAACAATCTCAAGACTACAAGTCCATCTCCAGAGATCTTCATGTTCCTTTGTCCACTGTGCGCAACATAATCGAGAAGTTCACAACACATTGCACTGTAGCTAATCTCCCTGGATGTGGACGAAAGAGAAAAATTAATAAAAGACTGCAATGAAGGATAGTCCGAATGGTGGATAAACAGCCCCAATCAACTTCAAAACTTATTCAAGCTGTTCTGCAGACTCAGTGTCAGCTCGAACTATCCGTCGACATCTGAACGAAATGAAACGCTATGGCAGGAGAGCCAGGACCCCACTGCTGACACAGAAACATAAAAAAGCCAGACTGGAGTTTGCCAAAATGTACTTGAGGAAGCCAAAATCCTTCTGGGTGAACATCTTGTGGACAGATGAGACCAAGGTAGAGCTTTTTGGTAAAGCTCATCATTCTACTGTTTACAGAAAACAGAATGAGGCCTACAAACAAAAGAACACAGTACCTACAGTCAAACATGGTGGAGGTTCTAAGATGTTTTGGGGATGTTTTGCTGCCTCTGGCACTGGATGCCTTGACTGTGTGCAAGGCATCATGAAATCTGAAGACTACCAAAAGATATTAGGGCGCAATGTAGGGCCCAGTGTCAGAAAGCTGGGTCTGCGTCAGAGGTCATGGGTGTTCCAGCAGGACAATGACCCCAAACATACCTCTAAAAGCACCCAGAAATGATTGAAGACAAAGCGCTGGAGAGTTCTGAAGTGGCCAGCAATGAGTCCGGATCTAAATCCAATTGAACACTTATGGAGAGATCTCAAATTTGCTGTTGGGAGAAGGCGCCCTTCAAATCTGAGAGACTTTGAGCAGTGTGCAAAAGAAGAGTGGTCGGAAATTCCAGTTGAGAGGTGTCACAAGCTTGTTGATGGTTATAGGAAGCGCTTGATTTCAGTTATTTTTTCCAAAGGGCGTGCAACCAAATATTAAGTTGAGGGTGCCAACAATTTTGTCCAGCCCGGTTTTTGAGTTTTGTGTGAAATAATGTCAGATTTGGCTTTTTTTCTCTGTTTGTTTGTGTTGTTCTAATGCATATAAAGGAAATAAACATGTGTATACCAATTGCAACAATTTTCTGGGAAAAATGGTGCATTTTCTGGGAAAATTCCAGGGGTGCCAATAATTTCGGCCATAACTGTATGTTATATGGGTTGGAGATGGTGGCACTGACCAGAAAGCAGGAGACAGAGCTGGAGGTGGCAGAGTTAAAGATTTGCATTGGATGTGACGAGGATGGATAGGATTAGAAATGAGTACATTAGAGGGTCAGCTCAAGTTGGGAGACCAAGTCAGAGAGGCGAGATTGCATTTGTTTGGACATGTGCAGAGGAGAGATGCTGGGTATACTGGGAGAAGGATGCTAAGGATAGAGCTGCCAGGGAAGAGGAAAAGAGGAAGGCCTAAGCGAAGGTTTATGGATGTGGTGAGAGAGGACATGCAGGTGATGGTGTAAAAGAATCAGATGCAGAGGACAGAAAGATATAGAAGAAGATGATCTGCTGTGGCAAACCCTAACGGGAGCAGCTGAAAGAAGAAGACTCTTATTTTTGTTTTTCCAATAGGAGGCAGCTGGGTGGTATGACTTGCTCAGGGTCACACAGTGTCAGTGGCAGGACTTGAATCCACAGCCTCAGGGTTTGAGGTCCAAAGCCTTAACCACTGCTCCACACTTTTGAATACCCATTACCTGAAGGAACAGGTGATAGGCATGAGCTCTAGCTCTGTTTAGGTAGCTCCAAAAGGCAGCTGACTTTTATATGACTGCTTATTTATATTTTGTGTTCTCAATTTGTTTATTCCACCATGAACACTTATCTTTAAATATTGCATCCTAGACCCGCTGTGATCATGAATTGGACTAAAAGTGTTTGAAAATGTCATGCTATCTCAAAAGACTAGCAAATTACAAGGTGAATTTAAATAAATACCTATAAATACTAAGTCTGCAATTAGCAATTATAGATACGTGAGCAGGAGCGTACATTTCCTTTTCTGTAAAGTCAGATGAAAGTATTTTTGTGACTAAGTACATCAATAATAGATCTAAATGATTTGATAGGAGGTCTGGCTGGCCAGGAGGTTCCAGAGACAGAAGGGGCAAAGGACAGAGGCCACCAGGAGACATCATTTGAATCATCCAAGTGTGAGCAAATTACCAACTGGTGTTGATAAGCTTTAATTTTTCGAAAGGTGCCAAGGATGTTATCATTCAGTTGGCACTGAGAAAGAAGAAGAAGAGAGGCCAAAGAGGGGAATAAGTAAAAGGCAGAGTGTGCAATCATTATTGAGACGTTAACCCACCTCACGTAAAAAGTTACTGACACAACTGATTCAGAACTAAAATTATAGAGGTCCCCTGGAAATAAATACTTTACCCCACTTCCTGGTGTTTAAATAATTCTGTCCAAAAAGGGTTTTAGTCTGTAGTCTTTGGCAAGTTATGGGTTTAGTATAATTCATACAAAGACAAAATTCCTGGGATTGCTGCTAAAGAGCAAAAAACGCTGAAAGAAAAACATTTCATTACGTAACATAAAAAAATATTTTACACTGAATTATTACTTGAAGAGCCAAAGATTGGCTTCATGCAGAGTCGTTAGCTTTAGAAGTGAAAACTTGATCAGAAATAAAGACTTTGTGTCAGACCACCTTGTTGTACAAGTTGGGTGAACGTGTAAGGCATAAATAAATAAGTAAATGCAGCATGTCAAGTAGGGTCAGAAAACGGATAAGACGTTGTGCAGGAGTTCTTCCTACCACATATACATGGAAATGAGGCCGGAGTTCTTCTTGATGAAATAGGATTTAAGGACAGCAACATGGAATGGGTGTTCAACAGACACCATTTTATAGGAGAACATGGCAAGTAATGAGAAACATCTGAATGGACTGAATAATGCAAATATATCAGCTTTGTTTAATAAAAATTTAAAAAGACCAAATAACGACTTACAATAAATGTAATACAATGCTGCTACAGTACAGAATACTCATTCCCATTACAATCCATTCATTTTGCAATGTTTCCCTCAAAATACGTGAGGATTTACCTTATTGCTGCATGTCGGCACTAATGATATTTATTTACAGCGATCTGAGGTATTAAAGCGGAACTTCATCTCTCTATGCACCAAAACTAAAAGAAAATGTCGGAATTTAATTGTATCTGGTCCCTTACCAAGATTATATAGAGGGGATGTGATTTATAGCAGATTGCATTCCTATCACTGCTGGCTAGAAACCTGGTGTGCAAATAAAAGCATAGCATTTGTGAACAATTGGGATGATTTTTGGGAAAGGCCTGGATTTTTCAGAAGAGATGGTCTTCATCCTAACTGGAGGGGATCTTATGTATTATCCCAAAATATGGCAGCAAAACTGCCTGGTTGACTGATTAGAGCACCATCCAGGCCGCAGTCGTGTGATATTAAATCACAGGCTGTTGTTTATCCCACCTGTTATTTTCCTGAAGCTGTTACCCATAATCCCTGTTGTGGGGCATCCAGTAAATTTAGTCTTAATACAAACCTTAAATTAATTGATAACCAAAAAATAAGGTGTATAATTAGACCAAGGGATAAAACCAGACCCTCCACCAGGGGCATCTGTAATAGAAATATACTTCAAATTAAAACAAAAAATATATCACCAGTTCAGAAAAAACCATGCCGTTTTAAATGCTGTTTATTGAACATTCGCTCTCTTGGCACTAAAGCTGTTTTGGTAAATGATATTATATTAAGTACAAAATCTGATCTGTGTCTTCTTACTGAAACCTGGCTTAGTAAATGTGACACTGTTCCCCTAGCTGAGGCGTCACCAGATGGATATTCTTTCCTTCATAAGGCTAGAGATTCTGGTCGAGGAGGAGGCCTTGGAATAATTCATTGTAACAAAATGCAAATCACTTCTAAAAATTTAGGCAACTTTACATCCTTTGAGGTATTCATTTGAAATATTAAAACAGATTCCAACACAATTATAGTGCTAGTCTACAGACCACCAGGGCCATATTCATTGTTCATGACTGAATTTAGCAACCTTCTATCTGATTTGGCTATAAATTATGATCACGTAGTACTGATGGGGGATTTTAATGTACACATTGATGTGGAAACTGACACTTTTAGCAAATGTTTTACTTATTTGTTAAATTCAGTAGGATTTTGTCAGATTGTCAAAGGTCCAACTCATAATCATAACCACACATTAGATTTAATTATAACTTACAAAGTTGAAATTCAAAATTTAAATATTACTCCATTAAATGAAGTCATTTCCGATCACTTCTTAATTACATTTGATTTAGTTCTGCCCATGCCAACGCACTCACAGATTAAAACAAAGACAGTGCGACATCTAGATTGTAATTCTGCTTCAAAATTTATAGATATCTTGAGTAAGTCGAGTGTAATTGTGGAAAACCATTTAGATCAGTTAACATCAAATGTAAACGTGGAAAACAATTTAGATCAGCTAACATCACATTATAATGTGACATTGAGAGATGCTCTGGACACAGTGGCTCCCCTTAAAACAAAAGTGATCAAAGCACATAGAAACTCTCCCTGGTTTAATGAAAATACTCGAGCTCTTAAATTAGAGTGTAGAAAACTGGAGCGCAGATGGAGAACAACAAAGCTACATGTCTTTCAAATTGCATGGACAGAGAGTGTTAATAAATATAGAAAAGCCCTCTTTAAAGCTCGCTCAGAATACTATTCTACATTAATAGATAGCAATAATAAAAATCCTCGGGTACTGTTTAGAATAGTGGCTAAATTAACAAATGGGAATTCAGATCAACAGTGCAAAATACCAGCAGATATTAGCAGTACAGACTTTATGAACTTCTTCAATGAGAAAATTAAAAATATAAGATCCCAGATCTCAGCATCACAGTACAAACCAAATACTAGCTTAGCAGACCCTGCCGCATATTGCATTCAGAACTTTAGTAATTTTAATCCTGTAACTGAGCAGGAAGTTTTAACTTTAATTACTAAAATGAAGCCCACTACTTGTTCCCTAGATCCAGTGCCAACAAAACTAGTAAAAAGTGCCATGGATGTTCTTGCAGCACCTATTTTAACCATTATCAATAGTTCATTACTGCATGTCACCGTACCTGATGCACTAAAAGTGTCAGTCATTAAACCTTTACTTAAAAAGTCAGACCTAGACCCACATATACTAAATAATTATAGGCCTGTTTCAAATTTACCATTTCTCTCTAAAGTACTAGAAAAAGTAGTCGCCAGTCAGCTTCAGTCACACCTTATGCATTACAATTTATTTGAGAAATTCCAGTCTGGTTTTCGCACTGGTCATAGTACAGAAACTGCACTAACACGGGTTGTAAATGACATTCTGATATCCTCTGATGAAGGAAACTCCACTGTAATTATGTT
>JANRMT010062840.1:30093841-30146502 GCA_026402145.1 Polypterus bichir lapradei
ATTTTACTGAATCAGCCCGCAATCTAGGAGTTATCTTTGATTCTAGCATGTCATTTAAAGCACATATTACTAAGTTGTCCAAAACTTGTTTCTTCCATCTTAAAAATGTTAGGAAATTAAGGCGCATTCTAAATAAACAGGATTGTGAGAAATTAATTCATGCATTTATCTCTAGTAGGATTGACTACTGCAATGCGGTGTTCACTGGCTGTTCAAACTGTTCTTTATACAGCCTCCAGTTAATCCAAAATGCGGCTGCAAGAATTATTACAAGAACAAGAAAATATGAACACATAACTCCAGTTCTTAAATCCTTACACTGGCTCCTGGTTAAGTTTAGGGCAGATTTCAAAATCCTCCTTTTAACATATAAAGCATTAAATGGCCAAGGTCCGGCTTACTTGTCTGAACTTATCATGACTTACAAACCTGAGCGCACATTAAGATCTCAAGATGCTGGTCTGCTTATGATTCCAAGGATTAATAAAATAACAGTGGGAGGTCGAGCTTTTAATTACAGGGCCCCTAAATTGTGGAATGGTTTTCCTGCTTCTATAAGAGATGCCCCCTCGGTCTCAGCCTTTAAATCTCGGCTGAAGACTCACTACTTCAGTTTAGCATATTCTGACTAGAGCTGCTGATTAACTGTACAGACTGCATCTCTGTTGTTAGTCATTAGCACTAAAACATAAGTAACATGATTGTTATAATTTGTTACTAACCCTCACCTATTCTGTTTCTGTTCTCGGTACTCAAATGTGGCAATTGGTGCCACGACCCACCTGCCAAGTTATTGCCTGCCTATGGTAAAGTCATCCCTGATGGAGGATCACAGGAATCATGGGAAAAAGGGGTCCTTTCATCGGATTGGCTGGCCGAGCAACTTTTTAGCCGTGGAATGGCCAAATGGGGAGGCAGCTTGATGGATGAGGTCTCCAGGACTCTAAAAATATCCAAATCTTATTATGAGATATCATCTACAGTTAAATTCTGCTCCGTGCTTCTAAAATTTGTATTATTATGCTGTATTAAGGATTTGTTCTGTTCTGTATACTTGTATTGAATCCCTTCTTTTGACACCCACTGCACGCCCAACCTACCTGGAAAGGGGTCTCTCTTTGAACTGCCTTTCCCATGGTTTCTTCCATTTTTCCCTACAAGGTTTTTTTGGGAGTTTTTCCTTGTCTTCTCAGAGAGTCAAGGCTGGGGGGCTGTCAAGAGGCAGGGCCTGTTAAAGCCCATTGCGGCACTTCCTGTGTGATTTTGGGCTATACAAAAATAAACTGTATTGTATTGTATTGATGAAAGACGGCTATTCAGTTACATTAGTAAATTAACTCTTATTTCTCAATCTGTTTTTTATTAATGTAATGTTATTAGGTAATGATATGCATTAAGATTTTCTGTCTGAAAAAAGACAACTAAATGGTTTCCATTAGATTACTTTGCCTCAAGGCATCTTCTTGGAATAAGATGTTGTTCTGCGTCTGTTGTTGAAGCTTTCATTCATTTTAAATATCCTTAATGATTTTTTATAATGAACACAACATGCCGAAAACAATAATTACCTCAGAGACCAATAATATGGGTATTTATACTGAGATATTAGTTTATGGTCATGTATTATCAATACTGCATTTAGACAATATCAAAATGTGCAGGCAATAAAAGTAACAGTTTTAGATGTCACTTTATACATATTTCAGATTCTATAATGCTTATCAGGAATCAGAGCAATATTTTTCAGAACAGCCTGGCATTTCTCACTTATCATCACTCTCGCTATTTCGATGTTGCAGTGAAACAATCTATCAGTTGTGAACGCTGGCCCCGGCACAGACAGACGGACAACATTGCTTCACCCAACACACGTTTATTTTCACACTATATACAAATGTCCTGTGCACTCACAACCCCAGTGCCTCCAGCACCGATTTCCCCAAAGTCCAGGGCTCACAGTCCTTTTGCCTTCCTGGCCGCCTCTCGTCCTCTCTCTCCAGCTCAGTCTGCTTCCTCCCGACTTCCACCTCCTGACTGGAGAGAGGCGGCCCCTTTTATGGGGACCTGGATGAGCTCCAGCTGCTTCCCGGCACCTGACGTTGGCCACACCCCTGTGTGGCGGAAGTGCCGGCTGCGCACCTGGAAGCCATCCGTGCATCCCCGGTCGTCTTCCCCCCGGCACTTCCTGGTGTGGCGGAAGTGCCGGGCTCCCGGGATAATTAGGCACTGGGGCGCCGCCTGGCGGTGGCCACGGGTCCCTGCAGGGCTGGGCTTCCAAGCCCTGTACCCGAGGCCCCCTGCATAACCAGGACGGACGCCCCCACTCGGTCTGGAGGAGGCACACGCCCTCCTCCGGTCCTCCAAGGCGTCCCGACCGGGCTCCAGCCCCGGCCGAGGACCAGATGGGATAAACCGGCATCGGGGCTCCGCCTGGCGGTGACCACGGGCCCCTACAGGGTAGGGCTTCCATGCCCTCGACCCGTGGACCCCAACAGAACCAGGACGGACGCCCCCTCGCGGTCTGGAGGAGGCACAAGCCCTCCTCACGTCCTCCTGGGCGTCCCGGCCGGGCTCCAGCCCCGGCCGGGGACCACACAGTCCATATTGACTCGTGTGCTGCTGTTCGCTGTGACCCACCGGGGATGTCCAATCACATCAGCTCAGGGGATTCCAGAGGCCAAAAAGACTCATTAGAGTCACCCACAGAAATGAGGTGAATGCCGATATCCCAATTTTAAACTCTAGGGGGATGTGGGAGGAAGGAACAGAACATTTCTTGTAACGTTTTAAAAAAATTTATTTTATATTTGTTATGCAATAACAGATTGTTATGTTACTTGGCTACTTACGTTGTCTATTAATGTTTTTAAATTTAGACAGGAATTACCTGAATGTTAAAATAATAAATTTAAGTATAAATCGTAAAAAGCTCTGTCCTGTTGTAACTCTAGCATTTTAGGAATGCTGTTCAAGGTATTGCTTGACTGTCCATGTTTTTTCCTGATAAGAGATAAGAACTGATTTAATTTAACTGTATAAGCAGAACTGCTACGACAATGGATTGTAGTCATTTGTGGCTTTATGAGCTGTTTCTGAGTTATACAAGCATGATAACACTGTTTATAATTTATAATGATATCAGAAGAATGAGCTCCGAAAGCAGCTGATTTTAGAAGTAGAGCTATTGTCAGACAGTTGCGTTTTGGAAACATCTTCAGGTCTCCAAGAATGATGGTAATACTCCTCCGGAAAGAATGGGGTGTTGTCAAATGTTGTAGACTGCAGGAAGTGCTCTGAAGTAATTTCCTCTTCTGGCTGGGAAGACCCACCTGCTGCAGATATAAGCATCTGATAACCAGGAAGTCAGCATTTGTTAAAGAATCCACATCTGACTGGAACACTCTGTGCCTCTAGAAGCGTCTATAACAGGGGTCTCCAACTCCAGTACTGGAGAGCTACTGTGGCTGCAAGTTTTCATTCTAATTCTTTTCTTAATTAGTGACCAGATTTTGCTGCTAATTAACTATTTCTCTTTATTTTAATGGACTTTTCTTGAGATTCTAAACACTGAATCGATTCTTTTTTCCTTAACACTAGAATTACCAGAGCCTACGAGAAAACTCAAAGATTCAGACCACCTTAAATCCGTTCTCACCTCTCCCTCAGCGTCTTTTGTCCTGTAAATGTGCTGATTAAGACAAGCAGCAAGCAGTCGGTTATTCCATCCCCCCACCCACCGCCGCAGTTCAGTTTGCAAAGAAGTTTCTCAGTGCTCAGTGTTTATCTTCGAGTAAATTGCTGGAGCTTTATTGGGTAAAAAAGTAAATTGTCATTTAGAATACATACATTTCATGTGTGTTCAGTGTCATCAACAATCTCTGTAAAAACGTTGTTAACACAGAAATGTTTTTCATGTATTACTAATAATTGACAAAATGTAGACATGAAATGTATAATGTGTGAAACCTGAAATACAAATATGAAATAAACACTTTCACAAAAGGTACAAGTATAACAAAACAAGTGCACTTTTATTCAAGAATTTAACCGAAGAAAAAAGAAAGCAGGTTACGGTAGGCGCTTGATATGACAGCTTGTGTGGTGCAATGCTAAGAACTGCTGCCTTTCAATCAAGAGGTCACGGTTTCAATATCAGCTGCTTCCCAAATTTACCATTTTGAGTAGTGAGCTGCTCTTATTGCTTATATCATACAAAAACCGAAGTCAGCTTCCTTGACACCACAGTTCAACTGAAAGACAACACCCTTGTAACTTCTGTTTTTCATAAACCAACAGACAGACAGACCTACCTAAGAAGTGATAGCTCCCACCCCAAGCATATAAGGCACTCCATTATTTTCAGCCAAGCAATACGGTACAATCGTATTTGCTCAGACCCGACAGACCGGGATCAACAACTGCAGGAGCTCAGACAAGATTTCATCAGACAAGGTTATACCCCCACAATAACAGACACTCAAATAAGAAGAGCTACTGCCATACCCAGAAAAAACCTTCTGGAATACAAAAACAAAGACAACAAGAACTGCATCCCCCTTGTTGTCACCTACAACCCACATCTTGAAACCCTTCGAAAACACTTCGAAAAATTATAAAAGAACTTCAGCCAATGCTAAACAACGACCAAACACTGAAAAATGTATTTCCTGAACCTCCCCTCCTGACATACAGACAACCACCAAACCTTCAGCAACTAATTGTCCGAAGCTCTCTAAATGAATTGACAGAAAATGGCACATCTCCCTGCCCACAGAAAAGATGTAAAACATGTGCCCACATTTACAATACAGACTGTATTGTTATACCACACTGCCGACTTGAACATCACATAAAGGGATCATTTTCCTGCAGATCATCTAATGTGATCTACCTAATTCTCTGCATGAAATGTCCTGACACTGCACTCTATGTGGGAGAAACTGGACAAACACTCCGCCAGAGAATGAATTTACACAGGTTCCACGTTAAACATGGCAACACAGATGTTCCTGTAGCAGCCCACTTCAACAGCCATGGACACTGTGAGAGGGACTTTAAAGTCACAGTGCTTATGAGCAACTTCAAAACACAGCAAGAGAGAAAAGAATGGGAAGTTAAACTCATGTTAAAATTTAATACATTACAACATGGCTTGAATAGAGACAAGAGTTTTATAGCCAGGTATGAGGACTGTTTGCATCTCTCAGACTGACACAGATAACCTGTCTACAGTCAACCCATATTGTTTTGAAAAACTCATCATAAACTTCAAAGGACTTTGTTGGACAGTTATCTTATCCAAAGATCTTGACCATACATTGTTCTTCTCTCTCTTGTTAAATTAATAGCCTGAATGAATCTATTAACTTTTTACATTTAAGATTTTTCATTTAAAGATTTACCAATGTTGTTTCTTGTCCTAGTGTGTGTATATAAACACAGGGAACTTCAGTTTCTGTATTATAGCTTGCCTGAAGAAGGGGCCTGAGTTGCCTCGAAAGCTTGCATATTGTAATCTTTTTAGTTAGCCAATAAAAGGTGTCATTTTGATTGGCTTTTCTTTATAGCATACAATAAAAACATACATTTGATTTGCTTCTGTAAATTTATAGAACTTGTCGATTTTTTTTTTTCAGTTTTATTCTATCACGTTCCACTATCCCATGTGACACCTTTTTCAGATAAAGACATGGCAGGTACAAACTTGTTTTGTTATACCCCCTCTTTATTTGAAAACCGTGTCAGATCTTGTGCACGAATGAGACTGGGAAAACTGTGGACATAGGTGTGAGTGTTGTGCATGACTGAAAATGACTGTGGATGTGAATTTGTTTTTATTCAGTTTTATTCTTGAGTGTTCCTGCTCACACTGAATTAGTATGCGCCTTCTGTTCCATGATGTCAAAGCCGTTCTGACAAAAAAAGAGATACTTAGATATATATGACATTTGGAATAATTCATTTTATGACCTGTATCGTACATTTCAGAAAATCTTGTTGCACTAATGCAACATTATATTCATTTGCATACTTTCATGCAGTTGTAGTCATGACGTGATTATGTTTGGTTTTTTTTGGATTTTTTTCCGATCTTGGCCAGTGTCCATATGTTGCTGCATGTTGGTATCTCTTTTCAACTCTAGGAGATGCAGAGGACAGAATAGTACAGACAGGTCAATTCCGCGCTAGTTATATTCTTGAATAGAAGCACACTTGTTCTGTTATATTTGTACCTTTTGTGAAAGTGTTTCTTTGATATATGGAATTCAGGCTTCACACATTATACACTTCATGTCTACATTTTGTCAATTATTACTAAAACATGAAAAACGTTTCTGTTTTAACGATGTGTTTACATAGATCATTGTAGACACGGAACACACATGAAATGCAAGTGTTCCAAATAACGATATAGTATTTATAAAAGGTGTCATTTTGCTTGACTTCTCACTCTATACAACTCTAAGCAACTGACACACAGGTAAACAGACTTGAGCTGAGAAAACTGTGCACCGGTGGGGTGATGTGATAGCAGACTGCTTGCTCCTTATCAACACATTTAAAGGACAAAAGACGCTGATGGAGAAGTGCGAAGCGATTTAAGATGGGATGGACCTACGAGTTTTTTCATAGGATCTGGTAATTCCAGTGTTAAATGGCACCTAAACATAACTTTGATGTGAAGTAAGCCAACAGATGAGCAACTAAGTTGGGGTCTCAAACTCCAACCAACTTCACGTCGTTCAGTTTCTTAATTTAAAGCCAATTCTCGTTGCTAATTAAACACATTATTTACTTCCATGTCGCTCATTCTGCCATGGCAGACATTTCCAAAACTGTTGATTTTCTTTTTTAAGAGCGCTGGCTGTCAAAATGTTTTGTGGATCTGAGCAGATCAACATTACTGAGGAGGCCTTCACCTTTCTTTATTTTCAGATATTATGTGATGGACGCAGGTTATTATTTATATGTTGGTTCATTGAGTGTCTTAATATTGTATGGCTGCTAATTAAGGAAAAAAAAAATTAAGGGTCCTGAGTCTTAAGTTGTGCATCACTTAAAATTAAGACAAAGTGTTAATTAGTAGCAAAATCTGCTCACTAATTAAGAAAAGGGTTGGAATGAAAAACTGCAGCCACAGTAGCTCTCCAGGACTGGAGTTGGAGACCCTTGGTCTATACGCTCATCCTCAGTAGAGAGCTGGGGGCTTCACAAGTCAAATAGGTTTTTCTTGCAATTTTTGCTGCAGCTCTAAAGGGGCCATGAGGGGTGGGAGTTACAAAGGAGAGTCCTGCATGTTATTTTTCAACTAACTGCTGCTGCCAACCTTCCACAGCGTCATTGCCATTTCTGCAAACACTTCCATATAAACTTGTTGTATTTTCGTTTAAAGTTTTGCTCTGCATTATTTGTTAACATCATATTCTAAGGTTCCCTGGATTAAAATATGCACTAAAACAATAATTATAGTGTGGTGATAAAACTTAAAAGATAATTATATATGCAAAACTGAATACATTGAATCATTTCAGAGTTCCTCAATTTACATGAAAGACAGATGTGCAGACTCACTACATAGCCAGAAAAAAAAGATATTAAGCAATTTCACCCGGGCTTGCCGACATTGTGGGGAGTTTCCAGCTCTGATAGCTCTTTGATCCCACTATCCAGTGCACAGAGAGAATCCCAGTTTTGGGTTTTTGTGTCATATTTGTTTGAATATTTAGGTGCATCTTTTTAGCAACACTGCATAAGTCATAAGCACCTCATGCTTTACAAACATATCATCAGAAAAAAAAATTAATAATTATATCATAACTATAAAAAGCATGCAAAGTACAAACACCTATGTAGAATTTTTAACTTATATTCAGATATATTTGAATATTTACCTATGTTGAATATAAATACTTTAACTTTAAGTTTTGCCTAATTTGGCCTCTGCAGTACTTATCAGGTTGCCATCTGTGACTCTGGATTGGCACAGTTTCGGCTGACGTGCCATCCAGCAGTATGGTAGGTACCCTTTACAGTTTGCAGCCAGGAATGGGAAAGCGCGCTTTAAGAAAATGAATGGATGTTTTATTTCACAAATTCTGAAACGCTGCTTCGTGAAACTGCTGACTTTGGCTGCAAATGAAAACTTTGTTTAACTTTTTTAAAATTCTAATTATTTTACACTAAAAAAGGTTATATAAAGTACTTATGAAATAATTTAACATTTATATTGACCTAAATCTATACTGTATTAATCATTTACTCACATAAATTTTTAAATAACATATAAAAATTAACAAGTATGTTTTATATTTTTCCATAAAATGCATTTTTTTAAACTTTAATGAAAATATGTAAATTATTAATTTTGAACTTAAGCCAACCATCACTTCTGCCATAATTGAAAAATGATTAAATAATGTGATAAGATACTATGATGCACATGGTCCGGCTTGAAAGGCTTCAGGATGCGGTGGGTGCCTGAACTCACCTAGAAGAACACTTGACACAATGAGCTAATAATTGAACCCTTTAAAGTATGGAGGGTCAAAGAGTCACATTGCTATTATTGGCTGGCACTTTTATGTAAGATTATATAAAACAATTGTGGTATTATAATCAGTTAAAGACACGGTTTGCTCAGTTAGGGCACAGGTTGAGTTACTTGCTAAGGGTCACACAGAATGTCAGAGGTGGCGACTGAAACAACAGCCTTGTCCAATATGGGTGCTTGAGACAACTCTCCTTCGGAAGTTAGACCACAAATTTTAATTGTTCAGTTGTTTAAGAAGATTCTATACGGTGAGACCCCCTTATGGAGTTTTTAATAGTTCACAGGAGCAAGATGTGCCCATAAATGACAAACTACAACACTCTTCAAACACACACAAGAATTACAGAAAAGGAGAAAAAAACCTCTGGCTTGCCTACAGATAAGGAAGACCTCACAGTGAGGCATTATACGGATGTATTGCCATCGATCTAAAGGGGTCCCAGTAGTGTGTCTTCACACCCTTCACCTGAATAAGTTGTTGGCTTAAAGTCCTCAATGCTGGTGTGTAAGAGACAGGATGTACAGCATTTCTCATGACGCCACTCAGTTTTGTCTTCCTTCTCTACTTCACTACCCCCCATAACTGAGCCTGCCTTCTCAAGTAGTTGGTTTGGAAAGCTTCTTTTGGAGTGGTGTTCCCAGCACACTACCACACAGCAAATCGCACTGGCCATCACAGAGTTACAGAACGTGTGAAGGATGTGCCGACCAAAATTAAAGGAATGCCGTCTCTCCTCAGAAAAACGAGTCTCCACTGTCCTTTCTTATACAGTCCTCTGTGTTACGAGACCAGTCCAGCCTGTCACTGATGTGGTCCCCAAGTACTTAGAGCAATACACCACCTCCCTGAATAGTGGCGGGACACAGAGGCTGTTTGGTGTGCTGAAAGTGAATGGCTGGTTCCTTGGTTTTGGACAATCCTCTTTGCACCAAGTTTTCCACCACACTGCTATATTCTGTTACAGCCCCTTTGTCCATTAGTGCAAAATCATAATAATAATAATAATAATAATAATAATAATAATAATACATTTTATTTATATAGCCTCTATCCCATTAGAGAATGTTTTTACTCAGTAGCTCTATTTTTCTCTCATGTTTGGCTTGATTCGCACATCCATGTTGGCCTGATGAGACAGAGTCTAGCTATTTGAAATAGCGCTCTGTGTGACGGACCTGATTTCTTGTTCTGAGTTTGTTATTTTTTTCTTTTTTTGTCTTTCAGAAATTGCTGTCAGAAAACTTTTGCTCGAAAAGCAGAGATAGTAAGTAGAATGAATGGATAATTTGGTCGATTTTCGTCTTTGGCTAATGGCAATTGATTTACTTAACATCTCATTAGTGTCCACGATGGCTGAGTCCATGCATACACAATTCTGACAGCTGTCACCTTACACCGTCTATGAGAACAAGCATCTTAGATTTTAGAGTGTTATCCTCCATACTTTACCATGATAATCTGCAGATGATTCTTCCTCAGGCTAGTACTGAACCCTGTCATCAGATATTTCAGGTTCCACGTTAGCAAAATAAGAGACTGGCATAATGATGTCTGATATGAATTTCAAGTGAAGACTTTTCAATTGTTTAAATTCCCACATTAATGACGTGACAGGACTGTCATTTTGATGTTATAGTAGGGTTACTATTTTAATCATGAAACGCCTCTGGCTGCCTGCTGTAGATTTCCAGCTTATTTGCTTTATATCCATTTGTTTATTTGCCTTTTTATTTAAGTATTACTTTGAACCTTTAAAGATCATGTAACCAAATAACTACCCACAAGCAGGGCATATCTCTCTATTATATAAAAAAATCCTGCGACGAGACGTGACTTTTTCAGAGAGACACTTTCAAGTCCCCTGAGACGAGACTTTGTGCCAAGAGATTTAACCACGCCTGGGGCCAGAAATAAAAAACAAAGAGTAGATGACAAAGTAGAATGTCGTAAAGAATTCAAAAATGTTGGTGCAATACACATGCAGAGCAGGTTAGAGATAATAAAAGTACTAAAATTCGAACGTCTCAAAAAAATGATAGTAAAGATCGCATTAGCGCAAACAAATGGAAATTATTACGCAGTGAAATAACAGAACAGCGAAAAGAGATTGAATATATTCTTTGGATTGAAACTTTAAGTCGGAGACTTGTAGATCGTCTAATTCGTGTTGCCATCAGGGAAAAGTAGTGTTTCTTCCCAATGAAGAGGCGTATCTGCAAGAATTAAAAGATTTGTTGTTTGGTGAAAGTGAAATCCACATACATGAGCAGCAGAGACACGAAGTGGCTGGCGCTTATCACAGACCAGAGGGTTGGCGAGTGAAGCGAGCAGGGTGTGAAGCCCCCTAGTTCAAATAAATATAAATTATATGTACAAAATCTTGTGACGTATACAGAAACTAAATAAAAAATTGTATGGATGAGGAAACCATGTGGTGCATATGCAGTCCATCAGCATACAGTGTATAAGAATATAGTGTAGCTTACCGACATACTGCACACATAGTGGCCATAAAGTCATGTTAGCAAGTATCGTGTCCATGCAAACCAGTTGTAGATATGAAAATCAACATTTATAGCTCAAAAGGATACACACATATGACAGAAATGAAAAGTAGCCACCATTTTCTTCCATCCATTTCCTGATCTCTCTTGTTCCAAATCTATTGGGTACCTCTGGCTTATCCTTACAAGGAAACAATCCCCAACAAGCCACCAGTCCATTGCAATTAATGACATATCTCGAAGAGTGATGGGTTGTGTTAGAGGGTGACACGGTGGCACAGTGGTAGCGTGTCTGCCTTGCAGTAATGAGGATAGGCGTTCCTGGGTGCTCCATGCATGGAGTTTGCATGTTCTACCCACATCTTTGTGGGTTTACTCAGGGTAGTCCACTTTCCTCACCACTGAACCCTAAGAGAAAACACTTTTGACAGCATCTAATTTCATCTCGCTGCTTAGTGCGAAGGTCACACCAGATGACAGACTTGCTACTCAAGAAACCCTAAATTTACACTTCATTAGCAGAAGGCCAGAATTCCTGGTGTGCCAGGGTGCTCAGAACATACTAGAGTCATCCTCCAGCCGATCAGGGAAAGGGAGGACTGTGCCCGTATTTATCAAGTGTCTCAGAATTACTCCTAGGAATTACGCTAAATGTTGGATTAAGATCATTTATCTTAATTCAAATTAAACCTTTATTTTAGATTAGAATATGTCCTGCCTCAGAGTAGAGCATAAGACGTATTTATGAGGTATCCATCATCCGCTCCCAGCAAGAAGTAAGAATTCGCATTTGAGAATGAATAACGTCAAGAACTGACAGCAGCCTGAGCCATAAGATGGTACCCATGACGACATTTTGTAATTTCCTTGGAAATCATGATGAGGCTTTGTAGTTGTCTGACTGTAATGCTAAGCCTTCATCACAAAGATACTACTAATAATAATAATGATCAGAAAAGAGGAAGGATAAAATAATAAGGTAGGATTTTGCACTCAGCTGCACTTAATTGTTGCCACTTAGCAACAACATAAAGAATAACTTTGTAACAAACATCAAGATGGAACTACCAAGACACATACACCAAATAAGAGAAAATCAGGCGTGTTTATTTAACAATGGAAAATGGACAGAGTGTTCCTTCCTTTTGCCCTATTCATGCTGGGAGAGAATCCAGCTCCCCTGTAAAAAATGCTAAGGATAAAGCAGGTTTAGAAAATGGATGGATGGAGGATCCCCAGCCATACTTTCAGATGAAACACGTTCCCATTGTGATGGCCACTGGAAACACCTCAGTTATTCTGAAACTAGCCACAGCGCTCTTTCTGAAGTCACGTTTCACATTTTTAGTGTGCCGATTCTCTTCCATTTTGCCATGCCATGCCTCTCTCTGGGATCCACAGCTTATCTTCTCCAAGGCTTGTGGGCACCTTTGGCAGGTGGCCATTTGATCAAATACAAGCAGATATACTGTATCTCAATGTCATACAAAGCCCACATTGAGACAAGCAACTGTGCAGACATTTTGCCACAACTGACCTGAATGATTTCTGGAGCCTCCCAGCAGACATTGGCATCAACCAGCTCTGCCTGTTTTACAAGGATACAGCTGCCATCCAAGCAGCTTCCAAGGACCTTGAACGTTGGCTCACCACGTTTTACCTGGCATGTTCAATGCCTGAATCTATCAACAGGTATATTAACTCGAATCCTACTGCCTCTACTAGTATGTGAGTTGCCCTTGAGAACTGTGCCACTGCTGAAGAAAAAGATTAGTAGCTACCTTTGAAGGTCACTGGGCCTACCTTGCCGTCTGAGCAGTGTACCACAGTATGCAAGGAGCACAAAGCTGTAGCTTAGCTTCAACAGCTGGGACAAGAAGTTCAGAGTTCCCCCAACAAGAAAGGTGCAGTACAGTGGTCTCCAAGGACCCCAAACAGGCAGCAATAGGCATCCAGGTATGGATGGATAGGAAGTGGAAAGTGCAGGAAGGAGCAGTGGTAGCAGAGTCCCATCTGAAACATAGGACTCTAGTGAGGACAGTGGTAACTGGGTGATTGGGGCTTCGCTTCCTCCCACAATCCCACTAAAACAAGGCTTAAGGCAAGGACAGATGCCAGCTAGTCCTGGAGGAAGTGCAACCTAGCATTGAAAATAATGGGTACAGCAAGGTGGCAAGCGTGCAGCAGCAGGGAGCATGGACAAGGTGCAATGTCTTTCTGCAGTGGAATATCTCCTGGACTGACATCTGGCAGGCAGAACCACAGCCCATTAAATTCATGATTCAGACTCTCTATAGTGTCTTGAGACTTCCTGCAAATCTCCAGGAGCAATACACCAGCAAGTTTTCCCTGTCCAGGAAGAAGATCTCTGGAGCACATCCTCAGCCGCTGCTCTAAAGCCTTGGAGGAAGGTGATGAAGAGTATAGCTAAGGCAATTACCACCTGCAAACAACATGGCCAGAGAAAGCACGTCTTCTTTTTCGGTGCCAGACTACAGCCCCAACATGGCCTACTGAAGATTATCATCATTCTCAGGCCTCCTCAACAGCCAGCAGACTGGCTGCTTCAAGATGACTTGCAAAGTCAGCTGAAGGTTCCCAGCCACATAGCAATAACTCCAGTGGACCTTTCCTCAGTGTCCTCATCAAGCTGATAATTCCTTGGGAGGACCAAATTAAGGAGGTGAATGAACAGAAGCAGGCCAAGTCCCAGTAGCTAGTGGATCAATGCCAGGCTTGAAGGCTTTCCGTGAGCCCATCAAAGTAGGGTGTGGGGGTTTCCAAGCTCTGCAGAGTTTACACCTTACTTTGCATTGCTGAGGCTTGCAAGAGGAAAGCCATCAGGATCACTAATGAGAATGCTGAGAGAGCCTCCAGATGGTTATGGATCAGAAGGGGTGATCCAAGAGCCAGTGCTGCTGGAACACATGCTGGGGTCTGATCAACCCCAGCCTGTATGCTTGGGTGAGGGTGTATGATGTTGAACGACCTGAAACCGCCAATCACTAGTAATGTGTCCTAGCACATGTATCTCAGAATCAGCAGGCGGGCAAATGGACAATTCCAACAGACAGAGAAGCAGCTTGTACTGGTGGGCCCAGAGGGCAGTAGGGTTATTGTCTAGTCTGTTCATATGTGTGTTAGCACTCCCTGTGCAGGTCCCTCCTTTAAATGGCCCCCATTCTAATAAGGTTTGGTATTACTGGCATTTACGCTAAGTGTGAAGAGATGACAGAAGGGTATCTCCTTTTATACTATGAGGTCCAAAGGTCTGTTTAAAATGTGTTTTAGTCAGATTGTGTTTTCTTTTAGGGCACATAACATTTCAGTGAACAGTTCAAATCATTTCATCCCTTGGGAAAGTCACGGAGACAAGAAAATGATATGCAAGTGGTGGTGATCCACAATCAAAGTGAAGTTCTGATGAGCAAAAACATGTTGTCATGCTCTACAAATTTCAATGTGGATTAAATGTTATAGAATATTTTCAAAAAAAGTCATCAGCAATGGTGGACCAAGCCTCCAGTGCATCAACAAGGGCATCACTCGATTTCAAACCTGACATTTTTCCATCTCCAATGAACCAAGAGAAGGATACCCCAGATTTGGTCATGACAGTGAAAGCTGCTATAGACTTCAAGCCACAGAAAAATGTGAAAAGGCTTGTGGAAATGTTCAACATCTCAAAAACAAGCACGCTTTCTTTGGAATGAACTTGGCAACACAAAGAAATCCGCTTGCTGGGTCCCACATTTACTGTCAACAGAAGAGAATCAGACCTGCGTGGAGTATGTCAAAAGATTCCTCACGTATTTCGAGCAGGGGCATTCAAGTCACTCATAACTGGCAAGAAATCTTGATTTTTACAAAATGGACACAGAAGCTAAGCAATAAGTCATAGTTTGTTCCAGAAAACAACAGGCATCACCAGTGAAAGCACGCTATAACAAAATACACATCAAGGCGATGTTTGCAATTTTCTTCTTCATGCACGCTATTGTCGCACCCATCCCATTTGACAAAGAACAGACAGTGACTTCCAAGGTCTACCTTGAGACATGCCTAAATGAAATTTTTGAAAATTCTCTGCAGGGGTCGCCACTATTGCCCACTAAAAGCGCTGAAGTTGTTCTTCCACTCCCACGACAACACAGTAGCCCACCAAGCCACTAAGATCGTCCTCTTCATTGCCGCCTCTGGAATCAACCTCATCAAGGCCCTACTTACTTTCCCAGCTCTGGCCTCCAGCCCTCTCAAAATTAAAGGGGAAATCTTCCAAGACTGAGAAGAAGTCATTAGTGCTGTCCAAAATGAGTGGGAAAAAGACATTTGGAGGACTGTTTCAAAAAGTGCATGCATCAAAATTAATGGTAATTATGCTGAGAAGTGTTGAAACTTTCAAGTAAAAAAAAAATTACATTTCTTTATAGATTTTAAACGGACATTCGGACGTCCCCTCATTAATGGTTACAGTGATTTAAAGTAAATGTTAGATGAGGTATACTGGACAAAAATAAAGCAATTCATGTAAAACTGTATTTTATGAACGCATGTTACTTTCTTAACAATTGGATGAGGTAAGCTGTTAAAAGAAGTGAAATACACAAGACAATACTAAATGTTATTGTTTTCTTATACAGCAGCTGTTCAGGGCTCATTGTAGGGGGAAATACTTGCACAATTTTTTGTTTTGGGAGCAGTAGAAATAGAAAATGAAGTTTCAAGGGATTTGTACAATAATAAAGAAATAGGAAAACAATTTCAGATTCACAGACCTCGCAGTGCCGTGCAGATTTTCAATTTTACAGTTTCTATAGGTTAAGATAATTTTAAATGAAAGCCTACACGTTCCCAGGGTGCAACTTGCAGCACATTACTAGGGAAACATTATCCCACATCTTTAAAAGAAAATGTTTTCCACCATTTATATAAAATAGAATCTAATCCTACTCCCAGGTATGTCCATAATATTTTGGGATACTCTATCCATTTTTTAATATTTGTCCACTTTATTTGAACACCGTTAACACTTTAGAGACAAGTAAGAAAATATAGAAAGTTGCAAGCAACAATGATGGAAGGGGTCTGGTGAAGTAAAACATAAAATGAATAAGTTATCATTGGGGTGAGGTTCACAGCATTACAAGTGTGATGGACGAACTGGCGTCCCAGCTGGTATGGACACAGCGTCCTTACCTGGTCAGAAGTCCTAAATAATGGAAGTTCAGGGAGGGAGTGATAATATCTCCTTTCCATGCCAGTACCTGGAGGTGGAAGGAAGTTACAGCAGCTACAGCGGGAGCGGCGTCCTAACAACCACTAAGTGACACCTGTGATGGATTCAGGAATCGGAAAGGTCAGCACAGTGTGCCTGCTATGGGCAGAGTGTCCCAGAATACACCAGGTGGCAGCATGCCAACAATGTTAAAACTTCCAGAGGGACCTGATTCAGTAGGATTGTTAATGACATAAGAGGTGGGCCCCAAAAAATCCCAGAATTAGTCAATAGCATGAGAGTAGGGTGTAGTTCTCAAATATGCTCCTAGCTAACATACGTCTACAGTCTGGTTAATCAGCCCACCGAGTGGCATTGTGCCATGTTGATCAAGTGCATATTTCTGCCATTTCTTCTACAATCATGCACAATGCTTTGGCTGATTTCCAAAAGACAATGATGATTGCAATTTTCGACAGAGTTCTTCATAAAGATTGCATTCCCCGTTACTTTGAACTGCCAAGGTGTCTACTGGAAGCATCAAGAAAGTAAAAAAATATAACACCTGGAGAACTGGCGCACCCAAAGCTTTTCCAAATTGACAACACATCTGCATACACTGCATTACCAGCCGAAGTGTTTTTGACCAAAAACAGTGTGGCTGTTGCTTCTCACCCTCTGTGCTCACCATATCTCATTCTCTGTGACTTCTTTTTGTTCCGAAAATGAGACTAAAGGAAAGAATATTTACCACCATGGAATATATCCAGCAGAACCCAGCCACAGGGGATACACAAACCAGCGTGTTTCTTCATGCCAGTCCCAATGATGATGAATCTTGTTAGTGCATATGCCCCACAAGTTGGGTATGTGATTAATGAGAAAGAAGATTTTTGGAGTGAGTTGGATGAAGTAATGAAAAGTGAACAGTGTACCCAAGGGACAAAAAGTGATGATTGGAGCAGATTTCAATGGACATGTTGGTGAAGGGAACAGAGGAGATGAGGAGGTGATAGGTAGGTATGGTGTCAAGGAGAGGAATGAAGAAGGTCAGAGGATAGTGGATTTTGCCAAAAGGATTGACATGGCTGTGGTGAATACGTATTTTAAGAAGAGGGGGGAAACATAGAGTTACGTACAAGAGTGGAGGAAGATGCACACAGGTAGATTATATCCTATGCAGGATGATCAGTCTGAAGGAGATTGAAGACTGCAAAGCGGTGGGAGGGTAAAGTGTAGTTAAGCAGCATAGGCTGGTGGTCTGTAGGATGACATTGGAGATCAAGAAGAGGAAGAGAGTGAGGGCAGAGCCAAGGATCAAATGGTGGAAGTTGAAAAAGGAAGGCTGCAAGGATGAGTTTATTGAGGAGGTGATACAGGCACTGGGTGGTAGTGAAGAATTACCAGACAGTTGGGAAACTACAACAGAAGTAGCAAGGATGACAGCAATAAGGGTGCTTGGTGTAACATCTGGACAGAGGAAGGAGGAAAATGAAACCTGGTGGTGGAATGCAAAAGTATGGGAGAGTATACAGAGGAAGAGGAATGCGAAGAAGAAGTGGGATAGTCAGAGAGATGCAGAAAGTAGACAAGAGTACAAGGAGATGAGGCACAAGGTGAAGAGAAAGGTGATGAAGTCTAAAAAAAAGGCGTATGATGATTTGTATAAAAGGTTGGACACTAAGGAGGGAAAGATGTGCAGCAGGTTAGGGTGATAAAGGATAAAAATGGAAACAGACTAACAAGCGAGGAGATTGTGTTTAGCAGATAGAAAGAGTAATTTGAGTGGCTGATGAATGAAGAGAACGAGAGAGAGAAGGTTGGATAATGTGGAGATAGTGAATCAGGAAGTGCAACGAATTAGCAAGGAGGAAGTAAGAACAGCTATGAAGAAGATGAAGAATGGAAATGCTGTTGGTCCAGATGATATACCTGTCGAAGCATGGAGATGTTTAGGAGAGATGGCAGTGGAGTTTTTAACCAGATTGTTTAAGAGAATCTTGGAAAGTGAGAGGATGCCTGAGGAGTGGAGAAGGAGTGTACTGGTACCGATATTTAAGAAAAAGGGGGATGTGCAGGACTGTAATAACTACGGGGGGATAAAATTGATGAGCCACAGCATTAAGTTATGGGAAAGAGCAGTAGAAGCTAGGTTAAGAAATGAGGTGATGATTAGTGAGCAGCAGTATGGTTTAATGACAGAAAAGAGCAACACAGATATAGAGAAGGCCAGAAGGAGTTGCATTGTGTCTTTGTGGACCTGGAGAAAGCATATGACAGGATGCCTCAAGAGGAGTTGTGGTATTGTATGAAGAAGTCGGGAGTGGCAAAGAAGAACGTAAGAGTTGTACAGGATATGTATGAGGGAAGTGTGACCGTGGTGAGGTCTGCAGTAGGAGTGATGGATGCATTCAAGGTGGAGATGGGATTACATCCGGGATCGGCACTGAGTCCTTTCTTATTTGCAATGGTAATGGACAGGTTGACAGATGAGATTAGACAGGAGTCCTCGTGGACTATGATGTTTGCTGATGACATTGTGATCTGTAGCGATAGTAGTGAGCAGGTTGAGGAGACCCTGGAGAGGTGGAGATATGCTCTAGAGAGGAGAGGAATGAAGGTCAGTAGGAACAAGACAGAATACGTGTGTAAATGAGAGGGAGGTCAGTGGAATGATAAGGATGCAGGGAGTAGAGTTGGCAAAAGTGGATGAGTTTAAATACTTGGGATCAACAGTACAGAGTAATGGGGATTGTGAAAGAGAGGTGAAAAAGAGAGTGCAGGCAGGGTGGAATGGGTGGAGAAGAGTGTCAGGAGTGATTTGTGACAGACGGATATCAGCAAGGGTGAAAGGGAAGGTCTACAGGACAGTAGTGAGACCAGCTATGTTATATGGGTTGGAGACGGAGACACTGACTAGAAAGCAGGAGTCAGAGCTGGAGGTAGCACAGTTAAAGATGCTAAGATTTGCATTGGGTGTGACGAGGATGGATAGGATTAGAAATGAGTACATTAGAGGGTCAGCTCAAGTTGGACAGTTGGGAGACAAAGTCAGAGAGACGAGATTGCGTTGGTTTGGACATGTGCAGAGGGGAGATGCTGGGTATATTGGGAGAAGGATGCTAAGGATGGAGCTGCCAGGGAAGAGGAAAAGAGGAAGGCCTAAGAGAAGGTTTATGGATGTGGTGAGAGAGGACATGCAGATGATGACTATAACAGAACAAGATACAGAGGACAGCAAGATATGGAAGAAGATGATCTGCTGTGGCAACCCCTAATGGGAGCAGCCGAAAGAAAAAGAAGACTATATCCAGCAGAAAACATATGTGGTGAGCTCTGTGTTTTCCTGCTGCATGATTTGCTGCTTTGTTTCTGGGTTGTACTGGACACACCATATTTTGTTACCTGTGATAACCCTCTGTTAAACATGTTTTCTTTCGCAAAAAGATTAGTCGCAACTTCATGCTGCTGCGTTTTTCTGTTCATCTGTTAAGGTCTCTTAAGTCACACGTGTGACACCACATGGATATTATGGATAGTAAATTGTCACACCTCATATTAACATATTTTTATACACATGTTTTTGTGTATGTTGTGTTTTTTTTAATGTGAGAATTCCATTTCTGAGATTTTCTTTTCATTTTGATTTCATTTTACAAAGTTTATTTTATTTTTTTTTTTAACATGAGGCAGGTAAGGAGTATCACATGACCATGTTCTTGCCAATTGTTATATCTAAGGGCAATAATATTGTCATTATAAAAGGAAGAAGACGGACACAGGTTCAATGTAGTAACTAACAGGTCCTTTACTAAGCTCGTTCCCAGAGTATACGTTACACAGCTTTATTATTAGTCTCTACTTCCTAATAGCTCTCTAATACCCATAATCCCTTATTACTACGGAATCCCCAAAAGTCCAGACTTACAATATACTACATATTTCTCCCCCCTTACAATTGTAAATGCAGCTAACATAACAACAACATCTGCTATTACAAACAGGAATATCAACATGAAACAGAACACATACTGTTGTCAATGCAATTACATTCTAACAAAGGAGAGCGGTTAAACAACCTCTACATCCAGCTAACATAAGGTATTATTCTGTACCTTTATATCCTTATATACATATACATACATGTATACATGTATATATATATACATTTAGTTTTTATAAGTTAAGACGGTCAGGAGGCTTCCTGCTTCTAAGAGGGTTACGTCGTACAGCTGATTTGTGTTCATCCCCTAAGGCAGCCTCAGGTAACCGTGGCACAACAGCATCAGCAGGAATTGAAACAGGAGAGTCAGGTGGTATCCCCGGTGGGCTTTGGGTCCACTGACTAGAACTTGGTTCCTCAGACGTTTCTTTGTTACCGGCTGCTTCATCAGGTATAGTGGGTAGCAACTGCTCATCATGTCGTCTCCATTTCTGGCGGCCTCGTATGCATACCTTATAAGAGACAGGTCCAGTCTTTTGAAGAATGGTTGCTGGTACCCATTTTTCAGTGGTGGAATAGTTACGAGCAAGGACAGCATCTCCACTAAAAAACTCACGATCTTTAGCCCGCTTGGCACATTGTTTTACTTGAGCATGCTGCTTATCATAAACTCTCATTTGAGTGGTAGCTGGTCTCAACAAATCAAGACGTGTTCTCAGCTGCCTTTTTAGAAACAGATCAGCTGGTGACATACCTGTTGTTGCATATTTAAGAAGAAATGTATAAAGACGTTGCTTGAAAGGTGCTTCACTTTTGGATGCTTTAAGAGCATGTTTAAGGGTTTGCACCATTCTTTCAGCCAGACCATTAGTAGAGGGATGATAAGGGCTGGATAGGAGATGTCTAATACCATTGCCTTTTAGGAATACTTCCATTTCTTGGGACACAAAAGAAGGCCCATTATCTGTCGCGATCTGCTCTGGCAGTCTAAAACGTGCAAACATCTCTCGTAATGTTTGGATCGTCTTTTCTGATGTGATGGCGGGCATGATAGTGACCTCAGGCCACTTAGAATGTGCATCCACTGCGACCAGAAGCATAACACCCTCTACAGGTCCTGCAAAATCTAAGTGAACGCGTTGCCAAGGACTGGCAGGCCATTCCCATGAATGCAATGGTGCTGGACTTGGCATATTTCTGAGGCCTTGACATGATGAACATGATGTTGCCTTTTCCTCAATATCACGATCAAGTCCAGGCCACCAAAAATAACTCTGGGCAAGCTCTTTCATTCGGACTATGCCACAGTGTCCAAGATGTAACTCATCCAGAATGGGTTTCCTCAACCTTTGTGGTATAATTACTCGCATGCCCCACATGAGGCATCCTGCTGTCACAGATAGCTCCTTTCCCCGTGAAAGGTAAGGCTGAATATCAGGCAGTGCATTAAGGGTGCTAAGGTCCTGCCCTCTAAGAATGCAGTCGAGTAATTTTGAGAGTGTGTAATCACCCTTGGTTTCTTGCTTAATCTGGTGGACGGTTATAGGTGCATTTTCCACCATCTTAAAGTAAAAAATCTTTTGCCCTTGTTCTCTGGGTTGTTCAGGTAGGGGAAGTCTTGACAGACCATCTGCATTTCCATGTGCCTCCAAACGCCTGTATTTGATCTCATAATTGTGAGCCCCAAGGAGCAATGCCCAGCGCTGAAGTCTGCTTGCTGCCATAGATGGCACACCAGTATATGAGCCAAAAATAGATGTGAGAGGTCAGTGGTCTGTTAGCAGGGTAACTTTTCGACCAAACAGGTAAGTGTGGAATTTTTTTATTCCAAAAATGATGCTTAAAGCCTCTTTTTCAATTTGAGGATATTTTGTTTCAGTTTTACTCAATGTTCTCGACGCAAATGCAATTGGTCGCTCCTCACCTGTTGACATAATATGCGACACAACAGCCCCAACACCGTAAGGGGATGCATCGCAAGCTAACTGAATTGGTAAGGATGGGTCAAAATGTGTTAAAACCCTTTTATCAGCCAGTGCAGCCTTGGCTTTGCTAAATGCTGTTTCACACTCCTGTGACCATTTCCAGGGTCTACTCTCACACAGCAACTCATGAAGTGGTTTCAACAACGTTGCTAGCTGTGGAATAAAACGACCATAATAGTTCACGAGACCCAAGAATGATCTCAGCTGGCTGACATTACTTGGAGCAGGGGCATCTACTATTGCCTTCACTTTTGAAGGAGCTGTGTGCAACCCATCAGAATCAATAAAATGCCCTAGGTACTCTACAGACATCTTGAAAAAGTCACATTTGTCCTTGTTTACACGCAGCCCATACTTTTCTAGCCTGCTTAAGGTTTTATCCAGATGGGCCATGTGCTCCTTGTCATCTCGGCCTGTGACGAGGATGTCATCCAGGTAACACTGTACCCCTGGTAATCCACTAAGAATCTGATCCATGGCACACTGAAATACCGCTGGTGCTGAAGTTATTCCAAAAGGTAAGCGACAATAACGGTAGAGCCCTTTATGTGTTGCTATGGTGAGGCACTTTTGTGAGTCCTCATCTACATGCATTTGCAAGTATGCTTGGCTGAGGTCTATTATGCTAAATTTGTTTCCCCCAGCTAATCCAGCAAAAATATCTTCAGTCACAGGAAGGGGGTATTGCTCAGCTATGAGTACAGGGTTAACTGTTACCTTAAAGTCCCCACATAAACGTACAGATCCATCAGACTTGACCACCGGAACAACAGGTGTGGCCCACTCAGAATGAGAAACAGGTTCTAGGACTCCTAGTTTGACAAGCCAGTCAATGTCCGCCTCCACCTTAGGTCTTAAAGCGTAAGGAACACTCCTTGCCTTCAAAAACCTTGGTTGACAATTTGGTTGCACCCGAAGTGTCACTTTAATCCCTGTCATACTCCCCAGTTCCTCCTGCAAGACAGCTTGGTGCTTTCTCAGGACCAAATTCAACTCGGACTGTTCAACAGACACAGCATTCACCTTGGTCCAATCCAGCTGTACTTTTTCTAGCCATGATCTGCCCATCAGAGCTGGATAATCCCCTTTTACTATATATATGGGCAAATTGGTTCTTTGCCCATTTAGATCAACCTGAACCTTCGTTTTACCCAACATAGGCACACTCTCCCCATTGCATTCAGCACTTTAGTAATTTTAATCCTGTAACTGAGCAGGAAGTCTTAACTTTAATTACTAAAATGAAGCCCTCTACTTGTTCCCTAGATCCAGTGCCAACAAAACTAGTAAAAAGTGCAATGGATGTTCTTGCAGCACCTATTCTAACCGTTATCAATAGTTCATTACTGCATGGCACAGTACCTGATGCACTAAAAGTGTCAGTCATTAAACCTTTACTTAAAAAGTCAGACCTAGACCCACACATACTAAATAATTATAGGCCTATTTCAAATTTACCATTTCTCTCTAAAATACTAGAAAAAGTAGTCGCCAGTCAGCTTCAGTCACACCTAATGCATTACAATTTATTTGAGAAATTCCAGTCTGGTTTTCGCACTGGTCATAGTACAGAAACTGCACTAACACGGGTTGTAAATGACATTCTGATATCCTCTGATGAAGGAAACTCCACTGTAATTATGTTATTAGACTTAAGTGCAGCATTTGACACCATTGACCATTCTATTTTACTGCACAGGCTAGAAAATGATGTTGGTCTTACAGGCCACGTGCTCGCTTGGTTCAGTTCTTATTTATCAAATCGATTCCAATATGTACAGAAATGTGCTGACAGTACTCCATCATTATACACAGAGGTTCAATATGGTGTCCCACAGGGCTCAGTACTGGGACCTTTACTGTTTTCACTTTACATGCTTCCACTGGGATCTCTCATTAGGAAACATAATGTTAATTTTCACTCATATGCAGATGACACCCAGTTATACCTTTCATTTAAATCAAATGAAGTTTCTCCGATGTTGTCTTTAATTAGTTGTGTTAGTGAATTAAAGGAATGGATGAATGAGAACTACTTCTCTTTAAATACAGATAAAACAGAGATGTTAATTGTTGGAGGGAATGACGCTGATCACAGCAATATTTTGTCGACATTTAACTCAGTTGGAATCCCAATTAATTTTACTGAATCAGCCCGCAATCTAGGAGTTATCTTTGATTCTAGCATGTCATTTAAAGCACATATTACAAAGTTGTCCAAAACATGTTTCTTCCATCTTAAAAATGTTAGGAAATTAAGGCGCTTTCTAAATAAACAGGATTGTGAGAAATTAATTCATGCATTTATCTCTAGTAGGATTGACTACTGTAATGCGGTGTTCACTGGCTGTTCAAACTGTTCTTTATACAGCCTCCAGTTAATCCAAAATGCGGCTGCAAGAATTATTACAAGAACAAGAAAATATGAACACATAACTCCAGTTCTTAAATCCTTACACTGGCTCCCGGTTAAGTTTAGGGCAGATTTCAAAATCATCCTTTTAACATATAAAGCATTAAATGGCCAAGGTCCGGCTTACTTGTCTGAACTTATCATGACTTACAAACCTGAGCGCACATTAAGATCTCAAGATGCCAGTCTGCTTATGATCCCAAGGATTAATAAAATAACAGTGGGAGGTTGAGCTTTTAGTTACAGGGCCCCTAAACTGTGGAATGGTCTGCCTGCTTCTATAAGAGATGCCCCTTCGGTCCCAGCCTTTAAATCCCGGCTGAAGACTTACTACTTCAGTTTAGCATATCCTGACTAGAGCTGCTGATTAACTGTACAGACTGCATCTCTGTTGTTAGTCATTAGCACTAAAACATAAGTAACATGATAGTTATAATTGAATACTAACCCTCACCTATTCTGTTTCTGTTCTCGGGACTCAAATGTGGCACTCAGTGCCACGGCCCACCTGCCAAGTTGTTTGCCTGCCTATGGTAAAGTCATCCCTGATGGAGGATCACAGGAATCATGGGAAAGAGGGGCCCTTTCATCGGATTGGCTGGCTGAGCAACGTTTCAGCCGTGGAATGGCCAAATGGGGAGGCAGCTTGACGGATGAGGTCTCCAGGACTCTAAAAATATCAAAATCTTATTATGTGATATCATCAACTGTTAAATTCTGCTCTGTACTTCTAAAATTTGTATTATTATGCTGTATTAAGGATTTGTTCTGTTCTGTGTATTGTATTGTATTGAACCCCTTCTTTTGACACCCACTGCACGCCCAACCTACCTGGAAAGGGGTCTCTCTTTGAACTGCCTTTCCCGAGGTTTCTTCCATTTTTCCCTACAAGGTTTTTTTTTGGGAGTTTTTCCTTGTCTTCTTAGAGACTCAAGGCTGGGGGGCTGTCAAGAGGCAGGGCCTGTTAAGTCCATTGTGGCACTTCCTGTGTGATTTTGGGCTATACAAAAATAAACTGTATTGTATTGTATTGTATGTCTTTATTATGATCTTAGGGTGTTTCAGTGGGAGGTGATTTAATTTTTTCTTAAACAGTTCCTCTGATATTAAGGAGACAGCTGCTCCAGTATCCAGCTCCATTTTCACAGGGTGCCCTTCCAGCATGGCAGTAATAGTATATGCTGCTGAGCCTCTTTTTTTATTCAGTGTTTTAATTAGTAGCTCAGCGTCAGAATCGGTCTCATTATCAGTTTTATTTTCTTCCTGTACCACGTGCAAAGTCTTCTTTTTACAAGACCAAGATGCCTTTTTATCTTTCCCAGTTCCCCCCCTGTCTGTGCTTTCCTTTCTCTTTGCTTTACATGCACGCTCCACGTGTCCTTTGTTTTTACAGCTACGACATATGAGTTCTTTTGCCCAGCAATTCGCTGGGTGGTGATCCATCTTTCCACATCTGTAACACTGTTTGGTGCCCCCTTTTTGTTTGCTTGGGTCTGCTTGAACTCTGTGTACTCTTGCAGCTGCCCCTAACTGCTGTGCCTCTTTAGCAGCCAGCTCCATAGACACTGCTATCTCAATCGCATTCTGTAATGTGAGTTTGGCCTCAGTGAGTAACCGCTTCTGAATGCCCTCACTTCCTAATCCGCACACTAGCCTGTCACGTAAGGCGTCATTCAAATTAGCACCAAATTCACAATGTTCTATAAGTTTCTTGAGCACCGCTACATATTGAGCAATAGACTCGCCTTCTTCCTGGTTCCGTTTGTGAAACCTAAATCTTTCAGCTATTAATAATGGCTTAGTCGAAAAATGTGATTCCAGGATCCTTACAATATCATTAAATGACTTGTCACCGGGTTTCCCTGGCTGCACCAAACTTCTCAGTAGACTAAATGTCTTTGCCCCGATAACGCTAAGAAATGTCGGCACTTTCAAGTCATCGTCAATGGCGTTGGCTTTCACAAAAAACTCAAATCGCTCCGTATAAGCGCCCCATTGCTCAACTGAATCATCGAATGGCCTGAAATGTCCCGTTATCATTGCCATTTTATCCCTTGTGCTTATCTTCAGTGAATGGCGAAGGAACTTTACCACCGAAATAGAAAAAGAAAAAGTTGCTGCTTTTCGCTTTTCACTTTCCTCTCCGAGGGAAAGAAAAAAAACCGTATTTTACACGTTGCGTAGTAATAGAGGTGCACTTTTAAGTTCGTCGCATCCACGTCACCAGTGTTATATCTATGGGCAATAATATTGTCATTATAAAAGGAAGAAAACGGACACAGGTTCAATGTAGTAACTAAAAGGTCCTTTACTAAGATCGTTCCCAGAGTACACGTTACACAGCTTTATTATTAGTCTCTACTTCCTAATAGCTCTCTAATACCCATAATCCCTTATTACTAGGGAATCCCCAAAAGTCCAGACTTACAATATACTACAACAATTACATCACAAGTGTGACGCCATAAATTGCAATGGCCACAACATGCATTATCCCTCAGTGAAAGGTCTGCTAGAGTAATCAGTTTCTTTTCTAAAGTAGGCCCTAGTGCTAGATTTTTAATTCTATACTGACTCCATTTTGCTTTTTTGACTAATGATTAACATCTTGTCCTTTATGGCCCTGATTGCGTGATTCTATCTTTAATTTCCTAGTTTTGACTTTGGCCTTTCCTGACTACGTCCCTGTCTTCACTACCCATCTTGTAGTTAACCTTTAATTTCTCACAATAATCCTCGGACACATTATATGTTACAGAATAGGTATGAGCAAGAAGTGATAATAAATCTTTTAAATCTCAATTTTTATTTTATCTCATAGCCACCCTGTACACTCTGTCTTCAGTCTTTCATTGCCTTTTAATAACATTCTGTATCTCCATGTGTGGTTCCGTTTCCTGTAGCGTGCATTAACTTTTGACATGATGAACAACATCAGATTTAAGGAAGAGGGGCTGCTGTTTTTTTTTTTTTTGTTTTTTTGTCTGGACTTTAAGTAAAGGGAAGACCATTCCTGTTCTGATAAGAGAATAATGTCATTTCAAGAATAGGAGATTTCTGACTAATGAAGAAAGGTTACTCGACAGAGCTGACTCCTTCAATGTGAAAACAGCATTCATCTGTTCTTTTAGTGATACACACTGTCACAGTCTTCATGAGACTGAAGGGAAAGAAAGGAGAAAAAATTATCATTCCTTATTTGTCTGAGCCCATATTTATGATCCTCTTTACTATTTCAGTTCTTTATTGTCATGTGTACAAGTACAAGTACCATATGCAATGAAATGCTTGCTTGCATGTGCCCCTGCAGACAGTGAACATAGACAAAAAAAAAAACAAAAAAAGACTACATTACTACTATTGTGGAAAATACTTAGTGGTGGAGTCCCAAGTGCTGTTGCTCAAAGCAACATGGCGGAGTGAAAAAATCTAACAGAACATTGTCTTTTCATTTGGGTGCATTTGTTTGCACATTTACAGTAAATATATTTTAATTTGCACCAATCTGCATGGTATTTTCTAGTAACACCCCTTATGTCATTATATAAAGACCCTACTCAGTTAAAGATTTTAAAAGTTCTAAGTAAACATATGATTTAAAAAAGACTTCTTAAATGTGAACTGCTATGAGAGAACAAAGCATAAAGGTAAATGTTACACATGATCTCACTTTCTAATTTAAATATGCTGGATGTCCTCGTTAACAGTGCTATTTATTTTGTTTCCCTTACAACTACACTATAATTTTATAAGCAGTTTCTTTAGAAATGGACCTTCTGAACATTTTCAGGTCCACCTCATGCCCTACAAGTAGGGTGAGCAGCTACTTTTCCAATTCCTTTTTAAGACTAAAATTGAAAATGCTATTTTTGGGCAATCCAATCAGATTAAGGCGCTCTATATCCACAATGTTAGCTGGAATTCCTATATTTGCTTAATTAATGGAGACTTTATCTGCATTCCATGGAATGTGGTTTGAGAATTTTCACATTCAATAGCCAGCAGAGCCGGTGCATTTTTATTCAGCCTGCTTTAATAGCAGACAGGCAGTGACCCGCCTTGCCACCAGTCGCTTCACTCTCATTATTTTGTAAACCATCGAAGACAAAGTTTGAGTTTCCATGGTTACTGGATAATCAATGTTATGCGGGAGGCCACAGGCTGATTTCAGATAGCAGATGCTTCAGCAGATCAAACTGGATATGATAAACAACAAGAAATAGACGGGGCTTTTATTTATAGATAAAGCTGATAAGAGAGGCATTTTTGGCCAATTATCATTTCCTCCATTTTGATTATGATGCACATTTTTGCTCATCTAATTAACAGAATTTACATAACTAACCATTCTATTGAACTATTTTAATTCGATATGACCAATTTGAGATACATAGCTGTCTTGATGTCTCAATGGCTACACTTCTTTTTCTTTGGAATGTTGAATTTGTGGTGACCAGGATGGCATTATAAACCAGGGTTACACATTTTTTTAGGCAGACATTTTTCTTCATCTTTTCCCACTTCTATGTGGGAATAGGGACCCACACTAGTAACAGAAGAGCCCTTCCAGATTTCCTTTGTGGCTAAACAGCCATTATAAAATTACATGAAATTAAATTCCCAGTCCCACAGTCCAAAGACCTGCAGGTTAAGTGCATTGGCGATCCTAAATTGTCCCTAGTGTGTGCTTCGTGTGTGTATGTGTGCCCTGCAGTGGGCTGGCGCACTGCCTGGGGTTTGTTTCCTGCCTTGTGCCCTGTGTTGGCTGGGATTGGCTCCAGCAGACCCCCGTGACCCTGTTTTAGGATATAGTGGGTTGGATGATGACTGACTGACTAAATTCACAGTATAGTGTACATTGAAAACACTGATGGCTAAACATTAATTGATTTTAAAGTGTTGTTTTTATTACCACAAAATAAACTAAACAATGAAAGGAAATGCAAAAGGTTCAGGAAAAGAATAACAAAAATAGAAGGCCACCTTCCCCAATGGGCTTTCTTAAACAGGAGGTGGTTCCTTGTCTGTCTGCTGGATGGCTTGTGCATTTGGCCACCCTTTAAAATCCACACCATTATAAAATCCATTATTAAAAACCCATATATCCCATGGAGGTTCCATACTGTGTCTAATAGTTGGAGAGAATTTTAACAGTATGCCATCCAAGCCTAAGGACCACTGTACTGCTGTTTAAGTCCACCAGGAACAGCACCATTATGCTGGCTGTTTAGCCACAAAGGACATTTGGGAGGGCTCTTCTGTTACTAGTGTGGGTTCTTGTTTCACAATCTCTATTGTATCTCTACCTTTTGACCTTTCATTCATGGTACTTCCCTGTCAAACTGTCTACAAAGAGCCACGATTTTTCTGTCAGCTTCCCTTTGCAGACATTGTCTTGCGTCACTCTTGGCAGACTTTGGATTCATTCATTACTGCAGCTGCAAGTAGGGGTTAGGCACTTAAGGTCAGGACACATTAGATGGCTTTTCAGTCTTAGCCTTCATTTAGAGAACCTTGGTGAGTCACAAACAGCGCTGATCAAAGCCATATGGGGCCTTAGGTGCCAAGGGGGTTTGTCCCTGCTTTGGGTTCACAGCGTACATCTCTTGAGTTACCAAAAAGGAGCCCCTCTATGTCCACAGTGCAGTCGAGGAGGGTGGGAGGATTGGGCAGAAAGGTCCAGAGCACACACCACTTGAGTTACATAAATAAAGTCCCTCTATGTATGTAGTGCACATTCTGAATTAAAAGAATTCAGTGACTGAGGGGCTTCAAACCTCGCGCCCCTCAGTGTCTCAAAGTGTGGTGTATTTGATCCCAGAGCATACACTTGAGTTATATGAATGGTGCCCCTCGGGATCCACAGCAGATGCCCTTTAGCTGTCATTAACGGCATCGTAGGCGGCCGCTTATGTTGCCTAATGCATTGACTGGCTCTGGTCAGAGACTGCATGCACCCTGCTCCCATGAAGGCCGTCGTCTAACCTGACACACCCAGCGACTCACTCCATCAAACCTGTGACTCACCCCAACACAGTTGAAAAGGTTTGATTTTTGTCTTTAGCTACAAGGTAAAGACTCTCTGTGCGCGCATGAGTGCTGACAACCAATGAAGGCTCACCAGAAGTACAATGCATAGAGTGTAGCAATGAGGAGTAAGACATAGAGAAACAGAAGCTCATTGGTCTACATCTCCTGTTTTACCAACCACAGCAGAATGCAAAAAAGAAATAAAAAGAATCAAGCTTGCAGATGAACTCATTACACCTGCTAACCCTTCTTACAGCACTGGCTCCGTCAGGCAGGATGCTATTGGATGTCAAAAAGAGGGGCGAGCAGAACTGTGCTGGAATTTCAGCATGCAGTCACCAAACTTGACATACTCAGCAATTCTTGTTAAAATTGATATGATCCGGGGATCAGAACAGTAAATCTGTCAGCAAATCTGGCATACCCTACATCTAGAAGTCACGTAATGTGACATCAGCTTCAGGGAAACATTTAATCCTTAAAACCTGATGCTGGGTTGCATTTACTGTAGCTTTTACTCCACAATTATGGTGCAAGGCTTTTATAATGCTTAAAGTACAAGAAGGGGCACTTACAGGGCAAAATCAAAATAACCAGAATGCGTAAACTTACAAATACAGAACAAAATCAGAGTTACCACTGAATGAGTTTGCCATTACATGAAGAAACTGGCACATGGTGAGTATTGCCTGCTGTTCACCATCACCATGCCACAAAAAAGACACAACACCACTGGAAGCTGTGCTGTGGAGAGCAACCAGGACTAGAGGGCATGACCTACTCTGAAGAAAATTGAAAGATTGGAGTTTGATCTGTTTAATTTGAAAACACAATGGGAGGCTTGAAACTTGTAAATACACCTTGGAAACTCAGTGGTCTCTTCATTATCTACATCTGGACAGAAGCCATTAAGAAGGCTAATAGGATGTTAGGTTAAATAACACAATATGCAGAGTAGGGAGGCTTAAGTTACTGCATGTAATACAACAGTGAGGTCTCACCTTGAGAACTGAGGTCTCTGTGTTACAATAAAGGCCAGAAGAGAACAGCAAGGCCAAATTCCAGGGCCATGAAGTATCAGCTATGAGAAGTGATTGAAGGAGCTGAACATTTTCAGTTTAATCAAATGTAGATTAAGAGGTGATATGATCAAAGTGTTTTCCTCATCCATCACTACAAAGTACAATATATGAAAACAAAAACATTTTTGGCTGGATTATGTGTGTTGCCATGTACACTGGCTCGCTACATACTAGTTTAAAAGCTAGTCATCTATTGACGTAACCGAACGGACCAGAGATGGAAAAAATGAATGCACACACATGTTCCAAAAACAAATACTCTTTATCTATCAAGTCAAGTCAAGTTGGGGAGCATGCACTGGTACAGTGCAACTCGGGATCCCGTTGGCAACCCCCCAGGCAGACACACGGTCCAGTCCTACCCTCCGGAAATGACCCTCCATCTGCCACAGCCAGATGTTACGTGGGCGACCCCTTGGCTTGGTCCAGCCACTCGGGTCCCCTACAATGAGGATCTTACGAGCAGGATCACCTTTAGGGAAATGCGCCACATGGCCATAGTGCTGTAACTGATGCAGGTAATATGCCTCATTTGGGACTCCATGAGCAACTGCTCATTCGACACAAAGTCAAACCGATGGTACCCTAGGATTTTCCGGAGAGACACAGTACCAAAGGAGTCCAGTCTTCATCTCAAGTCATTGGATAGTGTCCATGTCTCACAACCATATAGTAAGACAGGAAGCACCAGGACTCTAAAGACTTGGACCTTTATCCTTTTGCATAGATATCAGGAGCGCCACACACCCCTTTCCAGCGACCTCATGACCCCCCCATGCTCTCCCAATCCGTCTACTGACTTCACAGGAAGAGTCACCAGAGACGTGAATGTCATTGCCAAGGTAAGTAAACCTCTCGACAAGGTTGATACTCTCTCTGCAAACAGACACACTGCTGATGGCCGTGCCCAAGAGATCATTAAATGCACAGAGGTCTTTATCTATAGTGCCGAAAAATGCCAATTTTGGTGTCATGCACTCAAAACACATTTCTCTGCAATGACACAGAGTATTTACAACAAAGATAAATGAAGGCGAGTATGTACAGTATTTATAGTGGCTTTTGAATAAAATGTTCTCTTCTTCCTCTTTCTTCATGAAACACAAAATCAAGAGGACAAACAAAAAATGTTACCAAAGGCAAAAGTGAACAAATGGCCAAACTATCCATCCATCCATTATATTAGAAAAAAACAGTGGACCTGTATACAAAAGAATGCTTTTAAAAAAGACAGTAACACCCCCTCTCTATTTACCATCACCTTTTTTCCAATCAATAAAACCAGCCCGCCATTACCCAATCAGTGACACCGTTTTGACGTAGCCTTATTCTAGGTTGGAAGCTTCCCTGTTTCCCATTGTCTCTAGTCACACGTGTGCGTACCCAGCAAGCTCCGGCGCCTCTGGCTTCAGGCGACTTCCTGAATTCTCTTTACATTTCCTCTGCATGACTGGCTTATGTGCGTGTTTTATGCCAGTCCATTCCATGACTAATGTAACTAAATCAGACAACCTTCAGTCAGTATGGACCAAGAAATACAAAGGTTATTGGTGTGCTGGTAGTCAAAGGTTCAAATGGGAATGACAGGCCTCCTCACTTTGAATTTAACTGGCGGTGTGCCCCAATGCCCCTGTCACTGCTGTTTCTCTCCCATATCTCTCTATTATAATAAAAAAAAATCCTGGGACGAGACAAGACTTTTTAGCCTGGGATGAGACGTGACTTTTTCAGAGAGATACTTTCACGTCCCGCGAGACGAGACTTTGTGCCAAGAGATTTAACCACGCCCAGGGACGGAAATAAAAGACAAAGAGTAGATGACAAAGTAGAATGTTGTAAAGAATTCCAAAACATTGGTGCGATACACATGTGCAGATTAGAGATAACGAAAGTACAAAAATTCGAAAGTCTCAAAAAATGATAGTAAAGATCGCATTAGCGCAAACAAATGGAAATTATTACTCTGTGAAATAACGGAACAGCGAAAAGAGATCAAATATATTGTTCAGATTTAAAGTTTAAGTTGGAGACTTGTAGATCGTCTTATTCCTGTTGCCATCAGGGAAAAAAAAGTAGCATTTCTTCCCAATGAAGAGGCTTAACCACAAGAATTAAAAGATTTGGTGAAAGTAAAATCCATATATATGCTGTCACACTTGGGTTACAGAGTTGCACAGATACACAGGAGACTTTAAAGACAGAAACGTTATTCAGACACTTCAAACAAACATAAGTCTCTTTCAGGAGTGAATCGAGCTCCGTGTGTAGTCAGAGGGGACTGTTCCGTCTCTCAATTAAAAGAATAGAAAATCTTTCTCTTCATAGAGGCGCGCCTCAGAAGCAGGACCCCCAACAGGAGCAGAGGATGTCTGAGAGAGAAGAGAGACAAGGCAGTGCTGTACGGGCTTTTAAATGTCTGAAGCACTGCACGAGATTCAGATCACGCGGCACAGCAGCAGTAGCAAGCCAGCAGCTGATCAAGCAAAGAGGAGGTAAAATAAAACTGTATTTGTTTCCCATTTTATCACCGTTTAAGAGGGGATTTGGGAGTAGAGACTGTGTCTCCTTGGGATATGTTCAGCCCCCCTCTTCACAACATGAACAGCAGAAACGCAAAGTGGCTGACATGTAGCGCAGGCCCCCCTAGTAGCTAATTATAAAAGGAAAGAAGAGCTACGATTAGTTATAGTCTTTCACAATATGATCTCAGTGATACACACTGTATGTAGTCTTTGAAGGTAACAGCATTGATCATAATTTTAATGCTTCATTTTCATTCAGAATAGAGATAAGAAACTTTCAGATAGAATAGTCGTCTATGGAGAGTCATGGTGGGCAACATCAAATGATACCAAAAGCTTCCATGATAAAATCTTTGAAATAAAATATGAAACTGCAGTATGCAGCAAGGTCATCCAAAGGAATGATGGGTCAAAAGACAAGATAAATGTTGGGGTACCAGCACACAATGACTCAATAACAAACAAAAGGAGTCTCTCTAATTCTGTACAACAAAATAAGTGCCTCTCAAACTTACAGTCAAAAAGTGACGCCTCCTTCTGGGTGCCTGGGCTTTTATGGTCCTGGGACGGGAAGGGGCGGAGTCACTGGGAAGTTTCTTGGCAGTGAGGAGGCAAAGGAAGATGGAACAGAGGCAGAGCCCCCTCTCAGCCCATGATGGATTTACATACCTGTGGAAGGTGACCCTCCGATGCACATGCGTGACAGCAGGAAACCCCTTACAGACACAAAGTCTACACCAACTGTGTACAGATCGGGTACTGAACCAAAACCCCTTGGGCTGAGAGACAACTTTGCTAACTGTCAAACTGTCATTCTATATCGAAAAAAGAACATAAATTGGGAATTATGTGGTCGTTAAGTAACTAAATTCTTATGATATCATTTGAATCAAAAAGTTAAAAGAAAAACATCTGATATCATTTAAGGAGCCGTAGCTGTAACTTGTCTAATTAAATATATTAAATTCTTTCCTGCTGCCATGGAAACGTTAAACTTTCCCAAAGTACACTGGGAAAGATATTTGTCTGTTGAATATCATTTTGTAGAAAAGCAGACTTATCTTACTCAATCGGATGAATACTACTGCACTCTCCATAATTCAGTTATTAAAAGGATGTTTTATTTTATTTAAAATTAGAACAAATCCCTTTTTTTTTTTTTTTTTGTAAAGCTTTTTCAGAATTTGGCAGGAATTCACGAATGCCGTGCTAAAATAAACAAGCTGGGCATCTGCTAAGATATTTGATGCCACTGCTTGTATAAAGGAATATTGTACATTATGCTTTTGTTCACATACAATTGCTATCTGGATTGGTATGGAGGTAGGATGTGATTGAATAAGGACCGTAAATGTAGAGGATGTAGCATTCATTGAATCCTTGATTATTTTGTTTGCATCATTCATTGCAAAGTGAGTCATAAAATCAAAAAAAAAAAAAAAAATCCTTTGGCACTTGTGGCAGGAGTTAACTGCGCTCTTTGGAAGTGTCCTCTCTTAAGAGATTCCATTTGACCAGGATGTGCTTCCTCAATGTCATGTCATGGCACCAAAAAGTACTTCCAGGTCCGGCATGAAAGGAGATGCCTCACCTCACTCAGTGCGTCGCAGTCAGCAGAGAAGGAGGACAAAGCTCGCCTGGGGAGGTTTAAAGGAAGTAAAAGGAAAGAAGAACAGATTGAAAAAAACTGTCTTTAAAGTAAAAAAGTCGCTTGAACCCGAGACTTGTGTTTGTATAGTTGTGCCGAGGGTTTGGGGTTTCTGAGATGCTTTCTAGCGGCCAAATCTGACACAATACATAAAAGCCCACAGAGAGCATTACACCTTCTTCTGAGCCTACACTCGAATCGCGCTGTACAAAAACAAACTGAATTAAATGAATGAGATCCAGATGGCAGCAGACTACAAAGCATGGTGGTGGACTAGTACCCATCGCATCTTCTTACAGCATCTCCAACCAAAGGGCATGTAAGGAAACAGCAATAAAGAGAAGACAAATATTATCAGGACACACACAAGGCATGCATCCTGAGCTCAGTGAAAATAAGGGGCTTTTAGAGAGGGAAGTGAATACCTTAGAGACAGTCAGCTGCAAATACTGAAAGACCTGCCTCCAGCCTGCACTGGTCAATGTCCTCAGCTTGAATCGCCAGAACAAATCCCCATTTCAATTATAATATGATGCCAGGGGACCTTCAGAAAATATTGGCTGTAAATTGGTTTAATAATGATTATTTAATTTTAGGTAGACCAGGCTGATCACTACTGTTGTATCTCTTTACATATAATCTCTTTATAAATAAATAGAAATTGAATGTCTAGGATCACATATCTCACATCTGCTATGCACAATGGAACAATACATTAATATGAAAATATTAGATTATTATTTTAATTATATTAAAAGTATAACTTCAGAAAGACAAACATTGTGTGACAATGTACGTTCCTTTTCAGATGATTTATATAAACAATTCCTTTTTTTTAATTAGGCTTGCTGTGTGTGGCACTTTTATGTAACAAGATGACAAACAAGCAGTAAATCCTGGGTGGCTAAAAGATTAAAGGAAATGAAAGAAAAAAATACAAACATAATTCATCATTTTGAGGTGGTGACTGCTTTTGAGGCTTCTTTTGGGCTAAAGCTGCCATCTTGGAGGCACAAGGAGCCACAGCAGAGCGGTGCACTGCCTTGGGTCTTTGGATTGTTCCCATTTCCACAGATGAGGCAGTTGTTAGACTTCAAATATTTTTCTTAGTATGATTTAAACGAGCAAGTCCCAAGCTGAACTGACATGGGGAAAAACTCCACATGTATCATTCATTTTAAACTAAGAAAGTATCATAAGTGAAAAACACAAACCAGCAGCCCTAAAACTAAAATGCAAATACAAACCAAGTTAAAGGCAAGCAGCTGTTGAAACAACTCATGTTTTCTAAACAGTTACTTCTTTTAGATGCTCTAGAATATATTTTATCGCTTCTGGTGGCTCATCTAGAGCATGCCCAAGTTTTCTGTTTCGACAGCACATTCTTTTGTTTTCAACATGAAAAAATCCAGCTTGACATTGATCACATTGTTGATGTAACTTTGCAAAGTAGTGAGTGGTCTTCAAAGAAACGCTGATAGAAAGACGTAAAAGCAGAACTTTCATATGGTTAGAAGTTTCGACTATTTGATGATATTCTCAATTGTCGCCATTAATTTCTGTCTCTGGCATTCAGTATCCTGGACTTTGTCTTGCATGCCTATGAGCCATCATGTTTATCTTCTGTTTAACTGCATTATATTTAGGACTAGCAAAATACCCGCGCTTCGCAGCGGAGAAGTAGTGTGTTAAAGAAGCAATGAAAAAGAAAAGGAAACATTTTGAAAATAACGTAACATGATTGTCAATGTAATTGTTTTGTCACTGTTGTGAGTGATGAGTGTTGCTGTCATATATATATATATATATATATATATATATATATATATATATATATTTACACACACGCATAAACATATATATATACATATCTATACATATACACATATATATACACACACACATATATACATACATATATATATATCTACATATATACACATACATATACATACACACATACATACATACACACACATATATACACACAAATACATATATATATACATACACACACACATATATAAACATATATATACATATACATACATATCTACATATATACACACACAGCTATTTCGTATCAGTGCAAGACGCTGCTTGTTAAAACGGATAACTCCCGCTCTTACGTGCAAGTCTGCGTGGATATTATGAACTATCGTATTTGTTCAAGTTCTATTTAAATTTTAAATAGAAGGAATTTTTATTTAGTCGACAGAAATATCTTTGGTAGGAATGGTAAAAACAGACAGGAATATTATTCCTGAATAAATCAACTCAAACCTTAAACAACTTATAATATTTTGCTCTCCATAAAAATATATCCTGTCTAAATTATACAAGTTAGAAATAAAGTAAACGTTAAAAGAACAAACATTCAAATTTCTTTACTCTTATGTAATTTTATATAAAAAATAAACTTAGATTTTAAATATCCCAAAAGATTTTGCTCTCCATAAAAGTATATCCTGTCAAAATTATACAAATTCAAATATGAACATGCTGCATAACAAAACCTGGAAATATAAATAAAATGTGTTCCTTTCAGCAATAACAAATCAAATCATTCAGTTGTCTTTGCTCATATGTCATTTTAGAGCTGGACGCCTGGCATCTTTTTTTGGCAACAAGTTCGTTTATGTTTGGTGTGAGGTTCTGTGTTGTGGAGATTCTCAGGATGGACAGCAGGTGCTCATCAGTGAGGCGACTCCTGTGTGCTGTTTTGTTAGTCTTTATCACTGAGAAGAGCTTCTCACACAGATATGTGCTACCAAACATGCACAAGGTTCGAGCCGCATGTAGACGGACTTTTTTTGTTCTTCAAAGTCACCAAAGCGCCGTGCGCTCAGTTTATCAGCAAAGTGCGTATTTGGGAACACCGTAGTGACGACTTGGTTCAACATTACTTGGCAACAGGGAAAGTGGGGCAAGTTGCACTGGTGCATTTGTGTCTCCCATAAAAGCAGCTTCACTTGAAATCACTTTGTGATTGTGCACGGGTAAAAACGTCCGCTGAAGTGTCAGATTCTTATTTAATTCTTCTGCTTTCTGTATCTTCTGCATTGCATTCAGGTCTTTCAGGTTACCCTGATGTTTTGTCTCATAGTGCCGTCTTAGATTAAATTCTGTAATTACAGCCACATTAGCTCCACAAATGAGACACACGGGTTTAACGGCAATGTCAGTAAACATATACTCAGCCTCCCATCGGTTTTTAAAGGCTCTATTTTCAGAATCAACTTTTCTCTTCAGCATCGTGTGGGCTAGCTTCGCAATAACTTGCAGCATCATAAGCTAGACTTGATTAACGCGGTAAGTGTTCGGCAAGGCAGCTGAAGCGCTGCATTATGGGATCTGTAGTTTATTGTGTTACCAGCGCTTCATATACCCGGGCCATTAATAACAATAATACAGTATATAAAATGATCTCGCGGGCCGGATATAATTACATGCCGGGCCGGATGTGGCCCGTGGCCCTTGAGTTTGACTCATATGGACTAAATAGAACTTGAAAAGATATATTTTTTCATACATCGAGCCCGCGTGCTAATGTGGTTTTGCCTGCATGCCTCAATAAGTGACCCTCCCCTCGCTCTTACTTTTTTACCGTTCATCTAATGAATACACTGAGTATGGCTTTACCAAAACAATCATTGATTGCGAATAAAGTATTCATTATTCGAGTATGTAGATCGGGGTATATATATATACATATATATATACCCGCGTATCGCAGCGGAGACGTAGTGTGTTAAAGAAGCTATGAAAAAGATTTGTTTCTTACTGCATCAATAAACAGCTCGTCTTCTTCTTTATCTGAGACCTGACACACTGCATGCACGGGGTTTTTTTTTAACACTGTCTTCCTTTAGCGGGACATTCACTTTTTCCACCGTGTGCTTTGTTTCTGCAGTAGCTGCAGTTATGAATAATATGTTTGTATGTATCAGACGCTTCATATTTTTTTGCTGCCTTTTCAATTGTGTAATTCGGTTTTTGTTCAGCGCTCTTCGGAACTGTTGCTTTTTGTCTGTGCACTGCGTCAGTTCACGTGAGCCGCTCGGTGTACATGCATCGAAGGTTCCCAGCTGTGCTGCTGCCATGTCGTGCTATGTCCATGGCTGTATCTAATGCTACCGAAGTCCCGGTACTTAAAACTTTCTCTCGCAGTTTCGCTGAGTTTGTGCCAAACACCACCCTGACCATCTCATCTTCCTCTGCATAAGCACAGTCCTTCACCCGTGAATATTTACCCGTGGCAGTTTGCTATTGGATTGCCGCTGATGGATGGCCTTATATGGGCAGGCACTAAATTACAAACGCCAGCGGCAGCCTGTCTATGAACTTAATTTAAAGTGTAGGTTTACACTGTGCTTTGTTTCCGAAGTAGCAGAACTCATGAATATGGTAGTATGTCACTCGCTCGCTTCTTATTGTTTCGCTGCCTTCTCAATTATATAATGCATGTTTTCTTCAGCGCTTTTTGGGCCTCTTCCTGGTTTTCTACGTACTGGTGATTACGTGGGAGGCGTGATGATGTCAGACGAAACTCCGCCCCCACGGGTTTCAAGCTCATCTCCATTACAGTAAATGGAGAAAAACAGCTTCCAGTTATGACCATTACGCGTAGAATTTCGAAATGAAACCTGCCCAACTTTTGTAAGGAAGCTGTAAGGAATAAGCCTGCCAAATTTCAGCCTTCTACCTACACGGGAAGTTGGAGAATTAGTGATGAGTCAGTCAGTCAGTCAGTCAGTCAGTGAGGGCTTTGCCTTTTATTAGTATAGATTACTTCTTACTTGTCAGTGTGGTTGAGCGTCTTGTCTTTTTATTCTTTCTGTTCTTTGTCACTTAATCACCTTCCACAATTTGCTTGATGCTGAGCAGATGGCATTGCTCTTCTTTTTTTTCTGCCATCGTAGTAGTTATCATTTGGTCTTGCAATCACTCTGCACAGCCACAAATCACTTTGACATCCTTTATTTACTTTTAGTAAATTTCAATGTTTGATGATCAGTGAACACAATACTTGATTATGATGTCCGAACACATATGTACCATGTCCTCGGGGATGAGACCCCAGTTCGGCTAGTGCAAAACTTTGTGTATACTGATAGAATTGTCCCTCAGTGTGTCACATGCTTAGCAGATATTGCTGCTCTTCTTTTTCTTTCTGACATCATGGTAGTTATGACTTGCTTTCTCGATTACTTTTCCATAAACACACGACCACAGGTCACAGCCACAAGGTTGCTGCTACCTAAAATGTTAAATTTAGGATTAATTCTTGCTGGTCTGTGTGTTTCACAGACTTGTATTCTTATTCTTTCTCTTTCTTCATCACTTAATCACCTTCTGACACCCAGCACATATTACTGCTGTTCTATTTCTTTCTGCAATCATGGCAGGTATCATTTGGTTTCTCAATCACTTTGCCTTAAACACATGACCACAGGTCATGACTTGCATTTGCTGCTACCCAAAATTTTTTAAATTTCAGGAACATAGCAGGGCATGAGGCTAATGATCCTCTTTCATTTGATTCATGAATGAATCACTACCTGAGAATCAGCCTGACTGTTCTTGTTCATTTGATTCTTGAAGAAGTCACTACGCAGAAATCAGTCTAATGAATCTCGTTCATGTGACTCGCAAATGAATCATTAACTCAAAATCAATCTAATGATTCTTGTTCTTTTAATTTGCAAATCAATCAGTACCTGAGAATCAGCCTAACAATTTTTATTCATTTAATTTGCAAACAAATTATTACCTAAGAATCAATATGACAATTCTTATTCATTTGATCCATAAAGAATTAACTACCCAAAAATCAGTCTAATGTTTCCCGTTCATTTAATTAGTTAACAAATCTCTACTCAAGAATCAGTCTAACGCTTCTTGTTCATTTGATTTGTGAACGAATCACTAACTCAAAATCAGTCTAATGATTCTTGTTCATCTGATCCGTGAACAAATCAGTACCCGAGAATCATCCTAACAATTCTCATTCACCTGATTTGTGAACAAATTATTACCTGAGAATCAGTCTAACAATTCTTGTTCATTAGATCCGTGAAGAATTCACTACCCAAAAATCAGTCTGACATTTCTCATTCATTTGATTTGCAAATGAATCACTAACTTAAAATCAGTCTTATTGTTCTCATTCATTTGATTCATGAATGAATCACTACCTCAGAATCAGTTCTTGTTCATTTGATTCGTGAAGAAGTCACATTACCTTGTTCATGTGACTTGCAAATGAATCATTAACTCAAAATCACTCTAATGATTCTTGTTCTTTTAATTTGCAAATAAATCAGTACCTGAGAATCAGCCTAACAATTTTCATTCATTTGATTTGCGAACAAATTATTACCTGAGAATCAGTCTAACAATTCTTGTTCATTTCATTAGTGAACAAATCTCTACTCAAGAATCAGTCTAACGCTTTTCGTTCATTTGATTCGCGAATGAATTACTAACTCAAAATCAGTCAAATGATTCACGTTCATCTGATTCATGAACAAATCTCTACTCAAGAATTAATCTAAAGACTCTCATTCATTTGATTTGTGAACGAATCACTACCCGAAAATCAGTCTGACATTTCTCATTCATTTGATTCGCAGAATGAATCACTAAATCAAAATCAGTGTAATGATTCTTGTTCATCTGATTCATGAACGAATCAGTACCCGAGAATCACCCTAACAATTCTCATTCGCTTGAATAGCAAACAAATTGCTACTGGAGAATCAGTCTAACGTTTCTCGTTCATTTGATTTGTGAATTAATCATTACCCGAGAATCAGACTAACAATGTGCTATCATGCTTTGTGTATGGAATCATATTAAATATATAATTAACTACATTTAAATAAATATATAATTAATGAATTATATATAAATTAATAAATAATTATATTATTTATATACACACAAACATATACTGTATATAAAAACATTATTAAATTATTAGTGTCTCTTTAGCAGCAGTGGTCTAATTTGTAACACTTTTCATACATTATTTTTTTATCAATTCTGTTTGCATCTGCTGCTAAAAATTCAAATCAGTCTTGTGAAGTGAAGGCAGCAGATGCTTAGGTTTCTCACATTGCTAAAATAAACTCTCTCTACTAGATAATTGAGATAGTCTAACAAAAATACCACAAGATTTCAAAAACAGTTTCATCACATTAAACCACCACAATGCTGTTTCCTTTTAAAGCTAATTTGACAAATCATTAAGGTGCTAACCCTTTTGAGTATGCTGTGAAAAATAGGACATATATTTTATGTCAGGTCTGTTCAATAATTTAAGTTAATCAAAGTGACCAAAATTGTCCTAGCTCGGTAGCGTAGTGGGTAGTGCCGCCTGCCCTTATCATTTCAGAGCCCTGAGTTCAAATTCACTACTTGTCATTCTCTTTTTTGAGTTTGCATGCCTTGCCCGTGTCCACATATGTTTTTCGTTGTCTCCAAAGCCCGAGGATATCAGCATTAAGTTGATTGCTGTGTTGAATGATGTAATGGACAGGCACCAATTCCAGGGCTGGTTCCTGTTTTTGGCACCTAATCCTGCTGGGAAGGCCCTCCACATTCTTAAAAATAAAGGTATCTAAGGGGTTCTTCAAAGCAATGCCATAGGGGAACCATCCACATTAAGCTGCTAGGATTTCTCTCCAAAGAGTTCAATTTCATGTCAGCAGACCAGAAAATCTTCATCTTTATGCTCTCAGAGTCCTTTAAACTGTCAAATGCCTTTTGCTCAAAAGTAGCTTCCATCTAACCACTCAACCAGAAACCCCTGATTGATGGAGTGCTGCTGAGATGGTCAACCTTCTGACAGGTTCTCCCTTGGTAGCAGAAGGCTTCTGAAAATCTGTGATAGTGGCAGTTAAGTTCTAAATGGAATTACTGTGCATAGAAGGCCCCATAATTAACATTGTATGTTAGGACAAAAACCAAGCCAGGAAGTGCCAAAAACTTTTCTGTAGACCTCTGCGATCAAATTGTGGAGAGGCATTGATCAGGACAAGGAGGTAAAACCATTTTTAAAGCTTTCAGTGTTTCCAGGAGCAGAATGGCCTCAATCATTGTGAAATGGAAGCTGTTTGGAACCACCAGGACTTTCCTAGAGTTGTCTGTCTGGCCAAACTGATTTACCATGCAAGAAGAGAGTTGATCAGGAAGGTGACCAAGAACCCAATGGAGTTTCAGAACTCCTCTGCTGAGATGGGAGAACCTGTTGGAATGACAACCATTTCAGCAGCACTCTGTGAACAAGGTGTTTATGGTAGGGTGGCCTGAAAGAATTCACTCTTGAGTAAAAGGCATTTATTTGATAGTTTAAACAGCTCTGAGAGAATGAGAGAAAGGTTTCTCTGGTCTCATGAGACAAAAATTGAAGTCTTTGGGCAGAACTCCTCACTTCATGTCTGGTGAAGACCAGGAAGCGCTCATCACTGCTCATCAGCATGACAATGACCCAAAGCACAAAGCTGAGGCAACAATGGAGAGGCTTCAGGACAAGTTTCTGGCTGTCCTTGAGAGTGGCCCAGACTTGAACCCCATAGAACATTTGTGGAAATACCTGAAGATGGCAGTTTACAAACACTTCCAATTCAATCTAACAAAGCTTGAGAGGCTCTGCCAGGGATAAAGGGATAAACTGCCCAAATCCAGGCATGCAAAGCTTATAGGGAAGTCTGAAGGCTTTGCTGCCAAAGGGGCTTTTACAAAGTACTGAATTAAGGGACTGAATACTTATATGAATGAGAGACTTACAAGCCCTTATGAAATCATGTTTTCACTTTGTCATTATGGGTTACTGAATTTAGATTGATTAGCAAAACTGGCAAACGTTCCTGTTTAAAATTAAATCCGTAACACAATGAACTGGGCAGAAAGTGAAACGGTCTGAGCATTTTTGGAATCCACTGAACTGCAAAATAACTAATGACCACTTTTTTGAACAAATAAAATATAGACTGAACAAAAGCAAAGGCAGAATGAGTAAGATAGCATATCAACACTGTACGGAGTTCTGCTATGACACTTATTCCAGCAATAAAAAATAGTCATTGCACAAATCACTTTCTTTTTATTTTATCTAATGTTGAACTCCATATACTGTAATGATAAATTACATTTATCTGATTTTATAACTTGGGGAGGACAAGTTAATTCCCATTTATAATGTGATATAGATATATGATATATGGTGTGGATGGGAGGAGAAATGGGGTAGGAGTTATTCTGAAGGAACAGTATGTCAAGAGTGTTTTGGAGGTGAAAAGAGTGTCAGACAGAGTAATGATTTTGAAGCTGGAAATTGAAGGTGTGATGATAAATGTTGTTAGTGCATATGCACCGCAAGGGGTGTGCGATTAATGAGAAAGAAGATTTTTGGAGTGAGTTGGATGAAGTGATGAACAGTGTACCCAAGGGACAGAAAGTGGTGATTGGAGCGGATTTCAATAAGCATGTTGGTGAAAGGAACAGTGGAGATGAGGAGGTAATGAGTAGGTATGGTGTCAAGGAGAGGAATGAAGAAGGCCAGAGGTTAGTGAATTTTGCAAAAAGGATGGACATGGCTGTGGTGGACTGATGACATTGTGATCTGTAGCGATAGTAGGGAGCAGGTTGAGGAGACCCTGGAGAGGTGGAAATGTGCTCTAGAGAGGAGAGGAATGAAGGTCAGTATGAACAAGACATGTGTGTGAATGAGAGTGAGGTCAGTGGAATGGAGAGGATGCAGGGAGTAGAGTTGGCGAAGGTGGATGAGTTTAAATACTTGGGATCAACAGTTCAGAGTAATGGAGATTGTGGAAGAGAGGTGAAGAAGAGAGTGCATGCAGGGTGGAATGGGTGGAGAAGAGTGTCAGGAGTAATTGTGGCAGACGGGTATCAGCAAGAGTGAAAGGGAAGGTCTACAGGACGGCAGTGAGACCAGCTATGTTATATGGGTTGGAGACGGTGGCACTGACCAGAAAGCAGGAGACAGAGCTGGAGGTAGCAGAGTTAAAGATGCTAAGATTTGCATTGGGTGTGACGAAGATGGGTAGGATTAGAAACAAGTACATTAGAAGGTCAACTCAAGTTGGACAGTTGGGAGACAAAGTAAGACAGGCGAGATTGCGTTGGTTTGGACATGTGCAGAGGAGAGATGCTGCGTATATTAGGAGAAGGATGCTAAGGATAGAGCTGCCAGGGAAGAGGAAAAGAGGAAGGCCTAAGTGAAGGTTTATGGATGTGGTGAGAGAGGACATTCAGGTGATGGGTGTAACAGAACAAGATGCAGAGGACAGAAAGATATGGAAGAAGATGATCTGCTGTGGCAACCCCTAATGGGAGCAGCTGAAAGAAGAAGAAGAATGTGATATAGAAAACCACAGTCCTGAAAGCGGGTTTACTTTCTTTTTCTCATGCCTGATCTGAATAATGGCTTTTTTGAAGTGCTGGAATATGTAGCCAGCAACGTACATATTGGTTGCTTATGAAATTTCCAGCTAAATTCAAATTTCATACCTAATTTCAGCAAACAAATGGCCTCTTTCCATGCGCCATTTGAATACACTGTAAATGTCATTGAGGACGAATAGGAATCCCGGCCAGGATGGAGAATGATTTCTTCTTCAGCGGAAGGACAGAACCTGGCCAGAATGTCTTGTAGTCTTCATCCTGGCTGGGAATAATAAATAATGAATGGACTGGGTGAAGGTGAGTAACGAGAGCAGGTCATTCCCCCACACGCAGGGTAGGTAGGTAGGTCGGTCCCAGTCAGGATTGTATGGGAATTGAAATGCAGAAGTGCAGCCCTTTTGGGGCATTTGGGTGCCACCAGAGGACGCTGCCGGGGTTTTCCACATGACCTGGAAGTGTTTCCAGCATGCAGTGCAGTGCCACCAGAAGTATTCCAGGGATTGATTTAAAAAAGAGTTCGCCACTTGACTTCGGGGAGTCACAGTCAGGAGGCAGAGGGTGAAGCTCACCAGGAGGAGTCGAAGCAGAGGAAGACATTTATTTAGTATTATTGTGGTATCTGTGGCTGTGTGCACTGGAAAAGAGGTTGGTGAAAATAAAAATCTATTATTTTAAACCTGGAGTTGTAACAGTCCACTCTCAGAGCTGGTGAGTTTTTCAAGTGGGGCGACATGAGAAGTGACAAGCCAGTTTGCTACAGTTAAATCATTAACAGAAAGAATAAACTCCATGTCTGTCACCATGGCTACATAGCTTCAGCAGTGAGAAACGAATGCCCTAAAAGATAAAGGAGAAAGAACGCTGCATATTTTAATAGGAATAATGAATCTGACAGTGAATACTGGTACGTCTGTCACAATAATAAAAAATATTTCAGGCGCTATCTACAGTACAACACTCTATTTCAATTAAAGAAACTGTAGAAAACAAAAGCTTATCAAATACATCTAATATAGGAACTACTTTAATATGTTCTGTAATAAGACTGGATAATGTTTCATTTATTATTATGTAGTGAAGGGGATCCCAACCTGGGGTGCCTGGTGACCATTTTGGGGATGTGAAAAAGATGGAGGCTGCATCGGCAAAATTAAGTGAGGTGCGTTGTCCAACTTTATGGTGGTGAAATGGGTGTCTTACATTTGTAGGTTACGTATTAGTTAATCCTCCAGTTCTATGACATGTTGTGTGCTCACTAGTCACTTTTGTGCAGAATTCTCAGTAATCTCGTGGGTTCCTTGCTGCGGGTGTTGTGTCAGTAAAAGCGAAAAACTTTTTTTTTTTAAGAGAATGAAATTTGGACCTTGCAATGTACCGCAGAGAAGGCTATTGATTTCTGATAGAGAAACATCACTGATTTTGAGGTTTGATTGACATATTTGCCAGGGTGGGGGCAAAGGTAACCCTGTGAAGTGGTGTGCTATTCCCCAGTGTTAAGATAGGAAGTCTGCCAGGACCCATCATTGTTTCTGACCTCCCAACCAGGAAAGGCAACACTAAACCATGCCTGCTAGAATGCTCCTATGTTGCCCTCCTGCTAAATTGGCCTTCCAGCTGAGTAAAGGCCTCTCATCCACCCTTGCCAGGATGCCAGTCTTACTTGATCTTCTGTCATACTGGATTTCAAAGCTAGCTTCCTGGCAGAGACCATCCATTAAATCAGCATCCCAAAGAAATTGGTCTGCCTGCGATCCATTGCAATTTAGCCTGGGGCCATGAGATTAACCCAGTTTACAACATTAAATCACTGCTGGCAGTCCTGGCAGTAGTGCAGCAATTTTAAAGATGCAGCTCATCTGTTTTTGAACTGCAGTGCAGCTGTTATCGGGGGACAAAGCTCATCGACTGGGTTTTATTGATTAGCGGTGCACTGGCACCCATTGTTTAATGGGGGTCTCCAATCCCCTAATCCCTTTGATCGCCGATCAAGTGTCATGCTTTGCAGGATACCCCAATCAGATCATCAATCGAAGGTTCACAGGGGACACATTTACAAAATTATTTAATTTAATTAAATTATTTAAAGGTAAATTGCTCGATTTAGATTTAAATTGTTTGCAATGAGTCCAGTCCCACCCTCTGGAAATGACAATCTACAGTAGCCAGGTGTTACATGGGTGCCCCATTGGCCTGGTCCAGCCACTTGGGTGCTCAACAATGGATCATCAAGGAACCGTGCAACATGGTTGTAGTACCATAACTGACGCTCCCTCACAGTGCAGGTAATGTGCCTCATTTGGGGCTCCATGAGCAAGGATTATATAGAAGAAACACAGTAGCAAAGGAGTCCAGTCTTCGTCTCAGGTCACTGGATAGCGTCCATGTCTCGCAACCATATAGCAAGACAGGAAGCACCAGGACTCTAAAGACTTGGACCTTCATCCTTTTGCAGAGATATCGGGAGCGCCACACACCCCTTTCCATTGGTTGAGGATGAGCATAATTCCTTTTATCTGGCTTGAGTATGACTTTGTTTTATTTCACCCTTTTATTGTTTTCTAACCAAAGGCTCATTCAAAGAGCAAAGAAGAGATGCACGTTGGAATAATGAAAAGAGGCAGAAAGAGAAATCAGTGGATTAGATCTCAAACAAAGGTTGTTGTTGAGGCTGTGAAGAAGATAAAATGAAGATGGGCTGGTCATATAGCCAGAAAGTGGACATCAGATATTTTATAGTGGATGTCCAACAAAAAATTACCAGAAGAAAGGTGGATGAGATAAAGTATTTGCAGTCCTAAAGTGAGTGAGAAAAGCAGCTGACTGTGATGTCTGGAGTACATTATGGGAGAGGCCTTCATCCAGCAGTGTTGTTTATGACGTGGTAGCTGAAATATCAGCAGAAATTGAACATACCTCTCAGAAAGAATAATACCAAGTGTCACTCAGAACTTAACATATTAAAAATAAAGTGACCACATTCATAACAACTGCTTCATTAGATCATCCGTGTATCTCATTTTTAATACTTTAATGAAGCCAGAATTCATATTATCTAAGCTTTCAGCAAATGCCTCTAATCAATGTTACTTTTAATATTGTAACATGGGCCAGACTCAAAATATTTTGCTTCCATATCCGAGTCTATGCATGAAGTAATCCTCCAAATACCTGCCAGAAGACAACATGTGGCAGCGGGGGAGCAATGTTCTCATTGGCTGATCGCTCAGAGACTCTGAGGTTTGTCCTAATCTGGTAAGGCTGGTTGCTCTTCTGAGAGGTCAGTAATGTTACATGACCTAGATAATTCCCTCCGTACACACGAAAAAGCAGAGCAATTTGTCTTCAGATGGTCATTAATGCAATTGTCAGCTGCAACCCTAATAATTATGCAACATATTTTTGGATTATAGCAACAAAAATAATATGACCTGTATTATAACTCCTACATCTGTCTGCTTTAATATCCTGTTCTTATAGGGATGGACTATGAACAATTATATGCTGTGCATTTCCTTTATCTTAATGTTTCTAACAACATTAAAATGCAACAAAGAAATAGATGAATACCACTATTAGATTCCTTGCCTTTATAGAAGCCGCAAAAACTAAACACAAATGTTTTGGTCTTTTTTGAGGACAAGGAACAGTTGAGGAAAAAAAACATATAAACCAGGTTATGACAGAGATGTCATAGGTTTATGTTATAGGGAGGCACAGTGGCGCAGTGGGTAGCGCTGCTGCCTCACAGTTAGGAGACCTGGGTTCGCTTCCCGGGTCCTCCCTACACACAGTTTGCATGAAACCAGGTTTCCTCCCACATTGCATTGGTGATCCTAAAATTGTCCCTAGTGTGTGCTTGGTGTGTGGGTGTGTGTGCCCTTCAGTGGGCTGGCACCCTGTCCGGCATTTGTTCCTTCCTTGCGCCCTGTGTTGGCATATAGCGGGTTGGAGACTGACTGACTGTTATAGGTGAGGTGTGGTCCCTCTGTGACGCCCCTATAATAAAACACATGTCTACTTCTGACAACAGGTGTATTATACATACATAAATCCATTAGCCATGGGAAGAGGAAGTCGACCCAGTGGTCTCAGGGTCAGATGGGCACTGTATTGCTATTTGTCATTCAACCTGTTTTTTTCCTTCAATCCATCCAGACCTTCCCAATGCACCTACCAATTAAGGCACCTACAGCTCAGACAGGAAGCCATAACTCTAGAGATGTTGGATTTTCAGAATGCACAAGATCACCATAAGTGGTCCTTTGTTCTTGCACTGAGGTCAGGGACTCTTTTACTTTGGTCATGATGTTAAGTGATGTCAGTATAGGACAGGGAGATCAGTAAAGCTTACATATTAAGTTTACATTTTGCATACTCTAATTACATTTTCACTTTGGAGAATACAAATTCCCATTGTGTAAATTTAATGTCAGTTATTCTAACATTTCACTGTTGCTATTAATTTCACGCAAATATAGAACTGCTGTTGGTATTAATGTCTTTAATATCCCCGATTATGGCCTGTCTGAATATGACTATTTTATACTGCAGCAAATGTTTTGTGCACCTCATTCTTGATATGTGTTAACAGTTCTTGTGTCCTACAGTTGGTGATGTTGACTTATGATGTGCTTTTTTGCTGCAGTTACTGATGATAGATTATCCTGCTTGGTCTACCTGTATAATTGCAGGCCGATGACTCCAAATGACAAGGAATTAGGCACCCACAAGATGAGAAATTTTATTTAATTAATGTAATTAATAAGGTGTTCACAAAGGACTTTCATTTACAATACACTGAATACTTTTGCTGTCCCATTTAATATATTATAAAGCGATCTAAGGATGCGTGAGTGGCTCCTCCAATGAAAATGTTTTATGACCCTTGTAGCTCTTAAACACTTCTCGGCTGTTAAAAGGAAAAAAATATTTAATCAGCATGTTGGTGTCCTTGATTCTGTTCAGCATATGCAGCAAAATTCTGTTTAGATTATGATCATTTTTCACACAATATGTACAGTTTTAATTAAAATCCCAGCATTTTAGTTCATATCATGTATACAAGAAGTCTAATCAAATAAAATAGTGGCCATGAACAGAATTAAGACTTGCACCCTCCTATATAAAACTGTACATATTCAATAAAAGTACAATTTGTGTCAAGGTAATTTATAATATAAAATTAAAAAATTAAGATGCTCCAGTCACTGAAACTGTTTAATCAAATCTCTGGCCAAATGCTTTTTTAATAAAGTTTTGTTGTCAATACTAAGATGAGATGTGTTCTGGCATCTGGCTTGTCACTCAGAATTTTTAAAATTGAATATATGCTGCTGCCATTGCCGACCTGAGCATCGGCTCGTCCTCAACTGACTTTTGCACCATCTATGAAGTTGAGAGATGTTACAGTGGGAGCAAAGAGGGTGTGCAGGCTACATTATCTGGGAATGTTAGAAATTCTGAGGAATATGAAATATTACTGTGCTCAGCTGGTAGCACTGCTCCCTTACACCTTATTGGAGCTCATCTGACAATGGGAAGGCCAAACATCTGGTGGAATGGTGGAAAGGATTTAGATGTGGCCTGTCTCCATATAATGAGGAATGTTCAATTGATTTAAAATAAGTTGAATGAACTGTCAAACCTCACGGCGAGTCACAGCAAATGGCATTTTGAATCCTACGGAAAACTGGCTTTAACTTCTTATTTCAGATGCTATGCTAATGCTGAATAGGTTTCATGTGATCAGAGAGAGTGGAAAAGGAAGGAAAGGAACTGGACATCTATGTGAATGACCAATGGTGAAAAGGCAAACACATTAGATTTAGAACTACAATGAGTGCTCCAGATAGTAAAATACTGACTGAATTCATCTACATTATTGCCTAGGAAGATAAGTTAGATCACACTTGTTAACTTAACTCACTTACTCCTCAGCAAAAATGATTCTCTCTCTTACTAACACTCTAATGATGAATCATTCTGACCCCAGAATGCTGGTGACTTCAACCAGCGTAACTTTGACAGGAACAAACCTCTATCAGCATGACACAACAAGCTGGATCTGCTCTACCTCAATGTTAATACCTCTACATGTAAACCTGTGGCACAACTGGACAGATCTGACCACACCTTACTGCCAGTACAAGCCTGCTATCAGACGGCAGCAGCTCTCTTATGATCTAAGACAGACGTTCTTGTGTGTGTTTGGGGGGGTTGTGGTTTGTTATATGTTTTTCCTTTAACTTCAGTAAAGTTATTTTTTTCCTTTTAGGACAAATAAAGTATGATCTATCTATCTATCTATCTATCTATCTATCTATCTATCTATCTATC
>JANRMT010062840.1:30146512-30217153 GCA_026402145.1 Polypterus bichir lapradei
ATCTATCTATCTATCTATCTATCTATCTATCTATCTCAGGCAGGCAATTTGGTGTACTATTTAAGGCCTTGGACTTCAAACCCTGAGGTTGTGTGTTCATATCCCACTACTGACACTGTGTGACCCTGAGCAAGTCAAAAGAAATTGTATCTTAAGTGTTGTAAGTAACCTTGGATAAAGGCTTCAGTCAAACAAGTAAATGTAAATATATCAATCTTTCTCTGGGGTGAATACCACTTTGACAGCATCTGCCACAACACTCATACCAAACATTGCAGGGCACATTCATTCACACACCCACACAAACTCAGAATGTGTTATGATTCTCTCTTTGGTGGTTCAGTTTAGATGGATTTTTCTCTCTTTCCTTGTGTATTTTTTATAGTTATAATATTTTATTGTTATTACGCGTGTGTCTTTGCAGCACTATTGTGTTGGTAGTTTTTCTGGTGGGTATTGTGATTATGCTGTGTTGTTTTTATGGCCATGGTCATATTGTTCGTATCCATGGCTGAGTGTTAAGGTGAATTTTTGCCACCCTCAGCCTGATACAGTATATCCTTACTACTCATGACACAATACACGTAATCCACATACTACACATATTGCTATTCATTACTTCAGGATACAATCTGTGGAGTACTGGGCAAAATAATAAATAATATATTTTTGGAATGCATTTTTGTCTACCTTGGCACATTTAAGTTCTGTCCTGCAAGTTAAAAGGCGCCTGCCTCTTTAAACAAAACACACATCAAAAAATCAACATGGAGTCCCAGCAGCACCTCTCCTTAGTGAACTGCTGAATACTAGCACCTTTTCATGTGGACACCCCTCGTCGTTATGATCTTTGATCAAATGTTAATGTATCCTGGTGCTCAACCGCCCCTCTCCATGCCCTCTGACAGACTTTCAGAGGCTCAGGATGACTCCAAATGACAAGGAATCAGGCACCCACAAGATGAGAAATTTACTTTAACAAATGTAATTATTAAGGTGTTCACAAAGGAAGTTTCTCCTTGCTGGCACCTTTTCTTAGCGTACCAGTGAGCAATGGAACCTCTTCACGATTCTCCATGGGGACATTTCCCCCTCTCCACTCTTTGATTGAGTGCTGAGGCACACACAGGGTACGCCAGCATAAGAAAGGTACCACCAGTAATTTTGTTCCATTTCTAGCACAGAGATGTTGTATATATGAGTGACAACTTAATTAACTTTACAAAATGAAATAATCTCTATGTACATAATGCAATATGTAAAGTTCAGGACCATGAACACAGATATCTTGCACTAATATGTAGCTTCAAAATGCACATCATTTTGATTCTTGGATGCTCTGTGACGATGCGGGTTCGGTTCCATGCTCCCATCCGCTGTTCGGGAGCCCTTGAACCCAACACCGTCGATAATGTCACCAAAATGAGCTAGACAGTGGAGGCAACAACATAGCAAGGGGATGGTTCAAAAAGTGCTAAAGTGCTTTTATTAAAACAGTCAACAAAAAGTGTTCAAATAAAGTGCAGTGATTTCAAAACTCTTCATTAAATAAATAATCCGATAAAAGAAACGTGGAGGTTAAAAACACTACAAAAAAAACAATCCTTTAAAACGAGGTTAAAAACGTTCTTTAGGAAGCAGTCTTAAAAACAAATGACAAGCCCGGTGTCTTCTTTTAACTGGTGACTCGCCTGCCTCTCTCTGTCCAGGCTTCGCAACAGGGGAGCCACTCTACCTGTAGCTGACCTTCTTTCCACTACTGATCTGGTGGCGTCCCGATCCCTGGCTTCAGTTCCGCTCGGCCACTCTACACTACACTAAGTTTAACACAGTACTTCTCCGCTGCGAAGCGCGGGTATTTTGTTATATATATATATATATATATATATATATATATATATATATATATATAGATATAGATATAGATAGATATAGATATGGGAACAACCCTCATATCAATGACAAAACAATTACATTAATAATCATGTTACGTTATTTTTTAAATTTTTCCTTTTCTTTTTCATACCTTCTTTAACACACTACTTCTCCGCTGCGAAGCGCGGGTATTCTGCTAGTATTACATATTTGTGAGTGGCAAAAGTATGTGAACCTCTAGGATTAGCAGTTAGTTTGAAGGTGAAATTCGAGTCAGGTGTTTTCAATCAATGGGATGACAAGCAGGTGTGAGTGGGCATCCTGTGTTATTTAAAGAACGGGGATCTATCAAAGTCTGCTCTTCACAACACGTCAGTGGAAGTGTATCATGGCACGAATAAAGGAGATTTCTGAGGACCTCAGAAAAAGAGTTGTTGATGCTCATCAGGCTGGAAAAGGTTACAAAACATCTCTAAAGAGTTTGGACTCCACCAATCCACAGTCAGACAGATTGTGTACAAATGGAGGAAATTCAAGACCATTGCTACCCTCCCCAGGAGTGGTCGACCAACAAAGATCACTCCAAGAGCAAAGCGTGTAATAGTCAGTGAGGTTACAAAGGACCCCAAGGTAACTTCTAAGCAACTGAAGGCCTCTCTCACATTGGCTAATGTTCATGTTCATGAGTCCACCATCAGGAGAACACTGAACAACAATGGTGTGCGTGGCAGGGTTGCAAGGAGAAAGCCACTGCTCTCCAAAAAAAATTGCTGCTCGTCTGCAGTTTGCTAAAGATCACGTGGACAAACCAGAAGGCTATTGGAAGAATGTTTTGTGGACGGATGAGACCAAAACGTTATGTTTGGAGAAAGGAAAACACTGCATTCCAGCATAAGAACCTTATCCCATCTGTGAAACATGGTGGTGGTAGTATCATGGTTTGGGCCTGTTTTGCTGCATCTGAGCCAGGACGGCTTGCCTTCATTGATGGAACAATGAATTCTGAATTATATCAGAGAATTCTAAAGGAAAATGTCAGGACATCTGTCCATGAACTGAATCTCAAGAGAAGGTGGGTCATGCAGCAAGACAATGACCCTAAGCACACAAGTCGTTCTACCAAAAAATGGTTAAAGAAGAATAAAGTTAATGTTTTGGAATGGCCAAGTCAAAGTCCTGACCTTAATCCAATCAAAATGTTGTGGAAGGACCTGAAGCGAGCAGTTAATATGAGGAAACCCGCCAACATCCCAGAGTTGAAGCTGTTCTGTACGGAGGAATGGGCTCAAATTCCTCCAAGCCGGTGTGCAGGAATGATCAAAAGTTATTGGAAATGTTTAGTTGCAGTTATTGCTGCAAAGGGGAGTCACACCAGATACTGAAAGCAAATGTTCACATACTTTTGACACTCACAAATATGTAATATTCGATCATTTTCCTTAATAAATAAATGACCAAGTATAATATTTTAGTATCATTTGTTTAACTGATTTCTTTTTATCTACTTTTAGGACTTGAGTGAAAATCTGATATGTGTTAGGTCATATTTATGCAGAAATATAGAAAATTCTAAAGGGTTCACAAACTGTCAAGCACCACTGTACCAGCCCTGTTTTTACCAATGCCGTTAATTTGCTGGCACTACCGAGTACCATTTTCAGTATTTAAGATGGCAGTACAGCAATTCTGTTATCCAAAGTTTGGATAATAATTCCATAAAAACAAATCTTAGTTGGTTAGTGAGTAGACAGAGAAAGGTTATTAAACTTGTTTTGAGCTCTTTGCTTTGTTCTTTTTCACTCCAACATCGACTTATCATTTTTTTGGTTTGGCACTTCTTTTGTCTTTTGACTGCCTGGTTCTGCAACAGCTCCTTTATAAACATTCATCTCCTGGTGATATGTTTTGCCATTGCCTTTCCCCATCTTTTGTTTCGCTCATGAGACCATTCTGCAGTTGGACCAGTTTAGAGCTGCTGTTCAATCTAAGATCTTTGGGATGGGGACGGAACACTGGAGTTCAAAGAAACAGATATGGGGTTAGTACTCTACACTAACCAGACCAGGATTCCCAGCCTGCACAGTCTCACAGACCTATAGGGCAGCAGCACTAAACACTGCACACACCAAAACATTCATAAACATCTAGATATTGCATATCATTTCATCAAACAATGGAAATGGGTTGAAGCGCTGTTACACTTAGAAAGTGTGAACGGCCATTTTGTACATAATTGTTTTTAGTTCAGCATGCCGTACTGTAGTATAAAACATTTGCATCAAGCTGTCAGAAACAGATTGCCATATTTCAAGAGGAATAATATGGTACTGTAAATTAGATCTGCAATTCTGAGGCCAGCTTAACAGTTGATCTCTGATGGCTCATGAGACGTAAAAGAGATTCTCATTTATGTTTCAATTAAGAATCAAGTTTGTCACAGATGTTTCTCCTAAAATTTCTTAAGAGAAATGGCTTTAGACAAAAAGGAGATACAACTGAGGTAGAAGCAGTCAAAATTGAGAATTTGGTTTGAAAAGTGTGTTCTATATTTTGTGAGATCTCTTTCTAGCCTTGTTTTAATCTCTTTCCTGACTTCATATTTTTTACTGGACTGATGCCTTTATTCAAGACAACTTTTGAGACATGATTAATTACATTTACTTTGTTTTTTTGTTTTTTTTTTTTTGCAATTGGAAAATAGGTAGGTGAAGTGATTTCCATTTGGTCACTCATGGCGTCAGTAGTGGGATTTGCAACCACAACCTCAGGGTTTGAAGTCCAAAGCTTAAACCGCAATCCTACACTACTAAACTCTTTGAAGACTTTATTTTTTTCCTTCCTAATACAATTATTCAGAAGCAAGGACCACAGTTTTGTAATCACAGTAAAGTGTTGTATTACCACAAACAACCATCCATACTTTTCACCAGATATCACTGAACACACAGTACAAATACTTGAAAATTACAAAACAATGTCAAGACGCCATTTGGATGATCTGACCCGACTGTGTGACTTTTCCAAGGTCTCTGCTGAAACTCAAGAGGAGACCCTTGTGAGAATATAGGAGTATTTCTTCTCAGGAGAAAAATTTGAGAAGCGTGAGACAAAATAAAACGTCTCCATTTTATCTCTTTTCTTATCTCATTGTTCTCTAGGAGGAACCAAAAACATATTAAGGAGATCTCTTTTATGATTCTTTTTATTCCTATGGGAGGAAATTGGAGCCTGCTGGTAACAGGCAATTTGGTGGGAAAGTGAGGCCAAATGAGGGACAATCTATACAATTACGTAAATAAAATCTCTAAATAAATAAATTAATATGTACGCCACAACTGTCAAAAATAAGACATTTCTTGAAAAATTACATGCAAATTTGCTCATTAACTTGCCGTCAATGTTTTTCCTCTATCATGTTGATTTGGTACGTTCGGCTGCTAGATTGCCCTTAATTATACAAGAGTACAACATAAACAGTCAAGGCGACAGGATTTCCAGGGACACTCTTAGTATTAAATGAAATAGTCTGGTGGTCTTACTTCAGTTTGAAGCTTGTTTTGCTTCTTCATTTTATAGGATTTTTTGTCTAGGTGTCACTCATTTTGCTTGACTCTTATTATTGCTCAATTTTCTTTTTCCTTTAGAGCTTTTATTGCCTTTGCTTGTACACAATTCTGCATGACGATTACCAGTCTGTCTTTATGTCTGAAATGGATCGGCTTTCCCTGATTACTGCAGAGCCCAGCAAATCCTAAAACGTACGATTTAGTAGAGAGCAGCACACAAACCTGAGAATTACTCCCATTAGTGAAGCTGACCTGTGTTTACTTGACCTGCATTTTAGCAGTATGACAACTATAACAACAATTAGTGGGCTTCCACGCAAGAAGAATTAACTCCCACCAGATTAGCAGAGACTTAGCTATGCAGGTCCCACATAATGTTCTACGAGTACAAGGAGAAAAGTGTTGAGCTCACCCAAGGAGAATTACATTTGTGGGCAGTGCGTGACACAAGGGTAAAGTGGAGCAGGCCATGGGTGTAGGGATCCTTCCGCAGATCCTTCAGAACTTCAGTAAGACAGAAATTTACATTTGGCTTCAGCACTGAAGGCAAAGACTGTCAGTGCACCCTACTGGTAGCCACTGGGAGAGCACCACATTCATGTAAGGTTTATCTGATGACCGCATCATGCACTTTTGTAAAGGAACATCAGGGAGGTCCTTCTAAACACTATTGCTGCTCAATATGGTGGACTAAAGAGCAGACTGAAAATCTCTCTCTATTGGCCTGTTTTTAATGGAAGTATGAGAAGCAAAAACAAAAACACCACCCAGGACTGCCGGTGTGAGTGAAAACAAGGTAAGTCTGTAGGATTAAAATGATGGCTTCCGTTAGGGGATTGTTTATATATACGAAAGTGATCCTTGATGATGTAAGAGACGTTCAATGGGAATTCAAAAATGGAAATGTAGGTCTGAAGTTCAGCAGAGTCTAATCTGGTATTTACCTCCAGGCAAAAGAACTGCTAGGAACTTGCTAGCCTGTTTTAAAGGCTGCTCTGCTCATCTTTATCCTGCTGAATACTGAAGACAGCATGCCATTAAAGTATTTATAATCTACTTATACCTAACTTTAGTATTCCTGTTCTGTAAACTGGTGCAGCGTGTGAGCAATGGAGAAGGGGCCTTGCCACACTTCGTAGCCCTGAAATAATAAAGTCTTGGCGGCCTGTCGTTTAAAATATGTACTGGCAATCGGGGATTCAGTCAGTTTCTTTTATGTACAAGTAGTTCATTTCAGAAAGTGAATCAAAATAAGAGATGAATAAAGTAAGGTGAAATACAACATTACTGAATACATGATACATTTTAACTAATGTTGAAGAATTCACACAAGTATTGATCATTGATAGTGCAGTACTTATATTTTTTTGATGTAAAGATTTTGTTGCTGGCTCTAATTTATACATTTGTCTTTGTTTTATGAATGTTGTTCCTCATTACTGTCTCGTTTTCTCATTTATTTGATGCTATTTTGCTGATGCATTGTCATGTTCCTGTTCGCATTGTCGCATGATATCATCATCACCATTGCTATGAATATGGCGGCGCGGAGATTTGAGATCTCTTACTGGACATTCTATACAACTAAAAACTTTAGAGGCAGTTAGCATCTTTATGAGAGACAGTGGTCAAAAACTAAAAATGACCAGAAGATGCAAACATCAAAGTACGCACCAAGGTTATATCCGGGAATCAGAAAGAACCTTTTGTCAGAGTTGAAACACAAGAAGAGATTTGATACAAGGGCTTCAGAACAAAAGTTTTAGTTTGTCACTAAGTAAAATCTGGCTATCTGTCAAGATTGGACACCCCAGAATTAATGGAACATAACATCGCTTGTCTGACGTCACTAACAAGTGCGTCCAGGGAATTTTTATACAGGTTTCCATGGCAATGGTCAAAATAATGTCCTTAGAATATGGACGAAAAGGAAATGGCGTCTCAGTAAAACTTAAACAAAAATTCCACTTTGTCAGGAGGCAAAAAACACAAAAGCAGTCTTAAGATTCAGATTCTCTGTAGATTAGCGATCAACTCGTAGCTTGTTGTCGTTATTCTGTGCCATCTTCAAAACACTGCAATATGTATATAAATGTTCTAAATAATTGCTTGAACAAGTGAAAAAATGTATAAGTATGTGAGATAATAATACTTTAGCAAGAAAACGCTAGCATTAGGATTTTCGTTTTGACTGCAGTTCTGTTCTGCAGCTCTGATTTTCTTTCTCTTTGCGGTTTGGTTTTGTTCATTTGCTTCTCTTCTTGGCTTTGACTTTGGCTTATCTTTGACCTCCTCTTTTGGCTGCTTTATTATCTCCTGGTCTCCCTTTGCTTCCAGTAATCCCCAGCCATACTACTGTAACAATTCGTACCGCGCGCTAACACGAGCCGATTGCTACCGCTAATCTGTAATGGCAGATGATAAAAGGATAGGCCAATATCACACCCCAAACAATTTCCCGTACACCCTTTATTCTACCCGGTTCAGTCCCTTAATGCCAATAATTTATAGCCCACAAAACACCAATAGTCAATATCTATCATCAAATAACGAGTATATTACATACAATGAAAAAAGAATACAATCCCTTACACATGCACCACCCCCCGCCACCCTAAATAACCCTTATTCTGTAGCGCCACGAATATATACATATATTTACACAATAACAATATTAATTCCCCCAGTTCCCCTTCAAGAGATGATAAATAGATCCACAAATGTCCATTGTTCTGTCCCGCAACCACCGGCAGGCCAAACGAGGTGTCCTGAAAATTGCGGACTACTAGCACAATCACCTCTTCGTCATAAAAGACATGCAGTCAGTCTTGCGCCATGATACAATATAATAAATCTTTTGAAATTGCTTACCCTAGTCCGTAGAAATTAGTGGAACGTTTGATTCCCCAATCAAAAGAATACCTTCCACCTTCTGCCAGGACTGTAGGAGCTCCTAGACTTCTTGTATGGCCAGTGCAGTAACTGATCTGCTTTTTTTCTCTCCGATTCTCCTTTTTTTCCTTCTTCTCCTCTTTTTTTTTCCTTCTCCCTTTAAAACGGCGTGCTTTATGCAAATGACTCCCGAAAGAAAACAGTAAAACTGGAAGTTCCACCTCTGGGGCACCACTGTCAATCTCCGGATGTAAGCATCTTCCCCACAACACCCGATCGACAGCAGAAAACATATTATATTTATGTGGCAGCGCTACACTACTGTGTCCATAACATGTGAATGTGTTGAATATGCTAGGACCATCAGGCACATAGAAATAAAAATAGCAACTCTGCTGGTTTAAAAATGAGGGACTGTATGCATGCAATTAAAAGGAAGGCCAAAAGAAAAGGTTCTAGAAAATCTAATCCTGAAAAGGACCTTGCATGGCAGGCTTATAAAGAGTTGAAACTCCTGACTCTGGGCATGCAGCATGGGCACCCACCAATTGTAACTAACAGTTATGATCACATACTGCAGAAGTAAAGTAAAAAGGAAAATCAGACACATTTTTTAAAGGTTAGCAGCTGTACAAAAATAAAAAGGTTCTCAAAACACAAGAAAGTAACATGCTGACAAATTAAATTAAACATTAAACAAAACTACTAAAACAGAACCTTCAATAAGGGAGTTTACCTTTTCCAAAAATAGTCAAGAAACCAGCACTATGGTCCCAGATAGATGGCTCCTTTGTTATCATAACGCCCACAGAGCAACATGGCCATATGAAATTACAGCCCTACAGCCATCATGGACCCCCTTCACTTCTAGAATATTGCAAGCCATCACAACCAAAGAAAAATAAATGACAGAAATTCACAAAAAGTACAAATGCTCTGTTAGTCAGCTAACATGCCTGACATGGCACAGATGGACACAGGAGACATTCAGAGAATAAAGAGCTGCTGAGAGTAGGGGCCACAGAGCTAAAGGAGCACTCACCGAGAGGTGCATAAAGAGTCTTTAAAATAACGAGAAGGCCACCGGTAGAAGTTTTTAGATGTCTAAGAAGACCAGCATCAGTAATATCTAAAAGGTTTTAGCTTCGTCCAATTTTTAAACTGGGATTTTCAATTCCTATCTATAAAGATTTACAGCAGACTACACATATTGCTTAGCGTCAGAAGAAAGCTGGTAGATTCTGTTTAACAGATTTAAGCACAGAGACAGGAAATAAAATTCAAGGAAATTCATTTTTGTTTTAGAAGTTTACTGTCCATGCTAGTGTTTACCAATCATTTTTTTATCATAAACCTTTTCTGTTGGATATGCACATTTTGTCAGCCAACTTCAAACTATCAACTTCAGAAGCAAACCCAAAGTTAATCGAAATGCACAAAGAAGGAGGATAAACAAAAAACATCTGAATAAAACATTAATATGGACTTTATCTGGAGAGACAATGAACTACAACAGCTTTTAAAGGTTATAGACGAGCATAAAGAATATAGACGGGGGGAGTCATGCCAAAATCAATGAAACAAAATATAGAAATGTTTGAAGACATATTTCACATGAAGAGATGCTAGGGAAGGACTATCCCACAGTAGAGATGGGCTCCCAAAATTGAAGTCAGAACCTTATCACATGACAAGGTGCTCTGCTTTCCCCATCCACACTACTTTGTATGACCCGGCATTTTGAAATGCGAGCATTTGGAGATGCATCCTTACTTAAAAAGGTAAGTCTAGCGTTTGAAAATGCCATGTCAGTGTCAAAACAAAATTCATGTTTATTCTTGTTAGTATAGACAATATCCAAGACAAGCAAGCACTAACAAATGCATCAGGGTTTTTTATTGAAAAATTCCCAAATATTCCCAAGGCTTACTCTTTGCGTTCTTCTCTTTTTGTCCATGCCTCCCTTATATACAGTTTTGTGCAATAAATTTGGACTTTTGTGCTACAAGAGTAACCCTATAGAGTACAAATATAAAAAATGTCTTCCCTCTATAATAAACCATTCCACCCATAGCAGTCCCCTAAAGCGTGTACTGTACCTGTATACTGTATTCTTTGCAGAAAGCAAAATATTCTTAGTCATTGGGCTCACCCACCATTACTCAAGCAGCAACAGTAAAGTTTAACTGCATCATATAAATCCTATTGCTTGCCCACTGACTGGCATTAAATAAATCAAACAAAAAGCAATCAATACATTTTTACCATTAGGTGTACATTAAAAAAGAGAGCAGCCCGGGGAGATCCCTGGAAGTGCAGCTAGGCATAGAAAGCACTCACTGAGTTAACCATTTTCTCCCCCTCTCAGTAATGCATTCAAAAAAAAGAGCAAATAAAACTCTTCAGATCTTCACGTCACATTTCAGAAGTGATGAAATGACGATTAATGATTCAAGTGCTTAATATTTCATCCAGCTTAGCGCTGTCGAAGATATAAAAGACAGTGTGTACTGTAGCATAGTCTGACCTCTAGCACACCTTCACTGTCAGTTTTCATAAAGTCTGTCTTCAGAAGGCTGAAATCTGGGAAAAGGCCGATTAGTTACTTTATGAGATGCTGATGTGAATTTGAATGCACTAAACAATTTCCACCTATCATAGAACAAAAAAAAATAATAACAAAAAGGACAACTTAAAATCAAGTGTACTTTTTGGAATAAATTAAATATAAGAAAAAGAAACTTTTCTTTACCTTTTGAAGTAAATGCCATCCGGAAAATTTTGTCACTAAGGAGTACAGTTCTCCTCCAAATGCATCTGCCCACAGCTTCACCCTATAAATTAAGACAGCAAATACAATAAACTTTGAAATCTTTAGCTCATCCACTATATAAATAACCACTTTCAATTTTGAATTGGCACTTCAATAGCTTCTGAGGTTTTCCATCTTGATGGTTGAAGAGTTATAGGGCGGCACGGTGGCGCAGTGGTAGCGCTGCTGCTTCGCAGTAAGGAGACGTGGGTTTGCTTCCCGGGTCCTCCCTGTGTGGAGTTTGCATGTTCTCCCCGTGTCTGCGTGGGTTTCCTCCCACAGTCCAAAGACATGCAGGTTAGATGCATTGGTGATTCTGAATTGTCCCGTGTGTGTGTGGACACCGGCAAGCGGTGTCCTGCAGTAGGCTGGTACTCTGTTTGGGATTTGTTCCTGCCTTGTGCCCTGTGCTGGCTGGGACTGGCTCCAGCAGACCCCTGTGTTAGGGTTGGACACTGACTGGTTGAAGAGTTATAGGGTGGCTTACTCAGTAACCAAAGTGCTCTTTTACCCACAGTACCTGCGTCTACCTCAGTTAGGTACACATGCTTTGGTGCATCTTTTCAGTTGTGCGGTTGTGTAAAAGTCTCGGATTTATTGATTTCTTTACCCTTCACAACTCTTTCAAAGTTAAATGATTAAATCATACATACATCCATCCTTCCATTTTCTTAAGTACATATCTGTTCCAGGTTTGAATGGAGCCTACTACAGCAGCATGTAGCCCAAGGCAGGCGCCAACACTGCAAGGGACTCCATTAAATCAATGGCCAGACATGCACAGTCAGACCAGGGTGATTGAAAGTCACACAGTCACCTACCTTACAGACTTTTAGGTGGAAATTGAAAAACCGACACAGACAAAATAGTGATGAATGAGATGATAAGTGCAAGACTGAAGTCACAGTGGGTCACGAATGGGGCTCCACCACTGCAAAGCTAAATGCACCAACAATGGATGCCTTTGTTCAACACAATAGACCAAAGTTATGGTAAACTAAATAAGTGCAAAGTGCACACAAGGTCATTATAAATTGTTGTTAACAATAATAACAATAATAAATATCTTAATCAGGTGCTTTGAGGCAAATGCACAATTAAAAATATGTGACTGTAAAGAATAAATTAAAGAACACAATCGTCTCTGTAACTATGTACATGATATCACCTGAACGTAATACATTAATTTTCAAAATTTAACGATTGACGTGATATTGAGAACTTTTCTATTTACAGAACTGAAGAAACAGGGACACCCGAGGAAGATGGGTTTGGTGAGGGTGGCTCTAGATACTGTGAAAGTGCATCTAAAATGACACACATGACAATGCTGAAAGACACATCTACAGTAAGTTGTTGTCTTTTTATTTGAATAGTAGCTACGTTATCTGTCAAGGGCAGGTAATAATATAAATTTTAAAATCTCTGATATCTCTTGCTTTACATGTATTCTCTGTGCATCACCCTCCAGGCTCAGCTAAGGCATGTGCTACCACCCCGGGACGAGAGAGGACACTGGCACTAACCTTCTCTCCTCTTTTGTTCAGAGAAGATGCCCGGTGAGGCCAACTGTCTCTGCCTCTTTTGGTCCCCTACCTATAAATCCCGCAGCTTTTGTACCCAACGCACCGCAGGGCCGAGCTCCTTTCTAAGCCTAATCAAGCTCTTTCTTGTTGTGAGGCATGTAACAGTCCATTTTCGTTACTTTTGGTTTTGTTTTGTACTGGAATTACACGGGGATGACCGGGTTTGTACCCCAACCTTTTTTGTCATACCTTGCAGTTTCTCATATATTTAGATGAAATATTTAATATTTCATTGTGATGAATTTTTGCCCCCAGCAAGGCATGATTAAAAATCCGGTTTGATTCCCACAAAGAAAATGCTACATAATTAAACAGAGACTGGCTAAAAATTCTACTGTCATATGTTTCATGCAATAAAAATAATAAGAAATGCAAAGATTTTTAATAGACTTTTTTACATAATTGTGGACTTAAGGAATCTTTTAGAATTATGCATTTGTTCAATTCCTTTATAGTAATGACTTGAATATGATTATCCAAAAACTGAAAAATGTTTGTATGCTGACTGAATCAATACAGAAATATTTCAAACATCTGCTATTGTACCTCAGACAGAAGCCCCTTATTCCAATGTCTTAACAGATTAATTGTGTGTGGCACTTACTGGTGTTTCTTTGTCATACTATAAATGCCAAAATCATAATATAAGGAATGTGTTTTTTATTCTACAAAAAACACACTGTGACCATCAGGGGGCATTGCAGCACCCCAAACACCAGGCACAACCTCATAGATACAAGTCCCAGTATAATAAAAAGGTTTATTCATACAAATGACTTTATACAAAGACTCCCAAAGTGGCATAAACCAAATATAACATATTTTTTCTCTCTCTTTCCTTCTGCTCCTCCAGGCAAGCTTCGTCCTCTTCCACCTGATTCTGACTCGCCTGTATGAGGTTTATTTTATCTTCAATGTGGGAGTACTTCTGGTACTCAGGCATAGACCATTGGAAGTACTTCTGGGTCAATCGGAAGTCCCATGGGAATATGGGTCCCAGCATTCCCTGCAGGCATCCGTGTGGCAATCCTAATCCAGGGAGGCTGCGTATTGGGGGACAAAATATTTATCAGTGCTCATTTCCTCCACTCCTTTCATTGTACTGGCATTCCAGGCTGGGTAAGGGTCATTGTTGCACCCCGACCAGGATGCCAGTCTCAACACATAATAAAGGGGAACTTGAAATAGAACTCAGAGTGGTGTAGGAAAGTCTGGTTGACCCTCTAGCCCTGGCTAACACAGACCTCTTTCTAATATGTGATGTAACTTTCCCTGGTTTTTGCCCCACAAATCCAACTTCACCTGTCGCAACTGAGTTTTTGCCCTTGCTCTTCACCAACTCGTGATGAATTGTTCTTTTTACTTACAGTAAGCTGTCTATGGCGGGGATCTCTGACTACAGAAACTCCAGGTTTGCTTCTCCTCCCCATTAGGCAGGGGCTGGGTAGCAGAGACAGGACCCTAATGGAAACTGTGGGGAGCTCCAGATGCCTCAGAACATGTTCTTTACTCGGTACAGAAGAGGGCCTAATGACAGACAGAGCATTAGAACGTTTAAACAGTCTGGACCAAAACAGACCATTCAGCCCCACAAACTTCACCAGTCAACCTTCAAGGTGTAAGAGGAGAATGAGTAGGCAGACAAATCTTAAAACCAAAGAAAGGTAGGGGTACCACCCTGGTAACCCCTTTAAGTTGCAACAGAAAAGACTGCCAATAACTGCTCAAATAAAAAAAGTATCAAAATATGGCTTCAGCCTTGAGATAAAGCCCTCTGCTAGAATCGCATCTGACGTCACCATATGCAAATGGGCCCCCTTATAAGGCTTGGTTCTGGAGTATGGTGCAGCAGCCACATCCAGGGCCGCCAAATTCAGTATTGAAAAGTTAGACAGACTCCAGAACCAAGCCTTGATGATGATGGCAGCAGCCATGTGTAGCATGTGTGTCACCAAACAGGAGACGGTTACAGGCATACAACCCCTGGATGATCACAGAAATGTAAAAATGCCGACCCAGGCAGCAATATTCAGACATATACAGAATAACCCAATGAGTGAATGAATGAGCAAGAACCAAAGGGAAAGTCAAAATATGCAGCTTCATTCATCAGACCTGAATTCTTGAGAGGGGAGACCCTGAGCTGCTGGAACAGATGCCCACAAAAATACCAATAACTGCATCTGTTCCTTACCGGAAAAGTTTAAACTTTCCAACCATCATTCCAGATATTGCAGACACTGAAAAGTAAGGATACAATATGATCATTGACCATGGAGTTTATTCGATCCAAATACTCTGAAGATCAGTGATATACAGATGGGTGTTTTTCTGAAGGAACAAAATATGAAGGAGGAGGAGTATATATTCGGTTTCCAGGACATGAGACTTTCATCCTCATCGCAACAGGCGATCCACATCCACCATCCATCCACAAGCATCCGGCCAACGTCAGGAAACACCAAGACAAGGCACGGCAGCACGCTTGTCCTAGCTGGTGCACCTGAGTGCGCTTATGAACCCCTGCAACAAGGAACTGAATGCAGCCGCATTAACTCTGTCAGAACTAGTCACACAGATCAGTTTGATACTCCAGTGGATTCAAGCACACTGTGAAGCTCTATGGAAAAGAAATGGCTGACAGGATGGCAAAGGAGGGTAGTCAGCTGGACCAGGACAATACAGGGGTATTATACGATGAGAAAAAGACCATCATCAAGATCCTGGCTCAAAAGAAACCCAAACTTTTACCAGAATTACAGCTGCTACTGTTTGAACAGAGACGACATGGTGATTCCATTCAGACTCAGAGCTGGACACAACAGAATATGTGCCCACATGTACAACTGACTGAAAGTTGGCCAGAAAGACATATCAGCCCAATGAACAGACTGACCCTACCAGCATACCCTCATATCAACCACGTGGCCTCACCAGACAACCCTTAGGACAAAACTGTTTGATGACTTGGAGGAGCTACAGAGGACAGCTGCATTTGGGCAGGCAACTGGCGTCAACATCTATCAATTGATGAAAACGAAGAAGAAGAAGAACAAGTGAGTGAGGGTATGGGAGTCAGAGTGCCCTGTGATGTTCTGGCAACCCACCAAAAAGTGGTTCCTGCTTTTTGCTTCACGCTCTTAAAAAGTTTATGAAGGTTCACCGAGCAGAGACTTACAAACACAACCAAGACATACGAGAGGCTGACTGATGAGCATCCGGAAATGGCCAAGGGGAAGGGAAGTCTGGTCTACCACACTCAGCCTCATAATCCTCATCGGGACAATTCGGTCATAGAAAAATGAAAGAACACATGAATGAAGGCAGTTTTTATTGTTCTAACTACTTCCATCTAAGTAAATATTTATTATAAGAATTCAATTCAACAAAATAACCTGTTTCAAATGCATGTTTACTGTGACAGATGGTATACAAAATTAGGCATACAAATGGCCGTATTTGTAAATGTGCACACAAGAAACGAAAAACTGTAACAAAAATGAAACCCTGCTCCGTCGCACTTGCAATGGATTTCAAAGTGGTGGTGCCCTCAGGCAGCGGCAGCAGACACCATGTTCATTATTTGGGTGTTTCATGAAGGAGCTTAAAGCCATTTTCTCATTACTGAAGCCTTGCAACTAATAGACTATGAAACTGAATACGGCTGCACAGGTTGAAGCTTCCAATTTTATTTTTTTTTTAATGCACAGCATGCCAGAAGACACAGACCAGGAATGCACTCAGCTTGAAAATGACTTTATTGAGTTCTTACACATTTAACTCAGTCTTTGTCTTAAACAATGTAAGCATCAATTTTTCAAAGCTGCATGTTCCTGTTCATTTTCGAAACATGATGTGTGAATCAGGTTTGCCGGCACATCCCTTCAGCTTATTTCACATCAGAGCTGCCCCCTCAGCAGGCAAATGAGAAATCTCAGACAACACGATAAAATGAGGATGCCACTATGGACTTATTATGTAGACTTCTATGGCCTAGAAAAGAGTTCCTGTCTCAAAATATGGGCTCTTTGGTTATTCAGTTGCTTATTTGACAATACACCCACATTAACACCTGCCACTCGGAAGCCAACCAGTAGATTTTCTATATTACAGCAGACTCTGCTATTAAATTAAGAATTGTATGTTAAGCAAGCTTTGTGAATGGTGACTTGGTTGTTTCTGCCATTGTAGTCTTTCACTCTCCATGAAGCTGAGCCAGTGAAAGCAGATATTGAAAAAAATAGATGGATGAATTGTTTACATTTAAAGCATTCAGCTTCATCAGCCTATAAGTAAATTCAGAGTTAAAATGACATTGGGAAAAATGTATTTCTTGGTTAAAATCAGGAGTTTGTCTTGGTTTCTTCGTTGTTCAGTCGTTTTTGCTTTGAGTATTTGTTAGCTGGCACTATAGTTTGTTCTACCACACTGCTCTATGGACCACACCACATCCTGCCATTTTCTAAGCACCATTAATCTAACCTGAGCTTAAATTTCAGCTGAGCACTGGATGATTTGCGGGCCGAGCCATCTTGTTTACAGTTTCTGTGCTTGTTGCCAATAAAATAATTCAAAGATCATACAACACACTGTGTCTTCATACTCCGCTTACTTAGTATGGTGGTGCACATTACCTTGTTGTCTGAACTAGTGGATCAACAATAGACAAGTGAAGGACTTCAGCATTAGTTTGGGGAAATGTAAATAACACGCTTGGGGAACGTTTTGTTACAATTGTTTTGATGTAGACACTTGGATATGTTTGCTACTTTTGGTTTTCCTTAGGCCCTTGCCTGTTTCCCAGACTACACTCCTGCTTGCACATTTCGGATCCCTCCATTTCCCAGTTTTAAGCAGTTTATTACCCATGATCATTACCACTTTCAGACTGCAGTAATTATAACAAACACATTTTCTTTATCCTAAAATGTATCAGATTTAACAATGAAAGTGTCGAGAGAAAGTTTCTCAGGTAAGCAATGCACTGGGTTTTCTTTAATGACATCTCTCTTAATTTTTTTGGGGGGTATCCTACTTTTAATAGAAGAACCAAAACATTTTCAAAATTTAAATATAAGACAAAAAGAATAATAACCCCTGAACAACACCCAAAAACCAACAAAAAGAGCTTGCCCGAGAGCGCTGACTGCAGATGCCTGAATGGACATCTCTCAGGATTCAATAAAGGAAAAGGACATGAATTTAGCAGGATTTCCACATTTGACCTCCCTTAGGAATTCCAAGGATTACCACACTTACTTCTTCATGCTTTTTGTTTAGAGCCTGCTAATTAACTCTCTAAGGTAGTCACCTGTTCATGTGCTGCAGATATCATCTGTTCCAGCTGTTCAATATGCCAAGTTGTTGAAATGTGCAATGATCATATTCATTTACTCTCCTGTTATTCCAGTTTTTGCTAGTAATGTTTTTACCTTCATTCTTTATTTCCTGCTTATTACCAGTCACACCTTCTTCATTTCTTTATTTCATATCTACCCTCAGCATAAGTAATAATTTTCTCATATTCTTCTGTGTAGTGATCTGGTGGTGGTCTATAGCCAGTTGGTGTTGGACATCCAGAAGAAGAAGATGACAAGTGACTCTCTACTTGTGTTTAGTGTAGCTGATGTGAGGAGTCTTCATTTTCGGCCTCTGTACCAACTTGGCTGGCAGCTATCCCACTGCTAGTTATGGAGTACCAAGCACATCAGCACCTATACCTGTCTCCTCTTCAACTACCATGACTCAACACTAATGATAATGGCTGTATATGATTAGGTTCAGTCTCATATGTTTATCAGTTTGTGACTAACTTCTTAAACTGAAAAGTTTATAATTGCATTTTACTTGTGAACTTGTAGGAGTGGGTTGTCATTTCAAAAACGTGTCACTTTCTGTGTCATAGGAAGCCTTACCAGGAGTATTAAAATGTAGAATGTCTTGAATATTAGATGAATAAACCTCATCAGAACTGGCCGATGTTAAGAGTGGTGTTCCACAGGGGTCAGTGCTAGGGCCACTGCTATTTTTAATATACATAAATGATTTAGATAGGAATAGGAAGTTTGCAGATGATACCAAGATAGGTGGATTAGCAGATAATTTGGAATCCATTATATCATTACAGAGGGACTTAGATAGCATACAGAATTGGGCAGATTTGTGGCAGATGAAATTTAATGTCAGTAAATTAAAAAATTAAATTAAATTAAAAGTATTACACATATGAATTAAAAATGTTAGTTTTGAATACACAATGGGCGGTCAGAAAAAGCGAGAGTACACCTTATAAGAAAAATTTAGGAGTCATAGTGGATTCGACACTATCAACTGCCAGACGGTGTTCAGAAGCCATTAAGAAGGATAACAGAATGTCAGGTTATATAGCACCCTGATGTGTGGAGTACAAGTCACAGGAGGTTCTGCTCAACCTTTATAATGCACTGGTAAGGCCTCATCTTAAGTACTGTGTGTAGTTTTGGTCTCCAAGCTACAAAAAGGACATAGCAGCACTAGAAAAGGTCCAGAGAAGAGCGACTAGGCTGATTCCAGGGCTACAGGGGTTAAATTATGAGGAAAGATTAAAAGAGCTGAGACTATACAGTTTAAATAAATGAAGATTAAGAGGTGATATGATTGAAGTGTTTAAAATTATGAAGAGAATTAGTCAAGTGGATCGAGACTGCTATTTTAAAATGAGTTCATCAAGAACACAGGGACACAGTTGGAAAGGGTAAATTTCGCAAAAACATTAGGAAGTTTTTCTTTACACAAAGAACGATAGACACTCGGAATAAGCTTCGAAGTAGTGTGGTAGACAGTAAGACGTTAGGGACTTTCAAAACTCGACTTGATGTTTTATTGGAAGAAGTAAGTGGATAGGACTGGCGAGCTTTGTTGGGCTGAATGGCCTGTTCTCGTCCAGAGTGTTCTAATGTTCTAATGATTCCAGAGCAGCGATGTCTCGAGTGCCCTTTCCTGATAAAAGGACAAGCCCAAATCCTTGCCTCTTTTCTGCTGTTTGCTCTAGAAGATCTCTATAAAAATTTTGATTCTACCCAGACTCAGTTTATCTATAATTCTCTGGAGATCCACTTCCTGATAACAAGCTGACAAACACCAATTACAGAGCTTGCTAGCCAACACATGCAGCAGTTTCTTCTACTGACAGGCTATCTGTACAGATCTCTAACCTCCAATTCAGCTACAGCCACGCTTCCTATGTCTCCAGGACAATTCAACAGCTCATTCTGACATTTCTTGAACTGCAAAGTCTCTGCTTTTAATGTGCCATCAAAGCTTTAGGAATTATATCTACCAAATGGAGGGCTCTTGTTTCATGCCCACCCACACCTGGAACCTATAATTATATCCCATCTTAAATTCAGTTCAGTCTTAAATAGGTGACCTGCACTTTTGGTATTTTTTGCACACTGCATTAATCTCTGAGTGGAAAGTGTCTTTTTGCATGACCTTTGGGGGTCAGAGCTCAGGGTCCACCATTGCACAGCACCCCTCGGGCAATTTTCAGGTTAAGGGACCTGAAAGTGTCCTACAAAGTAGAATCCATTTTGACAGTAATGGGATTTGAACTTTCCAGGTACCAGCACAGATCCTTAGCCTCAGAGCCACCACTCCACCTGTGAGAAATATGAGCACTGTACAGATTTGCAAATGCATTTAAATAATGCATGTCATGCAATATATGCATAAAATTAAATAAAAACAATATATCTAAGCATACATGTATTAGGTTTTCTGCTCCATTTGTCATCTAAAGTTCTCTAATGGTAATTTTTTTAATAAAAGATAATATGAATAAAACTAATTACATAAGCAAATAGTGAAAGCATTTTACACTAAAGGCAACTCATGTCATACAAACAAAAATTAAAACAGCAAACAAAGTCTAAAGACATTAACCGTATGTCTATCATAATACTACTGTGCTTTGACTTTGCCGGCTCTTTCAAAAGCTTTTGATTTCGAGGGTCTCCTCCAGGAGATCCGTCCAGTTAGTCAATGAGCATCAGCGCCTGGCACCACTGCTCTCTTTAAATGGGGCCTGAGGCAGGAAAAGCAGTGTCATGATTCGATTCTATGTGGCTTATTGGCAATGATCTTGTTTCGTTTTGCAATGTCTTGTACTCCAGTCTGGGTCCTTCAACGCCAACATTTTGATACTTGTTATTAAGTTTGTTTCTCACATTTCTAGGGGTGTGGCCTCTAAGGTCGTGACCTGTGATTATTAACGAGACAAGATGAAAGATCTCATGAGGCTTTGAGCTCATTTCCTTATTTGATCTGCAGATGCCAAAACCCTTTTCAGAACAAAGAATAAGCTACCTCACTAACTCTCGTCTCACATGTTATTTTCGTTTTTAACACTTATTGTTCCTGGTTCTTGTTTTGGACTTCAATTACATTTTTTTTTTACCAATCTTTGTTTGTTTTGCTTTGTTTTGTGTTCTTACACACATCTGAGCTCTAAAGCTTATCTGTCAGGACCACCTGTCAAAAACTGTGACATCACAGATCATTGCGCGACTCGTCCTCCAGTTTCCAGATGAAAGAGAAGACCACACATCCTCAAATGTTTGTGGCAGAGGTTTTTACTCTTATCTGAGCCTAGCATGTGCTACCTATGCACCCTCAAGTGGCATTGGTTATAGATCTCAAAAAAAAAATAAAAACCACTAGAGCACAAGATCCTTGGAAAATGTATCTGTCCTGTTCTAATTGGTAAGCTAGTTCCTTCCCTCGAGCATTCTACAGCCATGTTTCTTTTTGGTGTCATGACCCACTTTTTCACAGGTAATTGTCTTTGTGACCCCCAATTGGGGAGGGGCTCCCTTGGTGACTCAAAGACAATTGTCAGAGTGGGGGTGGCCCCCCATGGTGAACTGAATGCGTCATTCCTAGAAGCAGAGCTTAGGCAACTGACTACGACCAACGACCATTATAAATAACTTCCTACCCACCGGCGGCCAGTGGTTGAGAAACATTTCTATGATGTACCATGGTAGGCACCAGTGTATTAAATGATGGGATCACACATTACTTTAGTACATGCTCTGTCTCCTGGAATAATGTTGTCTTTTTCACTTTGAGGTGCTATTACGAACCCAGGAATAATATCTTCATCAAAGTAGTTCATTAGCAAGCTCAACTAAAGGATGCCGATGAGAGAAAGTGAACCAGAAAGGCTTTGAGAATTCAATAATGGGATCACCAGAACTGTAATCTAAAATAAAAAACAACTAAACTAGAAGGACTGGAGGACCTTTATCCAACAAATTTGAAGAAAATGCTGTTAAGGTTAATTTTGCGTGTCAAAGTCTTTTTCACCTCTGACAGGGAATTTCAAGCCTTGTTGGAGGAGATGATGATATAGAAATACTGATAATATTTTTTTGTGATTGCCTCTGGTATAAAAGTCTGAAAGACAACATATAAATACTCAAACACAAAAGGTAATCTTTGTCTCTATACTGTCAGAAAGCGATCCCAGCGCCTGTGAGTATCTTCTATTTCTGCTTCATGCCTATCCTGTCATATCCTTATATATCTTCCGGAGAAACTGTGAGTTATTATGCTCACATAATTGAATTCCAATCCATTTCTTGCACTTTTGCTAATTTTGTTTCAGCACACAAAGCATATTTTTATCATCTTCCAATGTTTCTTCAGGAAATAATTGCACAGAATCTTTCACTGTATTTTACAGAGTGTGTCCTTTTTTTTTGAGCATCATTAAAATGTTCATTAAAGTGCAGAATGTATATTTTCCCTAAAAGTTGACTAGATTCAAATAAACATTTGTCTTGTGAATGTCACAGTCTCTGTAATCAGATATTTCTTGCTCTTGCCTGAAGAACTGAAACATGAGTTATTGAAACTCGTATCCATTAAACTAATAATTGTAAGTGAGAGAATGACTGTGAAAACAGTAAAGTAAGAAATCGTTAAAGATGGCAAGAGTGTTGGGATTACTACTGTGGCATGTAGGCAGCTGAAGATGGATTATGAGGAAACTGAAGGGTGGGCCGTTTTAAATGACAGGACTGATTTGTAAGGGGCAGATGCACCTTTTAGGGGATAAATGACAGAAAGGAGGCTAAAAGTAGCAAAATTGGGGGATAAGACTTGTGGAGATGTCAAGAGACAAGCGAATGTGTAAGACAGGAAAAGATGGAATGTGAGTCAAATAAGGGAAAAGAGCTCTCTTTTTAATATTTTGAAGTGTGCTCCATAACCCAGAGGAGTGATTGGGAGATGGGGAATTGTTTCTTACAAAACTCTGATTTAAAATAAAAACATCAAAACTCTTTCCAGCAGATCTTTTCTACGCTGGCTGTTACAGTAAGTTTACCTGTGGCCATTTCCTATACATTTTCAGAAGTTAAAAAAGTTTATCAATGCATTAAATTGTAGCCCACAATTTAACACATAATGGAATTATTGAAAATACTTGTGTGAGAGAATAATTTACAGGTAATATAGTTTAAATGTAACAAGTAAGTATTTTGGTTTGTGGTGTGTACATTGAAATATAAGAACTGGTTCAGGAAAAAAACTGAAATGATCAAGTAAATAAAGAATGTACCAGAAGAAAGGTTGATGTAATATACAATATATACTGAAGGATGACTGAAAGATGACTAAGAAGTCAGCAGAAATCCAATAAACAAGAATGGACAGTTGTTATATACACAGCAATTTCAAGGGTGTTGGTGCAACTCAAAGTTATAAGAAGAACCAGAATATAATATAATAGATTTTTTCATCCATCCATCCATTATCCAACCCGCTATATCCTAACTACAGGGTCATGGGGGTCTGCTGGAGCCAAGGCCGCAAGGCAGGAAAGAAACCCCGGGCAGGGCACCAGCCCACCGCAGTATAATAGACTTTTATTTTATACTAGCAAAATACCCACGCTTCGCAGCAGAGAAGTAGTGTGTCAAAGAAATTATGAAAAAGAAAAGGAAACATTTTAAAAATAACGTAACATGATTGTCAATGTAATTGTTTTGTGACTGTTATGAGTGTTGCTGTCATCAAGGATTTGATTATCATTATTTCCTTCAATCAAATTCGTATTTGGAGGATGTGTTGTGCTCAAGTTACATTCTGTGTTTGTCAACCATTGTAAAGATAACAGGTTTCATTCATCGAAGTGTTCACTACCCAAATCGGTACTCGTGAATTTAAGATCTTTAACAGGCATTCCCGGTATTAAGTTGTGGACTTGCCTGCGAATATTTAGTGGCAGCATGTCTATGAACTTAATTTAAACTTAAGCTTTACACCTTGCTCTCCTATTGATATGTCTACAAAGGCTTGTTCAGATTCAGAGGGTTGTTCCTTTCTTACTGCAACAATAAACAGCTCGTCTTCCTCTTTATCTGAGACATCACACACAGCATGCACGGGTTTACCTTTCCCAGTCCTGCAAACTTTAGCAAAGTGGTTCAATTTACCACATTTTTTACACTGTCTTCCTTTAGCTGGACATTGACTTTTTCCACCGTGTGCTTTGTTTCCGCAGTAGCTGCACTTATGAATATGCTTGTATGCGTCACTCGCTTCATATTCTTTTGCTGCCTTCTCAATTGTGTAATGCGTTTTTTGTTCAGCGTTCTTTGGAGCTCTTGCTTGTTGTCTGCATGCTGCATTCACAATCAGTTTACGTGAGCCACTCTAAGTACATGCATCGAAGGTTCTCAGCTGTGGTTGTGCTATCTCGTGCGATCTTGCGATGTCCACAGCTTTATTTAATGTTAGCTCAGACCTGGTACTTAAAAGTTTCTGTCGCACTTTCGCTGAGTTTGTGCCAAACACTATTTTATCCCTGAACATGTCATCTTTGTTTGCATAAGCACAGTCCTTCACCAGCAATTTTAACTCCGTTACAAAGTGATCAAAAGTCTCGTTTATACCCTGCGTCTTCTCATTAAACTTGTATCTCGCGAATATCGTATTCATCTTAGGCATGACAAAACAGTCATAATAAGTTTTCAGTACCTTGGCTTCCTCCTGGGTGAGAGTTCATGTGTTAAAAATGTCTCTTCCTTTTTCCCCAGTCCACAGGAGCAAGTAGCTGCATTTCTTAATCTCATCTTTGCCTTTTAGCAGGCCAGAAAACATCAGCTCCACGTGCTGTCGGAACTTTTTCCATTCTCCCGGCAGGTTAAGAGAATCCCAGTCAATTAATGGCGAGGGAACTCCAACAAAATCCATGACTGTCCTCTATTCTGACACCATGTCTTGTTTTCACAAATTGTGAAAAATGAAATGATGGCAAGACTTTCTTTTAAAGTATGCAGGGGAACTTTATTTATTACAGCTCTTACATTCACGGCATCCGTGCTCTAAATTAACTTCCATAATAGTAATCTTGAGGTCCCTTTTTCTGGTGCCTTCCTGATGACATAGGTGCCTAAACCATACCTGATAATAATATATTTCAATGACATATAAATATTACAGTGATCACGTCGATAGACATCTCACCACCCAAATCGCTACTCGTGAATCTAAGATGTTTAACAGGCATTCCCGGTATTAACTTTTTGATTTGCCTGCGAATATTTAGCTGCAGCGTGTCTATTGGATTGCTGCTGACGGACGGCCTTATATGGGCAGGCACTCAATTACGTGGGAGGCGTGGGTATGGGGGACGCAATATAGGCAGGTAGCCAACTATATGGGAGGCATGGTGATGGGGGACGCAACTCCGCCTCACACGGCGACCGAGCTGCAGGCTATAGCCGTATATATGTACGTAAGTAGGATTCAGTTATGACCGTTACGCGTAGAATTTCGAAATGAAACCTGCTTAACTTTTTTAAGTAACCTGTAAGGAATGAGCCTGACAAATTTCAGCCTTCTACCTACATGGGAAGTTGGAGAATTAGTGATGAGTGAGTGAGTGAGTGAGTCAGTCAGTCAGTCAGTCAGTGAGTCAGTCAGTCAGTCAGTGAGGGCTTTGCCTTTTATTAGTATAGATAAATCATTTGGGTGTAAACCAACCAGAGTAAATGCATGTAAATGCATTGACATCGTCATGTAAATTCATTTGCTAATAAATCAGACCTCTACCCTTAATATTTTGACCATTCTGACCAGGCTGTAGACCACATGTGAGGAATGCTCCCTCTTCATGAAGTGACATTAAAGACACAGAACAGTTCTTCTCCTACCTGGTTTCTAATAATAAGAGGGTCTAATTTAAAGATAAGACTTTATTAATATACCTAAATTTAATTTCTTCCACACCTGATACCTAATAGTTGTCAGTCCTTGAAAGTGTCAACATGAAGACCATACTGCATGTTAATTTGGACCGTGGCACGAAAATGAATGCAAACTCTTTGGAATGACTTGGTTTTCTGCCTTAACTGGTCATAAAATTTGATCTGATCTTCATCTACAGTAAGTCACAAGTGTAGATAAGCACAACATGCTTATACTAATAACGTGCAATTATAATCTTTCAGGTTTTTATTAAACACATCCATTCGACATTCACAGTTTGCTGTAAGTGAATCCTAGGATTTAAACACTGGTCAAACATCTTCTGGCAGCAATGACCTCTATCAAGCACTTCCAGTAGCACAACCAAACATTCAGGAGAAATATTGGACCATTCTGCCTTACAGAACTATTTTAGCTCTGTCAGATTCTTAGGATGCTCCCTATGAGGTCATTCCACAGCATCTCCATTTGGGGTAAGGTCTGGACTCGGACTGGGCCCTCCACTTGTTTTGAAGCCATTCTGTACTAGCCTTATTTTGTTCTGCTGCATCGTCCAACTTCAGTTGAGCTACACATGGTGAACAGTCACTCTGACATTGTCCTATAGGATATCTTGATGAACTTGGGAATTCATTTCCCCTTAATGATAGCAAGTTGTCCAGGCCCTGAGGCAGCAAAGAACCCCTTAATCTTGATGCTCGTTTCACCAAACTTTACCTTTAGAGTGACGCTTTCACCCTGCTATGTGGTGCTCTTGTTAAACCATATCTAGGGCTGCATTTGCATTCAACTCAGCCTTAGTTTGTATAACTGTTGACTGACAAATATCTAAACTCTTTCAAATGACTTTGTAACCCTTACAAGCTTTATGTAAATTAACAATTCTTGATCATAGATCTTATGAGGTCTCCTTTTTGTGGAAAGCAGGCTTCACATTGGCAGATGATTTTTGTGAACTGGAAACTCAAAATGTTATACTCTTTTCTCATATGTAAAAGTATCTCCAAGCCACACCTCCAATCTCGTTTCATTGGCTGGACTCCAGGTGAAGTCATCAGCCTAGGGGTTCATAGACTTTTCCAACTTACACTGTGAATGTTTGAATGATGTATTCAATATGTACAAGAATACAAATGTTTGTGCATTATTAGGTAAACCAAACTGTGGCTTTTCATTACTGTTAACTTAGACAAAAATCAGACCACATTTTAAGACATTTCCAAAGCGTTCACATGCTTTTTCTGGCCACTCTACATAAGGCAAAAGGTGCATCTCTGTGTTGCAGATTTTGGTGTTTGAAAATTCTCATTGTTGTGTGCTCAGTCTTAGTAAAAATGAGAGCAGGAAGCCCGTTAACCAAACAATATTAGTCATGGTGGATGTCTGATACATCCTTTATCATTGAAATTCAGTATCTTCAGGCCTGTACTATGGCAAGCGAATCAATCAACTGAAAGGAACACTGCAATGAGTCTTTTATTATCACTGATCACTTAGAACTACACTGTCTAGATGATCAAGAAAGATCTACATAACTAACTGATGATAAAGCATGACTGAAGGAAAGAAAAATATCAGGATCGAAAATGTGTCTTCAATTTTCAAATTAATCTTCTAGTTTAACATGCAACTCGCATGATAGCTTTATTAGGTGTGTTTTCATAAAATACGAAAAGCATCTATTGTCGTTGTGTAGATTACAAGTTGTGCAAAACTTTGTACTTTTTTTTTTAACAGAAGGCACAGCAGAAACTTTAATAGTAACAAAATGCATTTCATTTGTCATTCCAACATATGGCACATCACATTTCTAATAATAAAAGGCATTGCATTTGTCATTCCAACAGATGCTGCATCACAAACATTTGTGGTAGTGATATATCTTTTTAAGATGCGTCATAATCTATGTAATCAACATAGACCTCAGTATTAATGTGTGCAGTACACCATCTATTAAAAAACTTTGTACTTCTGGCAGCTACAGTTTAACCAAGCTAACATAATAATCCAAAACAGAAAATTCAAATACCGTAAATCCAAACCTAAAGAGATAAGCTAAAGAGAGCAAATACCATAAGTCTCAAGGGAGACAAGAACAAAGCCAAGTCAATGACCCCACTATCAACACAACAAGGAGGAATTGGGATGAAATTACAAACACAAAGAAAAACATAAATAAGACAATAGAAAGAGAAAAACACAAAGAAATACCACTAGTTGCAATGTGTTCAGGGGAAGTTAGCAATGCATTGTGGTAAATATATAGCTGTGCTAAGTATAATGGCAAATGTTTACAGTACCTTTGCCAAAGCTTATGGGGAGTATGGTATGCCTGGCATTGTGACTGCTCTAAGATTTGCTTTAACTTAAGGGGCATCAAGACACAATTTATTAAAAATTAAATTCAGCTCTGAAAAATATTATCACAGACCAGAGGCCCACATGCTTTATCCATGCAAAGCCCAATTAATTTGGTTTGCTTGCAAGAGAAGCTTAAAATGAACATTTAGGGATGTGTGAAAAAAACAACATTTTGTGAAAAATTAACCAAGCAGCTAAAAAAGGTTAATAAACATATTTTGTTTTTTTACTCTTGTCCACATCGATAGATGTGTCGCATTATATTATATTGTATTTGTTTACCTCAGTCTAATGTATGAATGGACTTCTATTGTCCAAGTCCGTTATATTAATCAATTTAAAATTGGTCTGGATGTACTGTTTACCATAATCTTTATGTTTTTGTGTGCATATCGTATCAGTTGTAAAATTTTTCATTTTTATATTTGCACTCCAAGCTGGTACTTATTGAAGAGCACTGTAGCACTGAGTCTTTTCAAAACATCCTACAATAACCATATATGAACTAATGCTGCATTCCATTTGAAGAGGAAAGACAGAATTTCCCATTTTAAACTGGAACGCACCCTTAAGTCGGATTTCCAGCTCGAGGCTAATCAGTGTGGTGGAAATCAGGAAGTGTGGAAGAAATCAAACATATTAATTAAAGAAAGAAGCTTATCCTCTTCTAGGACAAGTTTAACAAAAACCTTTTCAAGTCAGAAACCAGGCAGGAGAAAACTTGTCCATTGCATCCTTTATTTACTCGTACAGCAAATGCTGAAGAGGGAGCATTCATCACAGCAGTCTCCTATAAAATGGTCAGAATGGTTAAAATAATAAGGGCAGAGGTCAATTTTATAAACGACTGAATTTACATAAGAGTTCTGATTGATGCATACATTTACTCTGATTGGTTTGCACCCCAAATAACTTATCTAAATAAATATTCTACTACACTCTAGATCTTGCTCAATATTTTAGCATCAGCCATTATCCCTGAAATCTCTGTGTATGTGGCAGCGGTCCAGTCTTATTGTTTACAGGACATCTGCTGATCTCTTGATCATCTCCTGGTATATTTGGTGTATCACATCCACTATTCTCCTGGCACATCCTTGATCTTGTTGTTCACTTGACCTCTATCTGGTTTCTTGATAAACCTGAACAGGTTGCTAACATTTGTTAATACTTTTATACTTCTAAGATAGATGATATATTTTAATGTGGAAAGTTTACCAAAATACTTAACTATTGTTACCTCCAAATTATCCTCTCACATTTGTCAAATCCATGTTTGTCTGACTTCAGATGATGATGTTAGTCCAAAATGGCGGCATACACCACAAACATCAGTGAAAGCTGTAGTCTTATACTGTTCATTAGCACTTCTGGTCTATTTGTGTCTCCTTAAATAAGCCGTACACACAATACTGCCCAACCTGAATCCATTGACATGCTGCTATAATGTTTGGATGCACAAAATATCACGCAATGTGACGTTATGAACTGCTCTTTATTCAAATGGAGAAAGTACAACAAAGATTTTTCTAGGGGCGTCCATATTGGTTTTCTGAAAATTTTACTGGAATGTGTCACCTCAGGTGTGACGTCATTCCCAGCTCTGACTTCCAAAGTAAATGGAATGCAGCATAACTGTTCCATTTTTGACTGTATAAGATGTACTGACAATTTGATTTTTTCATTTACTTTTACCGAAAGTTATGATGTTCTTTGCAGTTCTTTGCAGTTGGATGTGTTCAGACTCCTTCACTTTTTATACATTTTGTTATGTTTCAACCTTGTGCTAAAATCATGTAAATTCATTTTTAACTCGATCAAGCAACACTCAGTAGTCTAGAATGACAAAACTAAAACACAATTATAAGATTTTTGTTCTAATGTATTAAAAATAAGAACTGAAATATCTCTTTGACACAAGTATGTCAACCATTTGCCTAGTTAATGCACCTCTGGCAGCCATTCCAGCCCAAAGTCTTCTTGGGTATAACTTGACAAGCTTCATACTCCTTGATTTAGGGATGTTTGTTTTCCATTCTTCTCTACAGATTCTCTCAACCTATATCAAGTTGGCTGGAGACTTTCGTCTTACAGCTATTTTCAGGTCTCTCCAGAGATGTTCGATTGGATTCAAGTTAGGGCTGTGGCTGGGGCACTCAAGAACATTCAGAGAGTTCTCCCTAAAACACTCCTGTGTAGGCTTTGCTTTGTGCGTAGGGTCATTGTCCAGTTGGAAGATCAACCTTCAACCCAGTCAGAGGCCTAGGGTACTCTGGAGCAGGTTTGCATTAAGGAGATCTCTGTACTTTGCTGTGTTCAGCTTTACCTCAACCCTATCTTGTCTCCCAGACCTCCCACGGTGTGATACTGCTACCACCATGCTTCACTGTTGGAATCGCATTGCACAGGTGATGAGCAGTGCCTGGTTTCCACCAGACATAATGCTAATCTTGGTTTCTTAATGTGTGAGAGTCCTTTACATGCCTTTTGCCAAACTCTAAACAGGCCTACATGTTTCTTTAACTGCAGAGAGGCTCCTGTCTGGCCACTCTATCAAAAAGCACAGATCGGTTAAGGTGGTTTACCCTTCTGGAAGTCTCTCCCATCTCCACATAGGTTCTCTGGAGGTCAGCCAGAGAGACCATTAGGTTGTTGGTCGTCTCTGCTACCTAAGCCCTTCACATACGATTGTTAAGTTTGGTCAGGCGGTCAGATCTAGGAAGCATTGTTGTTGTTCTAAACTTCTCCACGTTAAGAATTGTGGAGGCCACTGTATTCTCAGTGGACTCCATTTTAACTGAGAAATGTGATCGTGTTATTAATTTGCTGATGCTACAAAAGAGTAATAAAAAGGGCAGCTTAGAAAATACATCTTTAAGTTTTATTGGAATAAAGAAAGAAGTGATATTATTATGATTAACCTCAAATGTTAAAGTACAAAACTATCCAAACATTTTCCAAGGAAACAACCCCTAGCAACGGAATATCATGTAATAGAAATGCTGTTACAAAATGGTAGGTCCCATTAAAAAAACAAAATGGCGTTGCAGTCATTTTCAAAAAAAAAAAAAAAAAAAGTTACTCAAAATGTGCATTATAAAATTATAAACAAAACTATGTATTCTTGTTCTTAATTAATCAAAGTCTGGATGAAAAATTCCGAGCATATGTCTCAATTATATAAAAAAATCCAGAGACGAGACAAGACTTTTTTGAAAAGATGTTTTCAAGTCTCGCAAGTCAAGACTTTGGGCATGAGATTTTTCAAGTCCCGTTGTCCTCTCAACCATAGAAAACCAAGCACATGGTCCTCTCACCTCTCATTCGTGTGAATGCTTTTGTCAGACACAGTTCTTGCACTCTCAGCTCTTATAAATTTTAATATTTTCCACACTTTAAGTTCCCAATTAAAGAAGCTGTATCATGTCCAAATCTTATTGAATAATAATAATGAGTACACGGGCAATCCTAGAAACAATGAAGTCAAACGAATTAACGCCAAAAATATCGATCAGTTACACTGTAAATTGGTTAAATGTGTATCAATAGACTATGCTAAAACAGTTGGTGGTGATCATGTGGAAGATGAAAACATCAGCTTACAATATCCTATAGAATTTCTACAACCATTAACACCATCCAGTCTTCCACAGCATGAATTACTGTGAAAGAAGGATGTATCCAAAAAAGGTAATGTAGTACATCTTCCACGGATAACATTAAGACACCAAAGGAGATCTTGATATGACATTTGTATAAAAACATTTACAGTTTCCTGTTAGAATAGCTTTTGCCAAGACAATTAACAAATCTCAGAGATAAACATTCAAAAAAGTAATTTTATTTATTAGAGAGAAAGAAACGATATTCACTTACAGGCAGTTATACGTTGCATTGTCACAATGAAAGTCCAAACACAGAATCAAAATTCAATGCAATATTGAAAAAAATTTAATTCCAAAAATTGTTTTTACTGAAGTTTTACAGTAAGAGTGTAAGTTTAAAAAGTATTTGTGTGTCAATTTCAAAACCAAACAGAACTAAATTGTATTACGCAACGAATAACTCTGGCACAACATGAAACATAATTTACTTTCAAATGATTACGTTTTACTATTTTTAATATGGTTAATTACTTGCTGTAATGTAATGTCTATTAGGCATATGTAACAATTACCATGAAAATAACAATCTGTTAATTTGTACATCTGCATCTCCATATGCGAGTGGCAGAACTGCAAAGAGGCTAGCGTGTAGCGCAGACCCGGGGTTGGCGAGCAAAGCAAGCAGGGGGCAAAGCCCCCTAGTGAATAAACACTTTTAAATATCAGCATTTTATAATATCATATCATAACATGGGAAAAGGAGCCAGAGTAAAATTACTGATACTAAATAAAAAAAAGGGAGCAAGTAAAAATTGTGATAAAACATAAACAAAGAAGAAATAGGGCAGCTGCCATGATTTGGAGACACAACAGATTTGAAATCTCCAAAACCTGCTATTCAGCAGGCCAGGAAATTCAGTGGTCTTCCCAGCAGAGCTTCACCTTTAACAAACGAGGCCCCTAAGGCAGTCTGCTGGCATCCGCCAGAGCAGGCCCAAAAATGAGGAACTGGCAAAACATCTATAAAAAGCACCAAAATACAACAAATGGCCCACAAGAGAAGAGATGACTGTAGACCATCGATTAGTAGTAAAATGGCAAATGAAAAATCTTTAATTATGAAAGTTTCTTAATAGAAAATAGTGAAATACAAAGGAAGGTTTCAAAGAGCATAAAGAGACACAGCTATAGAAAACAAATTCATAATACGAAATCAAAAAATCAGAATCCTTAAGACAAAGCAAGAAATAATCAAAGATCCAATGCAGAAAACAAAGCAATATACAAAAAAAGAAATCCTACAAATAAATGATTCTCAACTCCTGAGCCTTCTCTCTAGTCTGAAGGAGGGCTCACAAGTGGTGATGTCAGGGTGGCCCCGCCTCCTAGGGTTCCACCCACAATGAACAAGACACCACATTTAAAGTGACAGTACACAACTATAAAATCATACATTAAGTCAACAAAAATAATGATTTAAAATTATCAAAAACATAATTAAAACATTAAACACGCATAATTTCAAGCAGATACATTACAGTAACAATTGAAAAAAACAGAAATATGGACTAAACCTGCAATGCAGTCTTATCTGATCGATTTCCACAGGGAGTCTTTTGAAAGCTTACAAAACTATTTCCCCTGTTTGTAACAAACTTCTGCTAGAGGTTAAAGACCACCATGTGCACTTACCCAGTATTTCTAACAGCTAAATTCAATCTGTTAAAGTGTGAAATAAGCACATAATTTCAAAACTCTAAAATCTTTCACTTTGTAGAATCTAAAAATATTTCAAAGAATTTCAAGAAACAAGACTACTTCTTCATTCTGTCTGGACATCTCAAGAAACCGAGGCAGCTAATGTTCGTGAACTAGAAGGGTGGCGAGTGAGCATAAAAGGCAGAAAGGAAAATGCAAGAGTCTTCATCTCCAATCAATCAATGGCATCTCAAGTGAAAGCAACTCTCAGCTTTCTGAAGTGAGTGCCTCTAATGACAATGGGCCGCAAAATAAGCTGATGGTTTTGGTGCATACGATCTTTAACCTGCAGCCCATGAAAAGCTTTTCTCAAACCTACAGGGTGTTGAAAAGAAATAGACAACCTGGCAATTCTGTCAAGTGAATGTGAAGTAGGTTGATAAATTGACTTCACAGACGAGTGTGCAAATAAAAAAGAACTGCTAGGCTAACACTCTGCCATGGCAGCTGCATTTTTAGGCTCTTATTCTTACCTTGGTGGTAGGTAGTTTACATATAAAATCTTGTTCCTGCACCAAATCATGCCTAATTGAGTAAATATAATGTCTCGACATAGTGCATTCTCAAACCCACTAAGTCCATTTCCCAAACTCAGGGAGTCAGAACCTACCTCGACAGTAGGTAAACATAATGTTCACAAACTTTGTTTTACAATTACATCATATATGAACACATTTGTCTTTATAAATAATTCATGTACTATGTACCCATCCATTTTACATCTATTTAATCCAGTTCAGGGTCACAGGGGCAGGAACTAACCCTAAATGTGGCAGACGTCTGCTGCAAGCTTACCCATTTACATTCACAGTTAAACTATTCATATATAATTAGTTTTAAAACGATTTTAAAGAGCTTAGGTTGATCTCTGTTTTCCTTCTGCTTAAACTAGTAAATGATTTACGAGTTAAGGCAGACAGAGAAGATTTATGTGTTTCCGTTCTACTACAAAGGCAATTTATTTCTTGTGTAGACCAAAATCACATAAGGAATGCTCAGTGGGCTTTAACAGGCCCTGTTTTCTGACAGCCCCCCAGACTTGACTCCCTAAGAAGACAAGAAAAAACTCCCAAATAAAACCTTTTATATGGAAGAGCAAATTGGAAGAAATTTCGGGAAAGAGAGAGACGCCCTTCCAGGTAGGTAGGGTGTGCAATGGGTGTCAAAAATGGGGTAAATACAACACACAAAAAAATGAATACAAGTAATTCTACTAGACACGAGTGCAGCACTTGACACCACAGCGTTCTAATAAATCGCTTTGGCGAATGGGTGGTTCTCAATGGGTTGTAGTTGGTATCAGTCCTATTTAACAGGTGGAAATGTCTTTGTTAGTTGTTTCGATTATAGTTCTGAGATCAATGATATTGGATTTGGTGCAGCACAAGTTTGTATTCTGTGTTTGTTGTTATTCTCAATCTATAGGCTCCTGTTATTCCTGTTTAAAGCACATGGTGAACTACCACAGCTATAAAGTTGACATGCGGCTTTACCTATCTGTACCCCGACGCTCTGGACTCTTGTCTTATATTTCTGAATGGATGAGTAGTAACTTTCACAGGCTAAATAAGGAAAAAAAAACAGAAATCTTAGTCGTTAGTAAAAATGGAAATAATGAGATTATTAGAAATAAACTTGCTCCCTTGCCATTAAAAGGCAAGATGGAAGTAAAGAATTAAAGTTTAATCATGGACTCTGACCAACACATTAAATCATGGATTAACCATATTACTAAGACTGCATTTTTCTATTTAAGGGACATTGCAAAAGTTAGCCCTCTTATAACACTGATGAGATGCTAAAAAATGAAATCAAGATTTTTGTTTTTAGTTGACTAGACCCCCGAATCAACTAGTACTGTAACGCACTCCCAACATCAATCGGTTACGGTTTGTCCAGAATGCAGGATGAAAAATATTAGAAAACCTGAGCACATCTCACCAGTTGTAGTGTTGTTCATATTGGTTTCCTGTGTCTTTCAGAATTGACTTTAAAATACTACTAATGATGTCTAAAGCCTTAAATAATTGTACTCCTTCCTATATTTTAGACTCCCCTACATTTCAAGTTGCAATCTTTGATTTTCTAATGGTGGTCTGCTTATTATTCCAAGAGCCAAGCGTAAAGGAAGTGGTGAGGCAGCCTTTTGCTGTCATGCACCAAACATTTGGGATACTTTACCGACAGAGATACATCAGGCTAACACTATAGATCATTTTTAAAAACTAATAAATGCCCACTTTTTATTTTTTTTATAGCTACATTCTCATTCTACCCTTAATAAACTAGATATTTATAGAATTATCATCCTCTTCATTGAAACTGCAATCTTTATTAATCTTTACTTTTCTCAGTTTTCTTTTCTGGTTCTTCTGCAGTCTCCGCCACAGCTTTATCTACACTGAAAAAGCTTCTAAATACCAGAGTTGGAAGTAAACATTGCTTTTACAAAAAGCTCGGTTTGGTGCAATCTTTTCAGCATGGGGCTCGTCAAGTTTAAAGATCATCTTGAAAAGTACAAGCCCTGAAGGTCAGCATTTGGAAATGCTAATGATAAGCGGAGCATCACTGCAATTAAACAGCATGATCTACTTACTAAATAGCTGGGAGTGAAAAGACTCGGGGAAATGAGCATCTGAAAAACATCATCTTACTGACAGCCTTCTGAGCACGTTGGGAAACATTAAATGGGGGCTGTGAAAATTCTGAAGTAATCTGACAAACATTTAATCAAATTAAATAGCATATTTTTATTAAATTACCCAGTAAGAGTAGTGATGCATTACAAGAGAGAGGAAACCTTTCCAGTGAAAGCAGACCACTTGACATGTGATGCATCTGCAATCTGCTTGTTGATAAGAAAGAGCTGCTTGGTCATTCATATAAGAAGCAATTCACTAATTATTCATTATTTTAAAAATTATTATGTAACATTTATTTTAAGGACTGGCTGGTGTATATGTGATAATACTGGGAAATTTTTCTGTTCCCTTGTTTGCAATAGTCAGATATCACCACAATGTGTAGAGCCAAGCACCTGTAGTGGTCTACGTATGTGTCTCCAGTGTCACTGAACTCATTAAAATATACAAATTCATCATTAAGCTTCAGATACCTTATTTTTATATTTTATTTTACAGTCATATGAAAAAGATTGGGAACCCCTCTTAATTCTTTGGATTTTTGTTTATTATTGGCTGAGCTTTCAAAGTAGCAACTTCCTTTTAATATATGACATGCCTTATGGAAACAGTAGTATTTCAGCAGTGACATTAAGTTTATTGGATTAACAGAAAATATGCAATATGCATCATAATAAAATTAGACAGGTGCATAAATTTGGGCACCCCAACAGAGATATTACATCAATACTTAGTTGAGCCTCCTTTTGCAAATATAACAGCCTCTAGATGCCTCCTATAGCCTTTGATGAGTGTCTGGACTCTGGATGGAGGTATTTTTGACTTTTCTTCCATACAAAATCTCTCCAGTTCAGTTAAATTTGATGGCTGCTGAGCATGGACTGCCTGCTTCAAATCATCCCATAGATTTTCGATGATTTTCAAGTCAGGGGACTGTGACGGCCATTCCAGAACATTGTACTTCTCCCTCTGCATGAATGCCTTTGTAGATTTCGACCTGTGTTTTGGGTCATTGTCTTGTTGGAATATCCAAACCGTGCATAACTTCAAGTTTGTGACTGATGCTTGAACATTATCCTGAAGAATTTGTTGATATTGGGTTGAATTCATCTGACCCTTGACCTTAACAAGGGCCCCAGTCCCTGAACTAGCCACACAGCCCCATAGCATGATGGAACCTCCACCAAATCTGACAGTAGGTAGCAGGTGTTTTTCTTGGAATGCGTTGTTCTTCTTCCACCATGCAAAGCGATTTTTGTTATGACCAAATAACTCAATTTTTGTCTCATCAGTCCAAAGCACTTTGTTCCAAAATGAATCTGGCTTGTCTAAATGAACATTTGCATACAACAAGCGACTCTGTTTGTGGCGTGAGTGCATAAAGGGCTTCTTTCTCATCACCCTGCCATACAGATGTTCTTTGTGCAATTTGCGCTGAATTGTAGAACGATGTACAGATACATCATCTGCAGCAAGATGTTCTTGCAGGTCTCTGGAGGTGATCTGTGGTTTGTCTGCAACCATTCTCACAATCCCGCGCATATGCCGCTCCTGTATTTTTAACAGCAACTGTGCCTGTGGCCTTCCATTTCCTGATTACATTCCTTATAGTTGAAACTGACAGTTTAAACCTCTGAGATAGCTTTATGTAGCCTTCCCCTGAACCATGATAATGAACAATCTTTGTTTTCAGATCTTTTGAGAGTTGCTTTGAAGATCCCATGTTGTCACTCATCAGAGGAGAGTCAATGGTAAGCACAGCTTGCAAATGACCACCTTAAATACCTTTTCTCATGATTAGACACACCTGTCTATGAGGTTTAAGGCTTAATGAGCTAATCCAACCAATTTGGTGTTGCAAATAATCAGTATTGAGCAGTTACATGTATTCAAATCAGCAAAATTACAAGGGGACCCAAATTTTTGCACTGCCAGTTTTTCACATTTGATTTAATTTCATACAACTAAATATTGCTTCACTAACCATCTTTGTTCTGAAAACACCCAAGTACTCAGATGTTCCTAGGAAATGAAAGACATACCACTCTTATCTTTTTTGTTGAAAATAGAGTACATTATTATGCAGGCTGGGAGGGGTTCCCAAACTTTTTCATATGACTGTATTATTCTTCTCTCTGGAGTAGGGGGTGCCTCATCTACTGCTGCTGGGTATCCCAGTAAGGGAGGCACAGTGTACATCATATCCACAGTCACCAGTACCACACTTCAGGGCTGTACTTATCTACTGATCAAAAGCAGAGTGGCATTTGCTTGATTCTTTATTCTGGAGTGCAGTTCTGTAGCAAAAATATTTTGTGAGCGTTGCTTAAAAATAAGTTAAAATGGGTATGTTGTCTTCTCTAGACAAAGCCTTGCACTTTCTCATTATTATAAAATGTACTCTTGGAAGTAGAGTACCTTTGACAGTAGATACTTTTCTACTTATTTTTTAACTGAAATACTTCTGACTTCTGTGAAACTAAAAATATGATGACTGAGACATTTACTTTCTGAGTACAGTTCTATTAGGGAGTCAAGACAAAGTCAAGTCAAGTCAGGTTGGAAGCATGCACTGGTACAGTGCGTTGCCTTACCCACTACATGACGAAGCAACTCGAGATCCCAGTTGGCAACACCCCAGGTAGACACGTTGTCCAGTCCCACCCTCCGGAAATGACCCTCTATCTGCCGCAGCCAGGTGTTACGTAGGCGACCCCTTGGCCTGGTCTAGCCACTCGGGTCCCCAAAAATGAGGATCCTGTGAACCAGATCACCCTCTGGGAACAAATGTCCTGAGGAGGCACCAAACGACGCATCTCTAAAGTGTGGATATAATAGAGAAAAAGTAGCAAACAGTGCTCACTCCCAACAACTCCTCGAGGGTCTTTTCTCTTACCCCATCAGCTACCTTTTGCATGCACGGAAGGTATGCCGATATTTTGAAAGCAGCACTGGGGCTAAACAAAGGCATGGACTAAGTAGAGACTGAACCATCAGTGGCTGAGGTGTGTCTGTGTTCAGGTTTGGTTATGGTAATTTAATGTCTTCTTTGATTTCTACTGTATTATTTTATCGCAATATCAGGTGGAGCCTTTGATCATTTCATTTGTACTCGCAGACCAATGAGTATAGTGGTTTTATGATGTCTCATCCCAATTGCCCCTGGTTTGATTAGAGCCTGTTCCATTCTGAGACTGCAAGTTCTTTAATAAGGTCAGATCAGGTCAGGTCAGGTTGGGCAGCATGCACTGGAACAGCACTTTGCTGCGCCCACCACACGACGAAATAGCTCAGGATCCCCCCAGGCAACCCCCCAAGCAGACATGTGGTCCAGTCCCACCACCCAGAAATGACCATTTATCTGCCGCAGCCAGTAGCTATGTTGCCATCCCCTTGGCCTGGTCCAACCACTCTGGTCCTCAGCAATCACCCTCGGGGAAACGCGCCACGTGGCCATAGTGCCGTAACTGATGCTCCCTCACAATGCAGGTAATGTGCATCATTCGGGACTCCATGAGCAACCGCTCATTCGACACAAAATCAAACCAACGGTACCCAAGGATTTTCCGGAGAGACACAGTACCAAAGGAGTCCAGTCTTCATCTCTGGTCACTGGATAGCGTTCGTGTCTCACAACCATATAGCAAGACAGGAAGCACCAGGACACTAAAGACTTGGACCTTCGTTCTTTTCCAGAGATATCGGAAGCGCCAAACACCCCTTTCCAGCAACCTCATGACCCCCATGCTCTCCCAATCCATCTACTGACTTCATAGGAAGAGTCACCAGAGACATGAATGTCACTCTCTCAGCAAACAGACACACTGCTGATGGCCATGCCCAAGAGGGCATTAAAAGGCCAGGACACTCACAAGCCCAGACACTCAGACTCCTCACTCAGTCTCTTGAGCATCCCGATCAGAGCCTCCATTGAGTGCAAAGATCACAGCATCATTTGCAAAGTCAAAATCAGTGAATCTTTCTTCACCAACAGATGCCCCACAGCCACTGGACCCCACAAACTTGCCCAACACCCAGTCCATGCAAGCATTGAACAGAGTAGGAGTAAAAACACACCGCTGACGAACCCCAGAATCAACTGGTAAAAACACAGAGGTCCTGCCTCCACTCTGCACAGCACTCACAGTGCCAGTGTACAGGTCGGCCATGATATCGAGCAGCCCTGAGGGGATCCCACGAACCCTCAGGATGACCCACAAGGCAGCTTGGTCAACTGAGTTGAACGCTTTACAAAAATCGACAAAGGCTACAAAGAAACTCTGCTGATATTCGCGTTTGCGTTTGCTGTTACATCCTTACATCGATGTTTCTTGGAAGACCACTGCTTAGTAAAGTTACATCCGTGATGTGATCAATGTCAAGCTGTAGTTTTTCATGTTAAAAACAAGAGTGTGTTACCAAAATGGAAAAATTCTGTTTGCTCTGGATGAGCCATCAGAGGTAGTAAAATACATTGTGACTTCTAGAGGAACTGAAAGAATGAGTTATTTAGAAAATATAAGAGTTGCCAACAGCTTACCTACGTAAGGTGTTTCACTAGTTCCTTTAACGATACTTTTGATTTTCTTTTGATTCTCCAGACTGATTCTGATCACAGGAAACTTTGCTTTACATCTTTCTCTCAGTTATTCAACAGCAATATAGGAATCAAAAAAGGAAATGCTTATCTTTTAACAATTTACCTGGTTAGGCCGATCAGCACTTGTCACGCATGCACGTCTAGGGACGTCTGGGGAACCATCTGCCTGGCTCTGGCAGCACCACCCCGAAACGAGGGGGGGGGGAGCTGACGCTAACTTTGTCTTCTCCTTCCTCCTCCTCTGCATCCAAGAGGGATGACTGACCCCACCCACCGCCTGAGAAACCCCACCCCTTCCCCAGAATATAAAGCCAGCTCATTCTCCGAAGGTGCCAAGCTGACGATTCCAAGTGACAGAGCTCCTACTGCTAACCTCAGCCAGAAAGCTTAACCAACTTATGTTTTTTTTGTTTGAACCGTTTACATTAACTTATTTGTAAGACACCTTTATCCAAGGTGACTTACAACATTTATGATACAATTGGTTAAATTTTTTTTTGATTTTCCAATTGGGGAACAGACTTTAACAGATTTGAACCCACAACATCGGGTTTTGAAGTCCAAAGCCTTAACCATTACACCACACTGTGATTATGGTTGTATTATGGTGGTACCGGTCACTTCTTACACACTGCTTAAATATGCCTCTCATAAGGCAGCCAGAGATGTAAGCTACAATAATAATCATGATGTATTTTATTTCTTGTGCACTTTGCATATATTCAAAAGAGTTACAATAGGAATAGAAACCTAATATAAGCTCAATAAATTATACTGGTCAGAAACTAGTATCAAAGCATTAAATAGCAAATGAATCATTCATAAATGAAACACAAAATGATGGGTTATCACAAGAAAACAAATAACCAGAATAACATGCATGGTGTTTGAAAACAAAGTAACATTAGAGTCACCTGAACAGAGAGAGTGAACTGTGAGAAACGGGAGGAATGTCAGCGTGCAGCAAGTTAAATGCCTTCATGAACAGATGGGGTTTAAGCTGCCTTTTAAAAAAAAGTGAATTAAGTCAGCATATCTAATAATTTTCAGGAGGTCATTCCAAGGTACGGACACAATAGATCTGAAGACTCTATTACTTATGGAACATAAATTACTTGGAGGCATGACAAGATTGACAGCATAAGTGGACCGGAGTGAATGGACTGAAGTGCAGTGATGGAGGAGGTTACTGATGCAGCCTGCCGCACGTTTTATGAGTTGGCAACAGGATTTTGAAATTAGTAACAGATGACAGGAGGACCAGTGCAGACTGAGCAGGACGGGCATTACTGCTTTTCAATTCTGAGCTGAGACGAAAAATTAGGGGGGGCCAGCAAGTGTGTGATAGAAGTCAGCCCGGGATATGGTGAAGGCTTAGATAGACTGGGACAAGTAGGCATAGAAGGTGGAAGGAACAAACTTTTTTATGTGATTTGTGTGAACTAAATAAGAGGAGGAGCCATCAAAAATGGGACCAGGATTCCTCACAGAAGGTGATGATTTTGGTGTTTTGCTTACTGTGTTTCGACTTTGAAACTGGTGCATCAGTTGCCTTTTTTTTTGCCAAATCCTCTTTTCTTTAGATAATAATAAGTCTTCTTATTTTCAAATAGCCAGTTTTTTCGCATTTTTTTCTCTCAATCTTTTTGGAGCAGAAGGTTTAAGGATTGTTTTGTTTCTGCCCTTTCCTCTTTGTAGTGTCTGTGGAGGCCAAAACCTACTTAAAGTTTGAAGAAAGCCCATACTGAACAGTCTGGGCCTCGAGGTTGATGGCTAGGGCCTCATTTTGGTATTTTGGGTATGAATTTTGCAATACTTTGAGACTGAAGTGCCCAGGTCTACTCAACTGCACTGTTGTAGGAATGTGCTGCTTATTCTAAAACTTTCCCTAAAACTGGTAAACAATAATTATATTTTCAGAATTCAGAACGTAGTGCAACTAGTAGCTTTCCAGATTCAATGCTATCACAAAGAGTACTACATAGCCTCTCTGAGGTAGGTACTACCACCCTAGATTGAGAGGGGGCGCTCCCACTAACCTTCTCCTCTTTCGTTCCCTCAAGAGGACAGAGAAGATGCCCAGGGAGGGCCACTGACTCCGCCCCATCCAGCCCCCTTTCCTATAAAGCCCGGAGCTGCCAAAGGAGGTGTTCAGTCTCGAGCAGATCACATTGCAGGATGAAGCTCCTCTCACCCTCAGCCAAATCATACTACTGACTAGCCTGGTGGCTTTCTTGTTTCTTGATCATTTAGAGTTTTGTATCGGCATGCATGATGGCACTTTTTCGTTACTATTGTTAAGAGAATTAGATGGAAACAACTGGGTTGGCAGCCCAACATTTCTTTGAGGAACATGAAATACTGTCCTTGCCCACAGTAGGAAACATCCCATCAGTACGTTTGCATTGCTAATTCCAACTGATTCAGCATTCACAGCCTTGCTCTATATACACTGCTGATCCTTCATTTTTAATAATGGCTAACAATATATTTTATAATGTTTAAACTGGTGGGAAAGTTCATGTCTCATTTTGAAAGGAAGGAAGCTGAATAAGCCAGGGCCCTACTAGTGTTTTTGTTTCTCACAAACCTTTTAAATCCAATCATGACTGTGGGGATGGGGGCATCCCTTTGCAGAATTGCCACCGAAATGTCAATTCCTTAAACTGCCCACACGAGCAAACCATACATGACCCTTTTCCATTGAAAGCCATTGTGAATCTTGACTTGGTGTGACCCAAAATGAGCCCAACCGCAACTTAATAAACTATGCCCTACATGATCAGATGACCTGTGCTGAGAAGGAGGAGCATTGACCAGAGTAGGCCCGAGGTGCAGGGACACTTTACATTCTGTGAGCCATTAACAACTAGGAACAAAGGCTGGAGTGGAAGGCATAGGCAGAATTTATGGCACCTCTTCCACCTCCAGGAGGAAAGCATGGAGCTGATTCCTCGACACTCTGTAAGAGACTTGTCAAAGACCATTAAAATGGAATATGTGAGGCCTACAAAGCCATGCAGTCTCTCCCTTTCTCGGCTGCCCTATGCAAACAGGACATGCTGCATGTACCTGCCATCTTCCGTCCTGAAGAGAAGCCATCAAGTGCCGTGCCAGGCCTGGCCAGTCCTAAGACTAATTCAACATACTAAGACAGAATGCCACCTGGTAGTAAGCATACAGATGCAAGATGAACCACTTATTATCAGGATGTGTTATTTTACCAACGCTCACATTTGCACTTATATTTTGGGCGTATGATGTCTAAGACACGATGAATACATGTATGACTTTCTCTCCTGCCTGTTCTGGTATTCAGTCTAATTTCCTGGGGCTACAGAAGTAAAAGAAAGACAGAAGTGCTGAGCTGCAGTACCTGCCAGTGTGGTCTACATAATGAAGAGTATAAAGAGGAGAATCGGGCTACCGTAAGACTCTACCACAACACATGGGCAAGAGTAAGCAAACCATGTTAAAAAATAAAAGTCAGTGAATGTATTGTTTTAGATTCTCTTCAAAATACTAACAAGGTCATGGCGGAAAACATAATGCCTACACGCCGTAATGTGCACGGTCTGATTCTCTTGTACAGTCATAAAGAGAGCAAGCAGATCTTAAACAAGATTGCAGTTTTTCTCCAATTAGCCTTTGTCACCATTCTAACTGGGAAAGCCAAAATAATTATTTTGCAGCTACAGGGAAGAATTTCCAAACTCATCATTCACTAGGCAGAAATATTAGGAGATGACAAAAACCAGTAAATAGCACAACGGTTCCCAAAAGACTTATCCTGTTTAGGGCCTTAACCTTGATTGAGTGTAAACAAGATTCTGTACCAATCATGCAAATGAAATAATGTGGGAAGTAATTAACTCTTACTTGTTATTAAAGGATCACCCATCCCATTTTAAATATTGTAGATCAATGTCGCATGCAGCATGAGCAGTAACCTTTAAATTAAAACACAGCATCATAGGTGGAGACTGAAAGCCTGCCATTGTTTGTTGTTTGTTGCTGTTGCTGTGCACAGACTTTGTTTCAAGCACAAAAATATTAAGATTAATGTTTAAAATTGCCTTCAGGCAATGTGTATAAGGTGTATAAAAAGCATAAACACATTTTGTGATTAAATGTGGGTTCTGTCCCTAAGATATCTCAGTATGTATATGCAAGTATTCAAAAATCCAAAAATATCCGGAATTCAAAATTCTTCTGGTCCCAGACATTTTGGATCAGGCCTTAAAGCAGAGCACAATAAATTAGAAATCCAGAAAACACAACGCTCATTTAGCTGCATAGTAAACCTCCTCCACTCACTTAAATAGCCAGTGTGGCGATGTCAGGGTGGCCCTGCCTCCTGGGGCGCTACCCACAAGGACCAGGGCAAACATTTAAAGAAACAGAACATAACTATAGAATTACAAATGGAACAATAGAAATAACATAAACATGCATGAATGAGTCACTCAAAATTGATAAAAACAGCAAACAAATGTACACATCAGGTGATACATAACATTGGAGAGGTGCGTTTTAGGGTAAGTTGTTAATTCTAAATTGAGCTTGAGTGAGTTGGCCTTGGTGATGGGCTGCTACTCCATTCAGGGTTGGTTCCTGTCTTGGCCCCTTTGCCCCCAGGATAGACTTTACTCTGCTATGATCCTGAACAGACTGAGCAGGCCTGAGATTGTCCTGTTAGATGAAATTGCTGTTGTGCCTTATTGTGCAAAATTCTAACATTACTTCAATTCCAACTGCTGCATGGACTGTGGTGACACTTAGGACCTCCAAATTGGGTACATGAGCTCAAAGCCCCACAGGATCCTGGTAGGTGGATGAAAGTACATATGAAGTAAGAATAATGGCTTCAGTTTCCTGTCTTCAATTGTTGTCAGTTTAACTGAGTGTGGGATATTTCCCTTCAGGGTCTTCTGCTAAATACAGATCTCTACGCTGAAATGAAAGAATAATAAACTAATCATTTGTGCCACTTGACATGACTTCTTTGACCCCTTCACAGTGGTGAAATATTAATATTTATTTTTTATGTAATGTGTATTATACAACCTCCCAGAAAGTGTACATAACAATAATAATAATGATAATAATAATAATAATAAAAGCCTGCTACATTCTTTATTATTCTCTCTTTATGGTGAGCCTCTTGTGCAGAATAACTGGATCTCTGCTCCTTACTTCTGTTTTGATATTTTTATTGCACCACTATAACCTTCTTCTTCCTTAGGGTACACTCAATTTATGCTATTGACATTTTTAGCCCCCTGGCACAGCATGGAGGGATGACTCCTGCTTTATGCCCAATCCTGCTGATGGAATGCTAAGTTAATTAAATGACTCTGTAAAATGAATGGATGGTTGGAAATTCAGTCATTCGTACTTTATTGAATGTTTTCAAACAATATCCTATACTGCGTGAAAAGGGTTAGGAAGGAGGTGCTGCCTCAAGCAGAGGAGTTTAAGTATCCTGGGGTCTTGTTCACAAGTGAGGGAAGAAGGGAGCGAGAGTTTGACAGGCAGATTGGACTGGCATCAGAAGTTATGGGGAGGTTGTACAAAGATGGTAAAGAGACAGCTGAGCCGAAAAGGGAAACTCTCAATTTATCAGTCAATCTGCCTTAATCTGTGGCCACAAGCTTTGGATAGTAATGGAAAGGACTAGATGGCGCATACAAGCCGTGGAAATGAGTTTCTTTCACAGAATGTCTGGGCTCAGCTTTAGAGATAGGAGGGGGACATTCAGGAGACGTTCAATGTAGACACCTCCACAACGAAAGGAGCCCCTTGTGGTGATTCAGGTATCTGATTAGGACGACTCCTGGACACCCCCCTGCAGAGCTTCTTCAGGCAAGTCCAACCAGGAGGAGACCTCAGAGCAGATGAAGGGGTCGCACAGGAGAGATTATATCTCCCAACCGGCCCAGGAATATCTCAGTATCCCTCTAGAGGAGCAGGAAGAGGTGGTGGGATGTCCGGCCATTTCTTTTTATTTTGCTTCCCCATGACCCACATCTGATAAGTGACAGAAAATGGATGGATGGATGGATTAATAAGCTTGTTGGGCTGAATGGCCTGTTCTTGTTGAAATTGTTCTAACATTCCATACAGCACAAAGAACTGCTCAGGTAGAAATGATAATGATGTAATAAGCACATGCCACACATAATAACTAACAGAATTGACATTTAAAAAGGGCAAAACAACTGATTATTCCAGAAGGAAATACTAAATAAAAAGCAATCCAACACAAAAAGAAAAAAAAAAACATTTTCAGTAACACAAATAATATAATTATTCATAAAAGATCACAGAATAAACAAAAGAAGGACAAGAAACAGGGAGGAGGCCCTGGCAAAGCCATAACAGCAGCGGATATTCATTTCTCATCACTTTTGTGAACTTTCTCTGAAAGACTTGGCGTCACACCATTTCCCAAATGTTGTACTGCAAATATGCAGACTTTGAAAAGCCGGTGTCTTTGCTTCTCTAATCACACATACGAGAAGAGCTTTGTCTTCATATTTGCCGGTTGCCACAAGTCAGGCACCTTCTTGTTTTCATATCTGCTGAGTTTAAAAAAGTTTCTAAAGTTACAGAGACGTTCGCCATGGACGTTTGTAAAAGTGATGCTTTCTCAGAGAGCCAGCGTGGCTCCCAGGGCTTCTTGTAGGCTTTAACTTTAAAACTATGCAGACATTTTAACACATTGACTGCTGGATGATTTATTACCAGGACACTGCTTTATAGGTCACTGCATATGTGATAAATAATGAAGCCTATCACTTCTTCTTCCTCTTCTTTTGGCTGTTCCCATTAGGGGTCGCCACAGCGGATCATCTTCTTCCATATCTTTCTGTCCTTCAGCATCTTGTTCTGTTACACCCATCATCTGCATGTCCTCTCTCTCACCACATCCATAAACCTTCTCTTAGGCCTTCCTATTTTCCTCTTCCCTGGCAGCTCCATCCTTAGCATCCTTCTCCCAATATACCCAGCATCTCTCCTCTGAACATGTCCAACCCAGCGTAATCTCGCCTTGCAAACCGTCCAACTTGAGCTGACCCTCTAATGTCCTCATTTCTAATCCTATCCATCCTTATCATACCCAATGCAAATCTTAGCATCTTTAACTCTGCCACCTCCAGCTCTGTCTCCTGCTTTCTGGTCAGTGCCACCGTCTCCAACCCATATAACATAGCTGTTCTCACTACCGTCCTGTAGACTTTCCCTTTCACTCTTGCTGATATCCGTCTGTCACAAATTACTCCTGACATTCTTCTCCACCCATTCCACCCTGCCTGCACTCTCTTTTTCACCTCTCTTCGAACCCTATCACAATTCATAAAAATAAAGTTAAAGTGCAGTATGTGTACTTATTTGGCTGACACCTTTATCCAAGGCAACTTACAACATTTATGATACGATTAGTTACATTTCTTTTGGCTTTCCAATTGGAACACAGGCAGAGTCAGGGTCCACTCAGTGTCAGTAGAAGGATTTGCACCCACAGTCTCAGGGTTTGAAGTCCAGAGCCTTAACCTCAACACCACACTGCCTGAAATGTATTGGACAGCAATGGTTTTATTATCAATGGCAACTCTGTCAAAAATGTAAGCAGCTGTTATTTACTTTATTCAGATCACCAACACGACTAGAAGTCTGCATTTGAGTCCTGGAAGGACAGCATCATGCAGAGTGCGGGCTCAGAAGCACTTTTGCCACAAATACAACATGTTTCTTTGCAATGCCCACCCTTGTCCACCCAACACATTGGTAAGTATCACCAGCCACCTGCCAGGGCAGACAACCAACTAATAGATCAGGACCACGGTCGATGGATAATGCAGACCGAACATCCAAGACAAGGATGATGGCAGATGTTATATCAAACTGAACTGAACGTTTATGCAACACAGTCACTTAAAAACAGGTACAAAATGATGTAAATATTTACAGTGAGAAAAAAAAGAAAAGAAAAATTGGAAAAAATTAGAGATGTTCAAAACATCAAAATAATCTCAGTGCATATACAATGGGAAAGGCACTAGATAAATAAAATGTATCACTCTTATCATTATTAAAAAAAGAGCAACAAGATCAAAAGTCAAGGCTTACTCACTATTGAAAGTCTGGGCTAATTAAAGCAGCCGTCCAACAAAAAAGGAAAATAAAACAATACAAAAGGCTCGGCAGCAACCCATTAAATGAAACCAACTCCAGGACCCTCGAATAAAAGGCTGCAGTCTCCAGTGGCTGATACTGTACGTGTTCCTATGCAGCAGCCAACTGCTGCGCCACTTAACCTCCGCGTGTCACTGAATTAAGCCCCACCTCCTAGCTAGAAGCTTCAAATTAATTCAATTCTTTATTCACAATTATATAAGTACAAAACTACAAATACAGTAACAAAGATTGACAATCAGTTATCAAAACTGACATTTGAACTTAGGCCGGGGATACATAAACATCGAGTATACAAAAAAATTACATTATTAGGAGGTCACATAATTAACTTATTAACAGTGATTTGAAGTAAAGGATATGTTTTGTCAGCTTTACTGTTTACTGGCCTTGACATTCTTTGTATAACCATAAAGAGGGATTCTGTATTACAAGACAACAATCTAAAGATTGGTTTTGTGTTTATGGCTCTGGCTTTATGAATACCCAAGAGACAAACCAGTTTTAAGGGGTTGTCCAAATCATTCTCATTTCTTTGCACATCCAAAGTAAATACCATATTTTCAGAAATCTGTACAAGTTTATAGAAACAAATACACAACACAGCAGCAGCCACTGACCAAAATACTAGTTTTTTTATAAAATGAACACAAAGGAGTTACATCATTTCAACATTTACTTAGCCGTCTGTTATGAAGTGTGAGTGACTGCCGGGGTCCTTACCTGGTTGGGACGCCTCCGTGTTTGAAGGACCGGGGGAGAGAGCATACACAGGGCATTATCTCCCCCGGATCGCTAGATGGCTGCCCCCCTGGGTTGTGGCAGCATCACAGTTTCCAACAGGGCATCATGGGAATTGGAGTTCTTTGACTCAGCCCTGTTGGGGGCTGTGGGTGCCACCAGGGGGTGCTGCAGTGACTGGGGAGCCCTACCTCATGGGGTTTCAGCCTTACCTGGAAGCACTCCCAAGAAAAGCCTTCAGGACACTGGAAGTACTTAAAAGGAGCTGCCTGCCACTACTCCATGAGCCAGAGTGAGGAGGAAGGTGAAGAAGCTTGCTGGAGGAGAAGTGGAGGCAGGCAGAGAGAAAGAGAGAAGAAGATACAGAGAAGAGAAAGTCACTGCTGTGTGCCATATTGTGCTTTATATTGGGAAATGATTTAGGGAAGAGTTTCCCACAGCCAAATAACAGCCTGTGTTGAGCTGGACTTGTGCCTTGTGTCTGTCCGTGTCCGGTTTGGGGGGCTGGTAAACCCCCTGCAGGCCAAACAGGATAATATCAGTAAAGGGTTTTAAAATTAATTTCCTTGGCTTTGTTGGGGACAATAAATTTAAGTGAGACAATCCACAAATGTCGCACGTTTGATTTGGGGTATACAATTTTCCATTTAACATAAGCCCTTGAGGTGCTATGATCTGAAATAATTTTTTTTCTGATAAAGTAATTATTACATTTCTTGTCCTCAGTATTAACACCACTGATTAAAGTTTGTGGAGTGTATTTAGATAAAGTGCCATAACTCAATACTCTCAATCATGCAGGAATGCTCCTTGTCACCTTTACATAATCTTTTAAGGGGACATTTGCCCCTGTTAAAAAACTATAAAATCATCAAAAGTGTTAAAGATTTCACTGCTCATTAAGAAGGTCAGAAACATAAAGAATGTTCTGGTCAGCCCACTGTGTTATAAATAATGATTTGTTGCCTGACAATATGTACTTGTTATTCCAAATTTTGGAAGTGTGGGGAGAAAGTACATGTTTAAATGCAGTTTTCCACTAATCAAGTGCTTGTTTGTGAAAGTTAGAAAGTTTGATTGGGAGTTTATTACATTTGAAATTACAGGACAGCAAAACTTTTAGATAGATAGATAGATAGATAGATAGATAGATAGATAGATAGATAGATAGATAGATAGATAGATAGATAGATAGATAGATAGGGGATTAATAAAGTAAGCCACCACAACGTCCAAAAACCAAATTTGTGATTCAGTACCAATGAGTGTCTGTCCCAGACAGTGACATTTTAATCCAATTTAATTTGAAAACCTGCTTAATTTTCTGAAAATCCAAGGCATTAGGACCACCATCATTGTAACTTTTTACAAATGTATTCCACTTTATATGCTCAGTCTTCCATCCATCCATCTATTATCCAACCCGCTATATCCTAACACAGGGTCACGGGGGTCTGCTGGAGCCAATCCCAGCCAAAACAGGACGCAAGGCAGGAAACAAACCCTGGGCAGGGCGCCAGCCCACCGCAGGGCACACACACCCACACACCAAGCACACACTAGGGACAATGTGAGATCGCCAATGCAACTAACCTGCATGTCTTTGGACTGTGGGAGGAAACCCACGCAGACACAGGGAGAACATGCAAACTCCATGCAGGGAGGACCCGGGAAGTAAACCCAGTTCTCCTCACTGCGAGGCAGCAGTGCTACTACTGCGCCACCGTGCCGCCCATGTCAGTCTTGTTCTTCCAAATAAACTTAAACAACAGGAAGTCAGTGGAATTGCACATTCTCTTCTCAACATACAGTGACAGTGCTGATTACACTAAATGCGATACACTCTCAGCCTTTGTCAGTAAAACCCTTCTATAAATTGTAAGATCTCTCTGCAGCCAGCAATTAAATATTTTTTTCATTTGGTCTAATTCTAGGTTAGAGTTTTTAGAAATTCTCTCAGAGTTAATTTTGCATATATCCACACCAGGATACCTAGCACAGTGTTTCACAGCTATTCCATTAATAGTGAAGCCTAATAAAAGACCGGTTTAGTGACCCACGTCCTGCTTACAGAGGAATCAAAGCATTATGCACATCTGAATCTGATCCTTGGAGAGTCGCAGTCAGGGTGGCTGATGGAATGGTCCATATGGATGTCACTGAACCTCTGGCTAGGATGTTGGATATCTCTGGGTCCATGGTTCGTGAGGCTGAACCACCCAATCTCACTGAACCTAAGCTGAGGCGTGGGGAAGGCTGCAGGGATCTGTGATATCCGGGGTGAACTTCTCCAGGCTGGTGGTAAAGCTGCCCTCCTGGCATTGCAAGCAATCTTTGCTTCCATTTGGGAGACTGGCATCATCCCAACTGACTGGAAAACGGGACTTGTCATCCCTATCTGGAAAGGGAAGGGTGATCACCTGGACTGCAGCAACTACATGGGGATAACAGTGCTGTCGGTGCCGGGTAAGGTCCTTGCTAGCGTTGTCCTCAATAGGATCAGTGATTACTTGCTCACCTACCAGTGACCAGAACAGTCTGGGTTTACACCTAAGAAGTCTACCATTGACCGCATCCTGGCACTGAGTGTTCTCATGGAGTGTAAACGCGAATATCAGCAGAGTTTCTTTGCAGCCTTTGTCGATTTTTTTAAAACGTTCGACTCAGTTGATCCAGCTGCCCTGTGGGACATCCTGAGGGTTCATGGGATCCCCTCGAGGTTGCTGGATATCATGGCCGGCCTGTACACTGGTACTGTGAGTGCTGTTCAGAGTGGAGGCAGGACCTCTGCATTTTTCCCAGTTGATTCTGGGGTTCGTCAGGGGTGTGTTCTTGTTCCTACTCTGTTCAATGATTGTATGGACTGGGTGTTGGACAGGGTCGTGGGGTCCAGCGGCTGTGGGGCATGTGTTGGTGAAGAAAGGTTCACCGAGCTTGACTTTGAGAACGATGCTGTGATCTTCGCGAAGTCAATGGAGGCTCTGATCGGGGCGCTCGAGAGAGTGAGTGAGGAGTCTGAGTGTCTGGGCTTGCGAGTGTCCTGGATAAAAACCAAGATCCAGGCCTTTAATGACCTCTTGGGCACAGCCAACAGCAGTGTGGCTACCTGCGGAGAGAGTGTCGACCTTGTCGAGAGGTTTACTTACCTCGGCAGTGACATTCATGTCCCTGGTGACTCTTCCTATGAAGTCAGTAGATGGATTGGGAGAGCATGGGGGGTCATGAGGTCGCTGTAAAACGGTGTGTTGCACTTCTGATATCTATGCAAAAGGACGAAGGTCCAAGTCTTTAGAGTCCTGGTGCTTCCTGTCTTGCTATATGGTTGCGAGACATTGACGCTATCCAGTGACCTGAGATGAAGACTGGACTCCTTTGGTACTGTGTCTCTCCAGAAAATCCTTGGGTACTGTTGGTTTGACTTTGTGTCAAATGAGAGGTTGCTCATGGAGTCCCGGGTGACACACATTAGCTGCATTGTGAGGGAGCGTCAGTTACGGCACTATGGCTATGTGGCATGTTTCCCAGAGGGTGATCCGGCTCATAAGATCCTCATTGTTGGGGACCCAAGTGGCTGGACAAGGCCAAAGGGACGGCCACATAGCTCCTGGCTGCAGCAGATAAATGGTCATTTCTGGGTGGTGGGACTGGATCACGTGTTTGCTTGGGGGGTTGCCTGGGGGGATCCTGAGCTATTTCGTTGTGTGGTGTGCGTAGCAAAGTGTTGTACCAGTGCATGCTCCCCAACCTGACCTGACCTAATCTGACCTTATTAAAGAACTTACAGTCTCAGAATGGAACCAGATCAAACTGTAATCAAACCAGGGGCAATTGGGATGAGACATTATAAAACCACTATACTCACTGGTCTGCAAGTACAAATGAAACGATCAAAGACTCCACCTGATATTGCGAAAAAATAATACAGTAGAAATGAAAGAAGACATTAAATTACCATAACCAAACCTGAACACAGACACACCTCAACCACTGATGGTGCAGTCTCTACTTAGTCCATGCCTTTGTTTAGCCCCAGTGCTGCTTTCAAAATATCGGCATACCTTCCCTGCATGCAAAAGGTAGGTGACGGGGCAAGAGAAAAGACCCTCGAGGAGTTGTTGAAAGTGAGCACTATTTGCTACTTTTTCTCTATTATACCTGCACTTTAGAGATGCGATGTTTGGTGCCTCCTCAGGACATTTGTTACTCTGCATTAACTTAGTGATGAGGGGCACAGCATCACAGTAGTTAGTGACAGTTTGCATACAGCGGGTGGCAGAATCTCCTTGTAGTGTTGTCTGGACAGTAATGACAGGTTGGACACCTTGTAATGAAGAAATACCTTCGGGGCAGCTTTCCTCCTCAGTGCCGGAGCCTACAGGTTCCACATAATCCAATGGATGGTCATTATTTTGATTACTGTCATTACCATCACAATATTCATCTTGCAACAAATCTAGTTATTTCAAAACATCAGAAGCTTTGCACCTTTTTCATGAAGACATAACTACAGACTGTGTTCCTCAAGCTGTTGCATCTATAATAATAATAATAATAATAATAATAATAATAATAATAATAATAATTCTATGGCTATCCAGTAAATCAGGAGTCGGCAATGTCGGTCCAGAAGAGTCGCAGTGGCTTCAGGTTTTTGTTCCACCCCAGCTTCTTAAAGAGAAGTCAATTACTGCTGATGAAGCACTTAATGTTCAAGTGACATTTTGATGCTTCATTTTAGTGGTCTCACTTGTTAAGGTTCCCCACCCTTAATTACTCATTTCAATCTTAAACAGCCTCATTCAGTGTTTTAATGGCTCCTCATTAGCAATAAGATGTAAATGACAAAGCAGCCAGCAGCTCACCATCTAGCTTGTTTCGATTTATATTTCTGTGTGTTCATCATGCACTGTTTGATTTATTAAAACACTTAATAGAAAATGTGACAGGCTTCAAATTATTTTGATGATATTCTTGGAAAGGAAAAAATCTACGATATAAGAACCTTACATTGCAGACTAACAAGCCATACAATTAAAAAAGGTCTGAGATGGCAAAGATTGGTTTCTAATTGAGCAATTAGGTTGGAATGAAAACCTGCAGCCACTGCAGACCAACATTGCCCACCTCTGCACTAGATGAAGGCACAATAGAAGGTAACTGAGACGCGGCTGCATGCTGAGATTCAAGTTCTCTTATATTTCACGTCTCAATGAGATAAGACTTAACTTGTACCTCCCATTCAAAGTGTTAATGCAAAAAGATTCAGTAAAAAGACAAATACAGTAAAAGGAACTTGTGATTTATCATGAATTGTCCTAACACTCACACTTTGAGTATTTACAGTCAGTTCAAGTGTTTGAGTTTCATGACCTCCTCATGTGTTCTCTAATCTATGAAGAGTTGATTTTTCACCATTCTATAGGAGATCCCTGTGCTGCTCCACCATGGCACTGATGGGCACGATCTGTCCAAGAGATCACTCTGCGATGAAGGCCATTAGGATTATTTCATTTTAGAATTCTTCCAGTTTCGGAAGAATGTAATATATTATATCAATATGTGAAAAATACATTTACTCCAGTTCTGTGTTATTTTACATCTTTGTTTGAATGACCTGAAGGAAATAAGGAAAAATTCAATACATAAAGAGGCAAAGCCCTCCTTGAAATGACTGTACACCATGACTTTCCTCTTGCGGCCATGTAACACTCTAATGGTCTTCATGAATGCTTGTCCCACACCACAGGCTCACTGGTTACGAGAAGGGACCTCACAGACACAGCAGTTAAATTAAATTGGCTCTGTATGCTGTTAATTATTAGCGATACCCTTTGTTCATTGGGATTGGCTCCAGTAGACCCCGTGACCCTGTAGTTAGGATATAGCGGGTTGGATAATGGATGGACGAAGTTATCTGGGCGTATGCTTACAATATTTTCTGTTAAAATATTGTCAAAGAAATACTTTCATAAAACAAGAATAGTGCAGCAGCAGAAAACTTGTTCAAGTGAATCTGAGCCTCTAAATTGAAGACATGGCTCTTGATTTTCCGTTTCGTCCACGGTTTGGATGTCAGTAACCTGGAGGAAGATCACCCATAACTGCACCAACTTCAACACCCTCCAGTCCTTCACTTTTCAGTCTTAACCTGTTTAATAGAAACCGTGTGGAAGCGCTTCATTTAAAGAGCAACGGCCATCAGCAGCCTTTACACCTTATCTACAATGTCACCTACATCAGCAACAAATGGAGATTATCTGACTGTGGACACCAACATCTCTCATCTCTCCTTGTGTTTTGTTTAACTCTTCTAGATACATTTCTATAGATCTATTAAACTTAAAGCTATTTAGAGGTCATGACATTTCATTCTGCATGACTAAAATTTCCAAAATGCACAGAGCTTACAAAGCAAAACACATCACTTCCAAAGTTGTGGCCTTAATGAAAAGGCCCTGCTGCCCTCTGGCCATTAGTTTTCAGATTCCTGGCCCATGTTGTACCAAATAGAAGCCCATAGAATGGATTCTTAGTGTACATTGAGGATGCTATCCCATTGACACGCCCAAGTTCTCCAGCCAGAGGCTCCGAGATTGTAGGGATTTGTGGCTTCACTGATAAATACGTTTCTAGAAGACGTCTTGTATGTGTGGTGAAGCCATCAGAATGACCCAGTGGGATTTATTCCTCATTTCAAACCCTGAACCTGATCATTCCATGACAAAGCTCATCCGTAAAGAAACTCATCATCAGACATTAAGACTGAATCTGTGCAAAGCTTTTGAAAACTGTGATCTAATGTCACACACGCACAGCAAGGTTCCATAGAGCTGCAGTATTTTGCGAATAATGGAGGTCAATGGAGAGTCACACCTCCATATATCAGCTTGTACTGCCCCGCTGAGCTTGTGCATTTGACGCGATACTGAAGTCTTTGTTTGCTCCTTAAGTTTCTCTTATTAGCTTCATACATATCAAACTGATCAGCATAATGTGAAACTAATTATAAAACAGAGCATTACGTTATATAAATATAAAGCCCAGCTCAAAGTTAAATTAGTAGAAAGTCAAACCAATGTCTGCCTCCACCTGCACCCACCAAATTAACATAATGCTGTTGAAGAACATTAAAACTTCATGGCGGTTTGGACGTATCAGTTTATTATTAGCAGGAGCAGTAGGTGTTGTTGTGATGAAGAAGATGCATTTATTTAAAACTTAATAAAGCAAAATACTGACAGCAAGGCCAGTGAAGCTTTGAAAATCTGTAGAGTTTAGTAGTTTAATGGTTGTGTAGCTGCATTCATCTGGCTTCGAAAAATTTCCACAGCTTTCTGTTAGGGTTCTGGCAATGGGTGTGACACATCAACATGTATGCAAATAATTCCACAGTTCACGTGGCTTCTTTTAATACATTTTAGTAAAAATTCAAAAATAAAACGAAAAAATTATAATACAAACAAAGTTCTTATGTAAGATATTTCTGTTCAAGGCTTGCACCGTATACCGTGTTACGTTTCCTTAGGTCTCTCTATTTAACATTTTCAAACATTCAAGACCCACTAAAACTCTATTACTGGAATTCAGATAAAGCTGAGCACTAAAGAATTTCCATTGCAAGTTAGCAAGGTGGTCTTCTTGTTTCAAAACACGTAACTGTTGAGGAACAGTCAGTCAAGGGAGGCTCTGTGCTTTACCAGGATCAGATCCAAATGAGACGCTGACATCGTGAGGCATCTGATTTTTATAGCCCCTTCGGTAGAAAGGGATGGGGTTAATTTCCCTCAAGTGGCGTCTTCTCATTGCTGCAGGGGAAGGACAAGATAAGACATTTATCTCTCGCCACCATGGGGTATTGCATACCTGTAATGAGATAGGAAGGTATGATGCGCAGGTGTGATGGTTGTGTGTGGTTTGCAAAGTGTGTCGCAGTGGGTTGTTTAAGTAATCATCATTACCCTGCATCCGGAAATCATTGGAGATTTTCCAAGGGGACCCCCTTCCCTAACGATCTTCATGGGTCTTGAAGACTCTAAAATGGCAATACTGGGTCACATGAACCCTGGCCTTAGGGAATTACTTATTATTAAGGAAATGGAAGCTCCAAGTGTACTGTTGTAGATTGATGTTGCAAGAGGGTAGTGAGGAAGGAAGACACGATTCAAAACAAGGAGCTAATGGCAGTGAGAGGAAGGCCATTAGAGAAACATCAGATACCGCATAGCTCTCTAGAGTGGTCTTCCTGTGACTTTAGCATTTTCTGCTGTGTATTGCCTCTTCTTTTTGCTACTCTTTGCCAGATTTTTAAAATTATTATAAAAAATTATTCCTAGGATTCTGGTTTTATTTATTTATTTATATTCATTTATTTATTGCGTGTTTTTTGTCTATGTTCACTGTCTGCAGGGGCACATGAAAGCAAGCATTTCATTGTACATGGTACTTGTACTTGTACACATGACAATAAAGAACCAAATTGAATTGAATTCTACTTTTTAAAGGTATATACAAGTCAAAATGAAAATTAAGCTTTTCCTTTATTTTTTATTATTAATACTTTTGCTAATACTTCCATTTTTCTATAAGAACAGCATGTATGCACTACTGCAAGATGCAGCCTTCAAATGTGCTGTTGAAATATTTCTACCTTTAAATCCGAATTTTACCACAATTCCTAGCTGATCACTGCCCTAAAGTCAAACAAGGATCATGAGAAGATAAAAAGACCTTGATGCTGTGCTTAAGGAGTAAACTCTTTGATTCCGTCCATTTATTTTTATCCACAAAATGAAGACTTCTTCTTTTTCTATTTGATAATTATGTACCGAACATATTCTGACTGTTGTTTCGGTCATTACACCATATTTGAAATGACTTTGTATTCTGTGGCATCTTCATTTCATATTGAAGATAAATTCACTAATGTTCATCCATCCATCCATTATCGCCAATGCACCTAACCTGCATGTCTTTGGACCATGGGAGGAAACTGGAGTACCTGAAGGAAACCCACGCAGACACGGGGAGAACATGCAAACTCCATGCAGGGAGGACCCGGATCTCCTAACTGCAAGGCAGCAGCGCTACCCACTGCACCACCCTTCATTAATGTTAATAATTCTTTATATATTTATATAGCGCTTTTCTTACTACTCAAAGTGCTTTTCATAGAGAGTGGGGAGCCACTTCAACCAACACTAGTGTGTAGCACCCACCTGGATGATGTGACAACAGCCATTTCTGCATCCGTACACTCATCGCACATGAACAGTTAGGTGGCGAAGTGGTAAGAGAGATAGCCAGTTACAGACAGGGGATGATTAAGGGTCCAGAATGACTAGGCCATGGTGGGCAGTGTAGCCTGGACATCAGGGTACCCCCTATTGTATACAAAGGATGCCCAGGGACTTTGAATGATCACAGAGAGTCAGGACCTCAGTTTTATGTCTCATCCGTTGAGTTTGTTTTAGCAATTGAAGGCTCACTTGGCAGTACCTGGCATTAGGCAGAAACTGATCCAGGACAGGGTATCTTCTTTATCTTTTACTTCAAATGTAAATGGGCCAGGAAATTAAAATGAACAGGCTGTGATTGAAAAACACAAAAAAACATGAACTAAATGCTAAAACCATAAAAATCGTCGGTCTCTTGTGTAATTTCCTTGCTCTAACTAAGAAAGCTCAACTTCCTGACAGGCAGGTGGTTTGAGTTAATGGCCACACTTCGTCATCCCTCACTCTCGACACAGGTGCTCCACAGGGCTGTGTACTGAGCCCTCTTGTTGTACTTGCTCTACAAATATGACTGCAATTTCACTGATGACACAGCTGTGGTTGGCCAGATCTTTAACAAAAATGAGCAGAGTTGCCTGGATGAAGTGGAGAGTCTGACACACAAATGTCAGGACAACAGTCTACTTCTGAATATCAGCAAGACAAAGCAGCTAATTGTGGACTGAGTTAGAAAACAGCAAAGGCAATACCACCCTCTCATAATTGACAGGACTTAGGTGGAGATGGGGGACATTTTTAAGTACCTCACAGAGGACCAAACCCGGTGCAAACACATCAGTGAAGAAGGCACAGCTTTGTCTTTACCATCTCAAACATCTAAGGGATTTCAAGATGGGGTGTTAGTGTCTTTACATGCCCAATGTAGATGAAAATTGGTTTGCAAAAGTGAATAAACGTTTGTATTGCAAATAAATACACTATTGAGTCTGTGGAGCGATAAACAAGTAGGTTTGTACATGTTTTACATGCTTTATATTATGCAGGAGTCCTTGGTGGACTTTCTGTTTGTGTGGATATTTTATTAACCTTCTCAATAGCTGTTTTTCAATGGTATTAAACTTTGTTGAAGTAAATCCAGGCAAAATGAAAGCACGATTACAATCTGTCTTCAACTGGTCTCGACCCCTTTTTGACATACAAATCTCAGACTTTGGACTTGCCAAGGTACTCTGAATTCTCTTGGTATTTGTTGAGTGATTCTTATTGCTATAGCATTACATGTACCAGTTTGTAGAGTGATTAAGACTTCAGCCTCACTCCCTCTACCAAAGACAACACCACCAGATACACATATATACTCGCAAATTATAAACAACATAAATGCAAATAATACACCAGGTACAGGAATTAAAGTGTAAAAAGGTCCAAAACTTTATTTTGGGCCAACTTTCCCTTCCTTTCTAGTTTGTGTATTGCAATGGAAGTAACAAACTGGTGAGTTCAACATCACACTTGCTAGACTTCAACTTTTGTTAACTTATCACAGTTAGTGAACATCAATTAAACCAGTGGTTCTCAACCCGTGGGGCGGGCCCTCCTAGGGCGGTGCGAAGATGTGAAAAAAAGAAAACAAGAATCAAAAATATGAAAAAAAATCTGTTGAAACCAAAACAAATGAACTTAAACTACATTCTGATACTAGAACAATAAATATAGAGTTAGATAAATGTTAGATAAATGTCGATAAAAGTTAAGTAGGGGGGTGAGATTAAAACTGTTATGAAAACTCAGGTCGCAAATACTTAAAGGTTGAGAAATGCTGAATTAAATGGTTTTAAAAGGTGTGACCGTTTAGGGCTCTCTCGTTCCCCTGAACCCTCAGACCACACGTCAGACATCAAGTAAAAGTCCAAATAATCGATTTATTATAATAATAATAATGTGCACAAAGCACCCTCCACTCCCAAATACTTCAAAAAACAATACAATAATCCAATAAACAATCCTCCAATCTCCCAGACGCTTAGCCACCCTGCCTCCCAACTCAGCTTATCCGTCTGGGATCTCCCATAGTCCTTTATAGTCCTCGACCTGGAAGTGCTTCTGAGCCCTCAGTCCATGTGATTATCCAGCACTTCCGGGTCAGGTAAAACTTCTCTTTTTTTTCTTCAGCCCGGAAGTATATCATTTCTTCCGTTCCCATGACTTGGAAATACTTCTGGGCTGTACGGAAAATATAAATCCCTGGGCCTCCCTGCAGCGACTCCTGGCGGCTCCCATGGTATCCAGCAGGGCTGTGTATTATGACTCCACTGTCCATAATTCCCTGCTGGCATTCGGGGCACCTCTATGCTGCAAGGAGGGCTCCATTAAAATGTGTGCAGTGAATAAAAGGGAGATATTGGACTGCAAAGGCTACACCCACAGGGAATCTTCCTTTGAAGAAGACACAAGTCAGTTCAGGTCATTCAACACAAAGTCAAACCAGCGGTACCCAAGGATTCTCCGAAGGGATACAGTACCAAAGGAGTCCAGTCCTCTATCAGGTCACTGGGTAGCGTCCATGTTTCTCAACCATATAGCAAGACAGAGGAAGCACCAGGGGCCTCATGTATAAACAGTGCGTACCCACAAAAATGTTGCGTAAGAACGTTTCCGCGTTCAAATCACGATGTATAAAACCTAAACTTGGCATAAAGCCACGCACATTTCCACGGTACCTCATACCCTGGCGTACGCAAGTTCTGCGCTCGGTTTTACAGACTGGCGGCACTTGGCGTCAAAGCAGTGCTACTGTTCCTGTGTGATTATCCTTTCTTTTTCAGATCCACCTCTCTGACGCGGCTTTATAAATACACTGAAATTAACCCCATATTGTTTATTAGTTTAATGCATCTGATTGTAATTAACCAGTAACAATATAATGGTCCACAGAATGGCCAAACTATTCTAAATATAATAGCTGCTTTAGCGTTGTTACTCTCACTGCACCTTCTTCTTCTTCTTCTTCTTCTTCTTTCAGATGCTCCCGTTAGGGGTTGCCACAGTGGATCATCTTTTTCCATATTAATCTCACTGCACCACTCAGAGTATTTATATTACTGTATCTGAGTGGGGAATCAAAGATCTACAGAATCTGAGAAAGAGAATTTTCGGTATACAGCATCAAGCTCACGCTGCCTCAGCCATGCTGTCTTATTGAACTGCTCTCATACGGCCAACGCTTCAGAGCCTTTACTGTATGGACCTCGCGGTTCAGAAACAGTTGCATCCCAAGAACTATAAACGCACTCAATCAGTCCATCAAGTGTTCCTTGTAGAACTGTTTGTACTTATAAGTACAATTACCTCACTGTAAACTTTATAAAGCGCGTATTTACATATGATGACAATATCATTTTTAAGATAAAATGCAGCAAAATATGTTTATTATATTATATTATACAGATAAAACTTTAACTTAATTTAAATAATCTATATTGGAGCCAATCCCAGCCAACACAGGGCACAAGGCAGGAAACAAACCCTGGGCAGGGCGCCAGCCCACCGCAGTAATCTATATTGTTAATACAGTGGTTCTCAACCTGTGGGGCAGGCCCCCCTAGGGGGGCGTGAAGTAAAAAAAAAGGGAGATGTGAAAAAAAAGAAAACAAGAATCAAAAATATAAAAAAAACATCTGTTGAAACCAAAACAAATTAACTTAAACTACATTCTGATACTAGAACAATAAATATAGAGTTAGATAAATGTCGATAAAAGTTAAGTAGGTATAATAAAATATGCATCTACATTTCAAGAAAATGTTAGGGTGGCGCGATTAAAACTGTTATGAAAACTCTGGTCGCAAATACTTAAAGGTTGAGAAACACTGTGTTAATAATTAAACATGCCAGGTCACGGTGTTGCTGTGCTAGCAAACCGCTTGTGCTGCGTTCATGGATTGTTCCTGCCTCGCGATGTATATTTCCTGTGGCTGGCATGACACTGGAAGAAAAGGTGGATAGAATAATTATACACTTACTACGAAGATATTCCAATGTTCCTTAAAAGTTTTGAAGAATCGGCATTCTAAGCTTACAGATGGCTTAACGTCTATTAGAGCTGATTGTGTGGCGATTGGGTATTTGGAGAAAGAAAAGTAAGGACAAGAACTGGAGGTTAGTACGTTTGAAAGAGACTGCTGCAATAAATTATTTCATCAAAGGTTGTGCATGGCGCAGCAAGCATCTTGTGTGAGGCATGAACAATCACTGCACCACCGTGTTCCCATGTTTAATAACATGATTTAACTCCTGTCATCATGAAAATGATATCATATATGCATCTCAGTATTTTAATTGTTCAGAGAGTTGTAATATCATGAATGTAATGGATTCTGTGCCCTGTCGGAAGACATAGAGCACATAGAAGATCAAATACAAAACAAAGCATTTAACGTGCTACTTTAGTTACGATGGGATTTGAGAAACTAGTAAATTAAATGATTTTAAGATGAAGTTTATGATGTTCTACTTTAACAACAAAATAAACTACGTGATTAAAGTGGAAATTTCGAGATTAAAGTTAACATTTCGTGCTTTTTTCCCCACTGTGTGCCTATTTTTTTTGTCTGTACCCTAATAAGCTTTCATATGAAACTCAGACGGTGGGCTACGACTCACCTTTTCACGGCGACTTTGATATGTGACTTCTTTTTTATTTCGGGCACTGTGCAACTTTGTGAACTTGAGCTTTCGAGTCTGTCACTTGATCAACTTCCTTTTGTTGTTTAAACCGCTGTTTAAACCAACAAATAGTAAGTTTTTCTTTGCCTCCACTTGGTATTCGCTGAAATTCTTATATTTCCCCCCATGCTTTTCCTATTGTCTTTTCACAGAAGGCTGAGCTTAAGGGCTATTTATATTAATTTGTATATTCAAAGAGGCGTAATTCTGGGAGGAGTTGGGGCGGAACAACAGGCGCGTGCAAGTGTGTTACTTTTCACACTGACCAGGATTTATGTAGCGGAAGAACGTGGAAGTTTGCGTACACATAGATTTAAACATCTGGATTTTTCTGTGCGTACGCACATTCCCGCTTTTGTGCTTACACCATGTTATAGTGTGAGCTCTACGCACGGCGTTATACATGAGGCCCCAGGACTGTAAAGACTTGGACCTTTTGCAGAGATATCAGGAGTGCCACACACCACTTTACAGCGACCTCATGATCCCCCCATGCTCTCCCAATCCGTCTACTGACTTCATAGGAAGAGTCACCAGAGACATGAATGTCATTGCCAACCTAAGTAAACCTCTCAACAAGGTCGACACTCATTCCGCAGACAGACACACTGCTGATGGCTGTGCCCAAGAAGTCATTAAAGGCCTGGATCTTGGTGTTTATCAGGACACTCGCAAGCCCAGCCATTCAGACTCCTCACTCAGTCTCTCGAGAGCCCCGATCAGAGCCTCCATTGACTCTGCGAAGATCACAGCATCATCGGCAATGTCAAGATCCGTGAATCTTTCTTCACCAACAGATGCCCCACAGCCCCTGGACCCCATGACCTTGCCCAACACACAGTCCATACAAGCACTGAACAGAGTTGGAGCGAAAACAGACCCCTGATGAACCCCAGAATCAACTAGAAAAAACACAGAGGTTCTGCCTCCACTCTGCACAACACTCACAGTACCAATATTTTTTCCCGTACAGAAGACAATTGCTGCTGCAGTTTCAGGGAGAGAACAAAATAAACTAAACAAAAGACTTGAAAAAGCTAAAATTGTTGTTATCCATTAAGAAGCTCAGTAGCACAAGGTAACTAAAGCTTAATAATTACTTTACATGTTGTAATAAGTGCTGTGACAGTGGAGACAGACAGATACACACACACACATAGATGACCGCAGCTACTGGGCTCCACACATTTGAGACATTCTTCTTTCTGCTACAATATCATTTAACTATTGCACCACTATATGACATAACAGCAAATGGAGTGTAGACAAGCATTGTGGTCTATGGATATACAAGTTAAAACACTGCAGCTATGTTGTCATGGCATGTTTGCATTTCCAATTGAATAGTAATGTTAACTTTCTTTAGTTATTTGTTTGGACGTGCAGTCAGAAGGTCGATGTTATGCAGCCTCATCTGTGCTAAATTAGGCAGATTTATTGATTCGGGTGTTTTGAGTACTGAAATCTGCATCTCTTATAGTTCTTCATTATCAGCTCTCTTAATGGTAGTCCTTTTGATGTACATTTTGTAATTTGTATTTACATGAATATAGCTTGCAGTTCTTTCAAGCTTACAGTCATGGCCGAAATTATCGGCACCCCTGGAATTTTCCCAGAAAATGCATCATTTCTCCCAGAAAATTGTTGCAATTACAAATGTTTTGGTATACACATGTTTATTTCCTTTATGTGCATTGGAACAACACAAAAAAAAACAGAGAAAAAAAGCCAAATCTGACATCATGTCACACAGAACTCCAAAAATGGGTCGTACAAAATTATTGGCACCTTTTCAGAATTGTGGGTAAATCGTTTTATTTCAAGCATATGATGCTCGTTTGAACTCACCTGTGGCAAGAAACAGGTGCTGGCAATATAGCAATCACACCTGAAGCCAGCTAAAATGGAGAAAACTTGATTCAACCTTTCTGTTGTGTATCTGAGTGTGCCACACTAAGCATGGAGAACAGAAAGAAGAGCAGAGAATTGTCTGAGAACAAAAATTGTGGAAAAATATAAACAATCTCATGGCTACAAGTCCATCTCCAGAGATCTTCATGTTCCTTTGTCCACTGTGCGCAACATAATCAACGAAGTTCAAAACACATGGCACTGTAGCTAATCTCCTTGGACGTGGACGGAAGAGAAAAATTGATAAAAGACTGCAATGAAGGATAGTCTGAATGGTGGATAAGCAGCCCCAATCAACTTCAAAACATATTCAAGCTGTTCTGTAGACTCAGGATGCAACAGTGTCAATTCAAACTATCCGTCGACATCTGAATGAAATGAAACGCTATGGCAGAAGAGCCAGGACCCCACTGCTGACACAGAAACATAAAAAAGCCAGACTGGAGTTTGCCAAAATGTACTTGAGGAAGCCAAAATCCTTCTGGGCGAACATCTTGTGGACAGATGAGACCAACTTAGAGCTTTTTGGTGAAGCTCATCATTCTACTGTTTACAGAAAACGGAATGAGGCCTACAAAAAAAAAAGAACACAATACCTACAGTCAAACATGGTGGAGGTTCTAAGATGTTTTGGGGATGTTTTGCTGCCTCTGGCACTGGATGCCTTGACTGTGTGTAAGGCATCATGAAATCTGAAGACTACCAAAAGATATTGGGGCACAATGTAGGGCCTAGTGTCAGAAAGCTGGGTCTGCGTCAGAGGTCATGGGTTCCAGCAGGACAATGACCCCAAACATACCTCTAAAAGCACCCAGAAATGGTTGAAGACAAAGTGCTGGAGAGTTCTGAAGTGGCCAGCAATGAGTCCAGATCTAAATCTGATCAAACACTTTTGGAGAGATCTCAAAATTGCTGTTGGGAGAAGGTGCCCTTCAAATCTGAGAGACCTTGAGCAGTTTGCAAAAGAAGAGTGGTCGGAAATTCCAGTTGAGAGGTGTCACAAGCTTGTTGATGGTTATAGGAAGTGCTTGATTTCAGTTATTTTTTCCAAAGGGCGTGCAACCAAATATTAAATTGAGGGTGCCAATAATTTTGTCCAGCCCGGTTTTTGAGTTTTGTGTGAAATAATGTCAGATTTGGCTTTTTTTCTCAATTTTTTTGTGTTGTTCAAATGCACATAAAGGAAATAAACATGTGTATACCAAAACATTTGTAATTACAACAATTTTCTGGGAGAAATGGTGCATTTTCTGGGAAAATTCAAGGGGTGCCGATAATTTCGGCCATAACTGTAATCAACTAATACACTGTCATTGTAATGCTGAACAACAGAAAGCATTCACAGCTCCTGAGACAACGTATCGTTCATGTTTACCACTAGTTCATTGATGCCATTGAATGCCAATGTACAACCTGATGCTACAGAAAGGTTTTTCCCTTCCATCAGGTTATCTTTATTTTTAAAATATGTAATGTACTCTCCACACTTGTGACACACTTATATCTAACAGGGATTTTTTTGGCAGACTTTTCGACTGTAGACAGTTCATCGTAATCAGAAGCCTGTCTGTTGGACACAATTAACGAGAGCTCCTCTGATCTTTGCTGTTCAAAATCACCACCTGTATTATCATAGTAATTCCGTCTACTTACCCTTTACCTAGGGGTAAGTGTACTCATCAGATTCGCTACTGCTGCACCTTAAGATTATCACACACATACATAGCTATATGCATACACACAGACACTCAACAGTGCCCTATGAATGAAAAACACACAGCTGGTTAACCTCTGGCACTTTAAACCACACAAGTGCCTTATGAATAACACAACCCATCACTCTCTCAGCACTTCAAGACACTTACTTATTATTGGCACGAACAACATACAATGTTTTAAAGATATCTCAGACCTAAATATTACATTCGGTCCCCAAGAATACATTTAAACATACAAAGGCTCAGCATCCTTGACTATAGGCTATCTGTCAGCTAAGAATGTCTTACTTTAGTAATGTGCCCTACTATTGGGTGGAGCTCTCACCCGCAGCCTTCATAAACTTTGCAGCACAAAGTGTATGGCAAACCTCCGAATACACCAGGTGCTCAAAGAAATCTACCTTATTACTTCAATCATTCTATAGACATGAAGACAAAGCATAGATAGTTAAAAGCAGCATGGTATTTATTACAGGAATACTAATACCAGTGGAACAAAGAATAACAGAAAATAGGACTGATACTAAAGTCTGGATATATATAGTCTTTAGAAAAAGCTTACAAAAAAGTAAAGATGACAAGGATGAATGTCGCTTGTGATCCAGCACTTGTAGTTGTTCATGAGATCTTTTTCTGACGATCAGATGGAAATGGCTACATGTCTTGGCGAAACCTTCTGATGTCGCTCTGTTCCCTTCTCCTGACATCTCCGTCCCTTCTTCTTCCTCCTTCCTATGTCGCTCTTCAGACGAGGCATATCTTATTTATAAACGTCTACGCGTGGAAGTGTGTGTGTGTGTGTGTGTATGTGCCTGTTTGGCCTGGAAGTGAGAGGTGGAGTCAGGGTAAGGGCTCCACCTCCGAGGAAACAGAAACTCACTTAGCCGCTAATACGCAAGCATAGAGAGCACATCAGCAAAATGAAACCTCCGAAGAAAGAGTCACAGGCTTAGCTGCTAATAGAGAAATAAGGCGAACACATCAGCAGAACAAAACCTCCTTAAAACCGCCAATAAACTTTTTTTGATGTTGCTTACTACCTACTGGCATGTCTTCCTTTCCCAGGCTGTAAACCCATTTAGCAACTTATTGTCCATCCTTTCACAGGTTATAAAGTAATTGATAGCCTGAGGCGTTGCCATGTCTTCCTCTTTTGCTTGAACAGCTATTTTAAAAGTGAGGCACAACTGGGTAGAAGATATGCTTTGATGTGTCCTGTGTTTAAATTAATCTGTTGTTTTGTCTTGAACAAAATATAATGAAAATAAATGAAAATATGGACAAAAATCTGCAGATTTTGGACCCCAAAACACCGGCCCAACTTTAAGCACTGCCTTCATGAGGCATTGGATTGGTTTAGAAATGTGACACTCAATCTAATTGTTCCCTCATGGTTTACTCCACATGCAGGTAATGAACTTCTTGCTCTGTGAGACTACTAATGCACAAACATCAACAGACTCTTGGCCAATCATATCAAGCCTGGGGTGCTCTGTCAAAAACAGGGACTGTTAAAGCCCATTGAGGCATTTCTTGTGTGATTTTTCGACTACACAAGAAATAAAATGTTGTCGTAAATTGTGTGCTCTTTATCCCTAAACACTTTGGGAATTCAGGATAGAGAGAGCTGTCATGAACTCCAATGGACTCTCTGTGGTGTTCTTTCGACAAGCAGGCCCATTGTCGCTTATTTTGAAAGTCAGTCACACTAAAACAGAGTTGATGGGGACCTTCAGTTTCGTAAAGGAGCTCTGACTCATTTGTGCTCCACTCCTAACTAATCATTAATTGCTTTTCAGCCCGGATTAAAGCCTCTACAGCCAGCGACAAGTCAGCATTACCAGTGTCTTTGTAGGAAATACCAACAAGATTAACCCACATTCTCCCCGACTGAGAAACATGCACACTGCCGTCAGAGGCTCCATATATGTAGAAAGTGAATAAGAGATCACATTTTTAAAATATTGGAAGATCAGCCAGAGACTTCAGGCTGTGATGCTGCAAACACAATGCACAAGTCTAGTTAGCAATCCCCGGCATCCACTGCAAACGTCAGCAAAGCCTTGGAGACTTAGGAGGGTTGGACAGTTAAGAAAATGTTCCCAATTATTGTTCAAGTAATTATTAAAGTGCCGAGCAGGGTTTAAAATATTCTAGCAGAAATTAAGATCAAACTCTACTGTGAAATAAGAAATGTTCTGTTATTGAGATAAAACAAAACCAAAGGCCAAGCAAACACATTAAAATGCATCGACAAACAGTGAAAATGGAATTGAATATTAATCCATGTTCAGTTTCACTCTTGTTAAGGGTACATAAGCCTAGAGTGAATACAAACACGGATTAATATTCAATTCCATTTTCAAAATTTCACAATGAACAAGCCCCAGAAATGTGCATATCTACAAATACGGTACATCAACACAGAAAAACACAATGCTGAGCTCTTCACAATGTCACATAAAATATCATCGCTAAAGCTGGAAATTTCACATTTGGAGCTGAATGAAGAGAATAACCTGTGATGGGCTGACACCTTGTCCATGGATTGTCCCTGCCTTGTGCCCATTGTATGCTGGGATAGGTGCCAGCTGCCCTGGATAACCAGGAAGATGGACGGGTAATGAAATCGAAGGAGCTTCACAGGCAGAACAACGTGAAAGCCCAACAGGCCACCCCACCAACATGGAGCACAGCTGCATATTCACAGGTTTTTTGAGACAGAAGCTCTGTGCTGGACTTGCTTCTAATTAAGAGCTGACTCCTGCTTTGTGACAGACATGTTACGGATAGGCTGGGACTGCCCAGGACAGTGACAAGGAAAACGCTGGAACACAATGTGAACAGATATGAGGATGGTGTATCTGTTCAAGGTGATGATGGGCCAGAAGGCAAGATGAACATTGGGGTGCAAAACTGGCTTCCTCCCATTTACTTGGAAAAACAACATTAAACAGCACGTGATGGAGCGAATACACGCAAAAATATCACCCTGTGGCATTCAACAAATAAAGACACTGCCTGACACAGGAATTTCAGGAACTCCATCTCCTCTGGACCCCAGTTAACAAGTGACCCTCTGATAGATGAAAGACACTATATGATAGATAGATAGATAGATAGATAGATAGATAGATAGATAGATAGATAGATAGAT
>JANRMT010062840.1:30235239-30248361 GCA_026402145.1 Polypterus bichir lapradei
TTGTGTTTATCATTAAATTATATTATTTTGTTTCTTAAAATGAGTGTGCCTCAGTTACTTTGATAGAAGTCTAAAGTCCAGAGACCCACCCGCTACAACAAAGGAAGATAAGGTAAATAAAGTAGGAGCCTTGAAGAATAATTTGATTATTTACCAGTATTGCCAAAGGCAAACCAGATAATTAATTAACCCAGTTAAAAGTTCTTTTTCACATCCCACATTATTATGGCATCCCCTTGGGTGGCCATCTTATTATTAATCATCAAAATTTTTCAGTGTGCCACGGGTGGACTCCAGTCAAGTTCTAGAAACATCTGAAGGAGAATTAAAGCAAACAGGACGAACCTGAGCACAACTTGGTGTACCACAGAAAAGGGTCTTAATACTTTTAGAAATGTGAGATTTCAGTTTGTGATTTGTATTAAATTTGCAAACATTTTTCAAGATATGCTTTCACTTTGTCATTATGGGTTACTGAGTGCAAACTGATGGACAAAAATACATCCAAAGTAAACTTACAATTCAATAAAGTGTGCAGACAGTGAAGGGCTCACACTACTTTCTCCGTCCACTGTAATCCCACTATTACTTGTGTTCACCACATTTTGGTCCTCTTCTTCCTTTCTGGTTTGCCAAGTGACATGACCCAGTCCTCTTCTTGAAATCTTTTTGTTCTTCATCATTTTGGGAGATCTTACCTTCAAGAGTGTGTTCTAAAACAGGTGACTATGCATGAAAGCTAAAAAGACAGCAACTACTGTAGTCAGCCACGGGTTGCACCCCACGGACCTGCTCTCGTAAAAAAAAAAAAAAAAAAAAAAAAAAAAGAGGGTGGACCTCCTTATTATTAAAATTAGTCAATAAAGTGAGAAACATTAATTATGTACTGCTTCAGCTTGGCAGAATTCATGAATTCTAAAAGGTGAAAGAAGATGTTTCTATTAGTTTATCACCGACCTGGGTTCACGTGTCTACGTGGGTTTCCTCCCCCAGTCCAAAGACATTCAGATTAGGTGCATTGGTTCTAAATTGTCCCTAGTGTGTGTGTATGTGTGTGTGTGCCCTGCGGTAGGCTGGCACCCTGCCCAGGGTTTGTTTCCTGCCTTGTGCCCTGTGTTGGCTGGGATTGGCTCCAGCCGAGCCCCGTGACCCTGTAGTTAGGATATAGCAGGTTGGATAATGGATGGATGGATAGTTTATCACCAAGCTTGCTTTCATTGTCATCGTAACAACATCAACCACATTAGCAAAGCACAACACCTTATAATTTGCCAAAAATCACTTTTTCTGCATGCAGGTTATTATATCTACTTGAAAAACATGAGGCTATCTTCCAAATCGATCCCATATACTGTACTGTAATTTCAAAATGCTTGATGGAACTGAATACTGCAGCCGAAGCCTGAAGGTGGTGAACAGCAACGGGCCTACAAGATGTGTGCCATCATAAAAGAAATCAAGTGCTTGGCTAACCTTTCATTATCTGTCATCTGGCCTGTGTTTTAAACATGGTCAGTATGTAAAAGAATTTTGAGGAAATAATCACTTTTGCCAGTAAAATGAAGAAGAAAAGGGGAATCTGTGAAACAAAAGTCTTTAAGTGGGAATCAAGAAGACAGAGCTAAAGCAGGAAAACAGGAGTCCAAATGAGCAAAGCAGGGAAAGGTCATTAGAAGATGCTGAGATTCCCAAACTGAAGCTTCATTGCAGTTTTTAGCTATTGAAGCAAGAGTTAGAGGGGCTTTGAGATTTGGAGGGCATGGCCACTTGTTAAGGAAAATGCTAGAAAGAAAAGAAAAGCAGCTGAAGGGACGTGTCTGTGGTTATGGATGAGGAGAGGACAGTTTATCCGGGGGGATTCATCTTGAGTATGTTACATTCCGTATGGTATTGTGTGTCTGTATGGTTGGAATTACTGAAATGTGTTTAGATGTTTAAATGTACTTATTGCTGAAATGTGTTTAGAAACCCATAGAGAGCCGGTGGCACTGCACTGAGTGTGCCTTGATGGTGCAAATACAGCGTTTGTCACCAGGGAAGAAGGTGGAGTGTTAAAGAGTTTTTGTTTTTTGTTAGCAAACCACACAGGACCAGTGGAGCTGGCATCAATGGTACCAGTGGGGTTAATTACAACTTTTGTCATTGGCGATGTGGGTATGGACGGGAGTGACCACAGGAAAATTATACTGCTTAAAGATTGATCTTTGATCTCATTTACGTTTCAGCTTTGTCACAGATGTTTCTCCTAAAATTCCATAGAAGAAACAGCTTTAGACAAAAAGGACACAAAGGAGTTAAAATTGAAAATTTGGTTTGAAAAGCATATTATCTTTTGTGAGATCTCTTTCTAGTCTTGCAGTCTTGCTTTACTCTCTTACAGGACTTCAAACTTAATTGTTTGGCTGATGCCTTTATCCAAGATGACTTCCAACATTTCCACTATGATTGTTTGGTTTGTTTTTCCAGCTGGAGCACAGGCAGGTCAAGTGACTTGCTCACACTCACATGGTGTCAGTAGTGGGATTGGAACTCAAGTCCAAGGCTTTAAACCACAATGCCTAACTACTAATCTCAAGCAATATAAAGTGGAGCATCTAATAAAGTTATTCAGAAGCAAGGACTAAAGTTGTGTAATCACAGTAAAGTGTTTTATTACCACAAAGAACTGTCCAAACATTTCACCAGATACCACTGACAACACAATGCAAATACTTTCAAATTGCAGAAAAATGCCAAGACGCGATTTGGAAAATCTAATCTCATTGTTTGACTTTGCTGAGATCTCTGCTGAATCTCAAGAGTAGAAGCAGGACTGAAGAACATGTCTCCATTTTATTCATTTTTGATCTGATTGTTGTCTAGAAGAAACCAAAAAGGTAATAAGGAGGTCTCTTTTTGATTTTTCATTCTTATTGATGTGTCTGGGATGCCAGAGTACACTGTTGAGTCTGACCTATGGGTTGTGGGCCTAACACAATGAAACACCAAGGAAGGAAGGTACCCACTTGATTACCCCTAAGAGATACTCACATTGGCACTCTGTGAATTACCGGTCAGGGTGGAGCAATCACTTATTTGGAATGGTGCTTAGGGAGGCCTATAATGGCAAGGCCTGGTGTTTACGCCTTCAGTTCAAGTGTTGTGAAGCATGCTGGGCTTTACATGTAGCCCCGTGATGATGATTAACAACATACCTTGTGTGATATAAAATGTTAGTGTTACCGAACGTAGGATAAATATAAACTTGGACTGCCATCTTTTATAGTCATGGAAAAATGGCATGAATGATAACAATGTAACAACCAAGGTCATACAGATAATGAACAAAATGGCCCTCTAGTATAGAACAATGATTATTAATCAAACCAAACAGAAATATCACCTAAAAGCACAATCGTAATAAATTACATTCACTACAGCTCATGTTTTCAGTGTGTCACAAGGTAGATATCAGCCCAAAAATGGACGCCGGTCTATCCACATGACAGAGTCCAACTAAAATGTACATCAATGGGAGGAAAACTGGAGCAGCCAGAGTTGAACCTTCAAGGACATTCTAGGAATGTGCCACCTCCACCTGAATTGTTGATAGCGTCAGTACTGGGATCCTATTCCAACTTCCAATTCTTATTTTATTTTAATGTATTCATCAAAAACAATACAATTTTAGCAGTGCAGTATAATGTTGTTGGGCAGATTCACAGGGCACAGGGGCGGCTGGGAGGAAGATTGATCAAGTACGTCCTTTAGGAAGGGGCCAAAAAGATGGCAAGAGTATCACAACCATCTGTCAGTTTTGTTTCTGCTCTTCACGCTCCATTAGATTCCAGTTCGTCTGGATGTATGTGCTGTCCTGTGCCTGCTTGTCGGTGTGAATTCATTTTGGTCGGCGTCATCTGGGGAACACTCGCAATCACCTCCAAACCACACGCTGCAACGGGAACCTGGTAGGACAAGACTTTACACTTCTTTCATATGGATTTCATTTCACACGTGCGTCATTACCTACTTCTGCCATACTGGATTTTACTGCATTGGACTTTGTTGTTAGTACTAGTGTGTTAGTTATTGTTTAAGTGTACTGTATGCTGTCAGGGAACTGGGGAGGGCCTTTGCATAAATGTTTTTTTAATAAAAGTATGTATTATTTTTTATTACTTGATTAATATATTTTTTATTATTTATCGGTTTATTGTGCTGCTTATCAGTGTCTCTGTGTTTGCATGCCAGGTCAAGGCTGGTGTGTTCCTGGGGTCCCCACAATAAACTAAACAAATCACCACTCTTGAATGATGTGAATCTTAGCCTCCCCACGACCACCACAATTTCCTTATTAAACATTGTATCCCTTGCCTCCATATATGAAATTTTTAAAGGAATCAACAAGAGTTCCCTTAAGCAAATGTTTAAACCTCACTAGAGGGATGGCCTTCAGTCATCTTAGGCTTCTAATGCAAATCTTTTAATTTTCTAAATTAGGCCATATCTTCATTTCAGCTGTGAAATGTATTTATTGGTAACTTGGCCCATGTTTATTAGACAAATGAGCTGGCTCGATCAAAATAAACAGCACACAACTCACACAGAGAAACTGGACGAGCGGAGACCTCTTTGAATGCAAGGAAAGGCAAAACTTGGTTTAAGAACGAAACCATGATTGCAACAAGTGCACATACTGTATATATATATATATAAGTCAATGTGTGTATGTATGTTTCAGCATCACGTCCGAACGGCTGGAGTGATTTTCATGAAACTTGGTCAACTAAAAATGCTGTAGAGTGAAATCAGCCGTAACCCACCCCCTTTTGGGTGGGTTGGGGGGGGGTGATCTTGTGGTCTTGTATGCATGTTATCATCCAGCTGACACTCGGAACGACCACCAGAGGGCGAACTGGAGGTGACTGCCAGCATTCTTTATGTTTGAGAGCCATCATGCCCCTGTTGCTTTTGAAATTAAATAGAGTTCTACGCGTGGAAGTGTCTGTCTGTCTGGAAGTTAGACGTACAGTCGGGGTGAGGGCTCTAGCTCCAAGGATATGCAAGCAAGGCCAGTACACCGGCAAAAGGAAACCTCCTAAGAAAGACAGTCGCTTAGCTGCTAATGCACAAACGATGTGAGCACTTCGGCAACATGAATCCTTCTAGCAGAGAGATGCCCAGAGTAGTTCGGACGATTTAAATACTTTCTAGGATCCTGTGCTGTTCAATTAGTATATACCAGGCGACTGCCAGCATTCTTTATTTTTGAGCAGCACCGCAACCCTGTTGCTTTATAAAAATTACATAGAGTTGGCCGGTTCCGAGTGTCAACTAGATGATAACATACATACAGCACTGCAAGACAAGCACATTAATGAGTCTTTATCCATCCATTCATTATCCAACCCGCTATATCCTAACTACAGCCTCACGAGGGTATGCTGGAGCCAATTCCAGCCAACACAGGGTGCAAGGCAGGAAACAAACCCTGGGCAGGGTGCCAGCCCACTGCAGAAAACCCACGCAGACATGGAGAGAACATGCAAACTCCACGCAGGGAGGACCCAGGAAGCAAACCCAGGTTATTGTTTGTTAATTTATTTTTATTTTTAAAGTTGTTTTTTTTTTTTATTATGTTTTTCTCAAACAATTAAAAAAAAACTTTATTTTCCTCCGGGGCAACGCTGGGTATTTCAGCTAGTATCTCTATATACATAGAGATATTGTAATCAATGTATGATGTTGTATGTGTTATCTTGTTTGACTGTTTAATATCATAAAAGGATAACCACCCAACCATTAATGTAATATATCATCTGCGCAGTGACAACGATTAACAAAGCAGGTTATTTTTTCACACAGGTTATATATCTCAACCAAATTGTGGTAAAATTGATTCTTGTATTAGTGTGCTCTGAATATAACACCACAAATATAACCACCACTGTGGGAATATGCAAAGATTAAATGACGAATTTCATTATCTATTAGGCCTGGCGTTAAATTATGAAACTGGTTGGAATAAAAATCTGTAGCCACTGCGGACCTCCATGACCAGAGGTGAGCATACCTGCTCTGATCAATGGGAATCAACTGGAGAAGAAACATTTGATGTCTCCTTGTGTAAAAATCTGAAACCGTTTCATCTACATGTTGTTCCAGTTTAGTAAAATGTCTTCTAAAATTCTTTATGTGAAAGATTAAAAAGTCTTGGGAAATTAAGTGCTTTAAAATTGCACATGTTTTGAGGCTCTTTAACACTTTGGCCAGAAGGAGAATATGTAAATTATCCACATTAGGCACGTGGTCAAGGACCGTGGATTATTTTAATATGTGGGATGTGAGGGCGTTTTTCCCTCTCCAGCATGATGTTGGGTATTTTGTGACATTAATCTTCTAAATGATAAAAGCTGTGGGGTCAAAGTGTCACATCAGTGGCAGGCGAACAGATAACACCAGTATGCTTAACTCCTGTTTGTACGTAAGGCTTTTATCTTACAGACAGGAACACTGTTAGATAAAGTTGTTTGAACTGTTCAGAGACTTAGTGAAAGTAAGGAATGAATGTTGGCCTCACTACATCCTGGAGGGCTGCATACGCTGCAGGCTTTGCATTCTGTTATCCTTTATGCTACGTTTAATTCTGTTCTTGTTTAACTCCCTTAATTCCTGTCATCTACCGGTAGTTGCATTTTTTCCATTACCAGCAATATAAATGAAATTGTGTTAGGAGTAAAGGTCTGGTAGTTAGCACTTATGGCTACTAAATCCAGCATTCTGGATCTGCATATCATCCCCAGTCTGTGCAGAAACTGCATGTTCTCCTACGTCTGTATGGTTAAGATGTGCATGTTGAATTAGTGGGCAATCCTAAACTGGCCCCTTAGGTTGTGCATGTGAGTGGACCCTGTGGTGGGCCTGTACCTGATGCTACCATGAAAGGCTCTGGCCCTCTGCTGTCCTAAGCTGGTGTACTGTATGGAGATCAAAAATATTATGTCATGTGATTTCCTAGAAAATATCTGCGTCTCTGCTTACTGTATTCAGGAACTTGTGATTATGGTCTAGTCAGTTTACTATGTAGATACCATAATGGATAGACAGGCATCTCGACTGGAATGAAGAAGAATATCATTGTGGTGTTATGGGTCCACAGCGCTCTCTCAGCAAAGGCCAGTTGTTTTTAAATAAATAATCACCACACTCACGGCTTAGCGGGTGGGCATGGTGGCTGTAGCGGATCTCAGGGCGATCTGTGGTGAGGGCGTTTCTCACCTAAGTGCACAGGTAAGAGACTGCAGACATTGGTGATTGTTCCTGGGGTTGCTAATGTGCTGCAGCTGCTATGGCCCCTCTCAATATATAGAAGCGCGAGTCGGATAGAAAGGAAGGAAAAAAAAAAAGGGAAAGAGAAAAAGAAGAAGAAAAGGAAACGGAGGTTGCAGGAGGAAGCAGGAAGCGAGCGAGCGCTCGCAGGTAGCTGTGTGGAAGCCTGGGTGTTTGGCCGACACCCGGGTGGGAGTCGTAGTAGTGTTCACTCCTGCTGAGTGAATGAGTAACGGGAGTGTTCAATGAAGGGCGACTGACTGCGTAAGACTGGGAAGGCAGCAGGAGTTGGAAGATTTAGTGGTGGATTCCCCAGCGTGTGCGTCCTGGCCGTTGGGTGAGAACCAAGTCTAAGGCCTGGGATGAGTGCGTGACCGAAGCCAGGAATCGGGAGGCCTCCAGACCCGTGTTGATGAGTGAATGAAGGACAGCTGAAAGAGAGAGCGTCTCGCCTGTTGCAAAGTCCAACGAGAGAAGCAGGTGAGATGCTAGTGTGGAAGAAGCACCGGGCTTATTGATTTTAAGGACTGCTTCCTGCATTGCGTTTTAACCTCATTTTTAAAGGATTGTTCTATTTATTGATTTTAAACCTCCACAATTTCACTGTTTTTATGGATTATTTATTTGCTGAAGACTTTTGGGAACCACTGCACTTTATTTAACTTTGAACACTGTTTTGTTTTACTGTTTTAAATAAAAGCACATTGCACTTCGTACATCATCCCCTTGCTCCATTGTTATTGCCTCACTGTCTAGCTCATCTCGGTTATAACTATCGATGGTGTTGGGTTCAAGGGCTCCCGAACAGCAGATGGGAGCGTGGAGCTGAACCCACATCGCCACAATCATACTCAGCATGGATGGAGGTACATCCCATCCGGGATGATGTCTAATTCTAATCCGAGGTGGGGACAAAAATCTAAAGGATGGACTGAGGGAGCTTATCTACCAAAGACATTCATCCCCTGTATGATAGTTGGCAGCATTTCTCTGGCATATTCCCAGATGGGACATCAGCAAGGTTGTGTGGGAGCTGAAGGTTTAATGGGCAGTCCTATTTGGGTTCCTGGGTGCCTCCAGGCAGAAAATCGTCCTGTTTTTGGAGAGTATCCACATGACCCGGAGTGCTTCCGCCATGCAGTGCTATGGTACCAGAAGTATTCTTTGGTCCAACGTAAAAGAAGCCGTCCTGCTTGATAAGGGAATCAGAGTATTACTTGTATTTGTGTTTCGTGGCTGTGCCTACAGCGAAGGTAGTGTCTTACTAATAAAAGAACTCTTGCAGAAATTTGGAACTGTGTCAGTCTGAATTGTGTGTGAGATTGGGGGCTCAGTGGCATCCCCTTGAGGCGACAAAAGATAATTCTTAAGGTTAATAGAGCTGTTAAGAGAGGAGTGGCAACTGCAGTGTGGGCGCTGTTCCCACCAGTGCGGTTTCTCTTTATCAAAAGTATCATAACCTAAATCAGTCAAATTTTGGAGGGGGATGTAGGATCCACTCCTAACACTAAGAGCAGGGCAGGAAACATCAACACAGGGGCTAAATTAGAGTCGCCAGCTAACTTCACTTGTATTCTTCTGCAAGAAAATGTAAACATGGCTGGCCACAGGATTTGAACCCAGGATGCAGCAGCCCTTAATAACTCTGTAAATGTGCCACTCTCAGGAAAAATACAACTGAAAATATATACAGTATTGTGACGCCACTCGCAGCTGACATCACTCCCTTGAAGCCGGGACACGTATAGACGATCTGAAGATGGACTGGGCAATAAGGACACATAACACAGCAAGGGTGCTGTAAAACCACCAGTTCAAGCTGAAGTGCCTAACACGTGCAGTGCAGTTTCTTCATAATTAAATAAGTTAGTAAATAATCCCAATAAAAACAGTGTCTTTTTGTGGAGCTTAAAAATCCTAATAAATAAATCAATCCAAACATGGCTTAAAAGCAAAGTTTAAAACATTCAGGATCCCATCATAAAAACCATCGCAAGCCACAGTACGTCCCCCTAAGATCGACATCGCTCCTGCTCACTGAGGCAAGATGACATCCAGCAAGCTCAGTCAGCTGGTGTTTAGGACTCCACGGGACCTACTCCTTTCTCCCACTGCCATTCTTTCCCCCTCACCCTTCTGTGGCGAACTTCCCAGGGCAGTTGGTCACTCCATCACACTCTCTGCTGAGCGCCTTGTAAGGACATCATCCCTGACCACTTGACTTCTCTCTATAGCAGCACCAACTTTCCTTCTTCTTCTTCTTCTTTCCATGTAGCCTCAGTGGTTCTTTCTCATTCTTTCTTTTCGATCCCCGTCTCCTCAGTGGGTGCACCATTCTAATTACGTGCAATCTGCAGAGTGCCAATGTGGAACAGCAGAACTAATTAAGCAATCAGCTCACCTCCACACTGGACACCCCACAGCTGCCCCACTCTACAACTGTGCGCACTCACATTGTTTAAAAAAAAAAAAAAACATTGTACGCTGCCATGGACCCCCAACACGCATCACCACAAGCATAAAGCATTATAAGGTAATGAGGAAAATGGAAAATAAATCAATCAAGGAACACATTTACAGACAAACATTGGTCACTCATTAAGAGTTTGCTACTGAAGACAAGCCTTGAATCAGCTTTGCTGTAGTTTTTTTGTGATAACTATCACGATACAGTATGTGCAGGGCCGGATTAAGATGAAATTGGGCCTGATGCTGCAGTGCAGAAAAGGCCTATTTTTTCTCGCCATTGGTGCATGTGCATTTGACACTCACCGTACATGCGTACTCAGACCCACCTAGGAGCCTTAACTGCTTGCGACGCAACCAGCCAGCCTTTATTGAACATGAATAATAATAACGACGTAGTATCGTAACAACTCGAGATTAACATCAAACTATGTAACATCAACATTCAATAGCAATTGTCTGAAAAGTGCACTTAATGCAGAAAACCTAACAATGAAATACACAAAATTTCACAATTCTCTTATGAAACAGAGTAAGAAAAAATGAATTTGCAGAGACATTGGGTAAAAGTGACTCAGTTCAGGTTCTTGAGGGTAAAAATTTCATAATAGGCCAGAATCCTGTTGAGGATTTAAAAAATTCTAAACATCCATGCCGGGCCAGTGGGCTGGCTTTTAGTTTTACCTTTACAGATTACCATGTATATAGCCATTGATTTTTACTGCACAACTAACTTTCAAGGTGAAAAATTTACTACGTGGCACTTACCGAACAATAATAAAGTGCAAGAATCCCCAAGATATTGCAAAAAACGCAGCTAAATTACTATGTAAACTGTTTAACGTGAAATTGATAGAATTAACTTGAAATCTTCGGTTAACAATAAACACAACGACATTATATTTACGTCACAGCTCAAAGAACAATAGTAACTGTATAATAAGTAACGCTTTGTCTAGGTGTCCGAAAGTCAGTCTCCAAATTTCATTCCAAGAATTATTTTGAGGTTAATATAGCAAAGGAAAACTGTTCAGCTTCCGGAAAATTCTTGTCTGTTTTCATCTGGGCCTATTTCAGGAATGGGCCTAATGCTGCAGCATCAATAGCACCCACCTTAATCCGGCCCTGAGTATGTGGCTTGTATGCACTGAACAGATTTGTAATAATCTGTGGCGGTTGATCTTTTACATATTTCACACGTCCATTATTTTTGCACTTTGCTCTCCATCTGCGTATGCTGGGGAGGACTTGGGTTCGTTCATCAGGGACATTCGCAGTACCATCAGGTGTGATATACAAGTTCACCTTCCTGAGGTGGCTACTTGGGCTTCTTTCAATGTTAGACCTCGGAGGCAAACTCAACACACCCCCTCAAATGGCTCTACCCATTTCAGAGAAGCAGCAAGTCTACTTGGGGATCTTCATGGATTGTTTAGCTCCTTGCTCATTCACATAGGGAGCATCTGGTAACTCTTTTCAAGAATTGCTGGCCCCACATGCTGCAGGATTTGACTTTAAATGACCACAAATGCCCATTTGATTTGATAGGCCTTTTATTTTATCAATGTTTCAAAGTACAGATGTTCGGAGCCCAAAGGGAACATGAAAATTAAGTAAAGCCTGACGAGCTTCTGCTTCAGGTCAGTTTATTTAGTGCCTATTCATGTTTTAAATAAGCAATACAATATCTGTATACAGTTTCTTAAATAATTATTCATTTATATACAGGGGAGTGCACTGGAATTTGTTAAAGTCGTTATGTTGTTCATTCGAATAACACTGATTCTCTGAAACAATGTCACATTGATATAATCGGCTGCAGAATTTGAACAGATGTAGGTTAAAATGACTGCACAGCACTGTGGCAGCTTGGGCTCACATGGCAGGCAGCACACCGGGGGTCCGCCTGGTCACCCTATTGTGACTGCCTTGTAGCAGATGGTGTTTTGGGAGTAAGTGGCTTCAGGCGTTTAGAGATGCTCATTTTATGGGAGATGATTCCACATTTGAAGAACAGAAGGAAACCAAACTCAAAAGGAAAAAATATAAATAGCAGGGCCGCCCCATCTATAGCTAACAAAAACACAGTTGGCACAAGTCAACAAACACACAGCCCTTCCTGCGATTTGCCAAAATCAATGTGTGGCTGATTGATTGATTTCTTTTTCATTCATCTCATTTTTCATAATACCAAGGCATAAAGCAGCCATCAAATGTCTACACACACTTACTGAAAGTTCCATAAATGATGAAATCAAGATAAGTCATGTCAGCCTATTTTCACTTTTAATAACATATCCTTAGCAAAGAGAACATGTATTTATATACCACATTTTAATATAAGAAGTGCAGCTTAAAGATATAAAAGTAAAAAATACAACTATGAAAAAAACAGTTAAATAGCCAGATAAACAAATGCCATCCATATTGTCGATTGTGATGTCTGTAATTGATCACTCACATCAAATGAAGTGTGTCTGCTTGGTGCTGTCATTTATGGTACAAAGTGCTAGTAAAGGAATATTCAACCTCAAAATTTGATTTTTTTGTTACTTACCCCGTGTAGTTTGTATTGATGGCCAAGAAAAAATTCTAATCTCATGTTTTCATGCAGAATGGTGATGATAAATGTTTCTGGTAAAATAGGAGTCTGTGTGTCGCATAATCCAGTTGTGAATTCATCCAGTTGTACGCTCACAAGGTCCAAAACACTTGTATTTTTACTAAAATATTGTTAAGTAACTCACTTCCAGAAAACTATTTTGTGAATTAAAAAACGTTCCGATGTGAACAAGCATTTGAAATGAAGACCTTCGATTGTGGTGGTGTGATATGCTGCTTATGAGTTGACTAGCAGAATACCCGCGCTTCGCAGCGGAGAAGTAGTGTGTTAAAGAAGGTATGAAAAAGAAAAGGAAAAATTTTAAAAATAACGTAACATGATTGTTAATGTAATTGTTGTGTGTGTATATATATATATATATATATATATATATATAGCAAAATACATATCTATATATATATATATATGCATACCTATCTACATCATATATACACACACATATACATACATACATACACAGACACACACACATATATATAATTTGTGTGTGTGTATGTATGTATGTATGTATGTGTGTGTGTGTGTATACACATACATACAAACATACACACAGGTATATATAAATAGCAGAATACCCGCGCTTCGCAGCGGAGAAGTAGTGTGTTAAAGAAGTTATGAAAAAGAAAAGGAAATATTTTAAAAATAACGTAACATGATTGTTAATGTAATTGTTTTGTCATTGATATGAGTGTTGTTGTCATCTCTCTCTCTCTCTCTCTCTCTCT
>JANRMT010062840.1:30263361-30285160 GCA_026402145.1 Polypterus bichir lapradei
AAAAAAAAAAAAAAAAAAAAAAAAAAAACACACACTGAAATGAAACAAAGAAATCTCATTGCGGCAATCCTGCAGCAGAGCGTCCATGTTCATTCAATTTTCAAATTGCCTTTACTTTTTATTTTACCATTGTAGATTCCTGCCAAATTTCAGCTTTTTAATTAAACAGGACAAGTGTTTTTATTGATGAGTCAGCCAATTTTGCATATTATATATTGAATATGTAGGTCAGGGTTAAAACAGCTGAGTGGGAAACCTTGCTGGGTTTACTGTAACCTATTGGCTAGGCAGTATTCTTCCAGTAACTACTCATTGACCTAATGCTAGTTGTTCTGCCAGACATGTTTTTGGCAGAAAAAAAGCCTCAAGAAAATACTGGGAGATGAATGGGTAAGTTAATAAACCCACAAGGATGGGTGACAAAAAAAAAAAACAAAAAAACAGAAGAACCAAAATATGTTCACTGTAACTCAAATTAAAAAAAAAAAAAAAAGGCAACGTCCCAGCTCTCTAGAAGGATTTTGTTCTAACAAACACCTGTATAAAGGTTTGATTTTGGAAATTATAACCTTGTACTTGTTAGAATAAACCTTTTTGTATGAATTTGTAAAGTGCTTCTGACTAGAACTGCCTGCTGTAACTAAGCCATGTCGTAACATTTATACCCGTCAAATTACCAACTAAACAATGAGATAATGACAATTAATATTCTGCTCTGTATAAGACATTATATAGAAGAAGCCCTATTTAAGGAATCATATTTGTCAAAGACTTTTAATTTCTTTAATTTTTTGGACCTCTAGAAAATATTTTCCTATGCTCAAAGTGGTTATAGATATGGTAAAAGATTACATCACTTACCTGTATGCCGATTGGTTGTTTCTTGATTGTTATGCAAATGAACCTAACTTCCTTAAGATTGTTCCTTTGTCATATTCCCCAGTTTGTCATAGAGAACTCTGCTATTCACATGATGGGCCTCCCTTAAGTTTGTTGTAATAAAGGATGTTCAGCAGATGGAGCTATTTGTAATGGTGATCATGACTTTTTTTTACTTAACACATTGACTGCTAAATATGAATTAACCTGTAGTACCCAATTTATAAACAGAAGCCCACCTGGAAGTTATTATGTAAACAGTCTTTGAGACAGCAGCTCTAAATACAATCAAATTCATGGTTAACAGATGTAAACAGAAGGTAGTTGGAAAAAATCATCACGGTGTCACAGAACAGAATATTTAACTTTCTGCTATTTTTTCCTAATTAGGCATATTTTAGTAAACAATTTTTCACAAAAATAATTTACATATGAAGAGCCACATCCATTTGAATATCCCTTAATGATTACTGTCTCACCACTACAAAGTTCAGCTCAAAACTGTGATGACTGCAATGATCTAACTTGGGAGTTATCAAGCAGCTGGCACACACAATGAATTTTCTGTTAAATGTGCCAGCTACAAAATAACTTAAAATGATTTTTTTTTTTTTTTTTTTTTTTTGCGCGAAAATAAAATTTTTGTGTTTAGCTCAAAAATAAAATATAATTATTAGTATATTAAAATAACACCCTACATTGGCTGCAGAAGACAACATATCAAAATCCTTGACAAACACTAGGATGAGCGCCACCATTTTAAATGCTATCCAAGTGATGGTATCACATAATAATAGTAATATGGCTTACATTATTAAAAATTAGCAAACTCAAAACAAGCAAAAAAATTCTAAAAACAAACTCTAAATTAAACACACTAAACCAAACAGAGTACAGAAGTGAAGTCTGTGACATCAAAGAAACTTAATCCTAACAGTGAAGTCTGACTGAAAAAGAAGTTAATACCTTCATTTGATTTACCAATATGGTCACTTAAAGAAGCCCTCCTACCAAAAAGTGTTTTTAAAGCATGGACCCATTCAGCCTGCTAAATTGTAACAGTTGGGGGTCATCCTCACCTAAGCATACACAGTTAGGGACTTACTATGGCCAATGTGGCCTAGTCAAGGGCTTTCCCATCACAACTCTGTAGAATCATGACAGGTTTGACGACATGACATGACATGAGATCAATTCAATGGCAAGTATTGCTACTGATTCAATATTTTTTTTTAAGAGGTCTAACTTTATTTACACACTTCTTAAGATTCGGAACACTTAATTGGCTCTTTTATTCTTAAACAGCTGCCTTCACAGTTTTTAATTGCTTCCTGTCAATTAACAGTGATATGTAAATGACAACAGCTCACCATATAACCTTGTCTCATTTATACCATGTATGATTATCATGAATTATTGGTTTTAATAACATATTTGGAAAGAAATGAAAGAGAAAAAACAAGAAAGTGGGGATCACTTAACGGCTCTGATCCAAAAAATATTGGGATGATAGTCTCACAAAAGTTCAATCTTATCAATTTCGAAAAAGCAGAAAGACAGGACCAATAAGCTACAGAATTCAACAACAACAACAAGTGTCATTAACAGCTTTGAATTCAGAAAAATGGTTGAAATGAAGAAATCATGGCAGAGTGATAGAGGGCAAAAGGTAGGACACAATGGGGACAGCAGAGAGTGCGACAGTGAAGGTAAAATCCACATTGACAACTGGACAGCACCACTACTAGGCAGTGCAAGTAAGCAGAGGAAGCCTGGCTGAATTATGCAAGGCACTACCTGTTACCTTAAGGGAAATAAAGATTCTGGGGGTCCTGTGCTCAGGGTGTTTATCAGCCTCGCACTTCAGGATACTGAAATTTTTCTGTTATTCTTTGCAAAACTGCTCAAGCTCTTCCAGGCTCCATGGAGATTGCATGTGAACTGCCACTTTTAAGCCCAGCCACAACTTCTCAGTTGGAATCACACCTTGACTCTGATTCAGCCACTCCCGGACACTGTAGTTTTGAAGCCATTCCTCTGTAGTTTTTCTTTTGTTTAGGGTTGTTGTTTTGTTGGAAAACAAATGTTCTCCAAAGGTGTAGGTTTTTCCTCAGGTTTTTCTCCAGGTTGCACCCATATTTTGCTACATTCATTTTCTCTTTTATCCTAACAAGCCTTCCAGGCTCTGCTGCAGAGAAGCATCACCAAAGCTTGGTGTTCAGTCTGATGGCCAAAAAGCTCAATTTCAGTTTCATAAGTCCATATAATCTATCTTCTTTCAGCTGCCTTCAGAATCTCCCAAAACCAACTATATGTGTGGTTTTCTTTTTTTAATAATAAAGAAAGTGACTTTTGCTTTGTCTCTCTCCCAGAAAGCTGTGACTGGTAAAGCACTCAGGCAACGGTTATAGTCTGAATAGTCTCTCCAATCTCATCCACTGTAGCTTGTCACTCTTTCAGAGATCTCATAAGTCATACAGGAAAGTACTCCCATCCTTATTTTGTTAATTTTGATGAATAGTACCATGTAGGAAAAGGAGACCAATAGAATCAAAAGAGGTTCCCTTTATGTTTTAACACCAGTGGAAAAGTACACAGAGCATGGTAGATCAGATAACGTTTGTTTTATACTGTACACATGCAGCATACAGAGTGAAACAACCAAGTTGTAGAGAAATTTTCAACCATCAAGACATCATAGCATAAATGCAAAATGGAGGAAAAAATAAAAAGATGGTCTCCAAACCATTAATTCCAGGAGGCTTGTTACTCTGTGGCCTTGAATATATTACTTCATTTAGATCCGCTTTTTATTATAATATTATAAAAAGGATGCATGAACAGCATCCATAAACAAAATGATTAGCAAATATGCATGGTTGCAGGTATTTGCTGTTTCTTTCAACTACTGTTTGAGGTCTGTGGTATGTAGATGATAAATAGCACTTTCATGGCACTGGTAAAATGGAAAAGTGACTAGTGCAGCTCCCTTCATGGATCCAATGTTCAAGGTTTGAATCACACACCTGGTCACCGTCTGTATGGAGTCTATATGGTCTTCCCACATCAGCATAGATTTCTTTCTGCATTACCCAAGATGTGTGTTCAGATAGTTGGCCACACTAAACTGGACCCTGAGTGTTTGAGTGTGAGTTGTGCATGTGTCTGCTCTGTGATATATTGGCACCTTCTCCATGGTGGCCTCCAACTTGTGCTCATTCTTATTGGGACAGTCTCTGGCACCCACTGCCAATGAAATGGATTAATGTATGAATGTCTTGTTAAATTATCTTAATCAAAATGAAATAAAATGAAAAATTTAGTATTAATACGTCACTTGCACAGCATGCTATGGTTTGAACAGTAACACATCCTACTGGAGTTAGGAAGTATACTGTAGCAGAAAAGAAATACAACCGCCAACGATCAACCATCAGGGTTTATTGATTATATACAACCAAGATCATGAAAAACTGGCATCAAATTACAAAAAATAGTAATAAAATCAATAGATTATCCTAATTTTAAAACACCATTTAAGAAAATATTTATAAAAAGGCAAATATTTACTTAATCATCTATAATAAAACAGTTTGCATCTTTTCCAAAGTTCTATTACAATAGTGTGCCTTCTTTCAAAGGTATATTGATTGCTGTATTTTTAAATTGCTGAAGACTGTAAAAGCATGGCATTCTTTGCAGAATACCTGGTAATAATGTAAAGGATTAATTAAAATAAGCAAAGACATCCATCCAGTCCAAAGTGCAGTGTCCAGTTCTCACCTTTTTTTAAATTGTGTAATTTTGAAATTGATATCCATTTAAACTTAACTTTGAACCACTTTTGCTTGGCTTAGGTGTTCTAATGCCTTATTAAACCGTTCACACATACGTAATAGGTGAAGATCCAAGATGAACTATTAAGACAAGTTACCCCAGAGCAAAAGCATCTATTATACTTTTTGTTTTGTGCAATTTCTGCTGTTTACCTTTTAAAATCATAAGGCAGCTCACCTGCAAAAATTGCACACTTTCTTTTTCTTTTTTTTATGAATCACCCAGTTTTGGAAGGTTGTGCTGTGACTTGTTAGTTGTTAAACTTGAGAGGTAGGTCTCATAGATAATATTTAAGAAGGAAGAATCATTCTGTTAAAAAAAGAAACAAAGATTAGAACAATTTTGCTTTCATGATTATACTAGACATGGCATGTTTTCAGATATTTTGATTACTTTTTAAAATGTAAATCATGTATAAACAGCTATTGCCAGCTATAAAATTTTCACCCCATTACAGATGTTTTATATTAAGCTTTTTTTAATGCGCTGACCACTGCAGGCAAACAATTTTAAATATCTGTAGCCAAATGCACTTAACTGAATATGCATTACAATATAAAATATAACAAAAATAATAATAATGAAACACAACCAGGCTCATTTTATTAACTTATGCTACATTTCCACTTCATTTTCTTAATTAACCTATCTAGCACAGGCTGCATTAAATGGAAAATAACTGAACTGTACGGTGTTTTGTGTATAATGTAAATATGAGCTATGAGATGATCTGTCTTGTTCTCTTGTGTGCCCTTCAAGCTTTTAGCCTTCTGTGACCACATATTTATTTTTAAACTCTACCTTTCTTATTATTGTATGGTATTCATTGGTTGGTGTATTGATAAGCACATTTAACACTTTCTTATTGTTCTTAAACACACTAATATAGTAGAAGAAATAACAAAAAAAAAGAATCCTGGTTAAGTCAGTTAAACCAAACACTAGCCAGCGAGCTTTCATGGAAAGAAAACAAGAGTACGTTCAAAGTATGTGGGTATTAAATCAATATTACCATGATGGTGGCATGCATAGAGAGAGAGAGAGAGAGACAGATAGACAGACACTTTATTAATCCCAAGGGGAAATTCACATAATACAGCAGCAACATACTGGTAAAAAACAATGTTAAAGAGTGATAAAAATGCAGGAAAAACAGACAATAACTTTGTATAATGTTAACGTTTACCCCCCCCCCCGGGTGGAACTGAAGAGTCGCATAGTGTGGGGGAGGAACGATCTCCTCAGTCTGTCAGTGGAGCAGGACAGTGGTAGCAGTCTGTCACTGAAGCTGCTCCTCTGTCTGGTGATGATACTGTTCAGTGGATGCAGTGGATTCTCCATGAGTGACAGGGGCCTGCTCAGTGCCCGTCGCTCAACCACAGATGTCAAACTGTCCAGCTCCATGCCTACAATAGAGCCTGCCTTCCTCACCAGTTTGTCCAGGTGTGAGGCGTCCTTCTTCTTTATCCTGCCTCTCCAGCACACCATCGTGTAGAAGAGGGCACTCGCCGCAACCATCTGATAGAACATCTACAGCATCTTATTGCGGATGTTGAAGGACGCCAGTCTTCTAAGGAAGTATAGCTGGCTCTGTCCTCTCTTGCATAAAGCATCAGTATTGGCAGTCCAGTCCAATTTATCATCCAGCTGTACTCCCAGGTATTTATAGGTCTGTACCCTCTGCACACAGTCGCCTCAGATAATCACGGGGTCCAGGAGGGGCCTGGGTCTCCTAAAATCCACCACCATCTCCTTGGTTTTGCTGGTGTTCAGGTGTAAGTGGTTTGAGTTGCACCATTTAAAAAAGTCCTTGATTAGGTTCCTATACTCCTCCTCCTGCCCATTCCTGATGCAGCCCACGATAGCAGTGACGTCAGCGAACTATTGCACGTGGCAGGACTCCAAGTTGTATTGGAAGTCCGATGTATATATGCCAGATATATATTGTATATGTATATATTGGGCTAGAAAGGAAGAAACAACGTCAGCTAGGGAAATAGACAAGTGTAAATGGAAAGACTGCAAGCTAACAAATGTAACTCTACTATAAAAAAAGTTATTGTCTAATCCAATAAAACTTAAATGTCAGTAAACTTAACAAGCATCATTGGTAAAATAATGGAAGCAATCACTGAGGGAACAACATCTCCAGAATAGGAGTATTAGTGAGCAGTCAGGATCAGTTTGGATCAAGGAGACTGCGTTTCAAAAATATGCTGAAAATATATGAGGATGTGAAAAAGTGGCACAATCACAGAGCTGCACATGATATTCTTGATTTTCAGAAAGCTTTGATAATGTCCGACAAGAGATGTGAGGAATCAAACTCAAAGAAATGGAAATTTAAAGTTGGCTTACACAACAGAAGCAAAGGGTTACAATGCGACAAACTTTTTCTGAATTAAGTGATGTTAACAGTCGTGTCTCTCGATAAATGGTATTGGGGTCGCTGATCTTTTTAAGATACATAAACAATCTTCATCAGAATGTAAATAAATTGCTGGTTATGTTAGATCAATTTAGACACAGAAGCAAAATGCACTTAATTTTCAGTTACATTTAGTTATTTTTCTATTTTAAGTTACTAATTTTGCACATTTTTAACTTCCTAATGTCCAAGGTTCTCTTCAACTCTTTCTACAAGGCATGTACAGTAGGAAGCATAAGGGAAATGCTAGAAAGGTACTACTTCTTTATCAGTGGAATGGCATGTTGCTGTACTTCTTTCACGGATACAGAATTCTGCTTAAGAGACTGCTCCAGCCTCCCGAGTGGTACCCATTTTCCTGTTAGTTAACAGCTTAAGTAAAAAGAGCATGGTTTGATGAGATTACAGCATGGTCTTTGTACACAGAGTGCCCTAAGAACTATAAAATGTAGTGTGACACTATCACTACATGGCTTTCATATAGGAACATGCCTAAGTTTTAATCCTGAAAATCTTTACCAAACTCATTTTAGGCATTTAGGTTTCAAATAACTCTATGCACAGATTGATTTGTTTTTGTATTATTTTAAAATCACAGTGGCTGCAGAAGACCAAGTGTTATATGTGATGGTACTGAAGTGTACAAATCCCCATTCTACCCTATTTTCATTCAGAATGCATCTCCAAGCCCCTGTAAGTACATTTTGTAGAAGAATGTTGATTTCACACTTCATGATTCAGTGACAGGTTCAGCAATACAATAATATGTCAGAGCAGCATTGTTGCTTCTCTCGATCCAAATGAGCCAGTGAAAATGAGGGCATTTTCTTTGGGATGTGAATCACACACCTTTCACTTGAACGGCAACCATGGGGGGACTCAGAACACAGTGGGACCTGCATCTCTCATCAGGCATTGCAGTGGCTGGGAGTTTACCCCAAAAGTAGATGGAGATTGTTGCTGGGGTTAGAGAAGTATGGTCTTATCAGTTCAACCACCAAAAGCCTCACAGGAAATAGAAGACAAAAGACAAGATGATCTTTTTTGAAGGGTTTTCGTTGGAAGCTACTAGGTGGTGCTGTGTCTGTTAATTTGTTGTGGCATAATATTTTTCAATATTTTAACATTTTAAGGTAACACAGGATGTTAATGGTGCAACCAATTCAAGAATCAGCAGTGAATACTTGTCCTTCATTGGACTCCTACTTTAAATGAAGATATTATTTGGATGTACAAAGTGCCAGTTGCATTAACCCACCAGAATTCGAGAATAAACGCTATGCTGAATGGCTAAACTGCAGAACAACTAACATTCTGTTCAACACAAACAAGAAAGGTGTAAAACAGACAGGAGCCAACATGTCTTCAGAGACTACTTCAGATTAAGACACCTAAAAAGATACTAGTTTTGTAGACTTTTAATTGCAGGCTGAACTCTGATGGACAAGGTAACACATCTATAAGCAGGTAGTGGATCTGTAATAGGCTAACTCCTTCCTTTAAAACCAGGTGTATGCATGTCTTCTGTGTCTTTTGGAATATGAAGCCACCCACTCTCTAGGGAGCAGAAAGCTCACCAACTTTCTTTGACCTTGGACACCCTGAACTAGCTCTAATTGCTATTCTTCCAAACTAAGTTCTGTGCGAGTGACTGAGCCTGGTCTAAAAAGACTGAAAGGCAACAATACTTCTAGAAAAGAACTTCAGCACCTGAACTCAGAAAGACTTGCACATTTCCACATGAAGTTGTACAGGACAGAGCAAAGAACCTAGCAGCAAGATCAGGTAGACAACACCCCACCGTGGACAAAGGACCACATAGCAAAGACAGAGCACACTCTGTGGAAAAACAAAGTTCTTTGCTCAAACCAGAACAATGACACACAACACTGGACAACACTGACTTGTACTATTGTATTTCTTAAGGTGAGTGTGCTTTAACTACCTTGATAAAAGTCGTGACAGCAGGAAACCCAGCTACAGAAAAATTAATGGAAAATAAAGTAGAAGCATTAACAATTAATGTAAATATTTACTGGCATTGTCAAAGGCAAAACCAATAATTAATGATGAACATCCCTCAATTTCTTTATTTTAATCCACAAATTATCCATTTGGACTTTGTCTTTTTTTATGAATTTGACAAGATACTGATGAAATATATTTTTTTCCATCTTAACTTATTGGTAAAGATTTTACTTCTTTCACAGTTTGGATTATTAAAAGTGTCATTTGATGAGGGCTAAACAATGTGACTGTGTAAAAGATAAATTCCTCATCGGGAAGTGGTACAATGGAATTTAAGGTGGCCCAGCATTATGACGTTTTTCATAGGCTTCAGGGATTCTAGTGCTAATTCTTGTTTAAAAAAGAAATTCCTGCGTGAACCTTTAAAAACACTACCATAATGCAATGACATTTCCTTTTCATACATTGAGAAACAGGGCTGTAAAGGTAGGGTTGGTGCAAAACCAAAATTGTGTTATCATGCCAGAACGGTACAGCAGATGGAAATTAATTTGGCATATTGTCTATGTTTGACCTTACTTACAGTGATGGTTACATTGCACATCAGCAATTCAATGGAAATAACAGCACAGGGTGTGGTGTTTGTGGTATGATTGGGGACCGACACAAAATTGTGTGTCAATCAAAAACTGCTATGTCTACTTTTGAAACTTTTGTATTTACGTCCGTTTCATGGAGTTTCAAGAATTTTTTTGAGGAGTTATAATGGGATTTTATGATGATTCATCATGTATTTCCAATAGTGGGAACAACACAAAAACAAGTAGTTTTACTTGGTTTACATGCCATTCAAGTGATTCAATTACTGAACAAGGCATCGTTTATTAATGTGGCATTAAACATCTATTAATGAAACCATATTAAACCAGGAAACAGAAGGAAGTGGTGTTCATATAAAGTATCTATCTATCTAATAGTTCCAACCCAGCAAGTACTTACGGAAAGTTTGGAATCCATACTCAAAACTAACAAATTGTCAACTCATTACAGCAGACAAATTGATAGTTATTAGAGAGGTTGTGCAGATTAGGGTCAACATTTCAAAAACAACAAAAAATTTGCTTTTTTACCATAACCCATTATACAAATATGCCAGGCAATGCCTAGTGCTTTAGTTAGTTATAAATAAACAAAGATAAATTGTTATTCATTTGGCTTGGATATCTAAATGGTAAAATGGTGTGTCATGAAAATGGGGGTTGTCAACGAAAGCTATCATTTGATGTGCACTTTGTACAGTCTAGCCTCCAGGCTTCTTTAAAGCACTATTAATGATGTAAGCAACCAATCACAAATAAGAACTTTTAGCATAAGTTAAAAAAAAAAAAAAAAAAAAATGTACCTGTAATAGGTGTAAAAGTGTCCCCTGAAGCTCCGTTTTGGTAAGTGGGCTGGATAGCTTCACAGAATCTATGGTCTGTTTTGGAGCAAAGAAATTGTTGGATCTTGGGCAGCAGTCAACGGGAGTCAAAGGCGGTGATTTCTGAAGATTGTCCAATACCTTTGTCGTCTTTGACTGACAAAATACCATCGGTGACATCAGTTGTGCCGGGGACACAGAAGGAGGGTTGGATGGAGATGTTATCCTCTGTGTAACAAGGTTAACAGCAGTGTTAAAGGTCATTAATTTGAAAGCCAGTCCAAACAAAGGATAATGTATGCTTTAAACAGAATACTGTATATCTCACTATTTTTTTAATTAAAAAAAGTGTCAATTTCAGCCTGAGAGATCCCACTCATATGACCCAAGCTCTTAAGAGTTCACCAGGATATTTTCTCTGTAACTGGCAAAGCTGAATGGGAGCATGAACATCTCTACCTGGTACCCAAGGTGAATTTTTCCACTCCATCTTTATTAAATAATCCAGTTCATCACCAAGTATGGAAGTATTCTACATTATGTTAAGGGTATATGCTTATTTGTTGCATTGCTGAATTGCCATTGCTACCTAAGAGACATTTGGCTGAAGACCCTTCATTCACATTTTTGTATCTCTGAGTCAGTCATTTTTCAAGGGTCCAAACTTTCGTTGAGTACAATTTAATCTAAAATAATGACTGATTATCTTGTTTTTATTTAAACAGCAAAGAGTAAGGGCAAATTTAAAGAGCTGTCAGGCAAACAAGGGTTGATACACAAGATGTGAGTAAGGCAAACAAATTCAAATGCAAAACAAAACTTGTCACAAAAGTGGCAGTGTTCAAAGCCCAAATTAATTTCTCTTTGATTCCGTGTCATTTCAAATTGCTGAAAAACAGAATTCTTTTTATTAACACAAAGTTCAACCATCACTCGAGATGCAATTCAGACTGAAATGGCCAACCACCAAGACACGTGGGTGCACACCATACTTTTGTCATGAATTGTTTTTCCTTTTATTTTATTTCACACTATCCTTTTGATGCTTCCTAGTACTACAGTATATTGGAATATGAAGAACTCATTTATATCATTATTTATAATTTTTGGTCATGTATTGACTTGATTATTTTTTTACATTTTGTTTTTAGTTGCTATAACTAGGCAATCTGTTTCTGGGGCCCAGGCCCAGATATTGTGATCGGCATTACTATCAAGGCATCATTTCAAAAGTTGGTGCCACTTGTTTACAAGTGCCTAAGATTGTAGAGAAGTACAAAAATATATCTCGAGTATGTTCTTTAGTGTCTGATGTTAAGGGCTTTAAACTTTACACTTACCAGATCCTATACAATATGAATAGGAATCTGATGACAATATTTCCCTAATTTCTGTCTACAAAATAATTTATTTCTTATTTGTCGGTTGTAGAAGATGCTTTTCAGACAAATAGAATTAATTTAACTCACAGATCACATCATTGGGCATGGAGTAAGTCTATAATCTCATTTTCAGACTTTCTCTATTGTTATATGGTGAAAAACATACTCCACTCCACCCTCACAGTAAGTGCATTAGAACAATCTAGGTAAGAACAGGTCATTCAGTCCAACAAATTTTGCCAGTCCTACCCATTTAATTCTTCGAAAATAATCAAGTTGAGTTTTGAAGATCCCTAAAATCCTACTGTCCACCACACTACTTGATAGCTACACTACTCGTGTCTATGGTTCCCTGTCTAAAGAAAAACCTCTTAGTGTTTGTGCAACATTATTAAACAGCTTAAGCCTAACCTGCCTTCACTTGGACTTCAGGTTTTCCCTTTCCTGTCTCAAAATCCATGCTAACTGTCTGCCAACACATCAATAACAGTTTGCTATCTGTTTCTCTTACTTGTATTAAAATTTTTAAAAAGTCAATTGTTAAGGTTAAGATTAAATATTTAACACTCAAATGCTCTGATGAGCATTTGGGGGTGTATAAGCAACTGAATGAAGTCAAACACACAGATTAGCACATACCTTGAAGTACCTATAGCTGCATAACCATACAATGCCTCTACACTGACTGAAAGAATGTTTTTTTATACTTATTTTACTCAAAATCTTTACAAAATTCATATTCTCCAACAAAAATCTCCCTATCTGGATAAAGGAAAGTGCACAAGGAAAACTCAACATTGTTCAGGTTGACATGAAAGATGCCATGGTTTACTCAAACAATGAATATATCTTTAATTGTGAATAAACATATTAATGTCAAAGGCATAATAAATACCCTGCACGGTTTTAAAATAGAAGACAACAGAGATGAAGCGCACATCCATTTTGCTTCTCTGGAGACAGAAGGGATAGTTATGCGATCAAATAATGCCTGGAAATGATGCAGACCACCAAAGCCTAGGTCCTCCTTCTGTACTGAAGGTGCATCCCTCAGCTATGTCGCATACTTTGTCATGGTGCTTACAGATACTTGCATAACTTATTTTTTGTCATGAAGACTTAGATGCAATAAAAAATAAACTTGACTTTTTTTAAGTATATTTAAATGTCATCAAATAATGTTACCTTTGACCAAATATTGCACTTAATTCAAAATTACATTTTTCATTTTGAAGAAACAAGCAAGAGTTTAAGCTACATTTGCATATATAATGTGTTCTGTTGAAATTTGCTTACATGTTATTTAACATCTCAGCCATTCTTGTTATTGCTTTTTGCGAAACAAAAAATAGAATTACCTTGAAAACCAGATTTGACTTTGCAGCAGTCTTTGCATTTTCTACACATGGGTCCATCATTCCAGCAGTCTGATTAACTGGACCACTGAAACTAGCTGCTAGAACAGGTTTGGATATCTTGTCAAGATTCTGTTCTTGGTGCACTATTTGCAGTTTTTCAAGCAGTCTATGTGGAGAAACCACTCCGGGCACAAAGGGTGGTAGCAAAGAAGGCAAATGAGAAGCCTGTGGAAACAGATTCTTGGGTGGACTGTTACTACTGCGTCCATTGTCGCATTCTCCTACAGCAGTGTTTGCTCCATGAAGTTTCTTAATTATAGTTGGGGATTCTTGAAGCTGCATAGACCGATCTGCATAACAAGTGAGGTGTGGATGGAACAGGTGTTCAAGAGGCCCCTTGGTGGTGCAGGGAACAGAAGATGAAAACTGAGTGGCGCTGTTTTCAGAAAGTTTATTTTCAGGAGATTCTGAAAGTGGTTGTAGCTCAGTCACTGCTCTGTGGTTCATTAGTTTCTTGATGGCAGGACAAGGAATAGGATTTTTATTAGATGTTGGCTTGGCCACATGCAATTGTTCTTCATAAGAAAGAGATCGAACAATTTTTGGACAGCTACCAGTTTTCAGTCCATCTGTCTGCAGTCTTGAATCACGTTTCACTGAAAACTGGCCTTCGGGAGTTCCAAAAAGTCCTGCCAGTGACAAAGACTTTGTTCCAAAAGTGTCCTCCTAAATGAAAAAGAAAAAATATCCCTGTAAGTCATTCATTTCTAGAATAACTGTGTGTATGTGTCAAACCATTCTTGTTTAAAGCCACACATATAACAGTATATTGCAGTGGAATATCTAAACCACATTTTCTTGGTTGACATTGGTTGATTAATTGTTCATTTAAGGGTAAAACATCCAAATGCTGACAAATTAATTAAAATGTAATGCACTATTATACAATACAACAGAATATAATAAAAAAGTAACCACCAAACCTACCCTTTGTAGTAACGCATCCATTTTATACACAATATAAAGAGAAACCCGAGTCAACATGTAATGAGAGACTCGGCCAAACCTGCCAGTCCCCAATGCCCCAAGGATACTACTATGATTAACATTGATTACCACTTGACACTTGCTTCTGAACAAACTCAACCCAATGCTGCCAATTTCTATGATTAACTCCAGACACCCTGTTAATCCTCATTGCTGAAAGGTTAAATTAAGAAAAGACACCTTTCTGGGTTGGAAAAGGTGGGACTGACCAAAAAACAGAGCTGGAGGTGGCAGAGTTAAAGATGTTAATATTTGCATTAGGTATGACAAGGATGGACAGGATTAGAAATAAGTACATTAGAGGGTCAGCTCAGGTTGGACAGTTGGGAGACAAAGCCAGAGAGGAGAGACTGCATTGGTTTGAAGAGCAGAGATGCGGGGTACATTGGAAGAAGAATGTCAATCATGGAGCTGCCAGGTAAGAGGAAAAGTAGAAGGCCTAAGAGGAGGTTTATGGATGTGGTGAGAGAGGACATGAAGGTGATGGGTGTAACAGAGCAAGATGCAGAGGACAGGAAGAAGATCCACTGTGGCAACCCCTAAAGGAAGCAGCCGAAAGAAGAAGAGTGCTACAGCTGATAGGAGGTCTGAGGATTTGACTGATAAAAATTAATTAAAAAAAAATATAAAAAAAATTCACATCTACAATCGCTATCAGTCATGCACATCACTCAAACCCACATCCCCAGTTTTCCCAGTCCCAGTCTTGTTCACGCACAAGATCTGACACTGTTATCAGATAAACATGTGGTATAACAAAACAAGTTTGTTATACCACGACTTTATCTGAAAACAGCATGACAAAGAATAAAAGTGGAAAAAAATCCCCCAAAAAACTAACTTTTACAATTACTATAAATTTACACCGGCAGTTACAGACGCAAACCATGTTTTTATTGTATGACTACCTGATTACCCAGTGGCTTCGCTCACTGAGTGCAAGGGAAAAAAAGTAAAATGTAGTATATAAATTATTAAACAGTAAAACATTAACATGTAAGAAGTAAAGATATATTGAGCAGTACTGGAGTGCTTTCGGGTAAAGTACATTTTAAAGGCGCTATAACACAACAGGTAAGTAGCACTAACAGCAGCTTAAATGTATTTGGATCATCTCTCGGTAGCAGATCCCTTGTGAAAGGCGCTACACGACCGCTGTGGTACAGAAATTACATTTTCCATGTGACCCTGCAAATTTCTGCCTGACAACCTTGCACTACGTGCCTGTGATTTAAGAGAAAGATTATTCTGAGAAATGTGGACGCTGCCCTTCCGTGCTTAACGGGCTGAATGTCCAAATAATTCCCAAGTCTGGAGTCCAGAGAGGAGGGCTGGGAGAGGGCAACACGGGGCACAATTCTATGGGATAGATCAGCATGTTTGTGTTAACTTCTTTTCAATATCAGTAAAATAACTCTCACACAAACAACAACAACTCGTAAAGACAACATAAAAATGGCGTCAACAAACAAAGTGATTAGATCCTGTATTATAATATTTTCTGTGGTCTTAATTTCCGTTTCGCATGGTCATAATTAATTTCCTTTTCAAATGCGAAAAGAATTTTATATATATATAGATATTAACAATAAGAGTAGCTCACTACTCAAAATGGTAAACTTGGGAGGCAGCCGGTATTCAACTGGCGACCTCTTGATTAGGAGTCAGCAGTTCCTACTGATGCACCATGCAGGCTGTCGTATCAATAGACTACCCTAACCTGTTTTCTTTTTCTTTGGTTACATTCTTGAATAAAATCGCACTTGTTTTGTCATACTTGTACCTTTTATATAAGTGTTTATTTGACATTTGGACTTCAGGCTTCATATATTATACATCTCATGTCTACATTTTGTCAATTATTACTAAAACATGAAAAACACATCTGTTTTAACGATATGTTTACATACATTGTTGTAGACACGGGACACACATGAAATGTATGTATTCCAAATGACAATATATTATTTACCCTCTACAACTCCAAGGAAATTCACTCCAAGATAAAAACACTGAGAACCTCCTTTGTGAATTGAGCTGCGGCAGTGAGCGGGGGAATAGGATAGCAGGCTGCTTGCTGCTTGTGCTGATCGACACACTTACAACACAAAAGACGCTGACGGAGAGGTGCGAAGGAATTTAAGTTGGGCCGGGATTACGAGTTTTTTCATAGGCTTTGGTAATTCTAGTGTTAATCTCTCTTTTTAAGGGCACTTTAGCCTCTCATTGCCTGTGTCTGCCTTACAATTATGTACTGTACTTGAGAAAATCATCAGAGTGCCAATGCTCAAAAACAGTTAAGTAACACACAGTAATATCCAATGGAATTCACTTCTGTGGCTGTGATATGCTTTTAAAAGCTATTAATGGCTGACAATGTAAATGGCAGCATGTTTTGTCCAACACAATCTTGAACACATTGACACCTAAAGTATTAATTGATCACAGTTTTCTCAAGTTAAATACAGAGAAAACTGAAATCTTAGTGATTGGCAATAATGGATACAATGAGGCTATTAGAAATAAACTGGATACATTAGGATTAAAAGTCAAGACGGAGGTAAAAAGCTTAGGGGTAACTGTTGACTGTAATCTAAATTTTAAATCACATATTAATCAGATCACTAGGACAGCATTTTTTCACTTAAGAAAAACATAGCTAAAGTTAGACCTCTTATATCATTGAAAGATGCTGAGAAATTAGTTCACGCGTTTGTTTTCAGTCGACTAGATTACTGTAACACACTCCTCTCAGGACTACCCAAAAAAAGACATAAATCGTTTGCAACTAGTGCAGAATGGAGCTGCTAGAATCCTAACTAGAAAAAGAAAATCTGAGCACATCTCTCCAGTTTTGATGTCACTACACTGGTTACCTGTGTCACTCAGGATTGACTTTAAAATTCTGCTTATGGTTTATAAAGCCTTAAATAACCTCGCCCCATTTTATATATCAGAATGTCTGACACTTTATATTCCAAATCGTAACCTCAGATCCTCAAATGAGTATCTCCTTAGAATTCCAAGAACAAAAAACTTAAAAGAAGTGGTGAGGCGGCCTTCTGCTGTTATGCACCAAAAATCTGGAATAGCCTGCCAATAGGAATTTGCCAGGCTAATACAGTGGAGCACTTTAAAAAAAACTGCTGAAAACACATTACTTTAACATGGCCTTCTCATAACTTTACTGTAATTAAAATCCTGATACTCTGTATATTCAACTCATTATAATAACTATTCATGGTGGCTCTAAAATGTGTACTAACCCCTACTCTCTCTTCTGGTTCCTTTTCCGGTGTACTTTTGCCACCACCATCTACTCAAAGCACCGTGATGTTCCAACAATGATGGATGGATTAAAAGCCAGAAGTCTGTATGACCATCAACATCAAGTGACTCAGTGAGAGCCCTAACTACAAAGAGGACAATTTATTTATGTTAGGTAGAATGCCCAAAGGGGACTGGGCGTTCCCATGGCCAGGAACCCCTGCAGATTTTATTATTTTTCTTGTTTTTTCTGCCCACCCTGGCCATCGGACCGTACTCCTTTTCTATGTTAACTAATGTTGTCTTATTTTAATTTCTTATTTTGTCTTTTATTTTTCTTTTCTTCATTATGTAAAGCACTTTGAGCTACTTTTTGTATGAAAATGTGCTATATAAATAAATGTTGTTGTAGCTTTGCCTTTAACATAACTGTTTGCTTTATTTATATTTACCTATTCATCCACCCATTCATTATGTAAAGCGGCTTAATCCAGTTCAGGATATAGGTTTTAATAATAATGACCCTATACTATGTCAAAATAACATAGATATGTGTACTGTCAAGACAAACACTACATATTATGTAAAATTCTCAAACCCACTTAATACAATTTGACATTGTAAGAGGCAAGAGCATAGGACTATGAAGGATTCACATGCTACAGAGGCTGAGATTGATAAGACTGTGAAGAATGAAACTGTTGCTTGAGGACAGTCACAACTTATTTGGGGACAAGGAAAGAGAAAGCCAATTAAAAAAAATGTACATGACATCCTGGCTGCAGTCTGCAAGAAAGCACACGAGAGACTTTGAAAACAGGTGGAAGAATGTTCTGTGATCTAATGAAACTGCAATAGAGCTTTCTGACCATCAGACTAAAGTCCAAATACCACACAATACAGAAAATTCAATGTATCCTTCATGAAATATGGTTAGGATATAATTGTGCTGTGGGAATGCTTCTTTGCAGCAGGCACCGGAAAGCTTGTGATGCTTGAGTGCACACAATGTAGCAAAATGCAGGGAAATCCTGGAAGAAAATCTTACATTGTCTGTAAGAAACCTGTAAACTGGGAGATTCCAGCAAGACGATAGATAGATAGATGGACAGATGGATAGATGGATAGATAGGATAGATAGATAGATAGAGTGTGCAAGTGGCTAAGTCACAGTCCAGATCTCAATCCAAATGAGAATGAACAAATGAGGCTGTTCACTCATGATCCACATAAGCCTGACTGAGCTTATGCCGATTTGTAAAGAAAATGAGAAATGGCAGTATCCAGATGTGAAAAATAGACAGAGAGAGACTTGTGCACATAGACTCAAGGCTGGAATGGGCTGTTAGTAGGTGCATCTACTAAATACTAACTTAAAGGGTGGTTAATACCTGTGCAGTAAGTTATTTTGTGTTTTATATTTGTAATGATTTTAGACCACTTTTCAGAGATCTGTTTTCACTTTAACATTAAAGAGTCTTATTTTCTGTTAATCGAACAGAACAGTGTTTCAACAGTGTTGAAAAACCCAACTTAAATCCACCGAGATTCTATATTGTATAAAAATTTGAGAAAACTTTTCATAGGCACTGCAGAGTTGATCAGTATTGTAACTCATTTTCATACTGCATAATTAAAATGTATCTCAAATAACCAAGTAGTTTATCTGTATAAGTTGTACACATTTTATTCCAGTCAAGGTCTGAATACATTTTAATAGTAACAAAGTCAGACTTTCACATTTCTTTCATCAGTAGAAATAATGATTTCAAGTATAATATGCTTAATTTTAAAACACTCCTCACTGACTGTTTCTGAATCTTGTCTAAAATATTATCTACTACACAGTGCGACTTTTATTTAATTTGTACAGAGTTAATTGCACATCATTTGGCAATTCAGTGAGATCACATTATCTGTTGTACAAATTAGAAATTACCTTATACGACTGGCGCACAGAAATAGAGTGCATCTCTGTGGGCTTCACAGGAATAGGCTTAATCAAGTTAGGATTATCAAAGATGACATTAGTGGCAGCAATCTCCTTCGGCTCCAAACTTAACTTGCACTGAAACAAAAAAACAAATGATAGTTGATACTAAAATCACATAAACTGACAAGTGCGATAATGTAAGTGAATTGGATTTGTTAAAACAAATAAATTCAACAACCATACAGAAAACCATACAATGATACAGATAAATGAAACAGTAACAGAAACAAAGTTAAATTTCAGTTTCTTTGCATAGTAGTTCAGCTATTGATTCCTATGTTATGATCAGGTGTGGTGTTGGGAGTTTGAAATTGCATTAACTGCAGAATTTGTTTGGTTCACTAATTCAGTGATAGGCAAACCGGGGTAAATTACCCCAAATGGGGTAAAAACAAAAATTTCAGGGGTAACGGAGACTCATTTCACCTAAATAAAAATTATATACATTATAAAAAATTAAATGAAACGTGAAAACATTTTATTAATCTAAAACTTCTACACCACCGCTGAAACTAGCTTAATACAGTCATCCCTCACAGCACAGCGCAGCGCGGCGCCAGCATACACGTATGCTACATTTGCGTATTCTGCCGTCTGATTTTGTAACTGCACGAACAGCGTACGGGAGCGTAGCGAGGTGTTCAAATACTGATATGGTCACATGTGTTGCTGATATATGTACGCCATTCTAACCTAGTCGTTTAGCACACCTATGTAATATTTGTGGTTAAAATGTTGTTGAGCAAGGTAACAATGTTTTATTAACAAAAGTTACACTATTAATAAATGAAAAGGCCTTAATTTAACTGACTTATGCTCAACAAATAACCACGGATGATTTTTACCTTTCAGATGGCTTCAAATAGGAAGAGAGTATACCATGAAGAGTTCCTCAATTATGGGTTCACACAAATAGAAGACAAGGGAATAATGAAACCACAGTGGGTTGTATGCTTGAAAGTACTCACTGCAGAATCTTCCAAAAAGAGTCAGTTAAAAAAGCACTTGGATAATTTACATTCACATCTATCTTCCAAACAGCGGGAATATTTTGTAAATTTAGAAAAGTCTGCCAAAAGACAAAAGACTGGACAGCAACTTGAGAGGCACATTCGATCAATGTTCAGAAGCAAAGGCTAGCTTTGAAGTAGCCTGGTTGATTGATTGATACAAGAAACCACACACAATTGGTCAGAAATTAATTAAACCAGCAGCTTTGAAAATGGCAGAGATCATGTGTGGTCAGAAAGAGGCAGTGAAACTGAATTCAGTGCCCTTGTCTGCAAAAGTAGTAAAAGAAAGAATTTCTATTTTAGCAAAAAATGTTAGGGAACAAGTTATTACTTCAATAAAAGAGTAAATATTTTGCTATTCAGCTTGATGAAACTACAGATGTCAGTAACAATGCACAGCTAATCTATACTAATAAAAGGCAAAGCCCTCACTGACTCACTGACTGACTGACTGACTGACTCATCACTAATTCTCCAACTTCCCGTGTAGGTAGAAGGCTGAAATTTGGCAGGCTTATTCCTTACAAAAGTTGGGCAGGTTTCATTTCGAAATTCTACGCGTAATGGTCATAACTGGAAGGTATTTTTCTCCATTTACTGTAATGGAGTTGAGCTTGACCGCCGTGGGGGCGGAGTTTCGTGTGACATCATCACGCCACCCCAGTAATCACGTGAACTGACTGTCAACGTACAATGTAGAAAACCAGGAAGAGCTCCAAAATACACTGAACAAAACATGCATTATATAATTGAGAAGGCAGCGAAACAATAAGAAGCGAGCGAGTGACATACTACCATATTCATCAGTACAGCTACTTCAGAAACAAAGCGAGGTATAAACCTAAACATTAAATTAACTTAATAGACAGGCTGCCGCTGGTGCTTTTCGTGCCCACGAGTAATGCGGGATACAAGTTTAATGAGAGGACGCAGGATATAAACGAGAGTTTTGATCACTTTGTAACTAAGTTAAAATTGCAGGTGAAGGGGTGTGCTTATGCAAATTCCGAGAGACTGTGTTTGTGGGGGATTGACAGTTAAGGCGGGTGGGGGAGTCACGTCATCATCTCCCCTCCCATTTACCTCATTTCGCTCTGAGCTGAGCTCCGCGTGAACTGACTGTCAACGCACTATGTAGAAAACCAGGAAGAGCTCCAAAATACGCTGAACAAAACATGCATTATATAATTGAGAAGGCAGCGAAACA
>JANRMT010062840.1:30285560-30298779 GCA_026402145.1 Polypterus bichir lapradei
TGATCAGAAACATTTTGTGTGACAAACATGCAAAAGAATAAGAAATCTGGAAGGGGGCAAATAGTTTTTCACACCACTGTACATACACACACACAAATTATATATATGTGTGTGTCTGTGTATGTATGTATGTATATGTGTGTGTATATATGATGTAGATAGGTATGCATATATATATATGTATATGTAGATATGTATATAGATATGTATTTTGCTATATATATATATATATATATATAAAGTTTATTAGGAAGAAAAGTAAACCTTTTTAAACTGAGGGAAAATATACCAATAATTATTTGTTAAGGATCTCTTTGTATGCCACGTTGTCAGTTCGGCCCTCCAGTTGTAATATAACCAAGCTGTGCGCTGAGCTTACTCTTGAGCATGCAACGTACAGTTGGCCATATGAAAAGCAATCTTGCCTCAAATCTCACAGCTTGGATTGCTGCTGTCATAATCGGTTTGAGTTTCATGGTTTGTTTCAATTACGTTAGTATTTGCTGGACTTGTTGTGTTGAAGTGACAATCGGCATCTGTCAAGCGTTGTAAGCATACAACCGGTTTCATCGATAAGTTCGCATCCAGCTTTTAAGAGTTTAAACATTCATAAACATCAAAGTGTCCACTACTCAAATCGTCACCTGTGAATCTAAGATGTTTAAGGGGCATTGGCGATTGTCCAAAGGTGTAAAATATTTGGAAATTTCGGTACACTTGAAAGCGACAACCGAACAATTCAGCGGCAGCCATCAACTCACATGCAGAACCATAGGTGAAGGGCTTAAGCATTTCATTCTTATAGTGCTCCTGTGTAGTATAATTATCTCCTGTACCGTCATCAGTCCGCACCTTGAACCTGTCCCAGTCATTCAATACATAAGACACAATGTTCCTCCGGATGTCAAAAGTGAGCCTGATATGGCCGTGCAATATGTAACACAGAGAATGGAAAAGGCAGGCGCCATCTCCGGGCATGGAAACCACTCGGTAAGTGACAGTTCTTTGATCGATGGTGATCACCTCGATAGACATGTTAATGGGGGTACAGTTGGAACGATAAAGGAAATGGGTACCTGAACAATGTAAACTAAGTCTAAAATACCTATACAATAACTATAATCGTAATAAACGAGCAATAAAACAGCGGAGAAACCGTGGATTAAATAAAAAGGCTGCGGTTATCAGCAGGGAGACGTGAATACTGTGGCGAAGCAAGGAAGGGAATGATGAGACCGGAGGAACGGAAGGCCTTACATAGGCAGACAGCCAACAACGTGGGAGGTGTGGGGATGGGGGACCCAACGCTGCCTCACATGGCGACCGAGCTGCAGGCTATGGACATATTTATGTACATAAGTAGGATTCAGTTAGCGTTGGGAACCCACGTACCAAATTTCTTGAAGATGGGCCCATAGGTAACAAAGACCGTTGGAAAGTTCAATATGGCGGCCGACAGTGGCGTCACACCACCGAAATAAGTACGTACATCGGTTTCGGTTAGCGCAGGGAAGCCACCTACCAAATTTCGTGAAGATGGGGCCATAAATAATAAAGTTTAACATGGCAGACGTTGTCGACCGTTACAAGTAGAATTTTGAAATTAAACCTGCTTAACTTTTGCAAGTAACCCGTAAGGAATGAGCCTGCCAAATTTCAGCCTTCTACCTATACAGGAAGTTGGAGAATTAGTGATGAGTGAGTCAGTCAGTCAGTGAGGGTTTTGCCTTTTATTAGTATAGATTTATTTACATTATTTATTCTTTAATATTTTATATTGGTGCAATAAAATATTTAAATTTTGAACAGATTTTGATTTTTTCCCTTTAAAATCCCAGGGGTAATGTTAGAAAAACCAAATAAATTTTGGTGTAACGGCTAAAATAGTTTGCCGACCCCTGCACTACAGTAATGTATGATGTATGATTTCCATACAGACATCAAAACATTATTTAGATACAATCAGAAATGCATTTTTTAAAATATCACCACTTTATATGATAATTTTCTTAGTATTAGTATATTTTAATAAAAATATTTTTCCAGTCATGTACCAAACCGTGAATGCACAACAGACAAACAAGTAGAACATGGCTGCTCGGCTCTAATAGTTACTGTCCTGTCAGTTGAATAATACTTCATGCAGTCAATATGGATGGGAACTTTTATCACTCTCTGTGACGATACAGGTTCTGCTCCCTGCTCCTATCCAGCTTCTGGGAACTCTTGACCCGACACCGTCGGTAATGTCACCAATTAGCTGGACAGTGAGGCACAACAATGAAGCAAGGGGATTGTGCAAAAAGTGCAAAAGTGCTTTTATTTTAAAAATCCACAAAATCAAAACAGTGTTCAAATTAAAGTGCAGCGCGTCAAAGTTAATAAATAAATAATCCATAAAAAATGGTGAACTGTGGAGGTGTAAAACATACTAGAAAAAAAAGCCATTAAAAACAACAAGGTTAAAACAATGGCTGGAAGCAGTCTTTTAAAACAATGCCCAGTGCCTTTCTACTGTTGACTCCACTGCTTCTCCCATGCAGGTTATGCACCAGTGAAGCCACCTTACCTGCAGCTGACTTCTATAGCTGGTCTGTTCGCCTTTCCGTTTGCTGGCTCCGGTAGGCTTCACCAGACCATGACTTGGCCTCCCCAGCGACCAGGGCGCTCACGCTGGGGCTTTCACTTCGCAAGTTCTAACTCCCGCTGCCTTCTCAGCCTTATGCGGCAAGCCATTGTCCTGGTCACTCCCGCTCCTCACTAGCGTTCAGCGGGAGCAACCACTACCGACTGCCCCTGGGTGCCGGCCAAACACCCCATGAGGGCTCACTACCCAGCTGCCTTCCTCTCTTTACAGAGAGCACATTCGCTTGCTCACGCACCGGCTTTCTCCTCCCTGCTTCCTGCCTTCTTCTCCTTTTAACCTCCGTTCATTCCCTTCTTTCTCTGTTCTTTTTCTGTAATTCCCTAGCTGCCTCGTGCTTATATTATTTATCAAATTTAATCAGCCCTTTCTTGCTGCATGCAATCCATTAACAGAAACCTACAGATAAAGTATCTGTTTAGTTCTAAACCACTTATTTCCTGGTGATATTGTCAAACAGCGTGATCTGGTGCTGTAGTGAATAACGGTCATACCAAGAATCTTTGGAAGGTTCTGGTGAAAATGGAAAAAGGGGGTGGATGTTATTTACTTCACAGTACACAAAGAACTAAACATATTTTCTAAATTAAAAAGTAGTTGACCACTACACATTTAAATTTAAAACACTTCATCCAATCCTAGAACTAACACCCTAAGAAATAAGAAAGGCCTAAAATAAGCAGCACTTAAAACTGCATAATACAATTAATAGCATTGAATCCTGCTTTATGATCTTGACCTAGAATGAAATAGTAATGAATTTTCTTTTTTCTCTTTGTTCAAGGAGATAGATTTACTTTAATTACAAGTGTGGGTTTCTTATCTCTATTAGAAGGAAAAGTAACAAAAACACATTTACAGCATTACATTTTATTGTAACTATGTCACATACAGTGGAACCTCGGTTCATGAACGTCTCGGTACACGTACAACTATGTTTACGACCAAAAAGTTCGCCAAACTTACGACCAAACTTTTGCCTCGGTTCACGACCACACACTCGGTATACGAACAAGCCAGTTTCCCTTTCGGTTTGTGTACGCTGATGATTTCCGCACGTGTTGCATTGTTCTTGGTCAGATGTGCGTGCTTGCACAAGCATGCATGCTTTCCCTGTGAACTCTTTGTGCTCTATTTCATTTCCCTTCCAGTTCGTACACGCCGATTACTGTAGTTAAGCACGTGTTGAGCCGCTCCCTGTTCATTGTTCTCAGTCAGACGTGCATGCTTTATCTGTGATCTCTTTGTGCTCTACAGTATTTCGTGTGCTTCTGCAGTTAGCCATGGCTTCTAAGCAAGTGAAGAGTGGTGAGAAGAAAGTTTTGCAGAAAATTGAAATCGAAGTAAAAAAAAGAAATTATTGAAAAGTATTGAGCGTGGCATTCGTGTTACTGATCTTGCCGCTGAGTACAAGAAGTCAACACCTACGATTTAGACTATTCTAAAGCAGAAAGAATCTATTAAAGCAGCTGATGTTGCAAAAGGAGTTACAGCGTTAACCAGGCAGAGACCTCAAGTGCTGGAAGAGGTGGAAAAACTGTTTACCAGTTTACTCATTTACCAATTTGAAAACCCTCGTGCATTCAAGCAGCACAATGTAAACAAAGCCAGACTGCCAGTGATGTGGAGGGCAAACACAAAGGGTTGGGTCACAAGGACTTTGTTTTTGGAATGGCTGCATGAGGCTTTCACTCCCACCAGCTAAACTGCTAAAAACACCAGAAACCCAAGAAATCACACGAGAGAAAACACCTGAAGGAAAACATCCCTCCATCGCGGAGCCAGACTCTCCCTCAAAACTGTAACCTCCTCTCTGCCCAGTTCCTCCTCACTTCATGCCAGAACTCGACTCATACAAGGTTAGTTTTTGTATTACGGATTTTTCAAATGTTCATTTTTCGGTTCATAGCGTGAATTGTTGCGGTGTTACTTTTCACTTTTTTCAAATGTTCATTTTTTTTCCCCGTGCTTAAAACTCATTGAAAAAAGTGTTTATACAGCAATTGGTTGCAAGGCTATAGCGCGATCTCCTGTAATGTTATTTTCTTGGTTGCTGCTTGTTGGTTTTTAAATAAAGTTCGGATTTGTTCAAATATTCCTTCCCACTCCACCAGCATAACCCCCCCCGAGCTTAAAACTCATTAAAATAAGGTGTTTATACAGCGATCGGCTTGCAAGGCTATAGCGCGAACTGCTGCAATGTTACAGAGAGGGAGAGAGAGCGCGTCCTGCTGAGAGAAAGAGAGAGAGAGAGAGAGCGCGCGTGCACTTGCATGCTGCTGAGAAAGAGAGAGATGGTGCGTGCTGCTGAGAGAGAGAGAGAGAGAGAGATGGTGCGTGCGTGCTGCTGAGAGAGAGCGAGCCTGCTCGTTTAGCTGAGCAGGGAGCCTAGGTGTTTTGTGTCAGTGTTATTCAATGTTTTTACATTAGTTTACTATTACACTGTGCATTCTATGGTGTAATTAACTATATTTGTGCTTAATCTTTAAAAAAATATATTTACATACAGTTTGTACAGTCTGGAACGGATTAATTGTATTTACATACAATCCTATGGGGGAAATTGATTCGGTTCACGACCAAAGGTTTGGAACAAATTATGGTCGTGAACCGAGGTTCCACTGTATTTAGTTATTTTTTTGTAAGTAATGAGTAGTGTAACTAAGTTACATTTAAAAGTAATGTTTCCTGGTCACTTATGGACAATTGTGTTCTATATCTGGATATGTTGTCAATAAACAAAGTGTCCCTTAAACAACCAGTGCGAATAAACTGGTGTGCATAAGCAATTGGCTGAATAAATGATCAGAATATCAATGTCTTGTTTTTCATCTTCATATTATTTTAAAGGCTTTATTATTGACAGAACCAGTCAAAGTGTTAGACTTTGCACAGTGATATGGCTACTTATTTTGTGCTGTTGAGTTATTAGTGTTTAGCTGTTTATCAAGTTGTTCCTGTTACACAACACTGTTCAATAAATGAGGTGGAATAATTTAATATACCTAGGCAAGAGTTTATTAAATTGTTTTGTACTGGGAAGCAATTACAGCTATTTCTATTTTTTAGAAAAATATATATATGTTTTAATGAAAATATAAGTTCTGATTAAATTCTGATTAAGATGCAGTTCGTTTAGACTAAAAAAATTTAATTGTGCGATTAATAACAATAACATTTTCTAATCAGACCGTAGCCCTACTGGGTAAGCATTGTTTTGGAAAGCCATTAACACATTTTCCATTTAATATACCTTATTCTTCCTTTAGTTTAAATCAATTACTTGGGTAATGTACACTGGATGAAGGTTACAGTGTCTATTTTGGATCACTTTACTTTCCAAACACACTCATTCCATTCCATTATACCAGTTATAGGCACCAGGAAGAAGCCTATCACTGGGCACACTTATAGCCATTCTTCAGGATGTGTCAGATAAATTAAGCTTAAGTACACAAAGACAACCCCCATCTTACATTGGCAAGAAATAAATAAATAAAATAAAAGTAACCATAAATAAACCAAACTAGCAAAAATCAAAGAACATTTTCAAAAACAAGAATAAAAAAAATCCAACTTCCTAGGTTTAAATTAGAAATGGAAAAAAAAAAAAAAAAAACAAAAAACAAAACTCTGCCCTAATTTGGTCATTACTCTCATAAACACTCCTGTGACACATAATGCATGTAACATTAGTCAGACCTGTTGATTTCTCTGTATCCTTCTAGCTCAAGAGCCCTTATGCTAAACATAAGTAATCCAGCCAATGAAGTGAAGTGAATGCACCACATTTCTCTTTCTTTCCAATTTACTTTCTGTACAGCTCAGATATTAATGCTCTAAAGAAGATTAGCTACAATGTACATCTGAGACTAAGTGACATATCACTTCACTGGAGAGACTGGAAAAGTTGAAATGTATGAAGTTCTGAAACAGACTTGCCTACAGGGACTTAATACATCTAGTCATTTAGAAAAATGGGTCACTTGTATTTATATCATGCAAAACTTAAAAATAGTTCATTTAGGCACTGGTCTCAATAAATCACCCTTTTATTTGGCGCTGAAGGCAATGGGCATTAATACAACAGAAAAAAACAGTTCAGGCTTGTCAGCTAGTCTTGCAGCATTTAAATCACTATCGAGATTCCAGAGAAGCTTACTGCAAGAATGTGGATAGTTTTTATTATGGAACAGCATTAAGAAAAAGTCAGGGAAAGCATTATTCTTAGTATTTTTAAAGGTGTCCTTGAGGAGGGGAAAAAAAAAGTTCAAAGCTGTTCTTACGTAGGTTTACTCTGTATCAGGGGTTCTCAATGTCGGTCCTGGGGATCCCCTGTGGCTGCAGGTTTTTGTTCCAACCAGCTTCTGTTTTTAATTGGAATCCAAGGCTAATTAAGTGAACTGTTATTGCCCAAATTCTGTGTTTTGGGAACAACGTAGTAATTAGAAAACTAAGTTTGGTTAAAAAAAAAAAAAAAAAAAAAATTAAAATGTACTAAGCAGTTATATGGGAATAATGTATTTTAATTTTTAACAATATTTTCATCTTGATGTTCATTCTATTTTTCAGATTGTTCTAATTATTTAATTAATCCATTGTTTTCTAATTAGTGGGTCTGACACTAAAGTAGCTGCAGCATTTCATGATTCAGTGTTGTTTGCCTGGATGTCTGATCTGCTCGTTTTATATTGTCATTATTAAGATACAATGAAAAGAGCAAACTGCACAGAAAAAGGACAAAATATAATGAAAGCAACAAAATAAAGTTAAGCATTTAAATCTATAGCAAAAGCAGAAATATTTCTAAATGTCTTATAAATGTAAAAATCATGCCTCTGTGCTTTCTAAATGTAGAATAAAATAAGAGAAAAAACAGCTAATTAATGAGATCATTGTTATCAGTTGTCACTGATTATAAATCTGGTTGAAGCAAAAACCTGAAGCCACAGTGGGCCCCCAGGACTGACTTTGAGAACCCCTGCTCTATATGCAATCAGAAGTTATTAGTCAATGTAAAATAGGACATTCTCTCACATTTAGACTTATACTGGTAGCACAAATATCAATTCCAATTCTATTTGGCAAACCTAGCTATAACAGAACATGCAAAGATAACATTTAATTTTAACCTCAAGGGAAAATAACTAATGAAAATCAAACCTGTTGCAATGTATTTGCTGCAGAACAAAAATAAGTGCCACTAAACTTCCTTGATGAACACTTTTTAAAAATAATCAAGAGTACTATTACATAATTATATTTATATTCAAAAGCAAAAAGAAACAATGCTATGACATTTTTTGTGGACCTCATTACAAATTTGCATGTATATTTGGAAATGGCTCGCTATAAGAAGGCCTGGAAAGTGGGATAAGTGAGCAAAGTGGGGTGACTGGCCGGCACCTGGGGGCAGATTGATTGAGTCACTCCTGCCAAGTGCCTGTGAGGAGCAGAGTGACCGGAAGGTGGTTGGCTCACCGCAAAAGGCCACGGGAGTCAGATTTGGGATCAGAACCCCAGCATGAGTGCCCTGGCCGTTGGTGGAACCCAAGTATTGGTCCGGGTAGTGGTGCCATATGGAGCCAGAGGGCGGAAGGCAACTGGATGTAGAGAAGGTCAGCTGCAGGTAGTGCAACTCCCCTGGTGCATAGCCCAGATGGGAGAAGCAGAGGAGCCGCCAGTTGAAGGCGGCACCAGGTTTTGTTTTTAAAGGACTGCTTTCAGCTATTGATTTAAAGTCATTTTTATTGGATTTATTTTAACCTCCATGTTTCACTTGCTTTTTATGGATTATTTATTGACATTTTTGAATCACTGTACAGTACTATTTATTTGAACACTTTTTGCTTTTGACTGTTTTAAAATAAAAGCACTTGTGCACCTGTCCCCTTACTTCATTGTTGTCCTCATTGTCCAGATCATTTGGTTACATTATCAACGGTGTCAGGTTCAAGAGGCTCCCTAAAGGGAAGTGGGGGCCATGAAGTAGACCCGCATCGTCACACTGCATTATTCAGATTTCTTTTTCTCTGGATTAGGTTAGGAGGATTTTCAATTGAGTTTATAAAGCAGTCCTGATGGAGTATCACGGCATGTATTAGAAGCCTGTAGAGACCAATTACCTGCTGTTTTCACTGACAGAATCGACATTTCAATCCTACATCATAAAGAAAAATTTTATATATATATATATAAATAAAAGGAAGACTGACTTTAGAACTACAGAATGGTGACTATCACTTCCATTTTGAGAAAATGCTTTGAGAGACTGGTGCTGGAACATATTTGACATAATATTCCAAATAATTTGGGAAACCTCCAGTTTCTTTATTGGTTCAAAGATAATGCCATATGCTTTGCACTTCATGCCATCCTGGCACAAGAGGATAGTAAAATCTGCTATGTCAGAGATTTATATATATATTTATATAGATTATAGTTGAACATTTTTGGACCATCAATCAACCTTATGGCACTCTCCACAAATGGTTTCTGCACTTTCTAACTGGTAAACTCCAACAAGTGCAGAGTGGCAGTGTCACTTCTTTCACATTCAGCAAATGCACCTCACACATTGGGGTGCTAAGGCCTAGTACTCACCTTGAACTATGAAGCACGATAAAGCTCCATCATTAAATTTGCAGATTACAACACCACCATATACTCTGTCATCAAGAATGAGTGAGGATAGAGAGAAGATATGTTGGAAACATACACCGTTTACATACAACTATACACTAACTTTTTTTTTTCTCTCTAGCCTGTCTTCCTCCCAACACCTGCTCTCTTTCCTATATTACACCTGCCTGATTTGTGTTCCAGCAGAGGTTTAAAACTCCAAATAAATTATACTTCGAGGGTCCACGGTTGGCCTAAATTTTCTAGTTTTAGGCATTGGAAAGTCTGAAAGGACCAAACCTTCCTTTTACTCAATGTTCAGGCAAGTTTACCCAATTGATAGGAGATCTGTCCTTTAGCGCCTCTGTGAAGGATGGCACCTTTCCATGCATTCAGCCTTTCTTTCAGTGATGGTGCCCTGAACATAGTATTTCCAGGGCACACCATACACCAGACATACAATTTCATGGTGGCATGGTTTTCCCGAACTATTGCACTGGTACAGCAACTTCTGTTTTCATTTCTAATGTGTACAGTAGCAGGGCCAGATCTTTGTCGTGTATCACCTCAAAATGCTTTCCTGACTGAATGCCCACTGCACATGTTCAATTATAATATTATTAATTAATTATATATTATATGAACTATAATATTATTCTAAATACTATATTAATATAAATAATTACTATTCATTGTAATATTAATATATTACATTACTATTTTAAATAGCTGATTGTCTGCATTAGGTAGAGAAATGTATTCAAGATATTTTCGTCAAAGGCATCAATGCATTAATTTTTTAAATATTACATTTACATGTATATATTAATGATTCACATTATATTAAAATGCACATCATCCAGTAAAATCTACTTACCATATTAGAAATATCCAGTACAAATTCCTATCTGAGACTGTAGAAAAAATGCACTTTTATCTTACATGTTTCATTCTTCTTATATTTTGGATGAAAAGAGAAAGTCTGAATAAGCATATTAAATATTTTCAAATTAAAATGTTATTGTGATTGAAAATAAAGTAATTGACAATTAATAAGCACAGCTCTTAATAGGAGTTTTGTCATCCTAAATTCACATGATAAGTGCCATCTAGTGACTGTGACATTAATGAACACATACCTTCTCATAATCATCTTTGGCCTTGTTCAGCAACTGCAAGATGTTTGCACTTTTTCTGTCTCTTGGGTGCATATTTCTGTGAGAGGCGCTATCATCTTGATGTACTTCAGTCTTCTCTTGGTTTGTTAATCTAAAAGGAATGTTAGAGAAACAAAGAATAAATAATATTTAAAAAGCCACCATTCTTAGCAATGATCAACAGGTACTATAGCTTGATAGAAAGACTTTTCTTCTAATAACCTATGTTCATGTATCTTCTGCTTAGTCATATATTACCTTTTCATTTTCTGCTTAATTTATTCTACTTACACAGGGTTCAAATCACATTTTTTAGCATAAGGGAATGATTTACCTTTCTGGTTTATAATGAGTGAACAGAGAAATTAAAATAACAAAATTAAGTAAAAGAACCCTAATATCAACTTCATGATGTATGAATTTAAAAAAAAAAAAACAAAAAAAAATTCACTAGTAGTGTAACCTATCGATCATAATGTATATTCAGATTTAAAAATGCTAAAAATATTCAAAGACTATGAAAATAGCAAATTCATTTCATTTTCACCGTATGTATTCTCTTGATTAATCTAAACAATCTTGATTTTTAACTGAAATTAATTTCATGCCATTATACTTTAGTCTATAAGACTATTTAGTTTATAAGTGACTCTTTGTGTGACTGTTCTGTTCATGATTCAATTTTGTATGGATAAAGCAAAAGACTAAATAATTCAGTAATGATAGCTGTTTATCAACATATGCGAAAGGTATATTTTAGTGACTGCATGGGTCTCTAAAGTAAACGTGATACTCTACAATAAGAAATACTTCATGTCTCGCATAGAAATAATCTTGCTATTTAACAGCTGAAAACAACATAATTAGCAAATGTTGCAGTTTTTTTTTTTTTACAAGTATCAAGTCTGACATTCTTCAAAATAAAGAATAAAACATTTAATTGGAGAAAATAAAATTGTACCCATTTAGATTAGATACTTTCTGAATCTTTCTGAACAGGTCACGTGATTTTATAATACTAACTCAAACTTATGGTGCAAATTCATGCATACAGTGTAATTTTTTTGTTGTTTCTGTTGAAAAGGAATTAAATTACCCAAAATATAATTTTAGTGGTAAAGGCCTGTTGAGAAACTTGATGGACCAATGGGTAGATTTGTTATTTAATACCGCTTTAACCAATGCCTTATTATGGTCTGGAAAGCCTTTTGTGTAATAGTTTTACTCAGGAACTTTACGTGTATTGAGTTTGCTGAATAACGCTTATTATCAATGACTGAACATGTAAAAGATATGAACAAAAAATGTAAAGTTTGTCATTGTATTTCAGCTGAGTCAGCACTCATTGAAGCCCGCTATGCAAAAAGAGCAGAATTGAATTAAACTTCATATAAAGAGGGAATCCAACAGGCAAAACCTTTATTATACTCTTCCAATGTCTTTGTTTTATATGGAAGAATATTTTGGGCAAAATTAAATAAATACATTAATATGCAAATAAATAAATGCATTCTGAAATGAACAATACATAAAACTAAAGACTATGATAATCGAGAATAAACAATGTAATGATTTTTTTTTGTTCCTTATTTCTTTATTAACTTAATTATTTCTTCATTTATCTATTTCAGTGATGACGCACAGAATAAAAATATTCCTTGAAATAAAAACTCTCATCTTCACCCATCAAAGTTGAGACTGAGGACTCTAGTGAGTACTGTACTATTTGTTGATTTGTGAAAACACATTTGAATTTACACTTGTGCTAAATGTGGTTGCTGTCCATTTCTGGCCACCATCACTGTGCTATGAGTGATACAATCACAAGTGCATTTATCCCTGGTTTCTAATGTGGTCAACATTTACCTGGTCATAAGTGAATCGCCAAAAATGCATGTTAATGCGAAGTGTAAAGGGGGCCTTTGAGTTCCTCTGGCCAGCCATTTCACAAGACAGTAATCAATTCCTCCTTCATCTTTCTGCTTTAGGCATTTTCAGGTCATTAATCTTCCACCTTGTGCTAATATCTGACAATGCCCTTGTCACTACAGCCTTTATTAACTGCTCTAAATTAAAACATAAATGCTTTTATGATATGGCTGATATGACTTTTGTAAATTTGGTCGATAATTATCCAATTTACAAATATTTTTACAGTTGGAGAAGAGCCAGGAATTAAACTGGAAGCCTTTAGATCTCAAAGTCAATCTTTTAGTCACTACAGTACATAGCTTGCCATATATTGATAAAATAAACACAATATTAGTGCTGTCAGAATAGCTGAACTAGGTTACAATGGTAAAAATAATGCACACTGTGTAATGAAGCCTCTATGAGATCTTCACTAGAACCAGATTGATAGATGCTCATCATATAGCTGAATATACAATACAGAAAACATTTTCAGATTTGATTATAACAAATTCAAAATGTCTATTTTAGAAACTAGTTTTCACATTAGTCTAAAGCAGAGCAATGTTGACCGACTTTCCTTCATTTAGATATTTTGGCTGGTTTTTAAACATGCTGGGAAATGTTATGTTTTGTCAGGCCAGATGGCATCCACAAAACATATAATAATGATTACTTGTCCAGATCAGCTGGATGGTGTTAGCTGGCATGCGATTTTTTAAATTTTATAAACATTGTAATTTTGAATGGTCTAATTCGGTTGCCACTGCATATCAACTTGGTCTCTACCTTATTTACAGCAAAGATAAATGATGTTAAAAGTAGAAAATAAATAATTTTATATATATATATATATATATATATATATATATATATATATATATAT
>JANRMT010062840.1:30303059-30321190 GCA_026402145.1 Polypterus bichir lapradei
GATTTCTTATTCTTTTGCATGTTTGTCACACAAAATGTTTCTGATCATCAAACACATGTAACCATTAGTCAAATATAACACAAGTAAACACAAAATGCAGTTTTTAAATGATGGTTTTTATTATTTAGGGAGAAAAAAAATCCAAACCTACATGGCCCTGTGTGAAAAAGTAATTGCCCCCTTGTTAAAAAATAACCTAACTGTGGTGTATCACACCTGAGTTCAATTTCCGTAGCCACCCCCAGGCCTGATTACTGCCACACCTGTTTCAATCAAGAAATCACTTAAAATGGAGCTGCCTGACACAGAGAAGTAGACCAAAAGCACCTCAAAAGCTAGACATCATGCCAAGATCCAAAGAAATTCAGGAACAAATGAGAACAGAAGTAATTGAGATCTATCAGTCTGGTAAAGGTTATAAAGCCATTTCTAAAGCTTTGGGACTCCAGCGAACCACAGTGAGAGCCATTATCCACAAATGGCAAAAACATGGAACAGTGGTGAACCTTCCCAGGAGTGGCCGGCCGACCAAAATTACCCCAAGAGCGCAGAGACGACTCATCCGAGAGGTCACAAAAGACCGCAGGGAAACATCTAAAGAACTGCAGGCCTCACTTGCCTCAATTAAAGTCAGTGTTCACGACTCCACCATAAGAAAGAGACTGGGCAAAAACGGCCTGCATGGCAGATTTCCGAGACGCAAACCACTGTTAAGCAAAAAGAACATTAGGGCTCGTCTCAATTTTGCTAAGAAACATCTCAATGATTGCCAAGACTTTTGGGAAAATACCTTGTGGACTGATGAGACAAAAGTTGAACTTTATGGAAGGCAAATGTCCCGTTACATCTGGCGTGAAAGGAACACAGCATTTCAGAAAAAGAACATCATACCAACAGTAAAATATGGTGGTGGTAGTGTGATGGTCTGGGGTTGTTTTGCTGCTTCAGGACCTGGAAGGCTTGCTGTGATAGATGGAACCATGAATTCTACTGTCTACCAAAAAAATCCTGAAGGAGAATGTCCGGCCATCTGTTCGTCAACTCAAGCTGAAGCGATCTTGGGTGCTACAACAGGACAATGACCCAAAACACACCAGCAAATCCACCTCTGAATGGCTGAAGAAAAACAAAATGAAGACTTTGGAGTGGCCTAGTCAAAGTCCTGACCTGAATCCAATTGAGATGCTATGGCATGACCTTAAAAAGGCAGTTCATGCTAGAAAACCCTCAAATAAAGCTGAATTACAACAATTCTGCAAAGATGAGTGGGCCAAAATTCCTCCAGAGCGCTGTAAAAGACTCATTGCAAGTTATCGCAAACGCTTGATTGCAGTTATTGCTGCTAAGGGTGGCCCAACCAGTTATTAGGTTCAGGGGGCAATTACTTTTTCACACAGGGCCATGTAGGTTTGGATTTTTTTTTCTCCCTATATAATAAAAACCATCATTTAAAAACTGCATTTTGTGTTTACTTGTGTTATATTTGACTAATGGTTAAATGTGTTTGATGATCAGAAACATTTTGTGTGACAAACATACAAAAGAATAAGAAATTAGGAAGGGGGCAAATAGTTTTTCACACCACTGTAAATCCAGACGGGCTTCACCCCGTGTTGGTACTTTAACATGCTGTGTTAAAAAACAGTCGCTGATTACTTCTAAAAACTCCTGCTCTTGTGCTCCTCCATCTGCAAGGTTACCCCAGTTAATATTTGGATAATTAAAGTCCCCCATGACTATAATATCCCCCTGTAAACTTGTCTTTTTGATATTACTAAAAAGATGTGCGTTGAAATTATTGTCTGAATTGGGTGGTCTATAACACACTCCTAAAATAACACCTCTTTCCCTAATATTTTTCAGGCGAAGCCACATGTCCTCACTAAGATGGGGCTCATCATCCAACTGAAGATGACTTGCATTTAAACCCTGTTTGGCATAAACAGCAACCCCACCTCCTTTTCTGTTCTGTCGATCCTTCCTAAAAAATGTGTATCCCTCTATGTTACACTCATCCCCATCCTTGTTATTTAGCCAGGTTTCCGTTATTGCTATAATATCATAATTATGCTCTGCTACATACAACTCCAACTCGCTTACCTTATTTTTGATACTTCTAGCATTAAGGCAAGCTATTTTTAATGTGTTAATCCTTCTACATTTACGTGTTTGCTTAGAATTTACATTACTATGCATTTTTTTTTCTACACCATTGTTTGTTCTTCCATATATAGATCTAAATCTGGCCTGTCCTAAACTCCCTGCCCCCCCCATTCCCTATTTTAAACAATCCTCGACTAGCCTACACATACGCCTCCCCAATACATTGGTGCCCCTCCGGTTCAGATGTAACCCGTCACAGCGGAACAGGTCCCATCTGTTCCAAAAGGAGTCCCAATGCCCCATAAACCTATACCCTTCTACCCTGCACCAAGATTTGAGCCACGCATTAAGCCTTCTAATCTCCTCAATCTTACCTGGACTGGCGCGTGGCACAGGCAGAACTTCGGAGAAGACTACCTTGTCAGTTCACCTCCTCAGCTTGGTACCTAACTCTTTGAATTTGGATCGCAGAACTGACAGACTACCGTTATGTATGTCATTTGTTCCAACGTGGACAATGACAACTGGATCCACCCCCGCTCTGGCCAAGAGCCTATCCACCCTTCCAGGGAGGTCTCCCACCTGTGCTCCCGGAAGGCAAAACACCGTGCGGGACTCTCTCTCTCTCTGGAGCACACCTGCGCTTCAATCCCCCTAATGATTGAGTCCCCAACTATCACTACCTCTCTCTTTCTGGGAACTGGTTTTGAGGTGGCCCGTTGGGGCTCCTCAACCCTGCCTACCACCTCAGAATTATCAGAGTCACCGTCCAGCTCCGCAAGGACATAATGGTTAGACACTTCTAATTCTGGGGTTGATGCCCCCGGACAGTGTGCACCCTTTACCTTATGCCTTGTGACCGTGACCCACCTATTCCTACCTGTCTGGTCTGGAATCTCCTCCCGCGCCACCTTAGGGGTGCACACTATCTCTCTAAAACACACCTGAGCCAAGTCCGCCAATTCTCTATTACAACGCAGGTCAGCTAACTCCTCCTCCAGTTCAGCGACCCTGAGCTCGAGGTGATGGATCACCTGGCATCTCTTGCAGATGTAGCCCTCATAGACAACTGGCTCTTCCAAACCATCATCTAAAAAGTCCAACATCCAACAGGACTTGCATTGCACTGGCCTCATTATTAAAATTTGACTTGGGATTACTAAGCTGCCTTAACTTTTTTTCTTTCTTAAAATTAAATTTCTTCTTCTTTCAGCTGCTCCTTAACTTAAATGGTAACACTAAGATCTGCTACAGATATTTTACACCTTATCCCCTTAAGCTCCTGTACTGTTGTCCCTCTCAGCTGCCTGCTATTTGTCTAGGAGGTTAACTTTACTTTTCTCTGCCTCTTCTCCTAACTTTGCGCTCCTCTTACTTATAAACTCTTCACTCGCACTGTTTGTATTCCCCCGTATTAATGAACCAATACGCTGTCGCCCACTTAACTGTTCTACCTCTGGACCGCTAAGGACTGTTTAATCTAAAATAAAAAAATAAATAAAACTTTACTACCTTATTTGCCCCTACTGCTCCTTGTGCCTGATCGGCGTTAACGCTGGCCGTTTACCTGCGCGCTACTGAGCTTCTACCTTTTACTGTTTTGAAGTCAGCCGTGGCCTTTTTTTTCTTTTCCTTTACACTAAGGAATCGCTGTTACAACAACGCAGTTATTTATTTACAAATGCCGATATCGGTTACTGATGCTTTCTACCCTGCCGTCTCAATGCTAATTCAAATACAGATAACAAGACAGGTACAAGTACAAATAACTTTTCCAAGCGCACTTCCAAACACCCAGCTACTTTTGCTCTTGTGCGGGCGAAAAAAAAGCAAAAAAAAACCCTTCTAAAGGGAAAAACAGCTTTAAAAATTCCCACAAGGCTCCTTAGCGGCAACCAAAACCCAAGTTTTTAAGAGCAAAATGTATTTTTTTTTATTTAAATCTCACACCACAGAACAAACCAACAACTCTCAACAGACTCTAGCATTTGCAAAGCACACGTCAGCACAAAGCACAAGTTCTTCATTACTCATACATTCATTAATCTTTTCCAATATCTTTGCTTAAATCTTGAAATTAAAATAAATATCTAACTGACCATATGCATTTACTTTTATTAATCCTTGTGAAGTAGGTATTGCTAAAAGTACTACACAGGTTTGAATTATCTTGTACAAATAAAGTACAATTAATTTATATACACTTGCTGTTCTGGCCTTCTGTAAATATTTTCATCAAATCGGAGTACCCCAATAAATAAATTTCACAAAAAGGGACTAGTGCTGTTTATTTCACTGCAAGATCTCCTTTCTAAAAGAGCCTTCCATGTCAAATTTCTTCAGATCTTGCTTTTAGAAAAGCAGTACATGTCCAATTTTTTTCAAATAAAGCTATACTATTGTATTTTATACCTTAAAACATTGTTTATATAATATCATTCAAACATTTGCTTAATATGGAGCATTTGGTTAATTTATTTATAAATTAACACTAGAATTACCAGAACCTACGTAAAAACTTGTAGATCCGTCCCACCTTAAATTGCTTCACACTTCTCCATCAGCGTCTTTTGTCCTGTAAATGTGTGGATAAGCAGCAAACAGACTGCTATCGCATCCCCCACCCGGCACAGTTTTCTCAGCTCAAGTCTGTTTATCTGCGTGTCAGTTGCTTAGAGTTGTATAGAGTGAGCAGTTGAGCAAAATGACACCTTTTATAAATACTATATCGTTATTTGGAACACTTGCATTTCATGTGTGTTCCGTGTCTACAACGATCTATGTAAACATATCGTTAAAACAGAAACGTTTTTCATGTTTTTGTAATAACTGACAAATTGTAGACATGAAGTGTGTAATGTGTGAAGCTTGAATTCCAAATATCAAAGAAACACTTTCACAAAAGGTACAAATATAACAGAACAAGTGCGTTTTTATTCAAAAGTATAACTGCAGAAAAAGAACCCGTGTTAGGGTGCGACATTGACACGCATTTGCTACGACTGCTTTGGTGGTGCAACAGTATCAACTGTTGACTGGTAATCAAAACTTCACAGGATCGATCCTAGACGAGTCCGTTTTGAGAAGTGAGCTGCTTGTATTTTTACTATTTTAGAATAAAAACATACATTTGATTCCAGTCTGTAACAGCCGGTGTAATTTATGATACTTGTAAAGGTTAGCTTTTTTTTTTTTTTTATTCAGTTTTATTCTCTCAGTCGCGTTCATGATCCCACCCCATCCCCCCCTCACATTTGACACTGCTGTTTTCACATAAAGACGTACTATAACAGAGGTCAACTCAGATCATGATGACTGTTCTACATAGGAGCAAGAATGCACTTTTGCCATCATTGTACTTTGTATATGTACATGGGAAGCTCTGCACTCTACTTGTGACTAAGTTTGTTAATGTTAATATATATATATTTTAATAATATTTTAATCTTGAATTTCATTCTGCTTTTCCCAGGCATTCTAATTGTGTAATTAATCCATTATTTACTAATTAGTGGGTCTGATGCTAAAGTACTTGCAGCCTTTCATTATTCAGTGTTGTTTGGCTGGGTGTCTGTTCTGCTCTTTTTTAATTGTAATTAGTAAGATATAACAAAACTGCACAGAGAAAGGGCAAAATATAATGGAATCAACAAAAGAGAATTAAGCATTTAAATCTATATCAAAAGCAGAAATATTTCTAAATGTCTTATAAATGTAAAAATCATGCTGGTGTGCTTTTCTGAATGTAGAGTAAAAGAAAAAAAATACCAGCTAATTAAATGGGATCAATGTTACCAGATGTCACTGATTCGGAATCTGGTAGAAACAAAAACCTGCAGCCACAGTGGGACCGAGTTTGAGAAGCACTACATTAGACTGTTCTGTGCATTCCTTTAATTAATTTCTCTTTTTTGTATAATCTTGCCAGCAATTTATAAAATTATAATTGACATAATAGAAGAAAAAGCAAAATCACAGGTGTATGGCAATGTTGCTATCAGTGAGACCAACTACAAGTACCTTTTCACTTCTCATATTTTCTTAACAGTTTAAAGCAACAAAACTCGATAAGAAAAAGAGGCAGATTGTGAATTAGAATGAGATATAATGCTTGTAAACCAGAGAAGTAGTTATTATGAGCAGCACATGCCCCTTACAGAATATGCTAGACAAGCTTATGTCATATGTGAGACACACCTGTAGTACTAGGGTGTTGTACCATGTTAGCCATTATGAATGTAGTGAGAAGTCAAGCAAAATGACACCTTGTCAGTCAGTCAGTCATTGTCCAACCTGCTATATCTTAAAAGATTACAATATATTGACCATACATTTTCCTCTCTTGATAAATGAATCATAGCCTGATGAGGTCTATTAATTTTTTATATTTAAGATGTCTCACTTAAAGGTTTTCCAATGTTATTTGTCCTAGTGTGTATATAAACACAGGGAACTCCAGTTTCTGTATTACACCTTGCCTGAAGAAGGGGCTGGAGTTGCCTCGAAAGCTTATATATTGTAATCTTTTTAGTTAGCCAATAAAAGGTGACATTTTGCTGAGACACACCTGAAAGACATCATATATGCTATACTTAAAACTTGAATAAAAATACTGAGTCAGACACAGATAATGAAATGGATACATTTGTATTTGAACAGCAAAACAGGTGCTCTGTTTCTGATAAGACGACAGGTGGTGGGGTCTGTTTTTATGTTAATATAACCACTGCAGAACACATCAACTCTGCAAATATTGAATTACCTAAGAGTGGACTGTGTCCATGCTGCCTGACGCATGATTTTTATCAGATATCTGTGACACCATATATTCCACACCACACTGATGGCACTGTTGCATCAGAAAAGCTAAGAAATAAATCACTCATTTGCAAATCAAGTTATCCTGCTCATTTACCATTCAGGTTATATAAACTTCAGTGTTTCTACTCTATAGGGTGCCATTATAATATTTCAAAACCCAGAACAACAAGGTAACCAGTAATAGAAATCAAACATTGTTTTGTTAAACAAAAATAAACAAAGCATGTAAAAATGATGAGAAGAGCCAAGTGCAAAACTAAAAAAACTGGTAAATCATTTAAACCCTAGAGCTTCTCCTGGGCTCTCCTTATTGGCTTATAATGCCTTTAGCTTATTTAATGGCTCATCCCCTTCTCCCACCTTTACATTCCTTCAAGCTTATATGCCTAAACAGCTTTAAATCCATCTTAGTGGCAATTTAGTCCAGTCTCAGAAGCATTTCTTAGTTCAGTAGTCGTTCATGTTTTGCTCCAGAGAAACCATGCTAGAGCTCACTAGACCACTGGGCCTTCCATAAGCTGCAAAATGTCAAGGATCCATAACAGCATAATTCCAGATGTTGCCTTTTAAGGCCAGGTTTATACTTTACGCGATGCATGCTCCAGTGGACGCTCCTGCTACGCAAGAGTTTTACTGCTTATACTTGTGTGCGTACTTTACGTAAATCTGGAAGAATCCACTAGGTGGCAGTGCAAGACATTATCATGGTGAGAACATGTTCGGCTTCGCTGTGTTGTGAATTGCCTGGAACACCCATTAAACTCCGATGACACCTTACCGCAATATCTCTGAAAAGGATGTTTAATGATTAAATCCATCAATCCAGGGATGTATCCATTCCAGCAAGTACTGGGCATGAGGCAGAAACAATCCCCATCAGCTCATCACAAGGTGAATACAAGCACTCACATACACTAGTGTCATTTTAGTGTCTCCAAATCTGCACATCTTTGGAAAGAAACCGGAGCACACTGTGGAAACCCAGCAGGAAAACATGCAAACTCCAGCCAGAGAACACAAGGGACATGACTCCCTGTGAGACAGCAGCGCTACCGTGTCACCCTCATGTGTGTAATTATTAACAGTATTCATTATTTAAACGAAATTAATGATTTATCTGTAACTTGTAACATACATACTTTAACGGATTTCATCATGAAAGTGATATCAAATATAAATCTAAGGATTCTAAATGTGCAGGGAGTTGGAATTTAATTTAATTTAATTTACATTTAATGTGTTCTGTGTGGTGATCTATTGCTGTTTCCCGCTGCTGTCAGGTCAGGAGGAAGCACCGGAAAAAAACGACGGCACAAAAGATGGTGTATGAGACTTTTAAAATGTATCGTGTCATTACGATCAGGAATATGTGACGCTTGAATATAAAAGCGCCATGAGTGTATCTGTATATAGACATTTTTCTTCACCACATCAAACCATTCATCAAACATCGAAGGGCGCACATCGATCCCATAGGATCCTCAAAGCAGCTTTCTGTCACATGTAGACAGTAAACAGAGACTCTGACATCACATTTCAACTTTTATCACACTGCGCCCCCCAACTTTTTGCTGGTGCTGCAACTCGCATACGCGTTGCATTAATTTCTGAGGACCTGCTCGGAGGACGCATCAAATGAACGCTGGGAATGCGTGGGAGCCATGATGTGTGTGCGTTCTGAGCGTGAAGTATAAACAAGCCCTTAGTCTGTGTGCTACCAGCCTATAGGCACCCAGTGGAATATGCAAAACTCTCTGTTCAGTCTTTGCATTTCTTTGATGCCAGGAAAGGGTCTCATACATGCTTCTTACTAGCTAATATCCATTTCTTCTTCTTAAGGCTTCACTGTGTCCTAAGCCTTGTCATGTGCTACAAGTCTGAAGTCCTCTAATTTGACCAGACCCTTTAACTCAAATCTAGTAATACTAGAGGGGACAAACTGTAAGACACAATCAGCTAACCTCCAAACTAGATGCATATGCTGATGCAGGCTTAAGCTGGCAAACTTACAGGTAATAGGGCAGAGTGGTGGCTCTGAGGCTAAGGATCTGCGCTGATATCCAGTTGCCGGTTCGAATTCCCGTCACTGCCAAAAGAGATCCTACTCTGCTGGGCCCTTGAGCAAGACCCTTAACCTGTAATTGCTCCAGGGGCGCTGTACAATGGCTGACTCTGCGCTCTGACCCCAAGGGGTATGCGAAAACTAACAAATTCCTAATACAAGAAACTGTATAAGGCGAAATAAAGAATAAAAAAAAAGTAATATCACCCCCTCCCTAGGAAGTTGCATGTATATCTGTAGTGTACTGGTGAGTGATAACTGTGGCTTTGGTCAACCTTATCTTTGACAGATAGTAACTAAAGGAAAAAAAAAATCTAAATCTAAAAATAGCTGTCTAATCATTGTTATAGCACACTTTGAAGTTCATCTTACATGAGAAATGGAAGTAATCAGTCTTTATCCAGGTGCCTAAGGTTTCTAAACAAGCAAATGACTACAGCCCAGTAGCACTCACTTGTACTCTAATTAAACGCAGTGAACATTTGGCAAAAGGTATCTTAATGATACGACTAATCTCTTGTAGGGAAACAATGTGTTTTCTACAGTTATGTTTGCATAGTGTTTAAATACAAAGCTAGTCATTAAAGATAATGTTTACCATTTATTTGATAAGCCTGTCACATATCTCCAAGTACTATTTTTAGATTTTTCTTGAACTCTCCAACCTTGCATATTAATTGTTATATTACATAATACGAATGTAAATCCTCACATTATACTGCAAATTCAGAATTTTAATTTGAATCATTTCCTGTCTGTTAAAACTTTTTCAAAAAAATATTCGACTTAAATACAGAGGCCAGTCAATATGCAAGTTAGCCAACTGTGCCTTATCGTCCAAAAACTTAAAATTATCAACTGAAATATCAAGTTAACTGGATGAATAAATTCAATAGCGATAAAAAAGAGGCATGCAGAGCTTTTTTACCCATCAGCCTCTTAATTGTAAGTGATCAAAATCACTCTTTAATTCTTAACTCCCTGGGCAGCGATACCTAGAATTACATAACCATAGCTACTACTCTCTGGGACAATAAAACCTGCATAATACAATTCAGCAATGCTGGGAACAAGGCAAGAAAAAGGCCTAGATAGGGCTTTAGTCCTTTGCAAGGCCCACTGGAACACACACCCAGACTTCCCCTTGGGCAATTTGCCACCATAAATAAACCTAAAAGCGAAGAAAAACAGAACATTCAGAAGAAAATGCACTTATGATAATGATTAGAAACAGGCAGAAACCAGAACACAATCAAAATCAGGTATGCAAAAAAAGCACAAATAACCAATATATCAGATGGGTTTTTAATAATAATCTAAATGAAGACTGTGGGGTATTTCTGAAATATCAGACTTATAAAACACTAAGTCAAGACTTTAGCAGGAGCCAGGGAAGTTTTGTGATTGCTGTGTAATCAGTATCACTTACCAACACAACTGTCATGATCAAGCTGGGCAAATAAAAAGCTAAATAAGAATCAAAGCAAAGAACCCATGATGCCAAATGCTGATACATATGCAGGAACCATAGTCACACCTTCCATGTCAAAGCAATGTGATAACCACAACCACTGAATGTTGTCAAAGAGAAAATAACCAAACAGAATCAAGAAGAACATAAAGGAAAGGCCAGAAGCAGCACTCATGATCACAGTTAATAACAAACACTTAAGCATACTGTTTACTCCCTTTGAAAAAAATGCATAAATATACCCATATAAGAGGAGAGATCATCTAGCAAACTGTTCCACTGATTCTGAAAATAAACAGTCATTTCTATGAAAAAAAACTTGTAAAAGAGTTCCTTTTGCTTCCTATTGTCTAAGGATTTCAGTTATAGTGGCACACAATTTTGTTAATTAGTCACCAAAAGGAAACTTTTATGAGAACGACTCCTGTGGACAAAATATACACACTGGTCATTCTGCCCACTTGGTAAACCATGGACACTTAATTATTCTAGCAACTGTTAATTTAAATATTGAATTTGGAGAATCATTCCCTGAAAACATCCTTATTCTAATGTGTACAATATATACAGTATCTCAAGGGTTTAGTTTTGTACAATAAAAACATAATTTTGGCTGAGAATATTAGAAGTTCACTAAATTGGCTTGAGACAAGTTCATATTCAGATAACTCATTAGTCTTCATATTGAGTGCTAAAACATGAGTTGCACTTTCTGAGTGTGTTAAATTAACCTGACTGTTGCTGTCCAAATAAACGGGATGGCCATAATGTAAAGAGTTGGTACAGCAAAAATCCTTTGTCAGTTTTCTTTAGTAAAGGACACATTTCTGTGAGACATGCTCTTTTAGTGAACAGGGCCCTTGTTGCTTAGCAACAGCTTACATTACATGCACACATCTGCCTAGTTTTTGCAATCAGTTGAAGCCTATAAATGTATTGTAGACCTAGTATCTTTGCTTCCATAAACTTTGTTTTCCTTTTTCTATAAACTCCTTTTTCCCCTGACCCCCTTGTGTGTTCTCTTACCACACATTGCTTGTATTGTGCATTTTATACAACATAATTTAAAAGTTTATCCAGTTCTCCCATTGGCTGTCAACTTATCAGACTCATTTAAGATGTCACTCAGTCAGCCATCACAGTCCAGTCTCTTTCATTTAAGACAATAGCTCAACAGAGGTCTATGGCTCAAATTACTGTATCTCAAGAGTGTCCCTAGTAAAAAGGGCTGCTGGTGTCATAAAAGATACCATGTACACTGTTGACAAAAAATAAAATATGAGGGCATGATACTTTGTATAGTTATGAGAATCAGTCTAAGGCATTCTGTTCATACAAAGTGAAGCATAAAAAATGGTTATTTTACTGAGGAATGATGTGAACTTTGTAGGAGGCGAGATCAAGAGGGAGGTCCGTCTGATCGATCAATAGATAGATTGATAGATATGGCGATGTATTACATAAAAAGGTCTGACCATTAAGGAGATCCAAGACCACATAATGGGAGTAAAAGAGGGGATAACTAGTCAAACCCAGTTAACTGCTACATCTGAAGATGTGGGAGTCTTTAAATGAATGTCTTAGGATGTTAAAACGATAAAGGTCAAAAAGTGTATCATTTATTTTCAGTTACTGTATACAATGAAAACAGGATTACTTTTATATCTGTAGCTTTAAAGTATGACAGTTAACAGGATTTGTATGCAAAGTTTGTAAAGACGAGATGACTACAACACAGACAATGCAGAATTTTACCTTTGTTCAATTTACACTCACTTTTTCATAAGTGCTGCAATTCGTTGACAGTCCTCCTTGTCATAGAACCATATTCCATATATTAACACTAAAAAAAAAACAAAAAAAAAAAAAAAAAAACATTAATGGTTAGGACAGTCCAGGATCTCATTTATAAACACAGAACATCTAAGACTCATACTGACAGATCCTCCTAATTTGGTGTGAAGATACAAAAGCAGAGACTTATTACTGAGCTGGTTCACAATCTACAAATAGTTTAATGTGATCCCAGGACAGACAATATATCTTACCATTCAAATTTACTCTCTATTGTGCGCTTCCAATAGGTAATGGTATTAATGGCACTGTATAAAACAAAGGTTGCCTGATTGACTTACATTGTATGAAATCCAAGGACATATACAGGTGCTGTACTCATGGTCAGAACAGGTTTAGCTTAGTGGTGCAAATTTACAGAAGTTTAGAACAAACTGGAACAATAAAGATTTACTCAATAATTCATATGTATTACACACAATAAAATAAGTGAACTTCCTCTTCATTGTGAGTTTCATTTCTCATCTCATTAGCTGTAATACTATAGAACAAAACAAGAATCAGATGACCTCAGATGAGCATGAAAGACAGTGAGCTATTTAATGTCACCTTATAATTCATTATTTAGTATAGTAAAACCTTTGCCTACAAGAATGAAAGCTTTATATGCTATGAACAGTGTGTTAAAGTTTTTTGGTTTTTTTTTATTTTTTTATTTTCGAAAGTGCTAGAATACAGTGTTTTCATGTGAAGTCATCATGTAAGATCATTTACTTTCAGAATAATAAATTTGTTTTTGCTTCCCCAAATTTACCCATGAGGCATTGTTAGTGCTAACATACAAATTTTGCAGAATCCCACTACTTTTCACTCTTAATTTTGGATTACATGTGTGTATGTAGCAGCCATATTAAAACTGACTGATATTACTGCTATGAATGCCATTATGCATCACAAAGCACCACAATGGTACTGACATAGTCTGAAGGATCAATAGATTCATTTACTTAATTTTAATCTAAGCACATGATTCATTCTGTCTAGGTAGTAATGAGCTTAAAGTTCTACATATGAAACATGCTACATATAAAAAAGTAAGACAGAAATTGACTGAATGATTAGCTGCTAGCTCCCAATGTGTAAGCTTGGACACTAGGACTGAGACCAGTTCATTAACAAGTTTCTGCATGTGGGTGTAATTCATATTCTTACATAGTAACTTTTTTTTTTTTTTTTTTTTTTTTTTAGAAAGTCTGATTTCAGGAGCTTTTCATCACACTTAACATAAAATTGGTAAGCATTACCCACTTGTATTTTACATGTTTTACACTCATAGCTGTATGAAAAAATTAGGCATGGTCTTTTGCCTGATGCTTCCATGGTGAGTTATCCCCTTTAGCATTCTTAGGGTGATTAAGGAGATTCTGCATTCAAGGATGGATGGATGGATGGATAGATAGGCTTAACGAAAGAGGCCAACTTTGAGACAGAATAAAGACATGGCAAGCAGTGATGTAATAATTCAAATAAGTAATAAAATATTAATTTGTGCTATACCCTGTAAACAACATGAGAGAAATGATTAATTATTCACATTTTTATTATTTTGACTTTTTCAAAAGAGGCCAAAAAAAAGAATGGGCAAGGAAGCAAAAGGCTTAATACAAAGTCCTGTTTTACACCACTGGATAATACCAAAATAAATAAGAAAATTAAAAAAAAAAGATAATGCTGTAGTAGTTGGTGCACAGAATAATTAGCAAACAAAATGCTATATAGACCTAGATGAAGGAAATTTCTGTAGAAGGAGATTCGTGTAAGAAATGTTCTCGGAAACACAGAAATTAAAGAAGTTGGTACTTTCACTCACTGCCACAGCTGAATAGACATTTTAGAAAATAACAGGTTCTAATAATTTGAAATTCTGTATATAAAACTATTTAAAGGTACAGCCAAAAGGGAAGGTTGGCTACAAAAGAAATAGGCTTGTGGTGTTGTATTTAAAGTGACAAGCACAAATAGTATATTGAGATTTGAAAATCAGGGATGCAGAGAATTCTGTTTAAAAAAAAAAATAAAATTAGATACTACCTAGACTGATTCAAGAAACCCAGGTGTGAACCCAAACACAAAAACGCAACAATATTACTAGGCTTGTGAACAGACAAGTCAATTCATTTTTATTTATAGAGAATATTTAAAACAACAGAAGTTGACCAAAGCACTGTATGGCTTCCATAAATACACCAATACAAACAGTATGTACAGTATGAATAAATAAATACAGTACACAAATACACCAAAAAATAAATATTAACATAAATTTAAACAAGGCAAAAAGATTGGTTACTTTTTTGAATCCTGCCTGAAAACTTAAGTTGGTGCTGACCTAATATGAAATTGTAGACTATTCAAAAGCTTTGGGGCAGCTGCTGCTAAAGCACAGATCCCTCTAAGCTTAAGTCTAGAACTCGGCACAACCAATAACTTCTGGTCAGAGGACCTCAGTGATCGTGAAGAAGAGTAAGGGTATAAGAGGTCAGTAAGGAAAAAATGGGGTTAAACCATTTGGGGACTTAAAACAAGCAGTAAAATTTTAAACTCAATCTTGCAAGTGAACAGAAAGTCAGTGAAGAGAAGCTAAGACTGGTGTGATGCACTTCAGTTTTCATATGCCTGTTAAAGCCTGGCAGCAGCGTTCTAGACTAGCTGAAAACGAGCAAGGGATGACTGATTAATTCCAAAGTATAATGGGTTGCAATAGTCAAGCCAAGAATTGATATACATATGAATTAGTGTTTCAAAATCATGTACAGAAAGAAAGCACTTGACCTTAGCCAGTACCCTGAGCTGAGAGAAACAGGATTTAACTACAGAGTTAATTTGTTTATCAAATTTGAGGGCATTTGCGAAGGGTTTACAGAAGACTGTCAAGGGGCCAAGTTTAATTTCTGTAGCACAAGTAAGATCAGAAGGACAAAAATACCAAATCTGTTTTTTTTTTTTTTTTGGTCATTTAGACTAAGAAAATTTAGTGACATCCATGTTTTAATACCTTCCAAACATTCCAATAAAGGTTTCAGAGAATCTGCTTTGATGTTTCAGTGGAAAATATCTGTGTATTATCTGCATAGAAGTGGAAAGAAATAATATTTTTTAAAAATGTATCCTAAGGGCAACATGTACAGTGAAAAAGGAATACACCCCAGAGTAGATCCTTGAGGGACCCCACAGGTGATAGGGACAGAGGATCATGGGAAACTGCCCAGGCTAACAGAAAAGCCTCTGCCTGTAAGGTATGACCTGAACCATGCCAAAGCAGTTCCTTATATACCCACTGGTTTCTCAAGACAGGCAATAAGGATGTCATGATCAACTCTATCAAATGCTGTAGTTAAATCTAACAGCACCTAGACAGCCATATCCCCAGAGTCACTTATTAAATAGAGATCATTTACTCCTTACAAGTGCAGACTTTGTGCTGTGGTGTGTGTTAAAATCAGACTGAAATACTTCAAAAATGCATTTTAATCTTTTTCTGAAAATGGCACTGGTGTGTGTGGTTTGCCGTCTGCATTCTTTTGGTCTGTTTTGTTTTGAATGGCCTTGTTCTAGTCATTTTTTTTTTATCCACAATGTCAGTTTGCTGGTTTATGATCGTCAATCTCTTTTAAACATAAGATTAACAGTAGACAAATCTTTTAATTATGATCTTACAGGCAAGAGCACCTGTCCTCCACCTTTTCTGCTGGATATAGTATACAGTATACCTGTGCTGTAAGCCTTGCCTACTGTCCCAAAGTTGCCCCTTGTAATAACTACACTGAGGGCACTTAGTGGTTTAATACAATCAATGCATGACATTGGCAGACCACAAAATGATCCTCCAGTGACCCTTACGAATTGAGAGGTATTGAATTTTCCACCTTAGGACACATTTTTGAAAGTGGATCAAGCTCTCCATAATAAATTACCCACTGAAATTTAAACCAACTGTCATGTTGCCATATACCATATTAGCAACCTTCCATTTAAGGTTACATTCAAACTGCAGCTCAGTTCTGATATTTGCAACATGGATATGATCTTTTCAAAGAATTGAGAAAAAAAAAAAAATCACATTTAAATTTATGGCTTAATCTATTGGCGGCACAGTGAGTAGTGCAGCTGCATCAACTACACAACATCCTGAGTTTTAATTCAATGCCCAGATGTTGCCTTGCATTTTAAACACTGCCTGTGTATGTTTTCCTCAGGGTACTCTGGTCCTTGTCCTAAATCCTGAAAGATGTGCAGATTTGGTTAAACTTCCATTTGCTTAATTTTGCCTTGTGTGGGTATGTATATATATATATATATATATATATATATATATATATATATAGGAACCTGCATTAGACCTTGTCTAGAGCTGGCTCTGGTCTTGAATGCCAGTGCTGCTGGAAATGGCCGAGGTCCCTGGAAACCCTGAACTGTATTGACTAGATTTAAGAATGCTACCTTATGTTATGCATTTAAACTGTTCCCCCAAAACCATGCTGATGCTCACTAATTTCTTGAATAGTTTTAGAAAATTCCATGTTAAATTTTCTCTGTAATGTTCTCATGCAACTACATTTTTAAGATATTGCTTTATTTTTCAAATTTGCTGCACTGTTCAGATATTTCTGTTTACTGTCAAGAAAAATTGGTAATAAATCTTGGAAGCCTTACTTTTGTATGTTGAAAGAACAGCTCCACTTTGGGCTTCTCAGTTCCTGTAACTTAGAAGAACTTTGCCTCACCACTCTAAGCAGTGCAATTTTTTCCTGATAGCATTTTTATGTTTCTTTGACAGCTCTGATAATGTTTCCTGTCATCATCAGTAGACTTTCATAAACTACAGATTTTGTAATAACTAATTTCAAAGCAGGGTGCTGAGCTTTGTTGTTCTTTCAAGTTCAAATTTGTTTTAATATCTCTGACAGTAATATCTTTAATGTTCATTTTTTCCAATAATCCTTATGGACTCACAAATTATATCAATTAAATTACATGTGTATCACATTTGATGTAGTAAATGAAACTGAGGACTTTATCAAAAAAAAAAAAAAATCAGGTGGACAAATTCCAATACTGCCTATAGATGGAAAATTAATTATGGAGGATATTTAAAAATAATATGAAATAAAAAAAGAAATACAAGAACATCTGGTTAAAATGGAATTTTAAAACAACAGTATTAAGAATATGACAAAATATAAAGATTAATGGAAAAAAAGATGCATCATAAAATTATGTGAAGATGAAGCATAAGGTAAAAAAGTCACTGCTTTAGTATACTCATGAACACAACACCCAGATTTTCTTCAAGGGATCATTAAACTTATTAAAATATCCTTAATGTGAATTACACAAAAATGCCTCATATGTTCCTTGTAAAAATGTTTCTCAGTTTGACTATTTTTCTAAATCAACAGTCTGTTGCTTTCTATGACAGAGGGGGATAAACTTTTCTTTATGTAATAACAAAACAACTAAGGCCATTGAAACAACTGCTTGTTTGTGGAAGGTTACATTTTTAAGAATTTCTTTTTATTTGCATTGCTCAATGCCTCAGTTATTCTGTTTCACTCCAGCTCTTACTCCCTGATCTACCACTATCTCTTATATAAAGAACCTAGTAATTAGACCATAAATAAACATCTGATAAGTGTGAAACTCTAGACACAGTATCTATTGGACCCCCATAAGAAAAACTGATGAAATGCATATCGCTCCCAGGTAAGAAAGAAAAATTCCAGGTTAGTATCAATGGCAGAGCTTTAAAGATAAAGCAGATTATACATTATTTATAACATTTATTAGCTATGTTCTCATCTTTATATATATATATATAAA
>JANRMT010062840.1:30321590-30365520 GCA_026402145.1 Polypterus bichir lapradei
ATATATAAAAAACTAAAGGTTGTGTCTGTCTGTCACTCTCAAACCACTGAGGTTAGAGCCTTGTTCTTGGTCTTAGTTGAAAACCTATGACGTGATATGCACTGGTGAAGCAAGAAATGTGGCTCTGTGAACCTCTCTGAAGTTACCAGGATTTTGTCTTTCCTATGGCAAATGCAATGAGAAACTCATGGAGAACGTGTCATGGCAGAAAGAAAAAGTAGAACACAACATCTGGTGATGTATAGCAAATTATATGATAGGAAAAAGAAGACAACTCCAGCATCCACCGAGTGTCAAGAACATGCAGCATGACAACCTGCTGGTACTCAAACTACTGGCACCTTTGCTCTTGGGAGGACCAGAAGTCTGCCAGCTTTTAGTAATCAACAGCTTTTTAGTTTAAATAACCTGCTCTGGTAACACTGTCATTCATAGACGTGGTTTCAACTAACATCCTTTTGCTTTAAAACTTCACTACCTATGAATAACAAAGATGACTCTAAATAATGGGGTCCGCCCATACTTGTGCTTCGCCATTAAAATATACAAACATTTTGTAACAATATAAAGGCAATATGTCAAAAAAGCAAAATATTTTATTAAAAAATAGTCTCTATGATATTGAATGAGTTATGTTTATGGCAAAGACTTTTTTTTAGATCCATAAGATAAGTAGCTGAGATGGATTAATATTCATTTGCACTATACATGACTGATATGCCAACATTACACTGACATGCATTACACATGTAACAGGAGAAGCAAAATAAACTTCTTGAATTTATCTTGACAGCAGCACTGACTTTCCTTTATTTGGATTTGGATGGTTGGTATCAGAATTGATGCACCTTTACCTTTCCTAAAGACTTAACACAATTTTAGGCTTAGAAGAGATTTCATTCAACCTTTTCCTTATAAAAATAACATGATGCTAAATTGAATAAGCATATTTGACTGGGTTTGTCCCACTCGGAGGAGATGCAGGGCAGACCCAAAACACCCTAGAAAGATATACGTTTCTGCTGGCTAGAGAGATGGCCATAAGTTAAGGTAGTATGGCAACTGTTCTGTGTAAAGCTCAGTGTCATATATAACAAGCTGCATCATGTTCCAAATGCATTATTTTTCATGAAGATGTGTAGGAAATCTAAGACAAAAGGCATTCTATTTATTCATATGCATGTCTGTGTTTGAGAAGTCACATACTTGGATAAAGATCATGAGGTTTGCACAGCATGCAGCTTCTTCCCAAGACAAGTTCAAAGTGGCACACAAACAGCAAACATCAGCATCTTTGATTGTTTTTTAGTTGTGGAACAAGGAAAACCTTGTATGGCTTTGTGTTTGTACAACCTACCAACATGCCAAACTATAGGGAGTGCTACAATGGAAAGTACTACACCCTGGGATTTTATTAAGAGTGATCAAAATAAACAACATGAACATAACTGTACCAAAAAAAAGGATATAAATGAACATTTTGTCCACAGGTTGCAATTACTTGCTCTTATGGCAACATGTCCTACTAGGAAAAAATTGCTATTTTTCATGTTTATGACAACAATCAAGTTTATCCATTATTGAAACTGTCATCTAATTTAAGAAATATGTATTTGATCAAATACAGAGCCTATGTTTACTTTCTCAGAATGTTGCTTTACTCACTGGTCTACACACTAGACAAATATAGCTAGTTATGGTTGTCTGGTATAATTAGTTAGCTTAAAAACTACTCGGCCTCACATAAAATACTTTCAGGTTTAGTTAACTTCCTTTTGAAATTTTACCTTTATAATTGAATGTAATCAAGGACATCTTGAAAACACAGAGCGCTTAGCAGAGGTGTGATTTAGAAACCAGCAAGTAACTTATGTACGGCGGAGTGGTGGCTCTGAGGCTAAAGATCTGCACTGGCAATCGGAAGGTTGCTGGTTCGAATCCGGTAAATGCCAAAAGGGACTCTGCTCTGTTGGGCCCTTAAGCAAGGCCCTTAACCTGCAATTGCTGAGCACTTTGATTAGTGAGAAAAGCGCTATACAAATGCAAAGAATTATTATTATTGCCCAGTCAGATTTATTTATCAAGTACCTCAGCTCATCAGTTGCAGTCCATTCAATATTAATCTATTAATAAAAGTGCCAAGACCTCTTCTCTTTTGAAAAATGAGTATTAACAAATTCTGAAAACAATCACATGTGCATATCTGTGCTGTGCTTTTCATAATTTTATGTGTGGAATTTTTACATAAACCAATTTGTTGGCAATGTGATACAAAGTATGGCATGAATGTGTGGTTCATTAATTTTTGTTATGGCTTTATCACTGTAAGGTTTTTTTATTGTCATTTGCATTTGTCTTTCATTGTTATTTCAGTAACAATGGTCAGACACACAGTAGTTAATATAAGCCCTGACATCTCCTCTTTGGACTTATGTATTATTAGTTATTATGTCTTGTTGTTTAAAGTTTTTAATCTGTTCTCCATAGTTTTAAAGGGCACTACTACTTTGTGGCTAAAGACACGATGTGTTACGGGAATGTACTTTACCCCTGTGCAGGTCATAGTTGCACCATAAAACAAGGTAGAAGTGGTAGAGCTAAATAATTTGAGTCTTTAAAACCACTTTTTTTCTGGCTGCTGCATAAATCTGAATCATTGATTTTAACACAAGAGTGAAATGACATAGCAGACAATGACAGAAGAACATGGTTCTGTCACACACAAAACTCTACCTTTCTTATACATGCTTTACTATTGTAGGAAGGCTCTTTAAAATACACCTTTTAAAGCCATTAAACTAAAAAAGGAAAATCAGATCTATGACGTCAATTTTTCATTGTGGCTAATTAGAAAGCAAAAACAAGCTGCCATTTGCTTGCAGCAATTTAAACTGTACGAGTACCTAATAGTTTTAGTGCACAATTGTTTAAGCAAGGCACCTCAGGCATAAGGTGCCACTCAAACATAATTGTCAAAGGACAAACTAAACTGACATCCACAAAACTTTAAAGTGACCTACAAGTAAGTAAACCAAAAATGCCTATTTTACTGGTCAAGATACTGGATTAAATGTTGCAAGGGTTATTGAATTTAGTAGCACTTGATTGACACATGGATGCACAGATTTTGATAGGAGCCTTATGGAATTCATGGGATCGGGTATGCATTTTTTAGTGCTGCTGGCTGAAATGGACAGAACTGAAGTTGGTTATTTGCAAAAACCACTGGGAATAGAGGTGGTTACCTCTATCTGTCACTGCTCAACAAATGGGGTGTTCCTCTGGTAACTTTCAATGATTTCACCAAAACCTGAACCAAAAAGAACCCTATGGTTTTTTTTTTGTTACAACTTTACTCATCCCTAACTGAAATAATAGGAATATCATGTCTTGGGGCCTAAACTCTTTTTCAGACATGGCTAAATAAAATGTATTTTCTAAATTTCATGTTTTATGACAGATATATACTGCCTAAGGAGTACTAGTGCTTTGCAAATATTTTCTGTAAGAAAATTTATTGGAATACCTCCTCATTGACCATATGGCTGTACAACTGATTTATTGACTCTACCAATTTGCCTAAAGAAAAAATGTAAGGAGACAGAGTTATGGATGAAAATATAAAAGAAAATCTGGCTAATGGTTTTATCCATATGTCTAGTAGTTCTACGAGAGCCAAAAAAGTTTGTTAGGACTGTGTATTAATCATAGGGAACAAAAAAACAACTATTAAAAACAATTACCTAGTCCCCTTATTCTCAGCCCTACTGAATCATGTTACTGATTTCAGCTCGTTTTCTACATTATATCTGTCTAGTGCTTATAATCTCATACATATTTGTAAAGTTGATGAGCAGAACACTGGCTTTAGCAACTCCATGGGGAATCACAAGTAGTCTGTAATGCTTTATGGCTGGTGGTCATCAAATAGACTTCACCTGGGGCCAAATTCTCACAGAGTAAAATCTTTTTGAGTTTAGGCGATCCAGGCCACTATAGTTATGAACATTTATCATTACTTTAAGGAATATTTTTAAGGAATTCTATATTGTTGATGACAGCAGTGTTCATTACTTGCCATAAGAGTAGACAGCTGCAAGAAGCATGACATCAGTGCATCACCACATATAAGCCACACAATAAGTTCAGTCACAGGTAAGCTACTAGATCAGCAACCTGCCATTTAGCTGACAGGTAAATAGTATGTGTTTAAATTCCAGTGAAAAATCCCAGCTAAACTGCCTCAGGGAGCACACCTGCTGAGAAGGCAGAGTGACACTATGAACTATTCCTCAGCAGAGACTGCACATGTCTCATATTTGTCAGTTAGCAGAAGATTTTCATGCATCATTATGCCTTTTCCAACTCTATGACATACTGTGTCATTATAAAAATCTTTACGCTGTTTAACACTAGAATTCCTGAAGCCTATGAAAAAACTCGTAATCCTAGGCCCATCTTAAATGCCTTCGCACCTCTCCATCAGCGCCTTTTGTTTTGTAAATGCTTTGATTGCCGAACAACAAATAGTTCTGAGCAGGCATCAGCCACAGTGCTGCTCTTGTGAAAAGAATGGAGATAAATGCCATCAACTCAGAGAGGGAGAGGCAAGTTTGTTGTACCACGTGAACGTCACTGAGAGAATAAAACTGAATAATAAAAAAACAAGTGCTAACTTTTACAAGTAGCCACAATTTATACCGGGTGTTATAGACTCAAATCAAACGTAAGCTTTTACTATATTACAGTAATAATAATAATAGCAGCAGCTCACTACTCAAAATGTGGAGCGCCTGGTGTCGAACCTGGACCTTTGGATTATAAGGCAGTGGTTCTTACCTCTGCACCATTCAAGAACACGTATCAACTCCTTGTCGATTGACATTTGAGCTTGGGTTTTTAACTCATTGACAGCAACATGTAAATCAACTGGTTTTTTTTTTCTTCTTTGGTTATATTCTTGGATAAAAGCGAACATGTTTATTTGATATTTGGAATAAAGTCTTCATACATTATACACTTCACGTCATTATTAGTATAACATGGAGAAAGTTTCTGCTTTAGGTATGTGTTCAGCATCTCTGGCCTTGCATTTATTTTCTTTCATCCTACACTTACCCAGATCTTTGTACACACGGAACAGACATGAAATACAGTATATCATTATTTGAAATACATGTATTATTTACCCTATACAACTCCAGAAACCTCACACGCAGATAACGAGCCTTGGCTTGAGCTGGAAGAACTTTTAGCCCGAGCTCAGCTCAGTCAAGGCTGGGGATGGGACAGCAGGGTGCTTGCTGCTTGTGCTGATCGACGCATTTACAAAACAAAAAGATGCTGATGGAGAGGTGCGAAGGGATTTAAGGTGGGCAGGGATTATGAGTTTTTTTGTAGGCTTCAGGAATTCTAGTGTTAGGCATAAGACTGACATAGTATACATACCCTTGACTCAGTTTAGTATAGTTTAGATTGATTTTGTTTGCATTTTGTGATTTAAAGTATGATAATATTGGCTTCACTGTCATTTTACTAGTAACTTTGAAATGGTTTCCTTTAAAATAATAAAGAATTATAATTGTTTTCAGATTTTTCCATTAATGAAAAATATCAGTGAAAGATCTTACCTACTGTAAATACAAAATTGGATTATGAACATTTGCAAGAGCAGAACTCATTCATAACCTAATACACAACTGAATATACGGGGCAGGCAAAACTAGGTTTACAGTTGTTTGTCTGGAAAAAGACATGAAGGTTATTAATATTACAATATCTTTATCAACTTTATAAACTCAAAAGAATGTCACAATAGCACAGTGCACTTAGGTACAATCTCACAAGTGCTCAAATTGCTAGCCTTGTGTACTCACAACTATAAACCTACTTTTGTCCACCCTTGTATGTTTAAAGCTGGTTTCTTCACCCACAGTATAATGCATGCTTTCTGGGATCACAACACATTATGGGGGATATACCACAAGAAAATACATGCATTAAATAAATAAATACATTTAAGCATGCACTTATATTTCCTCTCTGTCTCCCTCTAATGGATAACTTAAGCAGCTAATGTGACATTCACAAGTTCAAAATAGCTTAGCTACATTAACATTTGATCATGTCAAATAAAGTTTATAGCTTTCATAAAATGTCATAGGGTAGTCTGGATTTAACTTGATTTAACTTCCCAAAAAGAATGAATTGTCCAGAGTATTGTAAAGTGCTATTATTAAAGTGACCAAACATTTTAATCTTGTTTAATTCGAGTATTATTAAATATTAACTGAATTTAAACAATTGGGAAACTGCAATAAATAGAAAATGCAGTGCTTAATTAAGCCTGCCACTTAACATTTAGGACATACTTGATTATGGCTGGAATCACTTATAGTCAGGCCTTGTTGAGGTCAACATAAAGACTTGCTTATCTGCTGGAGAGAAAGCTGTCATCTAAAGAGCCGATGGAAACTAAAATAGAGACTAATACTTCATGGTTAAGTGTGCAACTGACAGGCGGACAATGAACATTACCCCTAAAACTCTTCAGATTAGTTCCTTATACAAGAGACAGAAAGTATGTAAAAATGATGAAGGGAAGATAAATATTATTTGAGACAAGGAGACCATTCCATAAAAAGCAGAATCAGTTGGGAAAGGGGAGGGGGTAATATGGTGAGGAACAGGAGGAGGGATACTGAAGACTATTAAAATAAATGTCAAATACAGCATTGGCATTTACTGCTGAACCTTACGAATGTATAGTATTTTTATGGGAATACTCTTGCTGATTTTTAAATTTTAATTAAAGCGTTCATCAACTCTGATAAGGAATACAGTTCTTTAGGACTAAAACATGCTGAAAAACGTCAACCGTCGTATCAAAAGACCCAAACACAGACATCTAGTTGAAGAATCTGAATCAACATACAGAGGAAAACTGGTGTCTCAGGCACATTTGGACTATGTCTACGTACACCCAGGGGGTGAGTCACATTACATGTCTGACCAAATTACTCAATGTTCTGTCAAGTGAAGGGTATTACCACCATACGTTTTAAGGTCAAAGAGTAGGTGCCATTAAATTAAGAATTCGTACATATGTAATGCATTTTTGGATCTAAAGTTTATAACATAGTTACTAAAACAAGTAATTGGTCTTTCATACAATTGCAAAACATCCCAATTTGGAAACTGTATAGAATAGAAAGTCTTTATTGAGCAGCAGCTGCATTTCTGAGTATTTCCCAGCACTGATCAAAAATTACTCAAACCACCTTAATTTGCTTATTAAAAGTAATACATTTGTACAATAAATCAGTGATTCTCAACTTCAATCCTTAGGTGACCCCTGTGGTTCCATTTTTGTTCTAACTAGTTTCACAACCAATGAGTCCTTTCACCTTCTTTTAATCTCATTGTTTAATCAGCAATTTTTCTTTTTTCTTTCTTTTATTCTGCATACAGTAGTGAATCATTTATAAGATTTTTGTAAATATTTGTATTACTGATTTAGTCTCTTTTGTCATTTGCCACCATAAATTCACCTTTTTTATGCATCATTTGCCCTCTTAATTGTGTCTTAAAAATGAAAATTAATGACTAGTGGAGTAGACACCAGGGTAAATGACACAGAATGTTGAAAGACCACAACTATTTCAGTGTTCTACCCACTAGCTTGCTTATTAGTAAATAACACACTAAATAAAAATAATAAGTAGAAAACTGAAATAAAAATGAATATAATAAAAATAAAAATGAATATAATAATGACACTTTAAAAAATAAGACAAAAAACTGACTCAGGGTGATGTTGGAAATCTTAAAAACATAGTTAAAACTAAGTATTCCCAATGCATGCTGTCGCTGTGCTGCTGTTGGAAAAATAAGAAATGTAACAGACTGTAGCTCAAATGTTAAAAGTCACCTTAAATAAAGGTGTCAACCAAATAAGTAAATAGTAATAAAATGTGGTTAAACTATTACATTTTTAACATTAGTTAACATATTAAATGGTAAATTCAATGGTAGTTCTTGGAAAATTTTGTAAATAAATTTAATGTCTCCTCTAGAATGCCACAATCAACCAATATGCAATTTGGGTTTGTTACAACCATTTTCCCATTTTTAATTAAAAACCATACACCAGATCTCATTATGCAACAATAAAATGAGATATTGTGCACAGAAATGTGTGTCCTTGGTAATAGAGACAATGAAGCTTGGCATTGTATAAACATGTATGGTAGAATGCTGTTTTGATTGTAAGGCTATGCTAAACCAAATACTGCTATTTTTGTAAACCCTCATACTGTATGTAAACTAAAGGAAAAACGTTGGTTTCAGTCTGGACTGTGTGATGCTTAATATTTCAGAGGCAGAGCTACTGTAAAAGTGTATTGAATTAGCTGTATCTCTGCAGGATGCACAGTGATGGTTGTCTGTCTCTGAGCAAAATAACATTATTTTAGATGTGTCTTAAATAGGTGCCTTTCATGTTGTTGCTGCAGCAGCAGATTTCCTTTGTTGCCATATTCTAAACAAATTCTTGCCTCTAAAATATCAGCTTAATATGCTTCTGAGGCACACTGAGAACAAAATTTAAATGGGTCGAATTCTTTCCTTGCTTAAATTTAATAATAAAGCATTGAGCCCATCTCTGGATACCAAACACTCTGAAAGCAATAATGACAAATTACTTTAAGATGGCTGAAGTACAGTACAATATGGTCCATCACACAGTATTAATCATTATTATATTTTGCTTAATTTCAAATGGTTTAAAATGTACAGAACCATCTTCTTTATATACTTTATTACATACAGTGTTTATCTGTTTCATTACAGTAGCATACATGTTTTGTCTTCACTTGTGCTCAGCTCACTTCTAAAATGCAGCCAATGTGTTTGCAGAAAACAGAGACTGATGTTGTTTTAAAGTTTTAGAAAAAAACTGAAAAGGCATAAACCCAGTCTTTTGTAAAATGTAGTATTGACATGCTAGAAACATGTCAAGAATGTTGTAGCTTCAATTTTGTCTATCTGTTATCAATACAACATCACATTCCCAAACAATTTAACCCAATTCTGAATGAATGAGGTCCTGGCACCACTGAGTACAAAGGAGGAAACAGCCTTAAACAGTCTAATGTATCGCAGGGCGCATTTATTGAATCTAGGGACATTTTCAAATCACCAAGTAACTTAACCAGTACTCTACATATCTGGAGATGTGGGACAAAAAAAAATGGGAGTACCAGAGAAAAACCCATGCAAACACAGGAAGAACATGCAAAATCCATAGACAATGACCGGGTGCCAGATCTGTGAGGCAACAGTGCTAAACACTGTACTACTGCATTAGCCATGAGTAAGACACACAATGATATTTAGGCAAGTAATTCAGAGAATGCCATGGTAGTGCACAGAAAACACATTCACTGCAGCAGACAAGAATTTTGCATGTAAGGCCATAAAGGTCATGCACTCCAAGTAGCCGCTATGAATTAAGCTTTGTATAGAGTCCTAAAAACATTTTACAAGATTTTTCAAACATTTCAAGAAGCAAAAAGCAGGAAAAATATTTTAAAGTTACAAACATGAGGTTCTAGTGCTTTAAACAAGGGGCAGTAAATGTACATATAGATGGAAGTTTTAGCTACTTTAAAGATGCTTAAAGTGAATTTACATGTTACTAAAATTATTTTCTTGAACACCCAGGGATGTGTGCAATTTTTTCCTATGAAGAATACTATGGTTTGGGTCTGATTATTTGTCTTTATTGAAGAGAAACGTTTATTTTTTATAATGCAAATTTGTTAACACACCACCATTTTGTTTTACTGTGGGTGGCACCATTTCATGAGTTTACCACTAGGACATATCTCCTAATTGCAAGGGTGTGGTTTTGTGCAAACAATGTATAACGTCATTAGTGTGACACATTAAATCTGGGCACGCTTCTTCTGCGGTCAGTGATTTAACAAAAAAATTGTACATGTGTACAGTTCTCTCTCTTTTATTCCTTGGTTTTCATTGTTTTGTGTGTTCCTCTTTACTACAAAGTTTTTTTCCAGTTTCAGCTTACTAGGGTGTTGTACCGTGTTATCATCTTGTCTATAGAAGGGGCCTGAGTTGCCTCAAAAGCTTGCATATTGTAATCTTTTTAGTTAGCCAATAAAAGGTGTCATTTTGCTTGACATCTCACCAGTTTCAGCTTAGTATTTGCTTTTTTTGCCTTTGAGGTAATTATCCATATTTTGAACTTAACTGTTTCATTTCCTGGTCTTGATTTTCTCTGTCATTCACCGAGTTTAGGGTCTGAACATAACACTGCTGTGTTCTAGGAAATTATGTGCGCCATCATAATCGAAACAAGCTAACTAAACTGATACAACTGCAGACTTACATCAAAATGTCATGGTAATCTGTATTATTAATATTCTTGCTGAACACTATGGTAAGCAGTTTATCTTTTTGTGATATAATTTAGTTTATTTTTCATTTAACCCAATTCAGGGTTATAAAGTGCCGGAGCCTATCCTAAAAGTACTGGTAAGGCAATGAACAACCCTGGAGAGGGTTCCACTTCACTCACATGCATGCACGCACATACGCATACACACACACACACACGGTTAATTTGAAATCACTGTTTCATCGAATCTGCACATCTTGGGAAAAGTGAAATAAAAGTAGGAGTACCTGAAGGAAAGACAATGCAGACTTGGGGAGGACAAGCAACAACATCCGGGCATGCGATTCAAACCAAGATGCTGCATCTGTGAGGCATTGGTGCTACCCAGTCTGGTCCCTACTAAAAATAATAATTTAAAATTGAAAGCTGAACAGAGTTTTTACTTGCTATTGGCCCTTCATGATTAAAATGACCAATACTTGAAATGAAAAGACAGTGTGCTTTGTCTGTTATTATGTACTATGTGAAATTTAATAAATATTGCACATTTTAATTCTGTATGCAAATTACGTGCCTTCAAACTTTTTTTTTTTTTTTTTTAACTTCAGCAGAAAGACAAACATTGTAAATGGGTCCAATGCAGAAAGAAGGAATAGATACAATCTGAAATACTAAAAATACAAATGTGCACAAATAAATAGACAAGATGTTCTGATATATTCATGATTTGGGCAAAAAGTAAATATAGTATATTCCACAATACAAAGCAAGAGAGGGATGAAACAAAAAACAACAACAAAAAAAAAAAAGGAAATCTCTAACAATATGACAAGATCCTCATTGTCCACTGTCACTCACACAGGAAGGACTGGAATCATAAACTATAGTGGCTAAAGTGCGAGAACTTAAGTTCTGTAGTGAGTCAGCAGTCTTTATCCTTTGTACTGAAATCAGCAACAGGCAAAAATAAAATTTAGACCTTGCCTGAAACTTTAAAAATAATAAAACAAAAAGTCTGTTTTTTAGTTGGTTTTAGCATATCATTGTTAATCATTTTTCAAACTAAAAATGTTATTTAAGTAACATTATTTGTTACATATTTCAGACCACTGTTTCTTATCAGAATAAAATGGAAAAAAGTATACACAGTAATTTCCTAGCTGTCTTTATTTTTTTTTTCTGCCTTACTCAACATTATTGTCATTTTTAATAGCTACAAGAATCAATGTGAATCACAAAGGGTATAGTGAAACAGCTTTTGGCATACATTTGTGTTTTACTAATTAAAATTGTAAATGACAGTGTTTAATTAACTCAACTAGCAATAGAAAATTTATGTTAAAGATGAAAAATGAAATAAAATTCATTCACTGTGCACCTGTATGTACTAGTGTAATATTTCAATGCTTTTAGTGAGGGCTGCCTTCCTTACAAAAGTCCTCCAGGAGAAAGCCACAAACTGGGGAGAAGAATGTTCCACATAAAACGTCAAGGATTTAACACTAGAATTACCAGAGCCTACGAAAAAACTCGTAGATCCGTCCCACCTTAAATCGCTTCTTAAAACCGTTCTCACCTCTCCGCCAGCCTCCTTTGTCCTGTAAATGTGCTGATAAAAACAAACTGCAAGAAGCTGGGTATTCCATCCCCCCACCGACTCAGAACGTGCACGAACTTCTCCGAGCTCATGCCTCGATTATCTGGGAGTGAAGTGGAGTTTTAGAGTGGAAATAATTGACATCTTGCCTGAAGAAGGGGCCTGAGTTGCCTCGAAAGCTTGCATATTGTAATCTTTTTAGTTAGCCAATAAAAGGTGTCATTTTGCTTGCCTCTTCTCTATACTAGAGTGGAAATAATAAATTGTTATTTGGAACATACGCATTTCATGTGTGTTCCGTTTCTACAGTGATCTGTGTAAACACAATGTTAAAACAGAAACTTTTTCATATTTTAGTAATAAATGTTACAAAATGTAGACATAAACTATAAAATGTGTGAAGCCCGACAGCCAAAGAGCAAATAAACACTTTCATAAAAGATTCAAGACTCTTGCAACTGCTTCCGTGGCGTACTGGTAAGATTTCGTCACTTAGAGTGCAGTAGACTTGCTGTACTTCAAGAGATCCGAGTTCGATTCCCCGCTGGGGAGAAAATTTATTTATTTTTAACCTTCGCCGTTCTGTCTGCCTGAACTCCCTGTCTATCTATATAGTAATAACAGTAATTTTTTTATTATATAGGAGCTTCCCTGTCTGCCTATCATATAGTGCCTTTCCTTCCTACCTATCTATATATCTATCCCCTTAGCTGTTTTTTATATATCTATTATACAGTGCCTTCCCTGTTTATTTATATATCTAGTGCCTTCTCTGCCTGTCTGTCTGTCTGATTGCATATAGCGCTGAACTTACTGCTCTGTCCTCTGCATGTCCTGGAGTACAAAAGAAACACCACCATACAGCAACATGTGCGAACTGGCAAGATCGGGGAAAAAACACGTGGTCACTGATTACAAACCGCAAGATGAATGAAAGAGACAATATATGTAAAAACATCATCGCACTAATGCAATATTATTTGAAAACGAACACCGTCAGATTGGGTTTGAATATGCGCCCGATCTGACGTTGTTCGTTTTCAAATAATATTGCATGTACTGTGCGTTGAAACTGCTGCACTGAATAAGCTGACTCCTTCTGTAACAGCGTCAGCGTGTATTCAAACCCGATCTGACGCTGTTCGTTTTTAAATAATATTGCATGTACTGAACTATTTTAGAATAAAAACATACATTTGATTTCAGTCATTCTGTAAGAGCCAGTGTAAATGCATGATAATTGTAAAGGTTAGCTTTTTTTTTTTAATTCAGTTCCATTCTCTCAGTCGCGTTCACGATTCCAAGCCCCCACCCCCCAAATCTGACAATGCTGTTTTCACATAAAGATGCGCTATAACTCAAATGTGATTTATTTGGAGACGCGCTATACTCGAATGTGATTTATTTGGAGACACGCTATACTCGAATGTTATTTATATAGGGAAGAAAGTACAATGTCAGGTGCTCATTCAGTGTAATAGGAACCATAGCACAGAGAGATGTGTACACTGCAACAAGTACACATGTCATGAATGTAGGAAGGGTGTGTGGGAATTGTTAATATTTGAATGTGATGATTTTATATAGCACGGATCGGAAATCAGCAGTTCTTAGCATTGCACCACGCAAGCTGTCGTATCAACCGCCTACTGTAACTTGCTTTATTTTTTCTTCACGTATAGTCTAGAATAAAAATGCACTTGTTTTGTTATACTTGTACACCAACATATGTTCCTGTGTTTGAGCGACACGGGCATGCTCAAAAAATAGACGTGTAATGCCACAAAAAGTGCACGCAGGCACTTCAGTTCGCAAGCATTGGTACGAGAATGCAGTCACAAGTACGCTTTATGTGAAAACAGCATTCTCAGATGGGGGGGGGGGGGGCCGTTGGGAGGTTGGTAGGGAAGGATCCTGAACACGACTGAGAGAATGAAAAGTGAATAAAAAAAAAACCTAACCTTTACAAGTATCACAAATTACATCAGCTGTTACACACTGAAATCAAATGCATGTTTTTATTCTAAAATAGTAAGAATAAGAGCAGTTTACTTCTCAAAACTGAATCGTGTGGGATCGAACTCATGACCTTTTGAAAACTAGTCAGCGGCTGATACCATTACGCTACCATGGCACCTGTAGTAAGTATGTGTCAATGTGGCATGCTAAGGCGGCTTTTTTCTGCAGTTATATTTTTGAATAAAAGCATGCTTGTTCTGTTATATTTGTACCTTTTGTGAAAGTGTTTGATATTTGGACTTCAGGCTTCGTACATTATATAGTTTATGCTTACATTTTGTCATTTACTACTACAATATGAAAAAACGTTTCTGTTTTAATAATGTGTTTACACGGATTACTGTAGAAACGGAACCCACGTGAAATGCGTGTATTCCAAATAATGATCTATTATTTCCACTCTAAAACTCCACTTCACTCCCAGATAATCAATCAAGACATGAGCTGGGAGAAGTTTGTGCACGTTCTAAGTCGTTGGGGGGATGGAATAGCCAGCTACTTGCAGCTTTTCTTTTATCAGCACATTTAGATTAACAAAAGACACTGGCGGAGAGGTGAGAACGGTTTTAAGAAGCGATTTAAGGTGGGACGGACCTACGAGTTTTTTCGTAGGCTCTGGTAATTCTAGTGTTAAGGCTTTATGTTGACACAATATTTTATTCTTCTAAGCAATGTATAGAAGCAATTAAAATGCAAATAAAATATTAGGCTGTATGGTAAAAACAGTTAATATTAATTGACGGATGTTATGCATTAGCGAGACCGCATTTGCATTATTGTGTACAAATCTGGTCACCACACTACAAAAAAGAAAGAGCAGCACTTGAAGCTGTGCCAAGAAGCGCAACCAAGAGCATCCCAGGACTTAAGAACATGTCGAACTCTGACTGACTCAAAGAATTAAACCTGCTTAGTTCTAAGCTGAGATGTCCAGGTGGGGGACTAATCCAGGAATTAAAAATTCTTAAAGTAGTTGATAAAGTAGATGCAGCAGAAATTTTTCAGCTTAAGGGTGACTCACATATTTGAGGACACTAGTGGAAATTAAGTGGAAATGCATTTAAGTCTGAAGCCAGGAAGTAGTTTCTTATATAAAGAGTTGCTGGAAACTGGAGCAAACTTCTGAGACATGTAGTTAAATTTAGTCTTCACAACCTTTACGAAGTATCCAGATAAGATATTGAGATAACTTGGCTATTAGCTAAACAAATTAGCTGGATGGACTGAGTGGTCTCTCTCATTTATTAAATTTCAGATGCTCTTAAGGAGCAGCCCAAGGTGACATTGAGAAAGCACAAACAAATTCCAATGTGAGAAGGTAAATGCTATCAGGTATAAGGACCCAGAAGGGAAAAAGGTTGTGTTATCAATATTACAAAGACAATGGCAGTCTGGATGGGGACTTTATATATTTCACCAAAGCATGAGAATGCCTGCTATTTAGAAAGACAGAGAGAGTCTAGGGGGCTGATAAGAGTGTACAAGTCTCCCTGACCGACTGCTGTCAGCTCAAGGTCCATAGCTGGGGAGGCTGAGGCAAGGTTGCCAGTTCAAGGCACAGGACTGGGGTGGCCTGATTTAATTGTTTGATGATTGACTAATTTTTCACAAAATGTGCTGAAGACTTCCATGTTTGTTACTTTCAAATTAGTTTCAACATATAACATATAATCCATAATAATTGATATTGTTATACCTGTTTTTTTAATCTTACCTTTGTTTAATGTTACTCTGAAAAGCAAAGGAAACAACATGACTGCTTGACCTTCTGTAGAAATCACTGGGAAGGATATACATAGTTGAAAGCTGGTATTAGTGATATTGATACATTATCCTTATCACTCAGCTTCAAAAGTGACAACATTTGTAGGAGTATACACATGCTTTGATTAATTTATTTATATTTCAAAATGTATGCTGAGGTAAAATAGATTCATAAGAGTCAGGACAGCCATGAGCAGGAGAAAAGTCTAATTTTCTGTATGAGAAACACTAGAAGAACAAAAAAATTACATGCATATTTTAGGATTGGCAAGTGTGGGAATCTCAACAGTATCTGCATCTACATTGCTGTGTTTATTTTTCCAGTGGTTTAGAGGACTCTATAAACCCATAACTTGCAATAAAAAGATAATGTGAACTACTTAAGATTAACTTTAAATGAAATGCAGCATTATTAGTTAAAATCTTAAGTCATTACAAGGACTCAAAAAAATAAACTTAACACTTCTTCAATCAACTGTAATACCTTTATCTATCTATCAGTTGGTGTGTGTGTATAAAATATAAAAACATGTGGACTGCACCCTGTCCTGGACTGCATCCTGTGTTGGGCCCACTGCTGCTGCACAGATAGGCACAACCTTGCTATGCTCCAAGAACAGATGATTTTCAGTGCTTTAGAAAAAAAAAGTGAATGCTAATATTAAATACGAAAAAAAAAGCATAGGATCATTTGTAGATAATTAATTTCACAACATGCATTTTATACTGTATTTACTACCTTGTATCCAGGGCTGCAGAAAAAGAAACTAGACCCCCAACATCCCTGAAGTGGATTAAGTAAGTTTGGAGATGTGATATAATACTGTACTGCACTGTACCAGAAGTTAAAGGCTGCTCACTGAATGGAAAAGCATAATAGAAAGGTATCAATATATTAAAAGCAAGGTCACATGCATAATCAGACTAAACGAAATATAGTGATAAATGTATTTTGACTTCCAATAAGAAAAAAGTACTGTACTGGATGGTTCTGCAGTCATGATGGCAATAAGTAAACTGAAGTATACAAGTGATTTAAGAAGCAAAGTTAAGAAAAATAAAATTAAAAAAATTACACAAGAATCAATACGACATATTTTGTTATCTTTTGATTTTTTTTCTGTTAATTCAATTTTGTTCCAGGAATTTCTGTCATGTTCCCACAGACCTCTAATTATAAATAGTCAGAGCCAACAAGATAACAAGAAAATCTTGGGAGAATAGTCTGACCACCATATATAGCTTGATGAAAGTACATTACAACAGCATGTGCCCTGCCTGTCTAGGGAGAGGACGTGTCCTGCCAAGTGTATGATCCAGGCCACCAGCCCAGATAAGATATATATATTAAAAAAAAAAAAAAGTGTACTGTACTATAAAGTTTGTTATCTATAACATGTAAAAAGTTAATAGTTGATTTTAAAATTAAAACATAAAAGTAAAACATATGTTTTCTATCACTCACTGTACAATTTTTTTTATTTTCAGCACACTGAAATTTCATTTTGAAGTGAGATATTTTAACATTACAATATTAGGTCACAAACTATGTATATCATTATCTGTTATGGTATGGTAAGGTATGGTATGGTAAGACCATACTGCTTGACCATACAGCTATGATATTTGTACTCCAGGGTATACAATGTTGGTTAAATAAGTATCGTTAGGCAATGAATTGTAACTAAAACGGGAATTCTTTAACTGCATACTTAAAAATTACCTACAGTATTTGCTCAAGACATTTTTGTTATAGCACAGGCAAGGATAAGTATAAAAATAATATGTTTTGTTAAACATGATAGCCTGCCACTTGTCTACACCCCTGAAGATTACAGCAGCAGACTAGTACAATTTCTTAATTTTTTACTTTTAAAATCATTCAGATACTAAAAACCACTAGAGGGCAACTGAGAGCTCAAATTACAGCTTTGGGAAATGCATGCATGCTCACATGGGGTATTCAGTTTGCTTTTCACTGCACTGTTGAAGTGGATTGCAAATCTATCATTAGAGAAACAGCTATGGCCACAACAACACAGCATGTTTTTTTTCTGCCAGAGCCAAAAATAAGCAGTCAGGATTGATACTTGTTAGTAGATTGATATTTCTGATTAAGCTGCCCACTGCCACCAAATTAACTTTATGAGAACAGTGAAAATCATGACAACTCACAGGCATTTTCATAATTTTGAAATTTAGCTTTATAAATACGTTTTTACCACTTTGAGAAGAAATATGGAAATATACATCACACTCCTTTCTCCTCCTAGAGGTATGATGTAATATAAGAAAAAGAAAAAAAAAATATTCCTTCAGTTTTAATTTTAGCGATGGACAAAAAGACTCTTTTTACTTTACTGTATAAATAAATTTTAAGCTGACCAAAAATATTTACTCTATTTTTTTGGTGCATTTCACCACACTGTTACCAGCACATTAATGAATTCACACTCACTAAGAGTAAACTACAAACATGATAAATAGCAAACTAAATAGCAATTTTGCTTCTCAGTATACTCTAGATGTGAAAAAACACTTCCAAACAGCTAATGAGATCTTACTATAATATGATCAAATTTCTACTAAAAAAAAAAAAGACGTAAAGTATCCATTTAACAGAAAACAGTGTCACTGAGACAGAAATTCTGAGATGAAACAATAAAATGTTTTGCCATAATCAGCTACACATGACAAGAGCAATGTGGCTGTAGAAAACCTCCTGAAATTTGAGTACCATTTATTTGTGGTGTCTGAAATAATGTATCTTACATTTCAGGTTATTTCAAAGACAATGAGAGTGACATTTTTTGTGGATTCCGTTAAGTAGTTAAACATATTACATGGTATCTTACAGGTACAACATAATCCCTTTACATACAGTAGTCACATATTCTGACAAAGAAAGGTCTTCATTTTATCTATATATTGAATATGTGCATTAATAGCATGTTGAAGCTATCCCCATTTTATTCGAAGAGATTAAAATGGCTAAAACCAGAATTGATTGGAAAGTGTTTTAATATCTACACTTCATTCAGAAAGTTTTCTGACCCTTTTGTTTTTTCACATTTTTTATGCTAGAGTCTGTTACATTTCCTTATGTAAAAAATATGGAAACAATGAACATATATAGCATATTGATGTCACTCCCCATTATCAGTGTATGGAAACTTACTAGGATGTTAACTTTTATACTGTAGCACCCATGATATGTCAAGCAAATTTTAAGGGAATATATTCTTAAATGTTTTGTATTTTAATTTTGTAATTTCTTGACAATCATGGTATATATTCATTTTCTACATAAAATTGTGCTCTAAAGTAAGGCTTTCTTTTAAAACATATAAATATATAAAAATATTTAAAAAACATCAAATCTGTTCTTGCATTTTAAAATGGATATGAAGGAGCGAGAGTAAAATTTGAAAACAAAAACCTTAAAACCAAATGCATCCACTTTGAGGCAACCTTCTGTGTTTCTAGGGCTTACTCGTGTCAACAAAGTACACTACAAGTAATACATTTTATCACAAATTCTTGAGACAAGGATTCATATTTTGTTCGACTGTTTGTTCGCAGGGTTGTTGTGGGTTGAGTTTTGACACAGTGACAGTGCAACTATTTATTTCTTCTTGATTTCTGAATTCCTTTCTCACCGTTTTCCGTTCCTATTCTTACACCGCCATATGCTATGGTGGGCTTCGGCTAGTAAGGTAATAAAAGAACAAAGGACAATGTTTTTGAGTGAGAAAATGTAATTAATAAGTTTCCTTGTTTCTTCCTAGTAAACTGGTACCCAAGCCTACAATATAATGAGATAGTTCCGAGTTGTGATTTGTATCAATCTTAAAACTTTTGACTGTTTTTATCACAAGTCATGATCGTTAAGTGTAACATTTTTGCAATTCATATTTTGGGGATCAACAGTGACTTGAAGTCAAGTTTCAAAGTGAAACCATATCCCAGAAGTTAAAAGGTTATCAGGGAGGTCGATAATCAACAATGTGCAGCATGTAGGCAGTGTTCTTTTAAAATGGTCAAATATCACAAAATATTTTTTTTAACCTTTCTTAAACAACATGGATAAGATGTTTCGTAATATGAGTGCAACCTCAAGACATGGATCAATATTCGATAGCACTCCTGGCTTAAAAAATGGACGTATGTGTTAAGTTTTAATGCTTTTTTTCATGTTTAAATTCTTTCACCTTCATTTTAAAATGTACGAACAGGCAAGTAAGAACACAATTTCACACGGCAAACTATTACACATCATTATTGTGAAGAAACAAACATGACTTGAAAAATTCCAGACTTATTCTTTAAGTTACACAGTGCATTTCTGAGGACTCATATGGACTGTTGTGTTGCTTTGTACTCCATATAACAAAAAATATATTATGGCATTAAAGAAAACAGAGAAGATTAAATAGATTTATTCCATGACTAAGTTGGTATGAGATATGAGGTAGGATTGAAGGAGCTGAACTTTTTCACTGTAAACATAAAGAATCTGAAGTGATGAGTCTTTAAAATTTTTTAAAGATAGTAGCATAGATCTCACTGGTTTCTGTAACAAGAAACTTGTTTAGGGTAAATTGTAAGAAATATTTTTGTTCAACTGAAGAGCTACATATGAATGGAATCAGTTACCAAATAGTTTAGTAGATAATAGTGCTTTGGACACCCTCAAATTGTGATGAGAATATTTTGCTTTAGACATTAACTGGAATCAGCAAACTATATTGTGCTGAATAACCCATTCTTATGTTTTGTTAAATGTTGTGTGCCCTATTTAAAGCACTTAGTGGCTTTCTAGTGTTTCTACTCTTAAATGTTATCTTCCCTATGCAAAAACAAATTGAAATGACCTATATTAAACTTTTCATTGACTTCATTAGCCGTCTCTTTGTGAGTGTTTGGAGTAGCACCTTGCTTGAGTATGTTTCATAAGGGGTACTGTAATATACTATATATTCATTGACAAATAATAACGTACATGCTCTCACAGGACAAGTGTCAATGCAGATAAAAGATCAGTGCAGAAATCCACTTAATGAAAAAATGTCGTGTGTAAATGTACTTTTGCTCCATAACACCTTTTGAAGTGTGGATTCATACCAATCATTTTGAAAAATGCTCTTTCCAAACTATTGAGCTAACTATGCAGTATTTGTTATTAAATGCCTCTCAATGTAATCAGATTTGTTGGAGGAAAAAAGACTGAATCAATCCACTGTTGATAGTTTTAGTTCTTAACTCTAGTCAGTAATTCATTGTCCCTGTAGCACTAAAATTACCCACACAGCTGTGTCTGCTAGTTGAAATAATAAGAATACAACCAGTCAGCTTTTCTACCTTGACACACAAGAAAAATAAATAGTAATTATAGTTTAAGTCAGAGTCAGCATTTTGCATCCACTGAAAGCATGATCAAAAGTGTCTTAAATATTTCATTTTAGGACTTAACCATATATGTGTAAAATCCCTGTTAAATGTCAATGGAAAAATTCCACTATGTCCTATAATAAACAGCAATGCAAACTACTGTGTTAACACTTTTAAGGATCATTTTAGGCAGCAGTTTAGAATAGAATGAAGGTTCTTTTGCAGTGGCTTTACTTGATCCTGTGTCTCTAGAGATACAGTATATTATCTGAAAAGACAGCAAAATTGCTTGTTTACAAATGAAGTGCATCTACGATGCATCACTAAAGTTCCCTTCATATCCCACCTATTTTTTTGAGGTGAGATTCTGGTTGATATTTCTCTGAGATGGACAACCTAACTCTATATGTCTAAGAAATTCTCAATTGCTTCCAAACCAGCAAGGACATACAATCATTTCAAAGCACAATGAGTGTGTCTGCTAGTGACTTATATTTATTAATGTAAAAACATGATTTAATAACTTTGATAATGTTTACAAACATTTATTTTCACTTTTTATACTAAAATCACCTAATTGATGAATTAAAATTACAAGTGTGTTTCTTTATGGGTGTAATGGGTTTGTATTTTTAATCATGTTTTATTAATTTTATGTAATGCGTCATAATGACCAAATTTTAAATCTCTATAAAATGTAATACACTTTACTCAAAACAAATCAGACACTTCCTGACACCCATCTAGAGATCAAAGAATGTAAGAGAGTCAATATTAAGTAATCACTGAAAGGTATTAAAACAATGCTAGCAATTGTTATGCATTCTTAATTAATTGTGGATAACAATGCCAGACTTTAAAGAAATTTAAACTGCATCTTGTAAAGCGATTACATTTTTTTTTTCTAATTTTATATAAAACTTCAAACCCCTATCCAATTGTGTTATTGTCAATGGGTTAGTATTCCTCCAGCAGAGGAAGAAAGAAGGCATGCTAGTAATGTTTCTCAAATAATCACAAAAGATTGTTCATCACACATTTATCACAATTGTGTGGACACCTGGCTAACTTTAGTAAATCCAGAAAATGGCTATTAAGATAAATATTGTTTATTAAAAAGTAATATCACATTGGTGCTACCACAAAAACAGCCATTAGAGTGTTAGGGATTATTGTGAATCTAAGACTGATTGATAAAAAAAGAAAGATTTCTTTCCAACATAGTGTGAGTAGAGGGTAATTCCAAAATATGTGACTTTGTGAAATTGGTGCTGGATGGCATCACTCACAATTAGTGTCTTGATCTGGATACATTTTGAATAGTCTGAATTTTATAAAATGTCTGCAGTGCCAAGTTAAACTAAATTATGTTACATACTAACTGAGGAAAAGTATATTTTTTTAAAAGCAGACTTCCATTTATTATTTGAAGTTTTGACTGAAAAAGATTATTCCAAAAATTACAAAAAAAGTCTTATGCATTTACACTCAGAATAACGGGTTTATAATATAGTTATACACCTTCACAAATACAGTATGGTATCTGATGCTGTGATTATACTGTGTTTTCAGTAGAAAACGTGAGTAGTATTATTGGTTATAATCAAAACAAGCAAACTGCGGAATTCAACAGTGGTCAATCTCCAATAACTTTAACACATAATTACACTTTTCTATAGCTTGTCATAATCACTAAATTCACAAAGATCATTTACATATAAAATGAATCAAAATAAACTGCATATGTAGAAAAAAAAAATTAGAACAGCACATAAGAAAAATAATCTAGACTAAGCCCTTATTGTGGAATAGCTCTTGTATGGCACTCAATGACTAGACACTAACGTACTGGATTTTTCTTAAAACTGTCGACTTCATCTTGTGAATGCAAGAAATATCAGAATGACTTGTTAGACAGCAAAAAGGTCAGGGGCACAATTAAGATTCTGGCAATTCTTAAGCAGAATCAACTATATTAATAAAATGGGATATTTTATTGTGCATCAGCAGGAAAAAATGTTAAAAAATACATCTGTATTGAAAGGTAATAAGGTCATGACTACATCATTTTAACCTTTTAAAACATTTTGTATGAAAGTTTATTCATTTATTTATTTATTTTTTAAGAGTGGAAGAACCACTAATTGTTCCTTCCTTAAAATATATTAAATGTATCTATTATGCATTGTTGAAAGGAGTACAATGTGCCATATGAATGTATTTTCTTTAATATCAAATACAATTTGAAATCATAAACTTAGCAATTAACTCTGACTCCAGATTATCACACAACTTCTAAACAGACTATGTTGTAAGCAGCAGTAAATCGGCGGGATGACTTTAAGCATTAGATTATCAGTAGTTTAACAAGGGGCTTGCCAGTAGCATTTAATTGTTTAGGTTTTGTTGAAACTTTAAACATTAGCAATAGAAACACATTTGAGTAACAGGTTTCCTTTATTATTCATTTGCACCAACCTTATAAAAATAAGCCTATGAGATCACTTCAGCAAAGATCACAAAACAATGTCCATATAATTCTTATTGTGAAAAGACCATTCAAAAGGGCTATTCAGAATAAGCAGCACTCAAATAGCAGGAGACCTAGCCAACAAGAATGAATTCTTCACAGCCAGAAATATTAGGTATAGCTATGGTATCTATAACATGAATGTCACCCATTTAGACTTTTAGTGACACTCCAGTATTCACTATGGAATGGCTGTAGCATTTCACAATTTGCATTACAAATCTGTGTAGAATTAATTTTGATTTACAAAATCATATTCAGAAAGAATAAAATAAATGTGTGCTGTGAATCAGGCCACAATTTGGCCAATATAATCAATGTATCTATTTTGCTAGGGAAATGTCTATAAGAACACTATAAATGAGGTACACTGACCTTTTAATATCACTCCCAGATTCCAAAAATAACCTGCTTTTAGTCAAGATAAGCAGGAAATAACCAGGTACAAGCATTTACAAGTTATGTTTACAATGTGTGACAAACTAAGGACACACAAATACAAAAATATCTGCAGGGAAAACTAACTTTAAAAAGTAAAATGGTACATTACAGTTATATATATATATAAAGTTTCTTTTGTTTCAAAAAGTTATTTTCTTTGAGAAAAAATATTTTCAGTGGAGATTTTTACCTATTCAAAAGGCAGACAGAATGGTTTTACTTACACGACTACAGCCTATTATACAATGTGCTACAGTATGCGATAGTTTAATAGGCAGATAAAGTCTAAATGTGAATATTGACTTGTGCAATATTTTTATTATTTTTTTTAATGATATTTTTTATAGGTTTAATAGCATTTTCAAAGTTTGTATTGATTAAAGTAAACTAATAATTTAACAAACTGTAAATTGCATGTTTTAAGCAAGCAATATGTAAAAACTTGAACAAGAATATAAAAATCACTGAACACTCTAAATAATATATTTAACTAACAAAAATACTATATTAGGAATAAAACAGCCTTCTAAACATTTTAGACATTTTGCTTTGAACTTCTGGTCCAAACATGTAAAACATTTCCCTTGTAGGTCATGTTTTCCCATATCATGTTTAAAACTGCAAAGTCCTAAAGGAATTGATACTATTTTCAGAATGGGTTCTCTTTCTCTCTTTTGCAAGTAAAGAAAACTTGATATACTTACAACATGCATTTCTATACAGGAGAAATGGGTCTTGCAGCTGGAAGTCAAGATCTTTGGTGATTGGCTCTGTTCGGTTATCCATACTAAGCCGATTCATAATGGTGAAGCCATGTCTAGGTGATGTTGATCTATATTTCAAAGAATATCGCAAAAAATTTACAAGGGTTATCAAATCACAATTAGAAGAAAGTTAAAAATAGCTTCTATGCTGAGCTGGAAAAAATACACATGAAAACTTTTTTTTTTTTTTTTTTTTTTATAAACTTGCTTCCCACAGACAACACTTGCCCTCTTATTTATGGACCTTAAGGTAAATATGCCACTTGCTATGGCTGCATTAATGTGTGGTCATGGAAAAAACAAAATGTTGACCTGTTTCGCAAAAAACATACACCAAAATGAAAAACATTTAGAAATCAGAAGGGCAGAAAGGAATGCTGCTCATAATATTAAATAACTGATAAAGAGTTTAATAGACTCTTTCCCAACAAAGCTGTGGCCTACTCCATTACCTTCTCCACCAACATACTGTACAGTGTTATCCAAGTACACACCATGCTGCCTGCCAGCTCCTGGAATTGCTATGGCAGGGCAATAAGACTGGTTGTGAAACATGGGAAGATAGTGTGTTTGGATCACATTTCCATTTTGTCCAGTACACATGCAAAAAACACTCAACCTCAGGTTGGTTGACAGTACTTATTAAATATTGTACCTGCTTCTCTCCTTCCTCTGTTTTGCCAAACAGTACAATTACCACCTGCATTACAAGGTTTAGGGACAGTTCTTTTAGCCACAGGTGAGAAGGCTATTCCACAACCATGCATACGGACAACCTCACAAATGTTTCTTACATCACTATTCTTTGGGAAACACACAATGTCAGCATTTCACTATTATGTACCCTAGATAATAAACTTTAATTTGTAAATGACAAATGACAATCAAACCTCAATCTAATATCAACTGATTTTGGGGCAGCTTTCCTGCACTATCTGTATTTGCTACTTTTTGCATTCATTAAATTAATTTTTAATTGTTTTGAATATGTCACAAGCAAAAAAACATCTCTTCGCCTATTTATCCACACTGGCATATATCAATGATTTCATAGTACTTGTAAGGAGTATATTTTAACAGCTCTGAAAACTCGGATGGTAAGTACATTGTTTCTGTTACAGCTTATACTAGTGTCAAATGTGTAAAGAGCACACACAGCAAAGGAGTAAAAGGAGTTTGTCAGGATCAGAATTCACTGCCATCTCATCTTGCACAGTCAGCCTTTAACTAAGATTTTAACTCCACAACAGGGTCTTATTTTATGTTTAAGAATTATGAACTACAGTTAGCCAGACCTTCAACTTGTGTATCACAGGAGTTGGAATCTGTAACAATCTATTTCAGACACTACAAGATTCATTTACTCAGTTTTAATATGATTATGTAAAAAGGATTGTGCAAAATGCTATTAAAACACAAATTTTACTTACTCTACTAGTATATTAGTACATACAATTACATTCTGTTAATATACTGTTACATTCTACTTCCCAAGTGTCGATGCAGATAAACAGCAAGTTAAACTCCACACATAAGGCAGGAACCAAGTGCCATTATTTCTTTAATGAACTTTCCAAAAGACACAAATGAATGAGAGTAAAACTGTATACATGTAGAAATGAAACTACAGCAGTTACACATAACTGTAACTTAAGTTAATTAATACATATGTTGTCAACAACTCCACAGCAACAGTACCAAATCTGATGCAATGTATCTACACAACAATATTTCACCAATCAAGTTATTTTATAAACTTTACACTTATAACTCAATATTTGGCAAAATAAATGTCAAAACATGCAAGTAAAAAAAAAAAAAAAAAAAAACTTACAGCCAATGATTACTGGACCTACAACAGGAGGATTCATAAAGATAGTGTCTCCATATACAATGTGCTTCTAACTGGCTTCCCACCTGCCACTACAAATCCAGTTGAACTTACCCTTCCTATAACTTATTACTCTTTTTAAAAAGAGAAAGGCAACATTAGAAATGTGTCATAAAATGTCTTTACCTTGGGAAGTTGTCCTATCCTCTAGATTTCAAACTTTAACTATTGTCTTTTTTATATATTTTTGACAGAATTTAATGCAAGATTTAAAACAATATGCCCAACTACAACCTCTTGGAGCACTGCTTATAGGCAGCTTGCCTAACATTAAACATGTATGCCTTTCTTGTACAGTAGATGTTGGGCTTACAAAATCCTCGATTTTCACCTCTGTTTTATCATTTTTGATGACCAAGTGTTGCAAAGCTGGCAAGACACTGTATGGTATCAGCAGAGTTCTCAAGATACTTAACAAAAGTTACAACTTTGAAATGCTAAATTCTTCTCCTTTTATCAGGAGTTTGTGCACCCTGCTTCACTTAAACATACAGGTCAGACAAGCTCTTGGATGTTACTACATGCACAAATCCAGGATAAGACAGGTAACCTGCAAAGGCAGAGACATGGCTTTAAAAGCTTCTGTTTACATGAGCACATACGCTTCTGGAGTTCTCTTTTGGACAAATCATTCCAACATCATTAAACTGCACAAAAAAACACTGAATGTCATCATCTGTCGCGGTCAATCTGACAACAAGTATGAAGCTAATGATTATTTTCTTTTATTTCATAAATACATTTAGATCTTCATGCGCCGAGAAGTAAAAAAACATCCACCATCCCTTTTTCACATCCTCGACCTGAGACAGCAACAATTTGCAGTATGAACATGGGCTCATACGTCACCCAATCACACTGTTTCAACATATCTATTGGAAGTAACTGGATTAAAACTAAATTGATATTAATATGTTTCATTTACCAGATGTCATGCAGCACAATTTTTTCTGCTTGACTGTGCAACTTAAGCCTTGAAAAAGGGTGACATAATGGCACATGGCGTGACAGCAGTGAAGAGTAGGGCTGGATATTGGCAGTGATGTCCCAATTCGAGTCAGTTCTTCCATTATCGATTTCGTCTTGACTGAAATAGCGTGCACTGATATATTTGAAGTGGTGGCTTTTTAGGGAATATTGAATTTCCATAAACACCTCCATCACCTAAACTATCAGCCAAATTTACTCCCGTTGGACATTTAAAATAATTTTGAATTAGACTTGGGTCTTTCTATAATTCTACAAGTTACACATATCTTCATTTTCTCATATGTAGAAGTCACATTAATCAGTTTTCGAAAATGTGTCTTTAAACGTCCTCCTCAGACAAAAAAAAAAGTGTTTTAAAATGTGGATCTAGAGCTGATGCTTGTTGACAGCGTCATTGAAAGAATAGAAGATAAAAGACAAAGAACCGGCCATCGTGACTGACAAAACCACTGATATGATTAATGCGGTGCAGCTCATGGGGTTACTCACATTGGCTGCTTTGTGCACACGCTCAATTTGGTATCATGCACTGCTATGAAAATTCAACAACTGATAGCTTGTGCTTAAATAAAAGCAACTTTTATTGGACTTTCCAACAGAAAAACTTGTGATTGATGTGGTATCTGGATAAAACATTAATTGGAAATGCTAGAAAGGTTTTTGGAATAACAGCCAGTCACCTGAGCAGCTCTGCGTATTGTATAGGCAGCGAGGTTGCTCCAGCTATGATTGGCATGCAGTATGCTTGTCTGTAGCAGTCGTGTTTAACGCAGTAACATGTCACTGTCATGTAGGAATCAACTGCCCTGGATATTCAACTGTTTTGGGCCAAGTTTGGGCTAATCTCTCCACTGACCTACGACACAAGGCAAGGCAATGCTTTGCTTAAGATCTTCTTAACACTAGAATTACCAGAGCCTACAAAAAAACTTGTAAATCCGGCCCACCTTAAATCCCTTTGCACCTCTCCGTCAGCATCTTTTGTCTTCTAGATGTGTCGATAAGCCCAAGCAGCCTGCTATACCATCCTCTCACTGCCTAAGTACGGGCAAAAAGTTCTCCCAGTTCCTACCTTGATTGATTAACTGGTAGTGAGCTACCCAGAATTGTAAGGGGAAATGTGTGTTTTGTGTCTACAACAATCTGTGTAGACATGAACTGTATAATGTGTGAAGGCTAATGGCCAAATATCAAATAAACACTTTCACAAAAAGTGTAAGTATATTACACTACCTTCAGTGGTGTGGCGGTAAGATCCGCTAACTTATAATCCGGAGGTCGTGAGTTTGAAACTGGCTCCCCAGCAAATTTACTGTTTTGAGTAGTGAACTGCTCTTATTGTTAATATTATATAATAAAAACACACATTTGATTTGTGTCTGTAACAGCCGGTATAAATTTATAGTACTTGTAAAAGTTAGCTTTTTTTTTCACTTTTATTCTCTCAGTCACGATCACAACCTTTCATCCTTTCTATGTTTACGAAATGTGTACCTGTTGCAATGTACACACTTCTCTCTGTGCTGTGGTTACTATTACACTGAAGGGGCTGGGGGAAGCGGTAATCTTGTAACAGAAGCTTGTTGATGTTGCATTCTTTTTTGCTTTATTCATCGCCTTTTCTTGTAAGAAGCAACGACAAAGTTCCTCTGCAAGGTGAGACATGAACACTCTTCTTTTCTCAGTGGACCCCATGCATGCCTTCTACAGTATATGTGCGTCGCTAGCCGCCAAGTCAAGCGTGTTATAGCACACAGCAACTGGCAACCTGCGTGCTCCTGCCGCACTGAATAAGCTCATGCCTTCTGGTGCACAATGTCAACGCAGCACCGGGCAAAAAAGAAAGAGACAAATATATGTGACATTTTGAAGAAATCATTTTATGACCTGAATAGTACCAATCAGAAAACATTGTCACACTAATGTAATATTATTTGTAAACGAACAGCGTGGTCACGTGAATGGTGGCATTTGGGTCTGTCAGTTTTCCTTGAGTATATCTGATAGGTTGTGATGAACCTCTGTCTTGCAGAGGAGGTCCACTCATCTCCAGTTAAAGCAATGCATTTTGTATTACTCAAATTCTCCAGCAGTTTAGCTTTTACTTTGTTTTAAAGTTTAGGCAACAAATTTTGAATGAAATGTGGTTGGCTCAGCACTTCCTATCTGGGTTCCAGCACACTGACCAAATAATTAAGTATTCTCACAGTTTTGTTTTTTTTTGTTTAATTTGTGTTGGCTACCTCGCATATTCACTGCCAATGGTAATAACTTTTTTTTTTTTATTTATTTTTAGAGAATGCCAATGTAGTATAGATTTTTGGACAAGCCCTGCTCGTGAAACATCACATATTTTGAGGTTTAATTGACATTTCTAACAAGGTGGACTGAATTACATACCTATATTGTTCACCTTACCATTACAGGGAAGCTCAGTGTGCATTTGTTGCATATTTTCATGGTTGTGCTTTAAAGAAATCAAGTTTTGAACTGCAATTATGCCCCAACAGCATAGCGCTAGTCCTTCGGGCTTTAAGCCCAAGCATGTAGTCAGTGATATGGCTTAGTGAGAAAATAAAAGGTGTTAGATGAAGTTCGTGCCGGTGTAATGAAAAGTCTGGATCCTCATGAAATAAATGTCGGCTGCGAGTCTGGTTTTAATGTCTAGCTAGACATTAAACAATCAATCAGTGCAGGAAGCAGGCATTGCTGATGGATTATTTAAAGCCAGTACGTCCTTCTCGACATCTAGCATCATCAGCCGGCTGTACAGGACAGGTGATGTGAAGATCATGTCAGTTTCATGATCTTCCAATAGCAGTGACTAAAGCTTTTTTTAGATGTTAGTGCAAAAGGTCACAGAATTCGGGTATGACTAGTGAGAAATTTTTTTTTTTTTTTTGCAAGTTACCAATTTTTCTGTACTGCATTTTATGGGTTATTTCATGGTTACTGTGTTATGAAAAGTTCATATTGTCTAAAATAGTGCTTTGCCATAAAGAACCCCATTAAGAAAAGAGTATTTTGAGCAATCTCTAGCAAATGATTACAGCTATTGTTAGTTGCTGGAACCAAACCCCCTATTTCACAACAGGTTCAATTTATTAACGTTTGCAACATCAATTTTCATGCAGTTTCCTAGGAATGTAATCCCTGCGAAAGTTGAGGTTTGACAATTATTAAGCAAAATATACTGCTTAATAGTTTTGTGATTTGCATGTTAATAGTGTTAATTGTGAAATAAGACATGAATTTTGCCAACATAATGATAGATGAATAGGCTGCAGCTATCGCATTGGCAGCGGGTTGGAGGTGCTTGTGGTTCCAAGATCGTGGACATTTGAATTCAGATTTCAGTCTCTGCTTCAGAACCTTTACACGCCTAGTTTATGGGTGATGTTGGGATAAATGATTTCTCAAATTTGTTGTATTACAATACATACTTAACTTCTGAGCTGCACAGCTTACATATGGCTTTGCTTTTATTCAATCTTTCTTTACTGACGCACATTCTGAATGCATAGGAATCCACACATCTGATTTATAAGCCAAAGGCACCAATTTCAGATGAGGGAAGACACACCATTTTATGCGGTCTTACCTGCAGCTGGAACGTTCTCATTCTATGCAAGGTAGTAAATAGTTTTTTCCACAGAAAGCCTTAACAGGTTACATCTACTGTATCGGACTCCAAAAAACAAAGATAATATAAGTCTATATCTTGCTCAATTACTATATAGTGGTTCACAAGATCGATAGAGACTTTGAGAATCGATATTGAACCGTTTAAATGAAAAACAATGATTAATCGGAAAATTTATATTTTTACCCAGGCCTAGTGAAGAGGTTGTAGATCCCAAATCTGAGAGTCAGAAAATGAAAAGATGAAATTAGCTGCTCATAAATGTAAGCAGTATGAAGCAGACAGTTCATTTTGCTGCTAATCTTCATATTTGCTGGCAGGCAACCATCATTATATGTTAGTGCACTTTCTCTACGAAATCAAGTAATTTTTTGGCCACATCAAACCATTATCTACAGTCAATGTTTAATTGTGCGGTCTCTCAACTTTTTCCTCACTATGAAAAATTAATCTCCTCCAAATATCATCAGAAGGCTCACTAATATATGAATTTGTTCTTTATGAAAGCTATTTAGAAAGTTGTTCACGTAAATTTTAGAGGATTGGTTTTATTTGTACTAACAGGTGTTCTAGTTTCTTTTTGTTCAGTGCTCTGCTTTATTGGTGCTTTTATAAATATTTTATCTAAAATTACTTTAAAAATATTGAATTCTTTACCAGGTAAATATGTTTTTTTATGTATTAGACTATCATTTTGAATCCTTTTCAATGTTAATTTCTTATATTGCATCCCACTGTGATGGTGTGGGTTGGCTCCTTGCTCCTTCCATTGTGAAATAGGCATGACCGGGATGAGATAAACAGATGAGAACAAACACAAGTAAGAGGGACGGTGAAAAGTGCAAGTGCTTTATATATATATATTAAAAAAAAAAAAAAAAAAAAAAAAATCACAAAAAGTGCAGTGTTCCAAAATGTTAATAAATAAATAATCCATACAATAAAGTGCAAGGTAGATAAAAGTCAGAGCCAGACTATAAAAACAGTGAGCCCCAAGGCTTCCCTTTAAAATCTCCTCCACTTATCCCATTTGGAACTTGTAGTGTAAGGAGATGCCTGCTGACAGGTGCAGTCAACTTTAACAACAGAATCCCTGAAGCCTACGAAGAAAACTTGTAAAACCTTAAATCCCTTTGCACCTCTCCATCAGCATCTTTTGTTTTGTAAATGCATCGATCAGCACAAGCAGCCTGCTATCCCACAACCTACGATGGAGCTCAACTCAGGCAAAAAGTTCTCCCAGCTCAAGCCAAGGCTCCTTATTTGCGTGTGAGGTGCCTAGAGTTGTATAGGGTAAATAATACAGTATATCATTATTTAGAATACATACTTTTCATGCATGTTCTGTGTCTACAAAGATGTGTGCTTTTATTCAAAAACATAACTAAAGAAAAAAAAAATCATTCAATTTACACGTTGTTGTCAATGAGTTACAAACCCAAGCTCACATGTCAATCGACAGAGAACTAATACATATTCTTGGATGGTGCAGATGTTTTTATTTTGGTTATATTCTTGAATAAAAGTGCACGTTTTCCTGCGCCCTTCCTTTGGCGTCTGCAGGTAAACCAAACTAGCCCCAAGACTCTCCCGCCGCTCACCTTTGGCCTTTTTGGGGAGACGCTGCCACATAGGCCGATCCTACGCGCAAAGAAAGTACTCAGCAGAAGCACCCCTATCATCGCCTCCAGTTTCCATGGCCCTCACTCCCAACCACCTGCTTCACTCGATAAGTTGAGGCACTCTCTCTCTCTCTCTCTCTCCCCCCATCTCTGCCTCTCTATCATTTCCCTTTCAATCTCCTTCTCTCTTTCACAGTCACTGGTCAGACAGTTTTCCTTTGATCTGCTTCTTATTTTCTCTCTCTCCTTCCGGCACTCGCTCTTTCCTTTTTAAAGCGGGGATGTGGAACAGTTGCGGCAATCAGCAGCTCCAGGCACCAACTAGGGTCACAGGCAATCCTGCACCTGTCCACTAAGTGCAGGGCCGTCCACTCCTGCATCGCACACGGGAGCAGCTTTCACCATGCTACGACAAGCCCCCCAATCCCCCCAAAGATGCGAGTGTGATGATTATTTAAAAGCTGCCAAACAGCCTCTGACCTCACTTTACTGAACCCACTTAGCTTGTTGACAATTAGCAGTTCTGTGTAAAAAAAGATTGAGAACTTGAACATTAAACAAATGCAGCAGATTGCAGAGAGAAAGAAAAATGGAGGTAGTGAGAAATCAGTTATATAGTTTACGGCATTTTTTCGTTTTTCACACTTATGCACATTCTTCTGCAAAAGTCAGACACACACAGCTCCTAGAGGGCCACATAGCAGCTTGCTTTTATTTCAATCTGCTTTTAAATTGCACAATAATTTATGTTAGTGGAACTTTTAATTTAATTAAATCACTTAAAATCACTTAATTAAATCACTTATGATACTCTCTGTATCTGTCAAAAATTATCAACCGTGTGGGTTTTACCTTTAGTTATGCACCTGACAAACATGCTTACTTTAACTTTTGTTTTTTTTTTTGTTTTTTTTTTTGTTCATGGCTATTAATTGTGGCTTTTTAACAACCTGCTTTCAGTGTCCTTAATTGATTTTTGTTAAACAGCTCCTAATTATCAATGAGATGCAAATAACAAGGCAACCAAAAAATAGCCAGCTAACGCAGTATCATTTGCAGAATCTGTATTCATAAACTGCCTGGCAGAAAAAAATAGGAAAGATAAACAAAGAGAAAATAAAGGAAATTCTGCCCCAGAAGAAGAAAATATACATCTCTACAAATTTTTCATTAGGAAGAAATAAGCCATTGTTTCATTAAATATGTTCCATTCACAACATTGTCACTAGAAAGAAATCACTCAGCTTCCCACTTCTCTCTGTTTCACATCCTTATATGGTGAGGATGGCCAAGAACCCAAGTCTTTGGGGTCAGCAAGCAGCAGCATGTACACTTGAGCTAAAGGTGCTTTCTCGCTCACAAGTGAACAAAAAAATGTGTATCCACTGTGGTACTCCAAGAACTTAGAACAAGACGCTTGTAGATATGAACTAACATCTTGTAACACTATCTTTTCACCTTTATAGAAAAATACAATCTCTATGCCTAAAATGGATTGTACTCTCTGTGAAATTGTTGGCCCTTCTTTTAAGGAAAAATGCAAAAGTACTCTTTTCAGGCAGGTTCTTGTATTCAATAGTGTGCCCTTGACTTTCAGGAACCTTTCTGGCTGAATATTAAGATTACAGTCTTTAAATTATCCTGGCGAATTTTCCGGTACTACAAATTCCAGTTTTCCGCCTCACTCCGCGCTGTCCGTGCAACGCGGCCACAGAGAGCTTAAACAACTCAGCACATTCACATAAAAAAACAACAAGGGGTAAGTGAGCTTTCTTGAAGGCTTTTACTGGACGTACCTTGTTGTAAACTGAAATATATACAAAAGAAACAGGCATTTACAGGTGTACAATCAAAGACAATAAAGAATGATTTACAAAGCAATACACTGCAGACAGTGTGCATTAAAGAATAAAGCTTTAAAAGACACTTACAAGGTGAGTGATTTCCATGGTTGGATCAAGACAAAGAGAAGCGTGTAGACAGAAATTCAAATTGCTGCGTACCACAACTAACCAGACCTACTGGTTAATATACCTTAAAGATGCACTTTGTACGTAACTGAAACAAGAGTTAAAAGGGGTGCCTACGTGAGACACATGGGGTGAATTGTATTCAAATGTTTATTATGGGACCTACATGCTTTACGTGAGTTTCATAGACTTTTAAAGCACCACTGTGAGTGTGGGAAGTGACTGACTGGTGTGTTAATAAATGACAAGATGAAGGGGTAGCACAGTTCAACAAATAATAGCTGACAGCTAACAACATGTGGGGCAGAACACCCAGTGTTGTTATAACCAAAAAAAAAAAAAAAGTATTTATCCCACAAGCTTTTCATTACCACCATAAGTAACACAACTGAACAGTTACTAATGTTTGAATCCTTGCTTCTTTCCTCCTGGACGGCACTAGATCATTTGCACATTCTTCTTGCGTCAACAAATTCCCCCGCCCACCCCGCTTATACTGACATTATTAACTAATGCTATCTAAGTGTGAATTACTGTTTCTTTGCTGCAAATACCTAGACAATAATCACCCCAAAAAAAAAAAATCAAATTTATGTTAACATGTTATTTCATTGTGATGAAGGTTTCAAACCGTTTGAAAAACTGTTGGTGGTCCAGTTATTTTATGAACTTTCCTGAAATGGCATTGTTTTGTGTGCAGAACCTAATCACAAAAGATTCCAAAAATGTGTTGTCTACTGAAGCCAACTGTTCCATGAAGAGCATATATGCCACTTGAGAATTTTAAATGTATACCGTGAAATATCTGAGTATGTCTATAAATCTTAAAATATTCACACAGAAAAAAAATATTAGTTTCTACTCATTTGTCATTTTATCTGCCAGCTGATTAAAATGTCTTGCTTTGCTTTTCACAAATAAATACTGAAGTGGTTTTGTAATAAGCAGCAGCACAATTGTGGATTTTTTCTTCCTTCTACATAAAAACATATCTTATTTTAAGTGAAACTATCCACAAACAAAAAACTTTCTGATCTGTTATTTGTATGATTTTTTTTACTTTCATACAGTAAATTTATGCAACATGAAGTTGTGTCAAGTGATCGCAATTGTCCTGCTGATAAGATTAGTGGATATTCCGCTATAAATATGGCAACAATTCCATGTACCATTTATCCCTTGGTTTGAAAAAAACTTAGTCTTTAGCAGAAGTTGGTATACTTGATAATCATACTAAGTTCTAGGTAAAGTTCTATGTTTTTGATTTGCCAAGGTACTTTGTTTGCTTGTGTATTATTTTGATATTCTGGTTTTACCCCTGCTTGGCATTCAATTCTCATCTTGGATAATCATCTCCCAGTTCTTTATTTTCACTCACAATAATCCCTGGAGACTGTCTCACAATACACCAAGGCATCATGGTGACCCCAAGATAATAATGTAATTAACTGAAATCACTCATTTTGGTGAGAAGCAGGCTTCTATGAAAGACCAGATTAAAGGGCTGGCAGCTACTGTGCAACAAGTTTTCAATGAATAAAACCATATTTAAAGAATCCAAATAAAGGTCTGATTACTGGTGAGAGTGTATCTGAACATTTGTGCCGCAACTGGAATGTTTTTCTCGTGACTCAAAAAAACTTTGTAGGTTTGTCAGCCAGTGTGAGCTGGTATTTAGTTTGCAGCCTTTTACTTACCCCATGATATTGTGGAAGTCGCTTAATATAGTTTTGTTAATGACAGATAAGACATTAAAATGGATATTTGCTTTATATGCCAAAAGACATCTGATTACAGTTAATTTGGAAAATTATCTTAAAGAATTTTCTAGGATTTCAGATATTCCAGACCACATTCAGAATGTTGCAGTACCCTCCTAAAGTTACGGCAACAAAACAAGCATATTGGTGATTTTATTACATCTTTCAATACCCTGATTTTTGATTTGCCCCAGTACTTTGTTTGCTTGTGTATAGTTTTGACCCGGTTAGTGTTATCTCCCGGTTCTTTTATTTCACTTGCAATAATCACTGGAGATTGTGCCTTATATAACCTATAAAATTTGACAGCATGAAATTCGGGCTTCCATGCAAAGATTCTCTTTTGAAAAACAACTGTTTTTCCCTCTTCCTTCAGTGTTTGCTGGAAACCATTTCAAAGAACATCTTAGCACTAGGTTTGATTTTTTAGCAGAATTTCTTGATTCTGAGTTTATGTTTGTGCTTCATGCTGTAGTGGACAATGATTAATATTATTTTCATGGTGTTTATGACCCTTTCCTTTTTTTAAAGATGTCATGTTTGACGTAACCTTCAGCGCTCCTTTTTGGGTTGTATCATCCATACCCAGACATATACACACATACATACACACACACATACATATACATACATATATATTTATTTATTTAAGGTAAAACTGGGCTGTAAATTTGAACAAGTCGATGTCTATTTTGCAGTCTCAATAATTTTTAACTGTCTATGAAAAAGGAACATAGTTTGGTTCATTTTGGTGCAGTGATAATGCTGAAAGGTGTTTTGAAAACTGAAACTTAATATTTATCCTTCTGGCATATCAGGATCACTTCTCATGCCATTCTGGAGTAACTTTAACAAAAACAGTACTGACTGCACCATGATAAGTGCAATGCATCAAGGAAGCTGAGTAAAGCATCCAATATTCACAGAACCTGAAAATATCTACATCTTGGTAATTTCATTAATCCTTTAACTGGGGAATGCACAACTCTCATGCATAAACATTTGACTGAATGGAATTGGTGCTGTAAGATAACAGCCAGAGAAAGACGGGTAAGCAAACAGTGACTCATACAAATCTGAGATATATAGATACTATGCTTAAAGGATGAAGCAACCTGAAGGCTAATAGGTAATACAACAGAGTTTTACTAATAAGTCCTAAGACCTTGGATGGGTCACATAATGATCAGTTAAATAGAGTTCTTCAAGTATGACTAAAATACATAAAATATTCATCTTCATCACTGAGCATATAATGAGGGAAAGACTTATCACACAGCATTATGGGAGGGATTTCAAAAAAGTAATGAGAGAACACTGCTCTAACAGTACACAGTAAGTTGTTAGATTTCATGTAGCCTGTCTGAAAAGCCCAACATCTCCTGTACGTCTGTGAAACAGGACAGCCTTGCCAGGCTAGTTTCAGTATTGAAAGATGAAAACACTCTTACCTGGTATAAACAAACAGAGTCCCCTCAACATCAGTCTTTTCCTGTTAATCAGAAAAACAAGGTGCATTTAATAGGAATACTGTTTAATGTCAGATGCAATTGAATAAAAATTTATTATATAAATAGGTTGGCATGAGAAACTGCAAACAAAAGTGTTTCAAACCAGGCAGAAAAATATATTAACTAAGGAATTATGATGAAATTCAAAACATTACAGGTACAAAACAATCTGCCTCTTATGTTATGTCAATTAACATAACTATGCTCCAAAGTTTTACAATATACACAATATTTTCTCTCTAAAGACACTAAACAGTACTGCACTGAAAATATAACCCTTTATGCCCAAAGTGTTTTTTGGTATTATTGTGCTCATGGAATAAAGTAACTTCCAATGTCTGAAGGGCACTGAATATAACATTTATTTAGGTATTTTTAATAGAAAACAATGTCAGGATGATAGAGTTAAGTAATATTAAGTGTGATTTCCAACCGGCAAGAGAACTCAGTGATAATTATAACACCTACAGCATGTCAGCAAATAAAATATATGAAACAAATAGCACATAATTTTGGAGTCTGAATAAAGTACTTCACTTAGCAGTAGTAAAGCAAAATCCTCACTTTTAATGGCACACAAGCAAGCTGCATTTCTAAATATATAATCATATACAGTAATCCCTCGCTATATCGCGCTTCGACTTTCGCGGCTTCACTCTAACGCGGATTTTATATGAAAGCATAACTAAATATATAACGCGGATTTTTCGCTGCTTCGCGGGTTCTGCGGACAATGTGTCTTTTTACTTCCTGTACATGCTTCCTCAGTTGGTTTGCCCAGTTGATTTCATACAAGGGACGCTATTGGCGGATGGCTGAGAAGCTAACCAATCAGAGCATGCAGTTAAGTTCTCCTGACTGAGAAGCTAACCAATCAGAGCACGCAGCTAAGTTCCTGCGTGCTGAATGCAGTGTTAACCAGGAAGTCTTGTCTCGCTCATTCAGCATGAACGTGTTTCGCTGTGTAAAGAGTTGTGCTCTTTTGTGTTTATCTTTGTGCATAGTCAAGCCCTTCATTATGGCTCCAAAACGATCTGCTACTGCTTCAGGGGCCGTGCCCAAGCGCCAACGAAGATGTTAACGATTGCCAAAAAGGTAAAAGTTTTGGATTTGTTGAAGGCCACGATTCTTTTTATTTAAAAAGTAGGAAAGGAATATAAGATCTACGGCCGCAGTGTCTTTTAAAACCAGGGTGCAAAACGAGTTGTAAGTGGATGTAATAAGGCAGTAGTCTGGATGGAATCTGCTTTAGGGATTTGGATTGAAGACTGCCTGAAGAAGAACAACGGCAGTGCTACACAATCGCCTGAAGTGGCTCTTTTAGGAGAGCGCTGTAATGCTCTCCTTTGTTGTGCAGTAAAATTAAACTCATTGTTATCGGACAAGTCATCGTGTCATTGTTGGTGAGTAACCATAATTAATTTTCTACTTACAGTACTTAGTACATGTACGTACGTTTAGTGTCACTGTACACACATTTACTGTATACTATTTTTCTTGCATTGTACGTATTTATTGCTGGTGGCCTGTCTATCGTAATGGCTGTAACATATGTGATATCGGAGACACTCAATATCTTTAAAATAATATTTAGGTTTTACTGTATATAAACAGTGTGTTTATATACATAATTTCAATGAATCTTACCTAATATCTAAGAGAATACAAAGGGATTATGATGTATAACTCTGCGGGGAATATTTATAAACAGTGTGGGAGAGTTTATAAGGGCTTAAAATATATAAAAATAACCATACAAACATATGGTTTCTACTTCGCGGATTTTCACCTATCGCGGGGGGGTCTGGAACGCAGCCCCCGCGATCGAGGAGGGATTACTGTAATACATTTTATTTAATAGGCACCTTTCTTAGCACTCAAGGTCACCTTAAAAAGAATTAACAACAGTAAAAAATATAAAAACAAACAGAACAACAAAATCAAACAACAATAATGGTACAAAAGTAGTAACAAACATCAAGGATAGTTGGCTGTAACAGTGGTAAAATCATAGTTGGTATATCAGTTTGAAAAGATATGTTTTGAGTCCAGCTGACGGATGTGAGAGGGAAGAGAATTCCAGAGTTGAGGGGCACTATGAAAAAATGCTCTAGCTCCCATACAACAGAGTTTAAGGTGTAGTACATCACTGAGATAGGGAGAAGCAAGACTGTGGACAGCTTTAAATGTTAAGAGCAGTATTTTGTATTGTATTAGGTAGTAGACAGAGAGCAAGTGAAGCTGAGAGAGAATAGGTGTGATATGTTCAGTCGACTTACAATAGGTAATCATCCTAGAAGCAGAATTTTGTATAAGTTGTAGATGGTGGATATTTTTTTGGTGGATTTCAGATAGAATAGCATTACAGTAATGTATACGTGAAGTGACTAAGGGCTCATTTATACTTCACGCTCAGAATTCGTACGCACCCACATCATGGCTGGCACGCGTTCCCAGCGTTCATTTCATGCGTACTCTGAGCAGGTCCTCAGAAATTAACGTGACGCGTGCGCGAGTTGCAGTACCAGCAAAAAGTCGGGGGGCGCAGTGTGATAAAAGTGGGAACGTGACGTCAGAGTCTCCGTTTACTATCTACATGTGACAGAATGCCTCTATGCAGATCCTACGGGGATCGATGTGCGTGCTTCGCTGTTTAATGAATGGTTCGGTGTGGTGTAGCAAAATGCCGAAACACAGATGCATTTGTGGTGCTTTTATATTCAAGCGTTGCATATTCCCGATCGTAATGACACGATACATTTTTAAGTCTCACATATCATCTTTTGTGCCGTCTTTTTTTCTGCAACTTCACAACAGCAACATAATGTATAGCGCTGTATTTGAGCCACTAAGAAAAAAATAAAGGACACGGCGAAATCGTGTATTTTGTGATTAAAGTGGAAATTTTGGCTTTAATCTCGAAATGTCCACTTTAACCTCGTAGTTTACTTTATCATTAAACCAGACCATCGTAAACGTCATCCCAGTTTTTAATCGCTACAACCTTTTTGGACCTGACAGCAGCGGCAAGCAGCAATAGATCACCACACAGAACAAATTAAATGTACAATATTCCAGCTCCCTGCACATTTAAAATCCTTCGATTTATACTTTATATCACTTTCACGATGAAATGCATTAAAGTGTATATGTTACATTTTACATATAATTTCGTTTAAATAATGAATACTGTTAATAATTACACACATGGGGGGAATAATTACACACATGGGGTGAAACGGTGGCAGAGCGGTAGCACTGCTGTCTCACAGGGAGTTATGTTGCTGGTATTTCCTGCTTGTATTCCACACTGTGCTCCAGTTTTCTTCCAAAGATATGCAGATTTGGGGATTTGGTAATGCTAAAATGACGCTAGTGTATGTGTGTGCTTGTATTCACCTTGCGATGAGCTGAGGCCTCGTCCAGGGATTGTTTCTCACTCGTGTCCAATGCTTGCTGGAATGGACACATCCCTGGATTGATGGATTTAATCAATAAACACCCTTTTTAGAGATATTGCGGTAAGGTGTCATCGGAATTTAATAGATGTTCTAGGCAATTCACAACACAGAGAAGCCGAACCTGTTCTCACCATGATAATATCTCGCACTGCCACCTGGTGGATTCCTCCATATTTAAGTAAAGTACTCGCACAAGTATAAACACAACAACACTTGCGGAGCATTCGCTGCAGCATGCGTCGCGTGAAGTATAACTCCGGCCTAAGGCATTAAACATTACAATACTCTAAAAAGTGTAAAATTAGAACCAATGAGTTTTATTGCATTTTAACTGGAGAATACTCTGAATCATCCATGACTCTGTCATGGAGAAATGCCGTAAGAGCTTTCGGAAGAGTATCTTTTAAACAATGCCAAACCATTAAAGAATACAAAGAAGTGTATTTCTTTGAACCAAATAATGACTAGCTAAAGAACCGACAATTCCCACCATGCTTACTTAAATCTGTTACTTAAAGGATGTGCACACTGATATGATTACTTTAATGACATCACACGCTGTGCAACCCAATGCCTTCTGGGTAATAAAGCCACAGAAACATCAATGATTAATTGTAGAAAATGGTAGAGAAGGAGGAGGAGAGGTTAGGAGCATGCACTGATAGTGTGCTGCCGCACCCACCACATGACAAACAACCTGGATTTGGACCTACGTGCAGCGGGTAACACCTCAACACTACACCGGAACAGTGTGAGGAACAGAAATAGAATTGTGCTGTGATACAATATTTTCAAGGAAAAAATGTAAAAATGAATTCCTTGTGTAGAAAACCTTAAACAAATACATATCTCTCTATTATATAAAAAATCCTGGGTTAAGACAAGACTTTTTAGCCTGTGACAAGACATGACTTTTTCAGAGAGATACTTTCAAGTCCCGCGAGATAAGACTTTGTGCCATGAGATTTAACCATGCCCGGGGCCAGAAATAAAAGTCAAAGAGTAGATGACGAAGTAGAACATCGTAAAGAGGTTTCAAAATGTTGGTGCGATACACATGCAGAGCAGGTTAGAGATAATGAAAGTACTAAAATTTGAAAGTCTCAGAAAAATTATAGTAAAGATCGCATTACTGCAAACAAATGGAAATTATTACTCTGTGAAATAACGGAACAGCAAAAACAGATCAAATATATTGTTCGGATTTAAACTAAGTCTGAGACTTGTAGATTGTCTAATTCCTGTGGCCATCAGGGAAAAACAGTGTTTCTTCCCAATGAAGAGGCATATCCATGAGAGTTAAAAGATTTGTTGCTTGGTGAAAGTGAAATCCACATGCGCGAGCGGCAGAGACACGAAGTGGCTGGTGCGTAGCGCAGGCCAGGGGGTTGGCAAATGATGTGAGCAGGGGGTGAAGGAATCAAAAATGACACAAAAATAAAAAAAAACACAAGATCCTTTGATGCACACCCTCTCATTCAGGGCCAATTTAAAAATCCAATGCATCCAAAAAATACATACCTCACAGAATGAAGGAGACTCAAATGAAGATTCATCTGCCTAACAAATTACCAATACAAGATAAACTGATAAATTTTGTACATTTTTCACACTAGTATTCAGAGTTATGTATGGTAGTCTCACGACGACTATAGAGACTTGTGAACCTGTCAAAATCCCACAATATTTAAAAGGTTTGAAAGACTACAGTCTAGATGTAAATGTCAAGACAGAACTGAGCTATCATCTTGAGGTGCAAATGTAGAACTGCATTACCAAAATGGATTTCCCAGTTGCTTCCTCTATCAGTTGCTATTTCAGCTAAAAATGTGCTGCCTGCATGTTTGTGAAAGTAAAAATATAACATTGACAGGCTGTCTCCTAGAATATATAACTGTCAATCAGAAATTACAGTATTTGCTTACAAAAAAGTCATTACATTCAATACTTCTGTAAATCGTTAAGATAAATCTCAGGTTGTTATGAGACACCATCATAAATGCATATAGTACATACAGTTACCAATCAAACAAAATAAATTATTATATGCAGCTGGATGTCTTATGTGTAGCTCAGCAACTAGCTAAACATACATATATATATATATATATATATACACATATATATATATATATATATATATATATATACACATA
>JANRMT010062840.1:30380520-30395833 GCA_026402145.1 Polypterus bichir lapradei
GTGTTTATCTTTGTGCATAGTCAAGCCCTTCATTATGGCTCCAAAACAATCTGCTACTGCTTCAGGGGCCGTGCCCAAGCGCAAGAAGAAGATGTTAACGATTGCCGAAAAGGTAAACGTTTTGGATTTGTTGAAGGCTACGATTCTTTTTATTTAAAAAGTAGAAAAGAAATATAAGATCTACGGCCGCAGTGTCCTTTTAACCAGGGTGCAAAACGAGTTGTAAGTGGATGTAATAAGGCAGTAGTCTGGATGGAATCTGCTTTAGGGATTTGGATTGAAGACTGCCAGAAGAAGAACAACGGCAGTGCTACACAATCGCCTGAAGTGGCTCCTTTACAAGGGCTGTAACGCTCTCCTTTGTTGTGCAGTAAAATTAAACTCATTATTATCGGACAAGTCATCGTGTCATTGTTGGTGAGTAACCATAATTAATTTTCTTCTTACAGTGCTTAGTACATGTATGTACGTTTAGTGTCACTGTACACACATTTACTGTATACTATTTTTCTTGCATTGTACGTATTTATTGCTGGTGGCCTGCCTATCGTAATGACTGTAACATATGTGATATCGGAGACACTCAATATCTTTAAAATAATATTTAGGTTTTACTGTATATAAACAGTGTGTTTATATACATAATTTCAATGAATCTTACCTAATATTTAAGAGAATACAAAGGGATTATGCTGTATAACTCTGCGGGGAATATTTATAAACAGTGTGGGAGAGTTTATAGGGGCTTAAAATATATAAAAATAACCATACAAACATATGGTTTCTACTTCGCGTATTTTCACCTATCGCGGGGGGTCTGGAACGCAACCCCCGCGATCGAGGAGGGATTACTGTATATATATATATATGACAGCAACACTCATCACTCACAACAGTGACAAAACAATTACAGTGACAATCATGTTACGTTATTTTCAAAATGTTTCCTTTTCTTTTTCATTGCTTCTTTAACACACTACTTCTCCGCTGCGAAGCGTGGGTATTTTGCTAGTATATATATATACCCGCGCTTCGCAGCGGAGAAGTAGTGTGATAAAGAAGTTATGAAAAAGAAAAGGGAACATTTTAAAAATAACATAACATGATTGTCAATATAATTGTTTTGTGACTGTTATGAGTGTGGCTGTCATCAAGGATTTGATTGTAATTATTTCTTTCAATCAGGTTCGTATTTGGAGGATGTGTTATGTTCAAGTTACATTCCGTGTTTGTCAACTGTTGTAAAGATAACAGGTTTCATTCATCGATTCGTTTCTTACTGCATCAATAAACAGCTCATCTTTCTCTTTATCTGAGACGTGACACACTGCATGCACGGGTTTTTTTTTTACACTGTCTTCCTTTAGCTGGACATTGACTTTTTCCACCGTGTGCTTTGTTTCCGCAGTAGCTGCACTTATGAATATGCTTGTATGCGCTTCACACGCTTCATATTTTTTTGCTGCCTTCTCAATTGTGTAATTTGGTTTTTGTTCAGCGCTCTTTGGAACTGTTGCTTTTTGTCTGCGTACTCAGTCAGTTCACGTGAGCCACTCGGTGTACATGCATCGAAGGTTCCCAGCTGTGCTTGTGCCATCTCGTGCGATGTCCACGGCTTTATTTAATGTTAGCTAAGACCCGGCACTTAAAAGTTTCTCTCGCAGTTTTCTTCATCTGCATAAACACTGTCCTTCACCCGTGAATATTTAGCGGCAGTGTTTCTATTGGATTGCCGCTGACAGACGGCCTTATATGGGCAGGCACTAAATTACGTGGGAGGCATGATGATGCGACACACAACTCTGCCTCCCACCGCCATCGAGCTGCAGTCTATTACAGTATATGGACGAAAAAATAGGTTCCAGTTATGACCATTACGCGTAGAATTTCGAAATGAAACCTGCCCAACTTGTGTAAGTAAGCTGTAAGGAATGAGCCTGCCAAATTTCAGCCTTCTACCTACACGGGAAGTTGGAGAATTAGTGATGAGTGAGTGAGTGAGTGAGTGAGTGAGTGAGTGAGTGAGTGAGTGAGTGAGTCAGTCAGTCAGTCAGTCAGTCAGTCAGTCAGTCAGTGAGTGAGTGAATCAGTGAGGGCTTTGCTTTTTATTAGTATAGATTTCATTATTGTTTAAATAGTGTAATTAAACTACTTCGTTTAATTCGGGGGATACTAGCAGCTGCTCTTACAGTTAACAAAAACATAATTTTGCCATCTTGCACGCATCCTTCAACAGTCTCCAGAAATGAGAAAATAAACTTAAAAATATCCCATAGAACGTCCAAAGCAATTCTTGCTACATCTACAATTGCCACTAAGAAGCTAATGTAGTGTCTATAGAAGGGATTAAGCATTTAGCAAAAAAAAAAAAATTTTTTTTGGATGCTGGGGAGCTTAATATTAACAGTTACACACTGCAGCCCAGGATAAATGTTTTTTTCCAGGGGTGAAAAACAAGGATGACAATGTCAGCAATATTAACTAGTCCCATTATCAAGCTTAACCTCACTGACATCTCTGGAAGTAATTAATGATGACTGCATTTCCAAATTACTTTCTGATCACGGACCCACAGATTATTTCTGAGGTTGCCACACTCAAAGTCAAAAAGGGCATCTGTATTATCATATTGTTGTTCTTGACTTCCTCAATGCAGTGACTGAAAGAAGTCCCAACATTTAATACCAAGATTTACAAAGAAATTGCCTGCTGCTCTTGTGTTTCTTCACTCACATCTTTTCTTTTGAAACTCTCTTAATCTGCTTTCAGCCGATTTATCAGCCAAACTTTGCTTAGAATGCACTTACAAGCAAAAATACAAGGCATCGAACACAAATATCCATGCCTTCAACAAACTCAACCCTTTATTTATGGGGCTTTCTTCGTATGCCAGAAATGAATCAACACATTAACATAGACTGAGCAGATTTTCCGTTATCTATCATTTTGATGGAGACATTTTCAAAGAGGATTTACTGTGCTTTAATGGAATTTAATAAAAGAACTCTTTGGATTTTAAGTAGGTTTTGATCTTTAAGTCTTAAAAGTTAACCTCCTTGCTAGACATAGTGACCTCAATGGTTCAAAAGGACAAAGGTTTTGTCTCATGCCTTCCTCAATTAACAAGCTACACTGTATCATTGATAATTTTGTACACAGTACAGTCTTGTTAAAGTCTAAGAGTATAAACTGTCAAACTAATAAATAGCATTTAATAATTTTTCAGCCTTAAAACACTGCCTCTTCAAAATATTTCTACAGAAACAGGGTGATAAATATGTGAACCTCTTGTAATGCAGTGATGCCTGTTTGCTAAAAATGACCATCACTCAAGCAATTGTTCGCAATGAGAAATTAAATAATAGATCAATAAATCATAAAAGGTTTTCTTAGAACTTATGAAAAACCCTGCACTGACTGCACGTCATCTTTTTGTGTATTACTGACCATATCAATAAATTAAACTAGCAGCTTCAGGGTAGAGCCTTCATCTTTAGTTGCTTTTGCCAGATTTAACAGAATGAAAACCACATTATCCAGTGCTCTGTGGAGTTGAAGCAACATGGCGATAGTCTTGAATAGATTTACCAAAGAGACCTATATTTCTAAGAACTTGATAAATTTTATAACACTTTGAATCTCTCATGTTTGATAGAGATCCTTTCTTGGTTTGACCACACATGAAATATTCGGCTGTGACCATGTCTACACAAAGCCAAATTTCAACTGAACATGGTATAAATGCAAAACTCCAATGTGCAGCATTTGAATTTAACTTGATTGATCATGGGGCTCACAACACTTCTAAATTTAGGAACTGCTAAACTCTTGCTTTTTTGTGATGACCATGACCATGTGTGTTAATCTGTTTTGGTTTTTTTTATTTGATAAGGAGCAGCAGTCATCAAACCCCTCATGGTCAAAAGAGAAATATTTCTTTGTAGATAACCATTTCTTGCCTACGATTAAATCCTGCAAGTACGACGCTATTGTTATTTCCTACCATTCCCCTCTGATCTTGGAGCTAAAATCATTATGCCCCATATACTCATCTCGCAGACCAGTCTTAACCCACTTTTATTAGCAGACGAGAACTGTACAGAATTTATATCAATACAAATCAGTTTTTTTTCTAGAGACAAATATATCCTCAGAGGTCTCTGCAGGAATACTCTGGGAAACCTTGAAGGCTTTCTTAAGAGGACATATTATCTCATATTTTCCCCACAGAAATAAATTGGAAACCAAGAAGGTATTAAAGCTAACCAGCGAAATTACTAGAATAGACCAACATGATGGCAGGTGTTCAAGTGAGGCTCTTCATAGGAAAGGCAGGCTCTGCATTCAGAACTCAACCTCTTGACAACTAAAGAAACTGAACAACTTATTTTTAAATCAAGACATCATTACTATGAACATGGAGAGAAAGCTAATAAGCTCTTAGCTCAACAAATCCACAAGCAAGAAGTTCGCAATGTAATCCCAGCAATCACCAACACAAATGGAGACAAAGCCATTGACCATAAAAATATAATGCACACATTTAGAGACTACTATAAATCCTTATATTCTACTGAGTTTAAAGAAGACAAGACACAATCTAATGCATTTCTGGATGCACTACAGATAACACAAATAGTTACTCTTAGTGCAAAAGAATTGGATAAACAATTGGCACTATCAGAATTACTAGATGCTATAAAGTCACTTCAGAGTGGGAAAGCAGCAACAGTGCCCGAAATAAATAAGTGGTCAGATATGAAATTCGCCGTGAAAGTGCGAGTTGTAACCCATTGTCTGAGTGTCATATGGAAGCGTATTAGGGTACAGAGAAAAGAAAAAAAAAACAAAAACTGGGACACAATGTGAAAAAAGGTAGAAATTTCCACTTTAATCACTAGGGGGCTTCGCCTGCCAACCCCCGTTTTTGTTTTTCTGGATACACACTTTTAAGATTTTTTTTCTTTGAATTGTTGCTATTAGTTTCACTATTTTTTTTTTTTTTTTTTTAACTTCTGTAAAAACAATATTTGGAATCTTTCAAGTCCTAATGTGCTGAATCTTTTTCATGAGGTCAGTGAGACATGTGTTTAATGAATTTGTACCATAATTTAGGATATGTTTCTCTGTTTGGAATTTCAGCACAAACAAAACGATGTACATCATCAGCAGTTAATTATTTTTTTTTGCAAAGTAACCAATAAATGCAAGTGAGGTAAACTCCATTTTTGAAATTCTCTTGACTTAAACTTCAAAGCCTTACAATATTTACATACTTCTGACATATCACCTATGTCCATATATTCATTCTGTATTCACCTTTTCGTTATTTCTCAGAGTAATAATTTCTCTTTGTTTGCGCTAATGCAATGTTTACTTTCTTTGTTTTGACACTTGTTTATTTTTTCTGCTTTCATATTCTGTATATTGCTCTGCATGTGTTTCTACAAGTCTTTTGAATTCCAGCTTTCATTATCTCTAACCTGCTCTGCATGTGTTTGGCCCCTTGTTTTTTAAGCTCTTTATGACATTTTACTTTGTTTTCTACTCTGTCTGTTATTTCTGACCTAGCTTTATCCTGCTTTTGTTTCAATGACACCTGGTCCGTGGTGATTACTATCCCTTTTTTGAGTAATAACTCCCGTTTGTTTGCGCTACTGCGATCTTTACTTTCTTTTTGTTATAACTTTCTAATCTTCCTACTTTCATATTCTTTAACTTTCTCCACACGTGTATCTCATCTTTTTTTTTTTTTGAGCCTTTCGAATTCCACTGCTTTCATAATCTCTAACCTGCTCTGCATGTATATAGCGCGAACGTCTGGATTGGATGTGCTTTTTTTCCCCAATTCCACTTGTTCCGGGCTGATAATTACTTATCATTACTTTCATAATCTCTAAACCTGCTCTGCATGTGTATAGCGCTAACGTCCGGATTGAACGCGCTTTTTTTTTCAATTCCACTTGTTCCGGGCTGATAATTACTTTCCTTATTTTCTGAATTTGCACCTAGATTGTTCTTTTTATTTTTTGTCTCTCCAACACTTTTGAGTCTGTTTTCTCCGCACTGCTTTCTTCTTCGCTTAGTCGTCTACGTTTCATTTATAACAAATTGTCCTTATACTCTTTATATGCGCTGAGAGCCCTGGATCTGTGTGTGCTCAAAGCCAAAACACAACTGAGTGTGTGATCGAGTGTGTTCCTCCTCATGCTGTTATTTGGTTGTAAGTAAGGCGTGTCTTGCAAGAATCTCATGTTCTACGTCATCACGAGATGGTCCTGGGTCAATCTCTTGGTCGTCTCGCGGGTCTTTTAAGTGTCTTCTGTGATCTTATAAGATCACGTATTGTCACCCTACTGTTTCTCTCCAGGATTTTTTTTTTTTTTTTTATAAAAGAGAGACATAGTGTATTTTGTCATTAAAGTAGAACGTCATAAACTTCTTCTTAAAATTGTTTAATAGTTTCTCAAATCCCATCGTAACTAAAGTAGCACGTTAAATGCTTCGTATTCTATGTACTCTTACATGTGTGAATCAGTACATACTTCTTAAACGTGCTTTCTCTTAGGCTGACAGGACACAGAATACATTACAATCATGATGTTACAGCTCTCTGAACAATTGAAATACTAAGATGTATACTTGATATTTTCATGATGACAGAAATTAAAGGATGTATAAAACATTGAGGCACACTGACACAGTGGTAGCGACAAGCTGGCACCCCTTACAGAGATTTTTCCTGCCTCCCGCAAGATGCTTGCTGCCCTGTGCACGACCCTCAATAAAATATTTTATTGAAGCAGTACTGTCTCTTTCAAACGTAGTAACCCCTGATTCCTGTCCTTCCTTTTCTTTCTCCAAATAACCAATCGCCAAACAATCAGCTCTTTAATAAATGTCAAGCCATCTTTAAGCTTAGAATGCTGATTCTTCAAAACTTTTAAGGAACACTGAAATATCTTCGTAGTACAGGTTTAATTATTCCATGCATTTATCCATCCAGGGTTGCGCCAGCCCCACCAAGCATACACCGCGAGACAGGAATAATCCCTAAACGGGGCAACCGGTTTATTGCTGATGCTGTGCCACTGAGTCCTCTCATATTTAATCATTAACAATATACATTCTTTAAATGAAGTGTAAAATGTATCTTTATAATGTAATATATATATACTTTAATACATTTCATCTTTAAAATGATATCAAGAGCTCCACGAAGATAGCGCCTGGAAATCTAAATCAAGTTAGAAGCCATTTGTCATCATCTGTAAATACACGGTCTCATTGAATTGAATTGCTTTAATTGTTATTGTATGGTATAATGATTCAATTTGCAAATCCTCCATAAACTTATTTTCCTATAAAATGGTAAAATAATAATTATTATTTATTAATAATAATAAGATAAAAACAGTGAAAAATATACAATATGAAAGCATAAGTGGCCCAGGTTGTGCAATATTACAATTGTAATGCAAATTTACAGTGAGGCAATTGTACTTATAAGTACAAATAGTTCTACCGGGAGCACTTGATGGACTGATTGAGTGCATTTATAGCTCTTGGGATGAAACAGTTTCTAAACCAAGTGGTCAATGCAGGAAAGGCTCTGAAGCATTTGCCAAATGGGAGAAGTTTGAATAGACTGTGCCCATGGCTGAGGCAGCGTGTGCTAGAAGCTCTATCCCGATATACCTCCCAGCTCTTGACACAATCTGCAGTAGAGCTTTCCGATCAGCTGCTGTAGAGCTGCGAATCAACACTCAGATAGAGTGGGTTAAATACTCTGAGTGATGCACTGACAGTGACAACACTAAAGCAGCTATAGTATTTGGAATAGTTTGGCCATTCTGTGCACCATTATATGATACGGGTTGATTATAATCATATGCCTTAAACTATTAAACGATATGCGGTTAATTTCATGAATTTGATAAAACCGTGTCAGGGATGTGAATCTAAAAAATAAAGGGAAACCAGACAGGAACATTAACAGTACTTGCCAGTTTGCAAAATTGAGCGGAGAACTTGCGTATGCAAGGGATTGACCTGGCGTGAAAATGTGTGTGGCTTTACGGCAAGTTTAGTTTTTATACATTGCGATGTGAATGCGCACAGTTTATACATGAGGCCCCGATCCATTAAAAGACTGTTTAACAATTAAAGACTGTAATACTTAACATTTTCAAGTTCAAGTGATTTAACGCCATTTCCTTTCTTTCTGTTAAGCGCCCCCCTCCCCCTTTCAGGTATGAAGGATAGTCTTTCCATGGTAACTCTGAAGAGCAGAAAACAAAAATGTGAAAAAACGTACAATGGCCCGTTAAAAATGGAAAAAAAAACCTGACCATTAGTGCAAGGAGTTACAGTACTTATTACAATTGTATACTTAAACACAAAATGGTATGACCTAATTTTACAATTGTTATCAATCTAAGTTGCAGCCCATATCAAAATATTTTAATGACATATCTGCTGCTTGCTTTCAGTCTAAAATTTTTAGCTGTCTTGAAAGGGTTTCAGTGCAGAAGGTTGCCATACTCGCTGAATCAATCAAAGTATCTGTATATGCATGTTATTGCTCAACTCTATTACTAGAGTGACTGAAAGCTAACAGAACTGGTCACTGGGTCTGAGCAGTCCCATCTTTTAATGCTCGAATTTACAAAGTAGTTGCTTACTACTATTCCCTGTTTCTTCATTCATAGATCTTATTTTGAAATTCTCTCATTTGTCTTTAAACCACTTACCACAAGTGACTTTGCAAGATATCTAAAGCAAAATCCCTTGTAATACACAAACAGAATCCCATATTTATGGGGCTTGCTTTCTATGGATGAAACACATCAACTGACCCATCTGTTTTATTTTGATGACATTTGATGACAAAGTAATTCCTGAGCTTTTTCCTTTAAAAGCACACAAGCAGATGTAAAGGCATTTTATGAAAAAAACAAAAATCAATGGACCTTAATTAAGTTTAGATTTTTAGATTTAAAAGTTAACCTCCATGTTACAGACAGACAACACTGAATGGTGGGAAGAGTCAAAGCTTGGTCTCATGGCTGATTGATGAGCATTCCTTAATTAGCAAGCCATCCAGTAAGTTGTTTGTCACAGTCAGGAGAGCATAACAGAAATGGTAATTAAACCTATAAAAACATTTGGGACTCTTCAATCCATTATCATCATCTCTATATATTTATGATAAAAAAAATATCACCGAGATGCTACTTGCCATGACAATAGTGTGACATATGAAACTTTGATATACAGAAGAGTTAGGTACATTTATATATTTATTTTGATGTTTCTCAGAGCGGTATGCTAGTATAACTGCTAAGCTCTGTTGCTGTATAGTACTAGAATTGTGGAATCAAACGTCTGTCTTCTTCCTGGGCACCGTGTGTGGTGTTTACAACTTTTCTTAATGACGGAGTGTTTTTCTTCTCATTTCACACTTATAGGCAGGTGAAGGCAACCGGCTACTTCAATTTGGCTCTATAAAAAAGCATGATTACAGGAAATGGAAATCTGTAGTTGCAGCAGTTGCAGCTTTTTGATTTCTAATTGGTTTTAATAGTCAACATTCATTTATTTACACAGTATTTTTTTTAATATATTTCACAATTCTGCCTAATGGTAGTGTGTGCCTCACCCACTTATAAATTCATGTTTCAATCATCCGATCTGTTTACACTTAAAAATGGCCAATGACACATTTTATTCATTGCATTGTAATCGACTGTTCTTACCTTTGAGGCTACTCTATTTCAGACTGCAATCTATCCATTTGCCAGATGTTTGAAATCTGGAATTTCATTGATTAAACCTTTAGTCTGCTAAATTTTGCCAAGTTCTTCATTCAGCGAGCATATGACAATAATACCTTCTTTAACTTGGCAATCAATGTGCCCATCTTGCACAAATGCATGTGTTTCTTCTATAAGAGTCTAATTCTCGCTTCGAACACTCCCTGAACATAACCTATTGTCTATGGGAGAGGAGCGAAAGCTTAAGATTCATCAAATATTTCAATCTCGTGTTTTCAACGGATCTTGATGCTTAAGTGTCCCCTGATACTGAAAACATTGATATCTCGATGATGGATGGGTGTCTGTGTTTCAAAGTTTCTTGAGGAAGGTCTAGAGTTAAAACGGCTGGAAGGAAAAATACCAAACTGGAAACTTAAGCCTGCTATGAGATGGCAAGGTGCTGATTAGTTTTAGAGCCAAATCGTGCAAGAGAAAGGTGGCTCTAAAGTAACCCTCAAATGAATTTTTGATAATATCTCGAGAATTATGGCAAATACAGTAATTTTACAATTAATTATGAATTCTTCTCATCAATTGCTATTGTAATGACCTATTTTATGATCAGAAAGATCGGCATCAGAGCGGTAAATAATAACAGAAATGTTATAGTATAGTGAGGGTAACTTTTTTCTAGGGCGCAAAGCCTATGACTCTCACATACAAATTTTTATTTGTTGCAGGTTTGTCTTTGGTTGTTTACCTTTCCTCCCATTATTTTAATGGTTGAGCCAAAATAACTGCCTTGTACGATTAACAGCTTTAATTTCAGTGGTTCCAAACATTTATTTGTAGGTCATCATTTCAGTATTATTTTATCATCTTTTGTGCTTTTATTTCTGCCACCACTTATTTCATCAAGGCAGTTGGACCAACTGGCTTCAAACTTGACAGTCAAATACAGCCAATCATATTTGTTAAAAATACACTCAATCTGTTTACTTAGTCTTCAATATTTACATTATACTACCTGTTAAACTATTCATTTTGTCCTGTTGAGTAAATAGCAAATCATATCTGTGCATTTCCTTTGGACTTTTATATTACTGATTCTCAGAATTGATCCTGGGAGTCCCTATTGTGCAGATTTATATCAACCAGGTTCAGACTCAATGACTCATTGTTGGTTTTAATCAGACTTGCTGTATCTCACTGTATATACTGCTGTATAAGCAATTTAGACAGATTTTCTCAATGTTTTTAGCACGTAAGGACATTTCTTTATTATTTCTTATCTTTAGACTATCTGAATTAAATCATAATAGAAGCATTAACAAAGACACCAATCAAAAAGAATTAAAGCTAAAAATATACTTTAATAATTTTCACTGGTATGCTCTTTACTAATCAAACACATTGAAGAAAAAAAAAATTACCAGGACAAAAAAAAAAAAAAACAGGATAGGGTCTGACGCAATTATGGTGGAAACAAGAAAATCACAACATGCCAAATGAAAATAGGAATCAAATTAAATTGGTTAGAATGAAAACCTGCACTCCTTAAGACTGTGTGAATGTGCTTAAGCAGGAGGAAAGATTCACAGTGTGTCGATGGATGTGCAAAGGGCAAATAGTAGTTACAGTATATACTGTCTTAAATTAATGAAACAGGACAGCTCAGCTGCTACATACATCTACCTTCCTGTGCACAGCTTTGATAAAGAACATTACTGAAGTAGTAGGGTATGAGGTGCCATAATAAAGAAAAACAAACTGATTAAATTATGTTAACAAAAAATTTATCTTACAGATCAAACTGTATTATCATAATGACATATTCAAGCTCACACAGCAATACTGAATACCCACCTCATCTAAACAAACACATTTTATTAAACTATTATGTGCCAGGCAATCAGTGCTATGCATGTAAATATTACAGGCATCATGGAGTAGTTGCTGGTATTGCCTCAGGAATCTACAGTACTGGTTTTAAATCCAAGGCATGACTGGTGTCTGTGTGGAGTAAGCATATTCTTTCCATGTACGTGTGTATTTATTCTTCAGGCGCTATGGTTTACCTCCAATCTCCCAAAGTCATGTGTGTTAGGTTAACTGGTAACTGGAAATTAGTCCACGGTGGGTTTGCACATAAACTGATCCACTGATGGAATGGCACCTAATTCATGGTTGATCCCTGCCTGGAGGCTTGATGCTTCACAATGAGCTCTAGTCCCCATTAGACCACAAATTAGATTAATGGGTAAGTGAATATTATATAAAGTTCACTCGTCATTGCTTTAATGGGAAAGAAATTTCAACATATCATCTGAAAGTTGTCTGCTTTTTAAAAAAAACAATACTTTACTTAAAACTATTAACACTAGAATTATCTATAAGCCTACGAAAAAACCTGGTCCACCTTAAATCCCTTCGCATCTCTCCGTCAGCATCTTTTTGTCTTGTAAATGTCGATATTGTAAATTTATGCTACTTGTAAAAGTTAGCTTTTTTTAGTTTTATTCTCTCAGTCACGTTTATGCTCTCCCTACCCCCTCCCTGATCTGACCCTAACTAACAGCGGCAGCATAAATTTACACCCGATCTAATGCTGTTCGTTTTCAAATAATATTGCATTAGTGCGACAATGTTTTCTGATTGGTACTATTCAGGTCATACAATGATTTGTTCAAAATGTCACATATATTAGTCTGTTTCTTTTTTTCCCCTGGTGCTGCGTTGAAATCATGCACCAGAAGGGTTGAGCTTATTCAGTGCGAACAGGAACACGTAGGTGGCTGGTTGCTGGGTGCTGCAACATGCTTGACCTGGCAGCGATGAACACACATGTACTGTACAAGGCATGCACGGGTCCACTGAGAAAAGAAGAGTGTTCTTTGCTCACCTTGCAGGGGAACTTCATTGTCACTTCTTACATGAAAAGGCAATGGAAAAAGAAAGAGGATGCAACATCGGCAAGCGTCTGTTCCAAGACCGCCGCTTCCCACAGTAAAGCAAACTCAGTCAGTGTCAGACGCCCCTTCAGTTAAACAGAAACCACAGCATATAGAAAAGTGTATACAATGCATGTGTCAAACGTAGGAAGGACGATCCTTTGGTGTGTGGGAATTGTTAACATTTGAATTTGCTGATTGTATACAGCGCGGAACTGACCTCTCTGTACTATCCTTTCCTCTGCATATCCTGGAGTACAAAAGAAACACCATCATACACCAAAAAGTAGAGACTGGGCAAGATCGGGGGAAAAAAAAAAAAAAAAAAAATGTGATCACTGATTACAACCACAAGAAGGCATGCGAATGAATATGAATAATATGAATAATGTTGTATCAGTCCCACAATGTTTTCTGAAATCTATACTAATAAAAGGCAAAGCCCTCACTGACTCACTCATTCACTCACTCACTCACTCACTGACTGACTCATCACTAATTCTCCAACTTCCCGTGTGGGTGGAAGGCTGAAATTTGGCAGGTTCATTCCTTACAGCTTCCTTACAAAAGTTGGGCAGGTTTCATTTCGAAATTCTACACGTAATAGTCATAACTGGAAGCTGTTTTTCTCCATTTACTGTAATGGAGATGAGCTTGAACGCCGTGGGGGCGGAGTTTCGTGTTACATCATCACGCCTCGCACGTAATCACGCAGTACATAGAAAACCAGGAAGACCTCCAAAAAATGCTGAAGAAAACATGCATTATATAATTGAGAAGGCAGCGAAACAATAAGAAGCGAGCGAGTGACATATACAACCATATTCATGAGTTCTACTACTTCGGAAACAAAGCACGATGTAAACCTAAACTTTAAATTAAGTTCATAGACAGGCTGCCGCTGGCGTTTGTAATTTAGTGCCTGCCCATATAAGGCCGTCCGTCAGCGGCAATCAAATAGCAAACTGCCACTAAATATTCACGGGTGAAGGACTGTGCTTATGCAGAGGAAGATGAGATGGTCAGGGTGGTGTTTGGCACAAACTCAGCGAAACTGCGAGAGAAAGTTTTAAGTGCCAGGACTTCGGTAACATTAAATACAGCCATGGACATCACACGAGATGGCACCAGCACAGCTGGGAACCTTCGATACATGTACACCGAGCGGCTCACGTGAACTGACGCAGTGCACAGACAAAAAGCAACAGTTCCAAAGAGCGCTGAACAAAAACCGAATTACACAATTGAAAAGGCAGCAAAAAATATGAAGCATCTGATACATACAAGCATATTCATAAATGCAGCTACTGCGGAAACAAAGCACACGGTGGAAAAAGTCAATGTCCCGCTAAAGGAAGACAGTGTAAAAAAAAAACCCGTGCATGCAGTGTGTCAGGTCTCAGATAAAGAAGATGACAAGCTGTTTATTGATGCAGTAAGAAACGAATCAATGAATGAAACCTGTCATCTTTACAACGATTGACAAACACGAAATGTAACTTGAACACAACACATCCTACAAATACGAACCAGATTGAAAGAAATAATGATAATCAAATCCTTGATGACAGCAACACTCAGTAACACTCACAAAACAAATACTGTATATTGACAGTCATGTTACGTTATTTTTAAAATGTTCCCTTTTCTTTTTCATAGCTTTTTTAACACACTACTTCTCCGCTGTGATACGCGGGTATATATATATGTATATATATATACCCCGATCTACATACACGAATAATGGATACTTTATTCGCCATCAATGATTGTTTTGGTAAAGCCATACTCAGTGTATTCATTAGATTAACGGTAAAAAAGTAAGAGCGAGGGGAGGATGACTTATTGAGGCATGCAGGCAAAACCACAATAGCACGCGGGCTCGATGTACGAAAAAATATATCTTTTCAAGTTCTATTTAGTCCATATGTGTCAAACTAAAGGGCCACGGGCCACATCCGGCCCGCCGTGTAATTATATCCGGCCCGCGAGATCATTTTATATACTGTATTATTGTTATTAATAGCCCGGGTATATGAAGCGCTGGTAACACAATAAACTACAGATCCCATAATGCAGCGCTTCAGCTGCCTTGCCGAACACTTACCGCGTTAATCAAGTCTAGCTTATGATGCTGCAAGTTATTGCGAAGCTAGCCCACACAAAGCCGAAGAGAAAAGTTGATTCTGAAAATAGAGCCTTTAAAAACCGATGGGAGGCTGAGTATATGTTTACTGACATTGCCGGTAAACCCGTGTGCCTCATTTGTGGAGCTAATGTGGCTGTAATTACAGAATTTAATCTTTACAACGACTAACAAACACAGAATGTAACTTGAACACAACACATCGTACAAATACGACCCTGATTGAAACAAATAATGATAATCGAATCCTTGATCACAGCAACACTCACAAAACAATTATTGTATATTGACAATCATGTTACGTTATTTTTAAAATGTTCCCTTTTCTTTTTCATAGCTTCTTTAACACACTACGTCTCCGCTGCGAATATATATATTTACCCCGATCTACATACTCTCAAATAGATAAGCCACACACCGTGGCGCAATTGTAGAGGCTTCGCCTCTATCGCCTACAT
>JANRMT010062840.1:30400833-30467292 GCA_026402145.1 Polypterus bichir lapradei
AGGCTGAAATTTGGCAGGCTTATTCCTTACAGCTCACTTACAAAAGTTAAGCAGGTTTCATTTCGAAATTCTACACGTAACGGTCATAACGGTCGACAACGTCCGCCATGTTGAACTTTCTTATTTATGGCACCATCTTCACGAAATTTGGTACGCGGCTTCCCTGCGCTAACCAAAACCGATGTATGTACTTATTTCGATGGTATGACGCCACTGTCGGCCGCCATATTGAACTTTCCAACGTCACTAATTTTCCAACTTCCCGTGTAGGTAGAAGGCTGACCCCATCTTCACGAAATTTGGTAGACTGATTCCCTGCGCTAACCGAAACTGACGTATGTACTTATTTCGATGGTATGATGCCACTGTCGGCCGTCATATTGAACTTTCCAACGTCACTAATTTTCACAATGTCCGCCATGTTGAACTTTCTTATTCATGGCCCCATTTTCACGAAATTTGGTAGGCGGCTCCCCTGCGCTAACCGAAACCAATGTACATACTTATTTCGGTGGTATGACGCCACTGTCAGCCGCCATATTGAACTTTACAACGTCACTAATTCTCCAACTTCCCGTGTAGGTAGAACGCTGAAATTTGGCAGGGTCATTCCTTACAGCTTACTTACAAAAGTTAAGCAGGTTTCATTTCGAAATTCTACGCGTAACGGTCATAACAATCAACAGCGTCCGCCATCTTGAACTTTCTTATTCATGGCCCCATCTTCACGAAATTTGGTAGGCGGCTTCCCTGCGTTAACCGAAACCAATGTACGTACTTATTTCGGTGGTGTGACGCCACTGTCAGCTGCCATATTAAACTTTCCAACGTCACTAATTCTCCAACTTCCCGTGTAGGTAGAAGGCTGGAATTTGGTACTTATTTCGGTGATATGATGCCACTGTCGGCCATCATATTGAACTTTTCAACGGTCTTTGTTACTTATGGGCCCATCTTCAAGAAATTTGGTACACGGGTTCCCAACGCTAACTGAATCCTACTTACGTACATATATACGTCCATAGCCTGCAGCTTGGTCACCGTGTGAGGCGGCGTTGGGTCCCCCATCCCAACGCCTCCCACGTTGTTGGCTGCCTGCCTATATAAGGCCGTCTGTCGCTCCAGTCTCTACATTCCCTTCCTTGCTTCGCCACAGTATTCACGTCTCACTGCTGATAACTACAGCCTTTTTATTTAATCCACGGCTTCTCCGCTGTTTTATTGTTCATTTATTACGATTATAGTTATTGTGTAGGTATTTTAGACTTACTTTACATTGTTCAGGTACCCATTTCCTTTATCATTCCAACCGTACCCCCATTAACATGTCTATCGAGGTGATCACCATCGATCAAAGAACTGTCACTTACCAAGTGGTTTCCATGCCCGGAGATGGCACCTGCCTTTTCCATTCTCTTTGTTACATATTGCACGGCCATATCAGGCTCACTCTTGATATCCGGAGGAACACTGTGTCTTATGTATTGAATGACTGGGACAGGTTCAAGGTGTGGACTGATGACGGTACAGGAGATAATTATACTACACAGGAGCACTAGAAGAGTGAAATGCTTAAGTGTACCAAAATGGCCAATTATTTTACACCTTTGGACAACCGCCAATGCCTCTTAAACATCTTAGATTCACAGGTGACGATTTCAGTAGTGGACACTTTGATGTTTAGAAATGTTTAAACTCTCAAAAGCTGGATGTGAAGTTATCAATCAAACTGGTTGTATACTTACAACGCTTGACAGATGCCCAATGTCTCTTCAACACAAGTCCTACAAATACTGTCGTAATTGAAACAAACCATGAAACTCAAACCGATTATGACAGCAGCAATCCAAGCTGTGAGATTTGAAACAAGATTACTGTTCACATGGCCAACTGTACGTTGCATGCTCAAGAGTAAGCTCAGAGCACAGCTACAGCTTGGTCATATTACAACTGGAGGGCCGAACTGACAACGTGGCATACAAAGAGATCCTTAACAAATAATTATTGGTATATTTTCCCTCAGTTTTAAAAAGGTTTAATTGTCTTCTTAATAAAAATTTTAAGGCAGTACTTCGCCGCTGCGAAGCGTGGGTATTTTGCTAGTGTTCTATACAGGACATAAAATGAATTATTCTAAATATCATATACATACGTGTATATAATTTTTTTTTTTTTTTAAACTTTATTAATCCTGAAAGAAATTAATTGTTTTTTTTCACATACCCCTTGGGGTAAGAGCGCAGGGTCAGCCATTGTACAGCGCCCCTGGAGCAACTGAAGGTTAAGGGCCCTGCTCAAGGGCCCAGCAGAGTAGGATCTCTTTTGGCAGTGAAGGGGATTCGAACTGGCAACATTCGAATACCAGCGCAGATCCTTAGCCTCAGAGCCACCACTCCGTGTCCTATGTCTCTGTTTTTTGTCAGTGCAGTTTTGGCATCATGGACCATAAGGTGTCTACTAATTCAGCGTGAGCAGGAACACTCAATAAAACACAATAGAAAAATTCAAGTGACAATGACATACCAGAAATGCATGATACACCAGCATTTGTGTGTCAGTTTTTATCCCTGTAGATCAGAATTCTCTTTTGTTTTGGATGTTCTAATGCAAAAATGCCAACATAGATCTGAGTATTCAAATAAAAGTCAGTCTTCTCACTGTTTCAGTTTACAGGCACACATTACTGAGTTAAGCTGAATAACCAGGTTAAGACAGAAACATAGTTTCTTAAAAATCTATGCAAATACAAATACAAATCTATGCAAAGCAAATACATGCACTGGCTGACAGAGTGGAAAGGAAGTGTGTAGATTACAAAATCCTTAACAACAACCCAATTAAGACTGTACAAGTCCACATAAATGGGTTATTTGTGGAGAAAGGCAAAAGGATTTACATGGCATTTTAGAAACCAGGTTCTTTAAAAAGGTGCACATAAATGCGCCTACTGACAGCTATTTCTTATTACTCTAATGACCATCAGGAACATAAAACATTTTTTAAGTGGAAAAATGTAAAATATATAAAGAATTTAACATACCAACAGTAAGTTTCATACAAAGTAAAACACTGTCTGGTCACAGAAAATCCAAAAGGCTTTATCACTTACCTACCCGAAACAACTGAACTGAGCTTTAGAAAAGACAGAGTAAACCGTGAATCAATGCAATGGGGAATACTGTGGTAAATTCTGATTGACAGACCAGTAATACATAACTGTGTAAGGGCAAGACAGAGGGAACAGCCTGAGCTTTCTGAAAAAATATGAGTGACATTTCACTAGTGTGTTAGTATTATTTGGGTATAGAGTACTTTTGATTATCCAACAATTTTATTAGATGATTCCAGGCATCAAAAAAAAAACAAATTTAAGAAACATAAAAGAACAGAAAAGCCTGAAATGACATAAAAGATTGCAAAGAATGAAGCCTTGGATGCAAACAGATTTACAGTTCTACATGACTGTGCAATTCTTACCATTACGGAGTGACTTTCTGAAAAAGAAATGCCAAAAGAACTGACAATACTTACCCAAAATTAAGTTCCTTAAAACGATTCTGTAACTTTCAATGAAACCCTTGTCTTTTACATTTAATATTAGTTCCGGTAGATGCTCAATTTCCTAGGATACCCTAACTTTATAGAAAACTTGAAGTACAGTGACCATAATACACTCACAAATGTTATAGTATATGGTTAATGTACGCATGATGCTATCTTGCATGCATTTAGAACAGGGTTTGCAATCAAAGTCTTACTGTAACTAAATAAAAAGCTAAAATTGTTATGCAATTCAACTGGTGTATAATTAAAAGGAAAACAGAAAAATGTATTACATGAAAGTTTCTACTTTAAAGTTAAAATATTTAACATTACTGACAATGCTGAATGTCCTACATAACTTGTTAGCTGTACCCACTTTACATTGATTTATATTACAGATAGATCACAATTACATATTCTTCCTTGAGTTAATTTCTTTCTCCTCTTCATCTTGTCTCTCATATGAAATAAGATTTTTGTACAAACAAGTCCACTACTATGCCTTGTGATTTTACTATCCTGCCAAATTAATTAAATTACTCTTGAATAATCCCTACTCAGTGGCACAAACTGGTAAAATGTGGAAAAAAAAAATAATTAGAGACAAATACAGTTCACAGCTCTGTCTCATCTTCCCATCCAGCTTTCTTGGTGAGGGTCACAATGTCAGCAGGCCAAGTCTTAGGTTTGAATACCATGCTTGGTCTTTGTCTGGTGTAGAGATAACACATCCTTCCCCTCTAAATTGGATTAGTTGGAGTACAAGTTTGGGTGTGAACATAAGTGGGGGCTATGAGAGAACGGTATCCTGCCCAAGGCTGGGTTTTATCTTGCAATTAATGCTGCTCAAACAGGCCCTTACCCTCCATGACCCTAAATTACATTAAGCTGGTTTGAGAAAATTGTTAAACAGTTCACAAGAAACTTCTCATGGCCATTTTTAGATTTTATTCTTCATTGCAAGGTACAAGCATGTTCAAAGGTATTAATATCTGAACTAACAGGCACGTGTTTGGATGTGTGTGTATGTATGTGTATATATATATATATATATATATATATATTATATATATATATATATATATATATATATATATATAGTAAGAATTAAAAGTCCAAGGTTTGGGGCAGCCACCTGTATATTGTTTTTCCCAGCTGCAAAAGGGTTTTAATTCAGAAGCACAATGTGCATATCACAGAGTCCAAAACAGAACTGACTATAGTAGCCCAAGATGTAGGCTTTAAAGGTCTGGAGAGGAACTGATGTCAGCACAGGGGCTGGAACCAGAAGTGACGTCATCAAAGGGGCTGGCTTCGGAAGTGACGTTATCAAAGGGGCCAGAACCTTGCAGGATTTCCCGGGAAAGGTCTGTAGGGAACTAAGAAAGACAGTCAGCGCACTCCACCCCCCCAGTCAGATGTTTTATTACACTTACTTAGACCCTTTAGCTGCCTCCTACTCGCACGTGTGTGACAAGGCCCCCTTCTAAGCCCAATACCATTGGGTAGGGCATCCTGCACCGAGAGGTCGTGGGCACGAGAGACAGCATCAGCGTTGGCAAGGAGAGAACCCTTACGATGAATTAGTGAAAACTTGTAAGGTTGAAGGTCAAGAAACCACCTAGTGACCCGTGGATTCGACTCCTTGTGAAGGGCCATCCACTGTAATGGAGCATGATCCATCACCAGAGTGAACTCCTGGCCCAAGAGGTAGTACCTCAACTGCGTAATCACCCATTTAATCGCAAGGGCTTCACTTTCCACCGCTGCATACCTGGTCTCCCGATCCAACAGTTTCCAGCTCAGGTACACGACGGGGTGTTCAACACCATCGACGCTTTGGCTCAGCACAACACCTAGGCCTGTGTCCAAAGCGTCCGTCTAGAGAATAAAAGGGAGAGAAAAATAAGGAGCTTTTAATATTGGTGCTGAAGAGCGAGCCTGTTTTAAGTCACTAAATGCAGCGTCCACCTTGCCAGTCCATACCATATGATTAGGAGCTCTCTTCTTTGTTAGATTGGTCAAGGGCGCTGCTCTCTCTGAAAACCGAGGTACAAACCGGCGGTAGTACCCAGCCAACCCAAGAAAGGCTGAACACTTCGACAGCAAAAGCACAGTGCGCACAAGACCAAGACATGTTGCCGAATGAAAACTACAGGGAATCACCTAGCCAAAGGAGCCCCACCCTAACCCTCGCGGCTGCCTCTACCTCGCGCAATGACCTTGAGAAATCTGGTACTTTATTTTGACTCAACGTGTATATGTTATATTAATTGAACTTAACTGCACTTTGCCTATTTAATTTTTGTTTGATTAAAAAAAAATTACATAGACTTTCTATATTTGGTCATCAAACACACGGTATTTTTTTCAGTCATTCATCTCTAGTAAGCAGTACCTCTTAGCTTACTAAATACACTGCATATTATCAAGGTAACAGTGGGACAAGAGCATTACTTAATAAGAATGTTCAAGCACCATAATTGTGCTAAAGTATATCAAAATTACTGCATTAAAAGTTTAGTTTTTCTGCCTCAAATTACCTTTTCTATGCAGTAGTCATCTTCAAGACCTTTATAAAACTGCAGCCTTGTACTTAAAGGTATTGGAATTTATAAAAGACCATTCAAGGTCGTTTCTTGCCTTACTCTTAACACTGCCTAGATATGTTGAGGACCACCTTGTCAGTAAAATGTGTGATGCAGGTTCATAAAATAGATGGATGGATGGTTTTGGGACGATGGGTTAGAAGGACCTTCCAGTTTAGGCATCATCTTTTGTAAACAAAGTGCATGAATTCCTTTTTTGCTGTTTAGAGAAAAAAAAAAATTTGCTGCTTCTTTCATTGGCTGCCAAAAAAATTATCAGACAGGCATCATTCATCTTAGTACAATTTCAACATTGCAGTACCACACGTAGCCTTGCCTTGCAATATTACTATAAATTCTGCTAATAATTAAGGGATTGACCAATCACACATATTGAACAGAAACTGAAAAATTCTACAAGCTTGGGATCATTACAGCATCACAGTACTACCTACAGAAAAACATTAAGTATGCAATTAGTCAGGTAACTGGCATTTAAAAAGAAGTATAAAGTAAACATTGCTTCCTGTTAAGTTCTGCATTTCTGGAGAAAGGTACAAAGTGCATCTAAGGTTCTGCGAAGCTTCTAAGAAACATTTCACAAAACTGAGAGTTGATGTTATTGCATAACTGGTGTTTGTTATTTAATTAAATATGTGGATTTATTGCCATAGATGCTGTCAACTCTTAAATTTTCATAGTTTCTTAATGAAGAGGTTTGTTTTATATTTATTTTTTGAAAGAAGTAATGAATTTCACATATGCAAGTCTGCAAAATTTGTGTTTGTACTATTAAAATATTTCCTTTAAGTGTTCTAGATTGCTGGTTCCCAATTTCCGTCCTGGAGGACATCTGTGGGTACAAGTTTTTCTCTACTTGTTTTACAATCAGAAAGTAATTTTACCTTGAATTCATTTCTAAATAGTTAATATTTTATTTTTTCTTTTCTTATTCTGCATTCAAAAAACAGTAGCATGAGATTTACATTTATAATAAATTTAGGAAAATCTGAATATTTGTCATTGCATTTTGTCATTTTCCTATTGATTCACCTTTTAATCTCCTTTCATTGCATTCTAATAATGACAATAATAATGAAAGAAGTAGAAACCTGGACAGACAACAGAGAATGGTGAAAGACTGCAGCTACTCGAGTATAAGACCTATTAGTGTCCTCATTAGTAAATAGTGTCTAGGACACCTGGAAAACTGGAAAGAAAATCATGATGAGGATGATCAACATCTATTTTTAAGATAAAAACATTAAAGTATATTCATGTAATATACAGAAGTGTCTACTAATGCAAAATTTAGAAATCCAGTTTTGTAATTTTTGTAAACACAGAGGCTAGTAAATTCCAGCTTGTTTAATTAATTTATGATTCCAATTAAAGGTAAAAATGGTTGGGATAAAAACCTGCAGCCACAGTGTGACTTCAGAACTGACTTTAGAAAACACTGATCTAGATAGTTCACTTTGAGAACTAGTAACACTTAAGGAAGGTTTCTTAAAATTATGCTGTATTTTAAAATAATGTTTTTATTAACTAGTTACTCATAATTTATCTCAACCTTGTTGACTATACTAGCCAGGTAAAATAAGACAAAAATAATTATCACCTTTGCTTTGTTTTTTGTTTTGTAAAATAAGATTTTTCTTCTTCACATCCCAGAACAATTAAATCGCATTGTAACAGATGACCTTATATTTTCTGATGTAGCAAATGCTAAAATACGCTTTTAGATTTAGTAGTATGTAATATCCATTCAGTGTATTTAAATAGTCTTCAACATAGTGGCAAAGTGCTGGAACATATTTTTTACTCTCTCTGTTGCTACATCTTTTAGAAGAATTGCACTACAAGGTACTACAAGGGGATTAAGACAATTTCTGCACCAGAATATGGCACCATACTTAGTTTAGTAAGTGATTAATACTTAAGGTAGCAAGAAAATACAAAGAATTTTTAAAATGAATTTTACTTTGGCTAAATACGATACATTTAGGTATAATCTTTAATGCTAATCTAACCTTTAGAATTCATGTTTTCACACTAGAACTCACTTTATGCAGCTGCAAACAATGTCAGTTAAATTTATATCAAGAAGAGTTGCCTAGTTGTTATACTGTTCAGTTGATTTAAAAACAAAAGCAAAATATTAACTATGATCATATACCTCAACTTCTCAAATCTAAACATTGACATTCAATTAGGTTTGTTTAGTATAAGTTAAGCTTTAATCAAATAGTTTTAAGAGAATTGGACAATTTTACCTTACAGAGCTATTAATTCTGTATTTCAGTACACACATTACAATCATAAAATGCATGACTACTAAAATTCCCAAGATAAGTTATTCCTCTGTAAGAGACATATGTTTTAGATAAATGGTTAATCAAACTCTGAACAGATCTATTACTGCTAGAGTTGTATCTGCCAGGGGTTCAAATCAATACTATACTCTTATTAAATCTACTGTTGAGGCTACTCATATTTATTTTAATAACAGAAATACAGACTCTTAATAAATCATATCTATTCTACTTATTTTGGTGACCTACTATGTCTTTTGAAACTACAGAGAATTGTACAAGACATTAAAAGATATTTATGATTATGACCGTCATCACACTGACTTTAACCTGCACCCGAGTACACTGCACAATGTTTGCAAAGCGGCTGGATGGTCAGATTATTTGATATGCTTTTTCCTGATGCACATGGACCCCAAGTTTTTTTTTTTATTTAGCGTAATCTGCTGTAAACTGGAATTTACTTCTATCCAACATGCCTTGTTTGAACGTTTGCTAGTATTATAGATGTATATTTTTAGACAAACAAATATTCTTTAGTGGTATACTTTATCATATTTTGGGTGTTTTCTTGCTCTGTTTTATTTAAACCGACAAATCTGTAGATAATGTGCAAATGACTATTGCTAAAATCAAAAGACTAAATGATAAATAAAAATAACACTACATTAATATATACTATAATAAATACTATGAAACAATACAAATGAGAGTTGAAATGCAGTATATTTAGTTCAGTGTTTTAAACTGTCAAGTTTTAGTAACTTCTAAATTAATACCACTCATACAATAATGAAAATGTAACCTCTAACTTTAGAATGAAAGGGTATCTTGCTAATGTACAACGCATTAACTGGATGACAATATACAAATGATGTTACTGATGTTTTTGATGTTTACTTTAGCATTTGCTCATATAAAACTGGTTACTGCTAGGAAATTCACGGAGAACTTTTTAATGCTTTTGTCCCAATTTTTACCAATCTGTTCGTCTGCACTGTAGAAGAGCTTACAAATCATTATAAAACATATATTTAAATGGTATGCTTCACACACAGTCAAATTCCGAAATTTAACTCAAAACATAAAATAAAAAAATCAGTTGATAATTAAAAGAAAGAAAATAAAATGACAAAAAAAAAAGTATGTGTATAATACCTACAAGACAAAATCATTCCAGTGGTATTGTAGCTATACTGCTTAGAAGTATATGAAAAACAATTAAATTTAGGAATAACAAAAGGATAAATATAGAATATCACTAAAAAGATAATGGTTATTTGAAAAGATTCTTTCAATATTTTAGTTGTATGACAGCAATCAAGTAGGATGGGAGTTGCTTTAAGAAAAATAACTAAAAACATGAAAAAGGAAACAGTTAAACTTTTAAGTTCCTATTTTGCTGATGGTTTTATTCTGGAAACTTCCTGGTAGCTTTAGGGAAAGTTAGTGAAACACTAAATGATGTGATGGCTATAAGAGTGAAAAGTACTAACAGAAACAGAACGGCTTTAAAAAAAAAAAAAAACATAAAACATACTTTGTTAAGATTTGTTAAAAAAAAATGATTGAGCCAGCTTGATTAATAATCAGCCATTTACTGCAGCTTAAAGTGCATCACTGACAATTTAATGGAAACAAATACTCAAGATGACACAGGCAAAAGTCTTACGGGTGTATTAGCAAACAATATGGTTTTAGATGTGGGTGTTCGTTTCACTAATGTGATAGAATTTTTGCAAGAAGAAAAAAAATGAATTTGATCATAGAGGTGCTTATATTATTATCTTCACTACCAAAACCCTTTCAATACGATATCGCATTAGAAACAAATGACTGCAGTATAAATACTGTAGTGGAAATTCAAGGTACAGTTTATCACGGGACGCAGATTTGATGGTGATAAACGGAGTTCCTCAGTGATAAAAAAAATTTGACAATTTTATTGAATATTTATATATATTATATAGTAAAAGGTCATAGAATTACTAAAGATATCAAATGAAGAGCCACTAGAATAATTACAGAACTACTGGTACAATATAGTAGTGTTTAAAAATTATGGAGGATCATGTATAGCAGAATAATAGTTTAATTTCAAATTAGTTCTTCAACATTAAAACACAGGCACACATGTAAGTTCAATTTACACAAATGCTACAAAGTATTTTTTTCACACATTTAATTATACAAGTTACCAAAATTGTTTAGGTTAATAATTGTACCTTGGAGATACTCATATTTCAGCTTTATTATATTTTTTAAATAATAGAAGAAAAGGAATTGTCAATCTGTTGAATGTCAGTATAACTGGTCTGTTCCTATCCATACTTTTGAAATAATTTGCTTTTTCCTGTGTCAATGATTAAAATATTTTTGGAATCTGACACAGTACAATATAAAAGAAATTGCTTGTTACAATGTGTCATAATACTTGTTCAATATGCAATTCAAACTAGTATTAAAATATTTTATTCTTTTTTGATCCCTCGACCAATGCATTTTCCAGATCTACTTTACCCATTATAGTGATGAATGGATCCAAAGTCTATCATAACAGCTGCTCCAAAGGCAGAACCAAAGCAAAAACAGAATGCCAGAACAACGCAGTGTACATGCACACACAGAGGACTAATTTAGAGCTGCCAGTCAATTAGCAATGTACACCTCTGAAATATTGGTGTAAACCAGGGTACCGAGGGATAAGAAAATTCAAAAAGTGAACACTCTAAGTCAACAAAGATAGTGCCCAGGCAAGGATTCCAACCAAAGACTATGAAGCTGTAAGATGCCAAGGCTAACTAGTACAGCACCATTCTTCCCATAATTGCTTAAGTGAATAAAAAAAAAATACACACAAGACAATAAAACACTTTTTTTGCATTTGAGATCATTTTTTTTTATTTGAATGAATTACCCAGTAAATAAAGCAAAAACACACATGCAAGATGTTTTATCACATCTTGATTTCTCAATATAATATCCTGCGTAACACTGTTAAGATATCAACATGTTTAGCAGAAGGGGAAAAAAAAAAATCAATGTTATGCTAACACTATATAAATGATGCTAATGCAACTTGGAGTATTTGATTACAGAAAAATGGCATACAAATATCTGCACTGAAATCATTATGCTTCTTATATGCTAACAGTTTTGTAATACTCCTGATATTCTATGCATCTCCATCAAATAGATTACTCCACTAACACACTCAGAAAATAGAATCTTTTCCTTATTAGGTAACAGTATTTAAGAAAGCTTTTGTCACTAACTTATTCTGTGTTCACAGAGTCCTTATTATACCTTGGTTTTGGTGTTTAACTTCTGACCTCAGTTTGATTTTCAGCTTATTTAGTCTTATTTGTTTTCAGTGAATCTGTGTATTGACCTTTGTGTGGTTGACAACATTTGTGACTGTATAATAATGTTTTTTTTCATAGATACAATACATACAGGTTTCACACTTCTGCATAAAACTAGACCTCCATTATACTCAGGTGTCAGCCTCACCATTCTCCGATTAAAGGAAGCCGACAAAGAGTATTTTTAACATATTTTGGATAATATTTTAAAGCTAGCTAACATCATATATGCTGGCAGCTTTGATGAATAAATACCAAAAAGTATAATTTTAATAAGCCATGTATGCATAATGGGGGCAGTACGGTGGCGCAGTGGTAGCGCTACTGCCTCGCAGTTAGGAGACCCGGGTTCGCTTCCCGGGTCCTCCCTGCGTGGAGTTTGCATGTTCTCCCCGTGTCTGCGTGGTTTTCCTCCGGGCACTCCGGTTTCCTCCCACAGTTCAAAGACATGCAGGTTAGGTGGATTGACGATTCTAAATTGGCCCTAGTGTGTGCTTGGTGTGTGGGTGTGTTTGTGTGTGTCCTGCGGTGGGTTGGCACCCTGCCCAGAATTGGATTCCTGCCTTGTGCCCTGTGTTGGCTGGGATTGGCTCCAGCAGACCCCCATGACCCTGTGTTCGATTCAGCGGGTTGGAAAATGGATGGATGTATGTATAATCTAAGTATACAAAGAATGATAACATTTAATACCTGTAATTTGCAAGGTTTCAGTAATGCAGACAGGCCAGAGATTAGTATATTAGTATCAGGGAAAATGGTTACCTCAAAGCATTTAACATTACCAGTACTTGATATTTTCCAAATGAAAGAAAGCATTTTAATTTCCACATTAAGAATGAAAACTAAATATATAAACATGCAGTTTCAAGCCTAATTTTTAACATACACTATGGAAATCCAAAATTAGAATCAACAGCTTAAGTGATTCATATATATACAGTATATACATAAAAAAATCTATATTTAAGGCATATATTAAAAATGTTAAACTACACACTTTGAACGGTATCAACAAAGAAATATCCATCCATACTTTTAGTGTGCCTACCTAGACTAATTTTAATGCTGTATGCTATAATAGTCAAAAAATATTGTATTAAAATTATAGTTTTATTTTAAATAATATTTTTGACAAAGTGAATAATAAAATACAAATTTTCTTTCTCAAATCCTGTTGTTTCATTCACACATTTTAAATAAAATCATTTCCATGCATGTTAAATAATGTAGTTTAAACACACTTGAAATATACTGGTGTAAATTCTGTTTACTGGATCAATTTTTGCCTTAATTTTATACAACAAAAATATAACTCTTCAAAGCTTCAGATTATATACTGTACAAGAGATGATCAAAAAGATTTAAGTCTGAACCAAAAAGTGGTATTCCACTGAGATGATTTTGTAAGTTACAGACTCATTTCTGTGTATTAAATTACAGGTTTCTTTCATTTGTTTTGTTGTACAATTTGTTTTGTACACAAATCAATAGGGATACCAAAAACCACAAAATCAAGTTTCATAGCATCATGTAATATCCAATGTTAGTGAACAATATACATTCACTGAATATTCACGCCTTTTAACTTATGAGGACCCATCCCCTTTATATCATTTTTGATGATGTTGCAGCTGCAGTCGATACTCATTATAAGCCTCAAACCAATCAATGTTACATTTACTTTCTTTGCTACTTTTAGCAGTCAATCATGGAAGGACTTAAGACTTCTAAGGGTTAAAATGGTTGGTCTCTCCTTTTGTTAACTGACTTCTTTCACCATTAAGATAGCAATATACTGTGCAATAATATCCAAATAATGCATCAGCGCTTGCTGCAACACAGTTTGCACCAACACTGCTTTTACTGTGAAAAAAGGCTTAATAAATAATGACAAATGTTAGCACACCTGTAGGAATTGTTTTCATCAACTTTCAAGGCTTAATAAACTTCCATTACTATAGAAAAACTGTAAGTTATTAACCCATTTCTTGTTTCCTGTCTTTTTGTATAACTATATTAGTTTTCAGTTTTTTGTAACCTAAACTTTATTCTTAATTTAACCTCTGGCAGTTTGCCACTTACCTATATACAATTTCAAGTTATTCACTGAACTTGAACTATTTAAATTTCAATAAAAACTAGAAAAATAGGAGTGTTCTAAAACTTGACCAGTTTAGTATATTCAAGCACAACCAAAGCAACAAAAAGGAAAGTAAAATACATTTTCTTTTAATATACTGTATAGGAAACGTAACTAAACTCAATGTAATGAAAATCTAGTTATTGATCTTTGATTGATTTTAACCCATTTAATTTAGTGCCACTTAGAGTCGGAATCTATACCAGCATTGTCAAGTGCAAGGGATGCAAGAAAAACTCATTCCAAAAGCCACAGACAGGGCCAACTTAAAGGATAAATCTAGTATTTACATTTATTTTTATTTTAAATTATTTTCTTAGAATCATGGTATATATTAGTTTGCTCAATAAAACGGTATTATAAAGAGAAGTAACGTCAACTTGAAAAATACAAAACTACGTTACTAATTAACCTAACACGTGTGTCATGGGATGTGGGAAGGAAATACTGTAATAACTCAGGCATAAAGAAAATGAAAAATATACAAATATACTATGACGAGGGCAGGATTACAAATAAAAATAAAAAGGAAAATACATAAATGCATATTTAAAAAAAACGGACCCTGCAGCTGCTTGAATAAAAGGTAAAGTACTACTTCCGGTAAACGTAAATAGCCCAAAAGTTAATCGAAATCTACGTTTTGTACCTAATATTCTTACGCAAAATCTGGCTGAACCATGTGGAAGCGTACTGAAGGTGTTATCGTGTTTATACACACACACACAGATATAATTCCAATGGCCAATGGTCCAACAATGGTATTATCGGACTCAGGATGGTCCGTATCGTCAAAATTCATCAAAATCTCAAAACGGAATTTTTATAGGATTCCAATACTTTACCTATACTTCGTATACGAGAAAGTTAAAAAGCTAACCTTAAGATCAATACTGTTAACCTATTTCGCAAAATATTATGGGATTATGTTTCTTAGCATACAAAAAGAAAAAAAACTGATATTTTACATAAAGTGTTTTCAGGAGCTAAAATTAAGTATAACAAAAGAAATTAGATGATTTTGGACAAAAATTAAATATTCCTCTAAAACTCTGCAACTTTAAAACGTAAAAATGTTTAAAAATTAACAATACATATCTTTGTATTTTTTTATAATCAAACGCAAACTGATTTAAAAAATCAAAACACAGCATCACTGAACAGTAAATCAGTTTATTATACTCAAACTGAGGCTCAGCAAGGACACTATTTTCCAGAATTTAACTTATTATATGCATGTTTATATACTGACTGGAGTCTGTCATCATTTTAAACATTACAGTTTCATAATAACACGAAAATGCAAACAACTGTTGAAAAGTTGTTCCAGGTACACACACAACAATAAATAAGCGGTTAACTCCACCTCCGTGAACCTGTAAGTTTCTTACCCACTCGTTAGCGCGATGGTTGAAAGTATACAGGGCCACCTGACTAGCCACATCTATGATGCTGTTAATGCAGCAATCGTGTCGCTGCAAAGCCGCCAAACTAATATCCAAACCTTTTCCAACACAGCTGTTTGTCCCGCTGGTGGAAGAAGACGGAGCACCTCCTATACCTGCGTAAAACAGGATAATAATTGCCGTTATTCATACTCATATATTGTATGTAATTTCTGGCAATTTCTACATAATATATAAAAAAGTTCATAGTTTTATTTATAGAAAAAGAAAAAGTTTGAAGAGTTAAGCAATCCCTCCCCCTCACCAGAAGCTCCTCGACCAGTAGCCATCTTCAACTTTGAAAGCTGAAATAAATACGCAGGCACTGCTATCCGCTCACAGGACCGTAGATCGAGTCTAAATGTCGAGTGCGGAGAACGTCGATCGATGGTAGGAAAGCGTACCGAAAATTAATCAGCACCTCACAGGTATAAGATTACCAATATTACACACCCACATATATAAATAGTCAGTTGAATAATTATGTGTCAGGTAATAAGAAAAAGTACTTATAATTTAAAAATATAATGCGGTAATTTTTAATTAAGCAAACTGTTATTTAAAATATATGTAACCAATAAAGCAGCATTAATGGGTAATTGTTTTATCTCATTGTTGATTGTTTTATTCTTTCTGTATTAATATAGAAAGTGTATTCATGAGCTGTGCCAAATCTAAATAAATGTGTTTCTAACCTTTTTTATATTTTCAACATTGGAACAGCCATTACCTATTTTATCATTTAATAGAATAAGTCTATCTTTCATTGTGCTCTATGATGTACTTTTTAATTGCAGCTATTATTTTGTCATCTCTTTTCTATACTTGTTTATCCAGTTCGGGATCACAAGGGGGTCAGTGCCAATTTTAAATAGAAATAGAAGGCAGCAAGAAGAGGTGCCATTTTGTTATGTTATTCTTCAGTTAATACTGTGCTCTTCTTGTATTCTAACACCAATGTGACAGTACTACTTACTAATACTACTACTACAGCTACAGAAGATTGTTGTAATAATGGCAGTGCTCATTCATAGACATTGCAGAGAAATGGGTAGAAAATAAACTTTTAAATACGTGAATGTGAACATGAGCAAGTTGTTTAATCTGTGTTCCAAGTGTGAAATAAAAATGCATGTGTAAATAACTGTAACATGTAGTAATCTTTTGACTCCTCTTGGATAAACCTCTGCCAAACATCATGCTCTGAACCCAAACATATATTCATTTCCTTTAGCCACATATTCAATTACAGGGTCTAATGCAACCATACCATCTTTTTAACATTAGGAATAAGGCATGAACCAGCCCTGTATGAGGCACCAGTCAATGATAAGGCATATTTCCTTACAAACACACACACACACACACTACCTTATTTATATCAAGCCCTTTTAGAATCTACTCATCCTTAATGTGGGAAGAAGCAAGAATGTTCAAAGAAAACCCACATAGTCATTGGAGGAGAAGGTTTGGAGCGTGCACTGATGCAGCGCATTGCCACACCCATCACATGACAAACAACCCTATGATCCCAAATTAGAAGTTGAGCGCTGCCGTGCAGCAGGTGATACCTCAGCACCACACTAGTTCAAATGGAGTGGAACAGGGAGCACAGGTAAACTTTGTAGACAGTGCCTGGGTTAGGTCTTAAGCCCACTATTATCCACATCCAATAACTGTAATAACAATAATGAAAGTAGTAAAAATAAAAATAATAATTTAATTGTGTTGAATTTTTTTTAACAACAGGCAGTAACTTGATAGCTAAGGTTATGTGTGTATTTAAGTACAGCTCATACAAGCCTTGCTCTTTTAATATAACTTAAACTTAAACTTATATATATATATCTATATATAAAAAAAATCCTGGAATGGAAAGCAAGGCGACGATACTTGATCTTCTCGGATGTTCTCAGAAGACATTTAAAAGACCCGTGAGACAAAAAAGACTGGCCACGGAGCATCTCGCGGGGACCATAAACATGAGACTTGGTGCCAAGAGATTGTCCCAGGGCAGTCTCGCGGGGACGTGGAACATAAGATTCTTGCAAGACATGCCCTTCTTATCAAATAAGAGAACGGACAGCCAGCAAAACATTCAGTCATGTAAAGTCATGTAGCACACACAGATCCTGTGCTCTCAGCAAAGAAGAAAGAGCAGCGTAGAGAAAAGAGACCCAAGGGGCAATACACATGCAGAAAAAGGTACAGCATATGAAAGCAGTAAAATTTGAAAGTATTGTAGCGTTCCAGCCAAGTTGAAGCCTTTTTTGTTTTAAGTGACTGTTAGGTCCGATCGAGGGAGGGCAGAGTACAGCACGGAAAACTGATAGCTGGGTACTGATTGATACGGTAAGGGGGAGGTGAGACCCGTGGGAAGAGGGGTTGGAGAGGGTGCTAGACATTTGTGTTTGGGGTTATGCAGTCGGCGATTGTTAAAGTAGAACTTTTGTGATGCTTTATTACGTCAGTCGATACAGTATCAAAAAAAAAAGATAGTAAAGATCACATTGACGCAAACAAAAGGAAATTAATCATGAGAACCAGATGAAATTGAAAAAATAGCAGGACAAATCAAGGTCAGAAATAAAATGCAAAGAGTGTAAAACAAAGTCTTTTATCCTTCGGATCATTCAATGCACAAAACGTGCATGTACACAATCATGGACCATACGCTATGAGAATCTGTGGTCCTGCACAACAGCAACGATTCCAAAAAAACAAAAAAAAGCTTTTAAAATTGTATATCCGATTAACCAAGCAAAGGGGCTGGCGCTATACACATGAAGAGCAGGTTACAGATTATGAAAGCAGTGGAATTCGAAAGGCTCAAAAAAAAAAACCTTGGTGCGATACACATGCAGAGAAAGTTAAAGAATATGAAACTAGGAAAATTAGAAAGTATAAAAAAAAGAAAGTAAAGATCACAGTATTGCAAAAACACCGAAATTACTCGAAAAAGGGAAAATAATCACCACAGACCAGGAGTAACTGAAAAAAAAGTAGGAAAAAATGAGGCAAGAAATAAAAGACAGAGTAGAAAACAAAGTAAAACGTCATAAAGAGGTTATAAAACAAAGGGGCCAAACACATGCAGAGCAGGTTAGAGATAATGAAAACAGGAATTCAAAAGACTCAAAAAAAACGTAGGCACGAAACACATGCAGAGCAAGATACAGAATATGAAAGCAGAAAAAAACAACAGTGTCAAAACAAAGAAAGTAAACAACGCATTAGCGCAAACAAAGAGAAATTATTACTCAGAGAAATAACGAAAAGGATAATAGAGATCGAATATATGGACATAGGAGATATGTCAGAAGTATGTAAATATTGTAAGGCTTTGAAGTTTAAGTCAGAGAATTTCAAAAACGGGGTTTAACACACATGCATTTATTGGTTACTTTGCAAACAAAATTATTAACTGCTGATGATGTGGATCGTTTTGTCTGTGCTGAAATTCCAAACAGAGAAACCTATCCTAAATTATGGTACAAAGTCATTAAACACAAGTCTCACGGACCTCATTTAAAAGATTCAGCATATTGGGACACGAAGGATTCCAAATATATAAATGATAAAACTGGGGTGCCAGTGAGCCCCAAACACAAAGACACAATACCGTCTCTCATGTCCTCTTGGAGCCTCCCATCTCGGTAAGGAACCTTCCCCTTTCTTGGTCAGGATGCCCATCCATCTATCTATTATATATACTGTCATGCTTGGGTCACAGATTTGCACAGAAACACAGGAGGTTGGAGACAGGAACTTTATTCAAACACTGCAAACGAACATTTGTCTCTTTTTCAAAAGTTTAAACATACTCTCCACGACTAGACAGAGATGATATAGAGAGAGAGAGAGAAAGAAGCAAACAATCAATTCCAGTACTGACAGGTGCTGTACATGCTTTTAAGTATGTGGAGTACGCATGAGAGATTTATCACGCGACACAGCGCAAATAAGGTAAGGAGCAATGTGATGGTAGTCTGTCAACTTTTTTCAGGGGTTTTCCCAGGAACGTCTGTATTCTCTGAGGGTGTGATCAGCCCCCCAGCTCACACCCCCTCCCTCAGCTTTATTCACATTCTTGTGAATCAAGCAACTCTCCAAACCAGGTTCAAACAGGTATGACTATACGTTTGCGTTAACGTGCTCAGTGCCAGGTTGATGCCTGACTGTAAAACTGTAAGGTTGTAAGCCCAAAAACCATCTCATGAGACGAGAGTTTGTATCTTTCTGACAGTATAACCATTGAGAAGAGCATGATCCGTCACTAATTTGAAATTTCGACCCCATAAGTAATAACGAAGCGCTTCCACAGCCCATTTAATCGCCAAGCATTCTTTCTCAATCTCTTATATATATTTCTCTTCTGGTTCATCCTGCTTCCTCTTCAAAACCGGTCCCGCCCACACGCAGCCCACACAGCATTTTTCAATTCCTATTTGTCCTCTTCCAAACCCTTCCCCACGCTGCCTGCGGCCTCCTATACACCCCCACGCCACTTTTCTCGATTTCTATCCCTCCTTTGGACTACCGTGTTCCCCGCTCCTCTCTCATGACCTGATTGGTGTCACATCACCGCCCTATATCTAGCCTGACCGTGTGACCTTTCACTTTGGCAATGTGTGCACCTGGGAGTCCTTTCCGTAGCCTGCTACAGGAAGGCACTCTCTCTACCATTGGCATTGGTTTTGCTCCTTGCTATTGGTTTCGCTACTTGCTATTGGTTTCGCTCCATGCTATTTTCGTTGTACTGTGACGGTTGTTTCCTAAGCCTTTGTTATAAAATCAACGACAGTATCTTCTCTGTCGACGGGTTTTTGTACAACATCATCTCTATTCCGGGATCCGGCAACTGCCTGTTCCTATCAGTGGGTTATTTCTTGACACAAACGGTTGACGAAGGCAATGCACTCTCACTACGACATAGGGCAGTAGATTTTGTTGCATCACATTGGGACAGATTTGGAGACATTCTTCCTGTTGTTCTTTCCAACGCAAGTCGAGTTATCACAACAAGTCAGGAGTACTATCAATACATGGCAACATCTGGAGTTTATGGTGGTGAAGCTGAAATTCAAGCTCTTTGTGTCACAAACGATGATTCTCTACATATTAACAACAAAGTTCTTGATCTTGTGCAGGGTGAAAAAGTGACCTTCAAGAGTGTAGATACAGTGGTCAGTGACGATCCTAATAATCAACTAACATACCCACAGGAGTTTTTACACACCCTCACACCAACTGGCATGCCTCCCCATATCCTTCATTTCAAGGTGGGAGCCGTAATTATGCTCCTCCAAAATATTATGCCATCAAAAGGTCTTTACATTGGAACAAGACTCATCATTACCCGAATACATACAAATATTATTGAGTGCAAACTGATTGCTATCCAAAATTCTGAAACAATCTTCATTCCCAGAAACTCTCTCCTTCCTTCCGATACCAATCTCCCTTTTAAATTTAAACGCACACAATTACCACTCAGACTCGCCTTCTCCATGACTATCAACAAGTCCCAAGGGCAAACATTTGCAAAGATTTGCGTTACTCTACAACAACCAGTCTTCAGCCACGGTCAGTTGTACGTGGCTTTTTCTAGCGTTAGATCTTTCGACTCATCTGTCTTCTCCAGCAAAACACCTATTCACAACTGCGTCTTTCAAGAAGTATTTCTTTCTTCTTGATTTCTGAATTCCTTTCTCACCGTTTTCCATTCCTAGTCTTACACTGCTCTATGCTATGGCAGGCGTCAGCTATTAGTCAAATAATTGTGTTCCCTAGGAAGTAGTTTCCTACTGAAATATGTGATAGGGTGCTGTTCTCCATCAAAAACCTGGGACAGGATGGCACCTACACCAAATGCACTTGCATCTGTCTATAGAACAAAATCCTTATAGAAATCAGGATTCCGCAAAACTGGATAAAAAGACAAAGCAGTTTTCAAATCACAAAAGGAACGTTCACAAATTTCTGTTCATAAAATAGGTCAGTTTTTCCTGCCTCTAGTAAATTCTGAAAGAGGAGCAGTCCTATGTGCAAAGTCAGGGATGAATCTTCTGTAATAACCAGCAAGCCCCAGAAAAGTGCGTACCTGTTTCTGCATTTTTGCAGAAGCAAGCATCTCTCCCACTTTTCTTAACTTAACTTTTCTTAACTTCTTAACTTCTTTCTTTTCTTAACTTTTCTTAACTGTGGCCGAAGTAAACCCCTGCCCATGGAATAACCTAACTAATGAGTCTCAGACATTCCCAGTTTACACTTCTTAGGGCTAGCAGTCAAGCCAGCCTGTCTCAAGCTTTCAAGGACAGCCTGAAGACGTACTAAATGCATATACCAATCATTGCTGAAAATCACGACATCATCAAGGAATATTTAGAATGAGGACGCAAGATCTGATCCATCATACGCTGGAAAGTTAGAGGTGCCTCATGAAGACCAAATGGGAGTCTCGTAAATTCATAAAGTCCAACAGGAGTCGTAAATGCTGTTTTCTCATGACTGTCAGCCTCTAGAGGCACCTGCCAATAACCTTTCGTGAGATCTAGTGTGGAGATATAGGTCGCATGACCCAGTTTTTCCAACAGCTCGTCAGCACGGGGCATTGGATAAGCATCAAATTTAGAGACCTTATTCAAGCGCCTGAAATTGATACAGAAGCGTACCGAACCATCTTGCTTTGGGACTAATACGACCGGACTGCACCAGTCACTTTTACTTTCACGAATTCACCTAATGCCAGCATCTTCTTGACTTCTTAGCACACAATATTTCATCGCTCTTCCGGGATCGGAAATGGCCACATCTGTACCCGGACACCGGGTTTAGTAGTGATTTTATGTTCTGCAAGGTTAGTCACGCCTGGCAAGTCTGAAAAGACATCAATGTTCTGTTCAATCAAAGATAACAATTCTGTCTTTTGTGAGTCATTCAAATCGTTACCAATGGCAAAATTGGTCTGAGAGACAGCAGCCAAGGAAGTGTAAATCCCCTGCCGGTCATGCCATTCCTTCAAGAGATTAACATGTAAAATCTGGAATTATTTGTGCAGGCCTGGTATTCTAACCTTGTAATTTACCGGTCCCATACTCTCCTCAATAATGGCAGGGCCCTGCCATTTAGCTAGAAATTTGTGCAGGTCAGACGGAACCAGTACCAAAACATGATCTCCAGGTTTAAATTCACGGAGCTTACATCGCCTATCGTAAAGACGTTTCTGAGTTTCCTGCTCACGTTGTTGATGCTCCACAGCAATAGAAGAAAGCTTAGAAATTCTATCTTGCAACGAAACTACCCGATCTGCAAAGCTCGGTCCAAGAGCTGTTGTCTCGTTTCCTATCTATTCCTCTTGTACAACATCCAGGATGCCTCTCGGGCACCTGCCAAATAACAACTCGAACGGACTCAAGCCAGTGGAAGCCTGCGGCGATTCCCACACCACAAACATAACAAAAGGCAGGCCAGAGTCCCAGGATGTAGGATCATTATGAGCGACTCGCCTGATCATCTGTTTTAAAGTCTTGTTTAATCGTTCAGTCAAACCATTCGTCTGTGGATGGTAAACAGTGGTACTCAATTTCTTAATAGCAAAGCCGTCACACAATTGTTTCATCACGCGAGAAGTAAAAGTTGTGCCCTGATCAGTTATAATTTCTCTAGGGATGCTAATATGAGTAAAAATCTCGCACAGAGCTTTGGCTACAGTGGAGGAATTGGTCTTTTTCAAAGCAGCCACCTCTGGATATCGTGTTGCATAGTCAATCAACACCAGCATATATTGATACCCATTTTTAGTCTTAGGCAAAGGGCCTACGATATCTAGTCCCACCCATTGAAAGGGGAATTCCAAAATAGGCAAAGGACAAAGGGGAGCCCGAGGAGGTTTATAAGCGGAGACGATCTGGCAATCAGGACATGAAGTACAGAACCATTCAACATCTTTTCCCATATTCAGCCAATAAAATTGTTTTGATAACTGATCTCTGGTCTTATCAGCTCCCAGGTGCCCTCCCAAGATGTGAGAGTGGGCCAGATGCAAAAGAATTTCCCTATGTACTTCAGGTACAACTAGTTGTTCAATAAATTTCCCCATTAAATGATCTGAAATCACTCTGAAAAGGCAACTGTCTTTTTCCAGAAAGTGTGGGGTTTTCAAGCCCCCAGATTCACGCTCTTGGTAATAGGAGTCATTAGCAGAGCAAGCCTGTTTAAATGCATATTCTAATGAGCTATCAGCATGCTGCAAACGCAAGAAATCTGACTGCTTGCCAGTGCTCGGTTTGCGTTCAGAGGCATTTGCAATCTGAGAAGATGTAGAAGGGCCTGCCTGCCACTCTGGGAAATTGGGTTGGGGGGGGTGTCTTCCTCAGTCTCGCTGGAGAGATCGGGTTCAATATCTAATTGGGGCTCTAGATTTTCCCCGACTGCCACCAGTTCTTCTTCTTCTTCCCCACCAACTAAGCTTAACAGGGGACTCGACGACTGGTGCCCGACATTCAGTTATTAGTCTAGGAAAAAGGGCATTCCTTCTGCCTATCAGTAATGGCCAGGGGCAGGAGTCTGAAACGGCAGACCAAACTTTAAAGTGACGACCCTTATAAGTCAAAGGAAGAAGCAATCTCTGATAATCTTTAACATCTCCATGTACACAACGTATCTTTACAGTCTCAGTGTTACTAAGGCATCCGTCGTCAAGACAGTCCCGTCTGACAACACAAAGGCCTGAGTCCAATAATGCCGAGATCTCGCGGCCCCCCAACTTCACCAAGATCAATAAGCCATCTTTGTTTCTGATGAATAAGGCATCCCCAGACAAAAAAAGGGTGATGATAACGGCCCAGTTTCATTTGTCCCATCCCAACAAAGTTGCCACTTGCTCAAAAGCTAAAAGAAACATCTCTGGGTCATCGGAAGGACCCATCTTCGTCAGCACATTCTTATAATTTTCAGGAAGAGGAGGAACCGGATCATCCTCCGGATCATGAGGAACCAGGACATTCTAAGTGATTTGAAACAACTCCTTGGCATTCATCTGTGCAACCATTTCTGGCACCACTTGTCATGCTTGGGTCACAGATTTGCACAGAAACACAGGAGGTTGGAGACAGGAACTTTATTCAAACACTGCAAACGAACATTTGTCTCTTTTTCAAAAGTTTAAACGTACTCTCCATGACAAGACAGAGATGACAAAGAGAGAGAAAGATGTCAGAGAGAGAGAAAGAAACAAATAATCAATTCCAATACTGACAGGTGCTGTACATGCTTTTAAGTATACAGAGTACCGCGCGAGAGGTTTATCACGTGACAGAGCGCAAATAAGGCAAGGAGCAATGTGAAGGTAGTCTGTCAACGTTTTTCAGGGGTTTTCCCAGGAACGTCTGTATTCTCTGAGGGTGCGATCAGCCCCCCAGCTCACAATTAATATACACATACATATATTAAATATTAATTGTTGTCTGTCACGTAAAAAGTTGCCAACTGCTGACCTTGAACCTTGATCTTGATTCTAAATAAGAGCTTATAACATGGTATCTGTAACATGACCCAAAAAATGGAGGTGTAAGCTACCTCAGGCACGTAATTTGGCATTAGGTCTTTCTAGCAGAAACAGGCGGCATGGCAGCACACCCTAGCTGACAGGAAAAGAGCAGCAGCATGGGCAGGCGGTATTGATGACCATACATGACCAAAGAATTGGAAGTGTAGGTTCCCTCTGCTATGTTACCAGGCTTCGGGTCTTTCAAGTGGCTAGTGGCGGCACAGCTATGGGACATTGCTGACAAGAAAAAAAGTTTGCAATCACGAAGGACGTCTGTCAGGAAAAGGGCCGCAATAACATTGGATGACAGTGAAGGACACTGCACAGGCCTACTGACTGGCAAAACAAAGTTGGTGGTACCCTCAGCAGAGTGACCTGGGGTGCTATATTTCATGAGAGGCACATGAACCACTTTTTTCGAGGACTGGATGTCTGAGTGTTTACTTGTATTTTTTTTTAATTTGGCTTGTGTCTTTAGTTCATTCATTACTGTTACTTTGGTATTATTTGTGTTACTGGTAATCTACCCTGAAGCTTTTCTCTAAGTATAACTTTGCCAGCTGAATGAATCTTGTTAAACAGAAATTCTGGATTTTGGCTGTCCTTCCTTGTTATTGGCTCCTGTTACAGTCACCTGAACCCACTCTTATTAATCTTTCATATGTTGCATGATGTGGTAAATCTTGTTGGTGGGTTCAATGCACACACACAAGAAAACTGATTCTTAAGTAGTTTAGGGAATCTATTTGGTACTCTTATTTAAGCAGGAGAAGAGAGAACAAAAGAAGGTTGAGCAAATGCAATAAGTGACAATTGTATATGCATGGGTGTTTATGATATTTTTGTCCTGGTGTTCTATTGTTTAATCTGTTTAACCTCTCTGTCTCTGCTCCAACCACAGGACCCTGTGACGTCACTCAGGAGCCTGCAGCTGGAGGTGTGAAGAGCAGAGTTTTGGCATAGAATTCTCATGAAAATAAACCATTTGGTGGACCCAAAGGACTAAAACATTAGTTTATTGGATAAATGTATGTGTTCATGTAAAGGGAGATACGGACACTTAGTATAATATCATAAACTAATGAGTATATGACTTTAGTAACAATAGTCCAATTTATGATTTCTACAATTGTGCCATAGAGGAGACCTTTCCTAAAACTAGTTACACTGCATGAGCGTTTACCTACTTAATATTAAAAATTATTTTCATATTAAGCTGTAACGGATACTGAGATGGAAAGAGCAAAGTGCGCACCAAATAGCAGTTAGACCCAACAATGGGCATGTTTATGTAACAAAGACAAATGGTCTGCCGTACCTTGGGAAGCCTATTCTCCCTAGTTGCACCTTCCCACTGTTACAGAATAGAAAGCTTTTATTGTCATTGTAAAAAATTACAATGAAATTAAGAGCGCCACTCCAGCTGGGTACAACAAAGCAAACGAAAGTACTTCTGTATAAAAATCTGCAACACATAATACACACAAGAAGAACATAAAAAAAGTTATTGCACTAAAGGATATTGCACATTCAGTCCAGTTTATAGATATTATATGTAAACACTTATACTTAAAACAAAATGAGATCACAGATGAAACCAGTAGTAGTACAATAAATAATAATACCATTTCATTGGGGAGTAGCTGCATGAGTGCACTGACCAAAAATTGTTTAACCTGCCTTAATTTGCTTATTTTTGTTCAATGTATTTATGGCCATTGGAAAGAAACTGTTTCTGAATCTGTTGGTCCATGCTTTCAAAATTCTATAACACCGGCCAGAGGGTAACAGATCAAACAGGTGGTGAGCAGGGTGTGGAGGATCCTTAATGATATTTGTGACTTTGGCCAAACAGCAAGAGTGGGCAATGCCCTCCAGGGAGGGCAGACAGCAGCCTGTGATTTTTTTGTGCTGAGTTTATGACTCTCTGGAGAGCCTTCTTGTCTTTTGCTGTATATCCAGCATACCATACTGTGATACAGTATGCTCTCAAGGGTTGAACGATAAAAAGACACCAAAAGTTTTGCTCCAAGTTGTTTTTCTTAAACAATCTCAGAAAGTGCAGCTTCTGTTGTACTTTTTGACCATTGCTGTGGTGTTCACAGACCAGGAAAGGTTCTCTGAGATGTTGATTTCCAGGAATTGGACAGTGTGCACCCTTTCCACACTTGTTCTATTGATGTAGGGAGGAACTGATTCTTTGATGTGCTTTCTGAAGTCCAGAATGAGTTTTTTGGTTTTTGTGGTGTTCAGTGTTAATGTCTCATGCAATAACAAGTGCACACTTTGCACTAGAAGTAGCTACTCTTGCATTGTCCCCCTTGGACAGTACAGCTAGGATCTCTGTTCATCCTCCTCACTATTGCACAATTTCCATGCAACCCACCAAGGACTTTCTTAATCTTCTGTTTGGAGCATCAAGCTCCACTAATCTTCAGTGCAATCAGCTATATTATTACAACATTTCTGTGAGGCCAGGGTCACGTGGCTGGAGAAGCCACAGAGGTGTCTGCCATTGCAGGTCTGCAGCCAGAGTCTTTTTTTTGTTTAGTTTTGTAGCAGCATTTGTCAATCATTTTCTGAGTGCGCATTGTCACACTGGTGGCAAACTTTGCCTTATAGTATGTTCAACGGTGACATAATCTTATGGAATTATTATAGTATGTTTAACATGAGAGCACTTTTTATATATTAGCTGATGAAAATGCACAAAAATGTATTCAGTTTTAAGGAGATTTCTGCCATGGAACAAATATAAAAACAGTAAACTGTCTTTTATCACTTAAGTCACACATTTTCAGATTGATATTATGATTTATTAGTGAAATGCACCCACACATTTATTTATTCTTAAAGTCCATATCTGCCTTTACCTGCACACATATATTTTCCCAGTAAATCAATGTTTTAGTTCTGACTTACTGCCATTATATTTTCATATATAATATCACAGGCTTGTATATTTTCAAGAGCAGCCCAGTGCTAGACTCACCCCTTCACACGAAGTTCCTGAATGACTTCACAAGCTCCTGTGGCTGAAGGGGTCTGCTGCTGGAGGACTCCAGCCATACTCAGATTCTGGAGTGCCGCTGTGGCCACAGGTTGTCATTCCAGGTACTCTCTTAATTTGTAACCAAATTAAGTGCTGATTAATGTAACATGCTTCATTGTTTCTTTTTTTTCTTAACCACCATTCAAAAAATGTGTTAAAAGCAAGTTAACAAAATAAGCAGGTAACTCAGGAGTGGTAAACCAAGGTCCAAAAGGGCCACCATTTTGGCTCCAACTAGTTTCTTAATTAGAAACAATCTTTGCAGTTGATTAAATACATTATTTAATTCTATAGCTTATTTACTGTCATTCTAGCACACCAGACATTTCCAGAACTGTTATCCTAGGCCCCACAACTACTTTACCCATAAGTTTACTACTTTTCTTTTGATTTTTAGTTTAATATTTTTTTATTTTTGACTCTTAGCTAAGTTGTTTGATTTCATGTACTGCATTACATTGAAGACAGTCTTCACTATACAAAATAGGAGGAGGAGGCTGGGAGTATGCCCTAATGCAGCACGTTGCCGCACCCACCACATGATGAACCACCACAGGATTCCAAATTAGGACCCAAGCGCAGCTGTGCAACAGGTGACACCTCAGCACCATACTAGTTTGAATAGAGTGGAACTGGGAGTATTTTTTTGTTTTTTTACAGTGGTTGGAGTGCCAATCCTGCCACCAAACCCCAAGTTTTCCCTGTAAGTTGGAGGATCTACTTGCAGGTCTGGATGCAGGTTAACATCATACTCCAGGATGGAGCAACTGCATGTTAAGTGCCTTGCTAAAGGGCCCAATGGTTTGGAATCATTTCTGATATTTATGGGATTCAAAATGGCAACCTTCTGCTTGCTGGTGCAGATCCCTATCCTCAGAGGTGTATATTTTAACTTCTGTTGCAAACTGTGTGGCCTTTTGGCTTATAAAATTTGTTGAGATGTTCCACCTAAATTCGAATCACAGCTTCCATGTCTTCTAGAGAACATTGGCCATCAAAGTACAAAGTATGTACTTGTTGCTACTGATTTTGCTAATAGAAGGCTGTAGTTATTGAGTATGTTCAAATGTAGCCATTGTAGGCTCAAGAGAGAGGTTGGGAGCATGTGCCGATTACAGCGGAACATGTTTTTTCAAGGGTTTTAAACAAACAGTCACTCTTTCTCTAATAAACAATATGTTATGATGTACCAAACTGGTAATTAATTGTGATTAATGACTTATTGGCAGTGGGTGGGTAATTTTTCTGATTATGGTTTGTTCAACAGATTTTTATCCATTCATACTGCTTTGCATTGTCCTGTCATTTCTCTGCTAGAATATATTAATGAGAATAAATGAACACTTAGCTATGACATTTACAAAATTCTTTTAAGAAGAACTGTGTTAAAAGTTCTATATTTTCTTTTATAAAATAAACCCAGTTCCCTGCAAATCACAATGACACTGGTTGAAAATGTGATTAAGTCTACAAACATCTTAAATTAACTTCTGAAATAAAATTTCTACAATCTGTGTGTAGGGTAATAGAAAATTAAGATTTAACAGTACCTCTGGAGACAATGAAAAACACATTAAAATTAAGTTATTGTGACTGGTTACAGACCCACTCTGTATTGTGAGTTATTCCATTCAGTTTAAACATTGCCATTTCAATATATTTTATGATTATGTATTTTTAATTAATATATTCAAAATGATTTAAAAATGTTTTAGCCCTACCTATTATGAGAAACACTAGTAAAAACTTAACAGTTTTTCAACATAATCCTTTTGAACACTAATACACTTGTTATAACATTCACACAGATCTTCTGTGCCACTCAGATAAAATATTTAGTTTTGTTTGTGCAACCACTCTTCTGTAGCTAAGTTGGGATCTTCATCTTTAACACAGAGTATCCCATGGATGTAGTCTTCAGATTTGGGAATGAGTGGTAGTCACAATCATTGACATCCCAAAAACAGAGTAGGTGAGGCATCTGTTCTAATACACAGTTTCACAAGAGCAGCCTTTTAAACCCATGTAGTGTGACTTGGGTATTCTTTATTATGCAGCTGGGGCTGACAGCGTTTCTGTTTTTTCCCTGCTTGACTAACATAAATGCTAAATCAAATCAAAATATTGTTGTTACTCTACTGGAAGATATAATATAAACTTCAACATAACAAAAAAGTGTGTACATAATATACCTTGAGAGAAGACAGAGTCACTTGCCATTCCATAATTAATGCCTTTACAACAACAACAACATTTATTTATATAGCACATTTTCATACAAAAAGTAGCTCAAAGTGCTTTACATAATGAAGAATAGAAAAATAAAAGACACAGTAAGAAAATAAAATAAGTCAACATTAATTAACATAGAATAAGAGTAAGGTCCAATGGCCAGGGTGGACAGAAAAAACAAAAAAAAACTCCAGACGGCTGGAGAAAAATATAAAATCTGTAGGGATTCCAGACCATGAGACCGCCCAGTCCCCTCTGGGCATTCTACCTAACATAAATGAAACAGTCCACTTTGGATTTAGGGTTCTCACGGAAGGACTTGATGATGATGGTCACATAGACTTCTGGCTTTTGATCCATCCATATTTGTTGGAACATCATGATGCTTTGAGTAGGTGGTGGTGGCGCAGGCCACCACCACAGAGAAATCGGGAAAAGAAACAGAAGAGAGAGTAGGGGTTAGTATGGATTTTAGAGCCACCATGAATAGTTATTATGATGAATTGAACATATAGAGTATCAGGATTAAGTTAAAATGAAGTTATAAAAAGGCCATGTTAAAGTAATGTGTTTTCAGCAGTGTTTTAAAGTGCTCCACTGTATTAGCCTGGCGAATTCCTATTGGCAGGCTATTCCAGATTTTAGGTGCATAGCAGCAGAAGGCCGCCTCACTTCTTTTAAGTTTTGTTCTTGGAATTCTAAGGTGATACTCATTTGAGGATCTAAGGTTACGATTTGGAATATAAGGTGTCAGACATTCCGATATATAAGATGGGGCGAGATTATTTAAGGCTTTATAAACCATAAGCATAATTTTAAAGTCAATCCTGAATGACATAGGTAACCAGTGTAGTGACATCAAAACTGGAGAGATGTGCTCGGATTTTCTTTTCCTAGTTAGAATTCTAGCAGCTGCATTCTGCACTAGTTGCAAACGATTTATGTCTTTTTTGGGTAGTCCTGAGAGGAGTGTGTTACAGTAATCTAGTCGACTGAAAACAAACGCGTGAACTAATTTCTCAGCATCTTTCAGTGATATAAGAGGTCTAACTTTAGCAATGTTTCTTAAGTGAAAAAATGCTGTCCTAGTGATCTGATTAATATGTGATTTAAAATTCAGATTGCAGTCAACAATTACCCCTAAGCTTTTTACCTCCATCTTGACTTTTAATTCTAATGTATCCAGTTTATTTCTAATAGCCTCATTGTATCCATTATTGCCAATCACTAAGATTTCAGTTTTCTCTTTATTATCTTGAGAAAGTTACTATTCATCCATTCTGAGATACAAGTCAGAGATTGTGTTAGTGAATCAAGAGAATCGGGGTCATCAGGTGCTATTGATAAGTACAGCTGTGTGTCATCAGCATAGCTGTGGTTGCTCACGTTGTGCCCTAAAATAATCTGACCTAATGGAAGCATGTAGATTGAGAATAACAGCGGACCCAGGATAGAGTCTTGTGGAGCACCATATCGGATATCATGTGTCTTCGAGTTGTAATTAACACAACTAACAAAGAATTTTCTCCCTGTCAGGTAGGATTCAAACCAGGATTCCCTGTTGGTTCCTGTATAAAAGTAGAGGGTTAAAATATCCTTTTTAAGCAATAAGGCAGTTCTTCCATACATCTCCCTCCTTTTGACATTCAAAACACCATTGACTTAAAGGCAAATATATTCCTCTGTGCTTTCTAGGACAGGGGGAAATTTCAACACTGCTTGGTGAAGCCCTTCATGTAGCTTCTCTTATTTAGGTTCTCCTCCGCCTACTTGACTGCAATTAGTTCTCATTTTAATAAAGGTCTGGACCACTGGTTCATGTGCCTCACGAGATACAGCAGTAGGACTGTTTGCCATGCCATGCTTTTTAGCCTGGCTACCCCTTTTATTTTGTGTTATCTGGACAGCCCGAGACCCTCTAGGAGTGATAGAGGAACTTTGCTATGGAAATGTTACTAACCTCTGTAAAGAGTCAGAAACACTTGGACAACTGTATCCATAAGTATATCCTTTTCACTCAGTACTCCACTTTCCTTATCTGTGCAATACTCTTTCTGAAAAACCATCTCTTGTATAGGAGTTTCAGACAATGACTCAATTGTGGGAACTGTGGCTACTCGGTTTCCTGCATTATACTGTATGTCCAGAACCCTTTCTCACTGCGTTCTTTTATTTTCATCCCTACTGTGGTCAGGAATCTGGGTAATGGCTTCCCTTTACCATTATCAGGAACCTCTTGACACTGTGTTCCCGTATGTTGTACCATATAGAGATCACTCACCTGTATAGCCAAATCCATGCTGAGCAGCAGTCCAATTCCCAGATGCCTTAAATATCTCTTGACTGCTTCAAGAGGCGCTTTTGTAACATTCTTGAGTCCTTTAATAGTGGCCTCCAAGAAAATAAAAGCTGAGCGCAGCTTTAGTACCAAATGAAGTAGTTACTCTAATTCGTAAAGGTTGATCTGACACTCGGGTGACTTTGGCTGCTGTCAAGTGGGACTTCGGGCATCTCGTTTACCCTATGCAAGTCATCCAGCACTCCTTTGTGCATGCTCAGTCAGGTTCCCAGTGGCATCTTGGAAGTCTGGAAGCCATCTATTTGGCCAATCTGCTCCATCTCAAAAAATGTATCGACAGAAACTAGACACTTCCCAGACCCCTTTATTATTCTCAAAAGAAAAGGGAAAGTTTCTTATCCCCAGTTTATTCATCAGAGTCTCTGTGGTAATATGTCAGACATCTTTGGAGTTCACAGCGGCGTCCTTGCTAATCAGGTTCTTGAGGATCTCATGGCCTTCTTGCCGGGGATCTGAAAAATAGGATAGACAGACCGTGGCAATCTTGCTATTTTCACGGTTAGCATCTGCCATGGTTTTTAATGCCACTTTCAGTGCTTTTGATCCCTCAGTGGTACGTACCTGTATCCTGCCTTCATGGAATGAGAATTGCCATACTGCACATCTCCGACTAGGTACTCCTACTGCAAGTATGAACCGAAGTCTAGGACACGGAGCAGTTGTCAGTCATCTTCCTGAGCATTCAAACATTCCCCTAGGCTCCTGATGTACGATGGATGCCTGCTTCCACTCAAATTAACAACTTTCTTTGCTGTTTTCTTGCCCATTTTCTACCTATAAATCCAGTGCTGAAAGTGTATAGGTTGAGGGCTTGGTTACACAAATATACTTTATGCAGATTCTTGCTAGCAGAAACCAGGATATCCTGTCAACTACACCAATGTAACCAGTAGGCGGTGCCACCGAGCCCCAAACCCCAAACATCCACACACCAAACACAGTCCCAAATTCAAATAAACATTTTTGTTTATTAACACAGTACCTTTATACATGGACTGCTATTATATATTCCCTCCTTCCAGTCCTCAAGGCGAGTGCTGCCTTCTACCTCCCAACTCAACTGGAGGAGTCTGGATGGCTTCCTTTTATGTTGGACCAGGGAGAACGTCTGATGCCATAACACTGAATGGTGAAAGCACTATGCCATGCAGAAGTTCCACAAAACAGGAATTTCTTCTCTTTGCAGCGCCCTCTGGTGGCACCCAAGTCCCAAACAGGGTTGTCCCTCAGGACTACAAATCCAATGGGTCCCTGCAGGTGTCCATACTGGGTCCACAATAGGGGAGCATTGCCATCTGTTATACTGGGAGAGATATTGTTTTGGATAGACAATTTTGAATTGTCCTGCACTATGGCCTACTGGCCAGATTAGGCACCATCAACCAACTTGGCCCAGGATGCGTGTCCATCCACCTTGGCACCCTAGGGCCTATATCAATGTATTTTGTGGAGGCAAGCCATGCTTCCAGCTCAGTGACTAGTATTGACTTTGGCATGTTTCTGATTTTGAGTATGAATATCCCATTGCTTTGAGTACTTGTTTTTTTGTTTCTGGATTTCCCTTTGGACTAAGTTTCTATCTATCTAGTTACCATAAATCAATAACCAATATTATGATGTTTTCTATTTTTTCCAGCCATGTATTGTATATCAGGTTAAGCTGAGAAGGAGAAACATCAAGAGTGCAAATTATTAGAAGCTTTGGCAATCAGCCTCCCAAGTAAAATTAATTGTAGTCCACTGCATCTACAGTTAGTTAAAGTACACTGGCTAAAGGCCAGAAGATGCGATGGCACAGCAGTTTGAAACTGGAAATGGAGTTAAGATTACGTCACATTAAATGCTGGCTGTTACAGCTACTGGGGATGTCATGTTGATCACACAAAGCATTATGGGACACTGATAAAAAAAGTTCTCCTAAACCGGCAGAATTATCAGTAAATAATTTGATGTACCAGGCCAAACGCAAACGCAGAAAATTCATAGCAAATAACATTTTAGCGAAATTTGTTGATCGGCACTATTCCTGATATTCCTGAAAAGTTTTATTCTCATTTTTATGGATGTCTTGGAGAAGGATGGGGGTGAGATTGCAGGACGGTTCTTTGCTGTTGGTTTATTACATTAGTCCTGTGTTGCATCTATGTTGTCCTAAAATATCCTGCATTTTATACTATAAGCTGACTCTGTGCATCAGACATTTCAAATCACAAAATCTTGCCATATGTCAGTTTCAAGAAGGGATTTACTAGCCTTTGAGCTAGTGAATTGAGGATGGATTGGCAAAGATGGTTAGGCAATACTGAATGTTACATGTTGGGCTGTAAGCGATGTCTTCAGGCTTGCACTCAGCAAGCTTTTGTGAATCACCAGTTTGCCAATTTGAAAAGTTGCATTGTATCAACTACTATGAAAATGAACTAAATACTGAATATTTGCTCCAAAGATGGGGAAAGCAAGCCACCTGTCAGGTTAAAAATCAGTAATTTATTTTATCTGTATCTAATACAATTTCATATTCATCTTGCTTTGTTCTTGATATTTTTGTGTCATTTGCAATGTACATTATTTATCAGCAATTAGTTGATTTTTGTTCAAACAAGGTCACATGGAGCAGATGTTCCATTTCATAGTTTAATCGCATGAATGAGATTAATTATCAACAAAAGTATGTTTGAATTATACATCCATTGTGTACAGCATATACAAGAATGAAAATGTGTATTATCTCTTAGTTGTATTTACATGCCTAGAAATATATTCATGATACATAAACAAAATCACCTGGAGGTATCACTTTGGTTGATTCAGAATTTTAATTACTAACTTTTTATCACTATAGCAGTATACTGTAGATTGTATCTATTGTTACAAAAATATTAATGTTCTGTGGATGTTTGTGAACATCTGGCTTCTTTGAATGTTATAGTTTTCTTTATTACTTTTCCAGAGGTAAAATATATTGTTTAATATAACTGATGATCACAATGAAAAGCAATAGGTCATTGTCTCATAAACGAATTACAATTTGTTTCAGAAAGTCATTCTTGTGACTAAGTTAACACAAAATAACTTTTAAAAGGGGAAAAAAATCACAGGACACATAATGTACTGCTGGAATTTAGTTGACCCAGGAGTTGGGGTGAAATAATAAAGAAGCAGCTTTTGATGTAAAACTGTAATGTATCCTAAGACTAATCTGAAAAACAAAATATTAACTAAAACTACATCCATACTATAGAGATGACAATAGCTTAATTAACTCACCTGGTCCTATGTGGTCAGGCATGAGCACCTGCTTATACACACAAAAAAATAACATCATGTTGTTAAAAGAAAGAAATAAAGAAAATAAATGGAAAACAAATGAACAGGAAAATACAAAAATGATATGCAAAACAAGCAAACAATGAAAGTCAATGCTATAGCAGAATGATTAATTACATTTTACAAAGTCTGCCTCTAGCCTTTATATCCGAGCTCTTTTTGTTATGGCACAACCAGGGTGGCTGCCCTGGCTCAAATTTATTCATTGCTAATTAAGTAATTTTATTGTTATCTAAATATGATTTTTCATGTTTTAATTCTGTTTTAGCCTTTTTTCTTTCTGTGTTTTTTTCTTTGATGTTGTATTAATTTTTGTGTCATGTTAGATTATGTTAACATTGTATGTTTTACTTTGCGTTATTACTTTAAACTGCCCTGTCTCCTGTATGTAGAGTCCAAGGAAGCTGGGCCACCTAGTTATGCAGCTGAAGGACTGCCCCAGCAGCAGCAATTAAGAAACTGATATTCTCATAACAAATTTAGGCATTGTTGGTTTGAATTCCTTATTTTTCATTTTACTTTTCTTTTGATATGCAGAATTCCTGTTTTTTGACCCCCAAAACTACTTTAATGTACTGTTTCTTGGTTTGCGAATTTGATTTGTTTGCTTTTAGTTTCACTTTGTGGCAATCACATTGTTGTTCTATATTTGATACTGCTTTGTTTTTTGTCATCTTTTTAAAAATCTTTATTAAATATTTGAATATTGAATGTAGTTAATTTTCTCTTGGCCTGGGGATTTTCTGTTTTTTTTACCCCCTTTTCCTTTATAATATTGCGGACATTTGGATATTTTTGCAAACATCACAAGCCTGAGTCCCTTTATTGGGCCTAGATGGGCCTGAGTGCCTACCCAGTTTGGGGCACGGCAGCATGGGGATGAGGCCTTTCTCATATTTAGTAGTCTCAAACCAGAATTAAGAGCATGTTTTTTCAAAAATCTTCTGTACTATTTGTGCTTCTTTATGCAGTACATCACAAGACATTTTAGCAGAAATAGGTGGTGGTAACAATATATATTGGTTTATCCACTTTATGCCACTGTTCTGCTAGGAATGAAAAGTAAAAGCAAGCAAAAAAGAAGAAGAATTGATTTCCACATGATTTGTGGAAAAAGCATCCACTTCTTCCTCATGCTTTACTCTACATGCCAATATTTTCAAATTGCTGTAAATATACAAAAATCCTGCAGTTTAGCACTCACTGGGAATATAGCATTAGTGCAGTCAGCACTTGATAGCTGAAATATTATTGGAAATCACACCTTTACAAGCTAATCATATGCTTCCATTCTGTATAAGGTACAGTACACTGTATTAAAATACAACAAACTCATTGTATTGTATTTTTTCTTTCTGATTCATTTTGTGGGAAGGCAAATTTAAATATGACTTTAAATTAAACTCATGTTGATGTAAGAATCCTATAAACTCACCCCCTTTGCACAAATGCAGACTGTATGACAACAGCTCACCAAAAGTGTAGAATAATATGGTGCTAGTTTTCACAAATGAAAACAAATACAGCTCAATGCAATATTTGTGAAAAGATGATTTAACACAGTGAAATATGTGCCACCTATTTAATCCTGACCAACACAAGTGGAAAACCACCGAAAAGATGAAAATCTGAAACACAATGTATCTGCAGACCTGAGTTCTGAAAGAAGCACACAACATCATCCAGGTATCTCTGAGGCTAGCAGGGTTATCTGGACCAGGAGGAGACGTTTTACTTGAGTTTATCATTTGCCATTAACCACGGATTAATAATTATGAAACATAGTGCACTGATAGCATAATGGAGAAGGCATATTAGTGTAAAGCATCACTGTCAGAGTCTTTTGCCATAGGTTCTGACAATGGTTTTAGTTTGGGGGAAAGTTTTGTGTTTTTCTTTTATTTTAAAATGCAGTGGACTTTATAACAAATATTCATAAATTAACGTGTTAAATAGTCTAACACTATGTAAAATTCTTATTAACTTTGCCTGATCTGAAGATGAAAGCTTTCTCTGAAACTAATTTTTTTTTGTAAAAAATAAAATATTTTGCAACTCAACTGGGTGCAGTGTTATTTTAATAACATAACAATCTCTACTGAAGTAACATATTTTGGTACTTAATTTTGAATTGTTAAAAGTGTATTGTGGGTAGCACTGGTGATTCGCAGTAAGGAGACTGGCATTAACATCCAAGACTCTACCCACATGGAATTTGTACATTCTCCCCATATTTAGTTGGGTTTCCTCCGAGTTCTCCTTCTCCTGTTCCCTCCCACAGTTCAAAACCATGCAGGTTATGTGAACTGATGATTCTAAATTGATCCCTAATACATGCATGAATCGCTCATGCTTAGATGGGCTGGCAACCTGACCAGGGGTTGTTCCTACCTTGCACCCACAGACGCAAAATAGGATGAAGCATGACAATGTCAACATATTAGTTTTTCTGAATACAAACTTGAACCTTAATTAAATGTAAAGCTAATATGGCAAGATCCATCCATCCATCCATTTTCCAACCCGCTGAATCCGAACACAGGGTCACGGGGTCTGCTGGAGCCAATCCCAGCCAACATAGGCCACAAGGCAGGAACCAATCCCGGGCAGGGTGCCAACCCACCGCAGTAATATGGCAAGATATTTCTCAATAAAACAGAGGGACAGAATATAAAAGAAATTCAAAGTGGGATTATTTGTTTGTTACTGTACTTATTGCAGTTTTTAGATGAATTAAGCAAAACACCAAATCTTTATTAAATGAAAAGGTTCATATCTTTATTGTGTCTGTATGTTTTACTTTGTTCAATTAATATTTATTTTGTAGTACATTTAAAATAGTGATCTTGTGTTGTGATATTAGTTTATTTAAATATACACCGCCCTATACTAATTAATGATAAGCCATTCTGAAATAGTATCATTATCATTTGAAAATAGAATTGCTATGCTCATTAAAAACAAATACTCATTAATAATTTAGATAATTACATTAGTACTGAATGCAAAAAAGCGCAGGATCGCCCATCCCTTCTAAATGGCCGTCTGGGTAAAGACATTGCTAGATGACAGGTTAACTGTAATTATCCAATGTGCAGACTAGAAGACATTCATCCTGATCCAAATGCAAAAAATATAAAAATAGAGTGTCACTTTTTCAAGCAAGTGCAATTTTTCTGTAAATGCCATAATAATATTCTTTAAAAAGAAGCATCTAAAACTATAGTTCCACCCCTTCATTTTTACAAATACAGTGGTACCGTGAGATACGAGTGCCCCAACATACGAGTTTCTTGAGATATGAGCCGTCACTAGGTCGATTTTTTGCCTTGAATTACGAGCCAAAATTCGAAATACGAGCAATCAAAGAGCTTGTCGCTGCACATTCCGAGGAACTGACGACGGAGGAGTTGACTGAACTACAGACGCGGCAACATACAGAGGTTCTGCAGGAGATCGGTATCGCAGAGAAGGTAGAGGCAGAGGAGGTTAGCTCATAAAGTGAGATAAAGGAAGTGCTTCCAATGTGGGAAACATTTCGAAGTTTAAAGAAAAGAAACACCCTGAAAAAATTGCAACTGATAGTGCAGCGGCGCTATTTAATGACACTTGCATAACACTTGACTTTATTGAAAAGAAACATCCTGAAAAAGTTACAACTGATAGTGCAGCGGCGCTATTTAATGACACTTGCCTAACTCATTTCAGAAACATTCTAAACAAAGCTTCTTGGATAGGTTTCTATTTAAATGCCTTGAGAATGAAAGTGAGGAAAGCATGGCAAAAAAGAAAAAAAAACTAGTGAAGAAGAAAATTAAGTTAAGCAAATGTGAAAGAAAAAACATTACAATATGCTAATCGGCTTCGCCAACATTATGTATTTATGTATTAGGTTTTATTTTGTTTGTATACAATATTTGTTCATTATAAATACATTTTTCTTATGTTGAAAACATTTAAGAAAAAATTGGGGTGGTTTTTTGGGGGGCTGGCACGAATTAATCTAATTTCAATTAATTTCAATGGAGAAAATTGAGTTGAGATACAAGCATTTTGACTTACGAGCTCAGTCACGGAACGAATTAAACTCATATTTCAAGGTACCACTGTATTATCATTACACTGAAAACAGAAACAATATAAAAAGCTTACTTTAGTTAAAAATATAGTTTTTGTTAAAACATCTTTTTACCGATAGACATGAGCATTTAGTTTACCTTTTACAGAAGCAGAGCAGAATCCGTTTCCTGTTTTAAAACGTAAAACAGCACATTCATCAAATTTTCAGTTAATAATGCCAAATATGCAAATTTTTTTATTATTGTTTTGCTTTGGTGTTTCGATGGCCAGAGGATTTTCCGTGGGATTTTTGTGAATGAGGATGTTCTCATGTTTACGAGAACATCCAGGTCTCTGAAACTGATTGGTCATAGAGGGTTTTTTTTTTTTTGAAAATCCAGTATCGACAATATTAGATTTTCCCATGCCATTTCGAAAGTGGCTAAATTCATGTGAAAAAGTCACACAAGGTGCTGGACAGAATCAAATTGAAATTAACTAATTCATTCCATACGTGCCTCTTCAATTATAAAGGGCGAGAATTAGATGTTAACAGCAAGGCGAGCATGCGCGTTGCTGTCCTTAATACTCGCTGCGCGTCCGCCCACCCACTGACCTGCCTCTGCGAGTTTTGCACCATTCAAATTTGGGATTTAAACGGCGTTACTTACGTCTGTGTTTTCTGTTAGTTTGTCAATGGCTAGAGACACATGACCAACTCAATTTATCTTTTGGATCATCTCTCCCAAGAGATGAACACAAGGTGCAGCAATTACACTTGACGGAGGTACCAGTCTCATAGATTCATTAATGTAATCCATCGATTTATAGCTAAACAGTTCCAGTAAAATGCATATAAGGTATGTTTTGATACCCCCGCATCAATTAAATCCTTATTGTATGTAGCCAATTCTTTTTATTCACACACACACACACATATATATATATATATATATACAGTATATATACTTCGGAGTGATATCATTAGAAGAAACATACTTTCTAGTCTACTCATTATTTGGCTGGTTTGACAAAATAATTGCTCATTAGGTAATTTTGAATATTACTTACTGGCTACCACAGTCTAATTTTGTCAGTTGACTGCAACCGATGTATATTTGCTTTCTACAAAGTGTTATTTCCAGAAATACCAAACAGACAAAGCTATATAAAGCTAGTCCTTTGCACCCCTGTGCCCACAGGTATTTGTCCCAGCTGCTTTCTGCTTTTAACTGGTCTCCTGTCTTCATTAAGCAAGCTCTTTCACAGGTTCTGTCTTTTTCATTTTTCTGTCAATCCAGAAATAGCAAAATGCTTTTGCTATACTTTCATGTGAATGTATCAAGCGGTTTTGCTAGTTATACTGCATTGAATTTCTGTTCTTTTCTTAGTGAAGGTCAGATTGAAACCTTTCCTTACTAATTAGCATACAAATGAACATGACACTAAAGTAGCTGCAGCCCTGTTGCATTCAGTTACAATTGCACTTGTGTCTGTGCAGCGTGTCCCCAGTTGTCAGTATTTAGATGTGATTAAGGGAGGAAAGTTCCCTGAAATGGTAAAAAAAAATGATAAAATTTTAAGAATTTAAAGCTGTGGTGAAAAAACACATTTCTTGATTTCCTTAAATGTAAAAATCATCTGGGTACATTTTGCTGAATGCAAAAGAAGTGGAAAAAAAAGATAACTAATGGATCAATTAGATGTAAGAATGACCTTTTCATTTGTAAAAATGGTTTGGAATTCAACACTGCAGCCACAGTGGTTTCCCAGGAAAGAACTTGAGCCTGCTAAAAGCGAAAAACAGAATAAAAGTGTAATGCAAACTATAATTCAATTCAGTGAATTACGGATCTTACATTTTTCTCTAAATCTTCAACAATGCTAAAACACCATGACAATGTGAAGTTTCATGGAAACATATCAGTTTAAATGACTGAACTTGCTTGCTTTGATTGATAACACCAGAATAAATTAAGTGCAACAGATATTTGGTGATTCATGTGTAGATATACATTTGACAGGTTTGAATTGGATTAATGTGTAAATGAGTTGGTGATTTAGATGAAAGTTTCTGAGGATGAAAAAATGTATTTAATGAGTGTGGCAACAGGGCACTGCCTGACTAGTCCCAATAAGTATTTGTTCTGTAAGAATCTGGCCCCTTGTCAAATCTTTTTAATGACGTCTGGCATATGGTGTTAACAAACCATCCTAGAGTAAGGTCTTATTTACATGTCTTTTTCTTTTTAAACATATAAGAACATTTGAAGACTTTTGTATGATATTACTAGCTAGACAAACTCGGGTTTTGTTTGGAGGGACTAAAACAATGTTCTGGCCAATTTCATTTAAATACTGCTTTCTTCTTATTTTTACTTTCTCATCCAAAAATTCGATGTTGAGACTTTGATAAATCTCAACATTTTAGACTTTCCTGACTTTCTCGTATACAAAGTATAGGGAAAGTATTGGAATTCTCCAAAACTTCCATTTAGAGATTTTCATGAATCTCAATGTTTTAGACTAACCTGTGACCGAAATTACCATTTTTGGAATTATGTCTGTGTATGTGTGTGTGTGTGTACATAAGCACAATAACTTGAGTACGCTTTCACTTAGCATACAAGCATTAGGTACAAAACATAGATTTCTATCAACATTTGGCTATTCCCACTATCCGGAAGTGGTACTTTACCTTTTACTCATGCAGCTGAAGAGTCTGATTTATTCAGCTTTAATTCTATAATAATTGTACAATATATTATTAATTTGATTTGTTGTTGATGGTTCTTTAATGTACATAATATAAAAATATAATCATTGTCTTGTGGTTTACTGCTCAAATATCCATCCCCATATCTGATTATACGAGAAAGTCTAGGGGAGATGACTCCTGATTTTTTGCTTTTTATTCAGATATTGTTTTTAAGGCATAACTCAGTAAAGTGTTAGACTTTAAGCTCAAATGAATGATTCAAATACATGGCAGTGTTATGAAATTCAGGAGTCCGGATCTCATGTTGGTAATGTAATATTCACCTGACTTGCCTTGAGAAACTGTACAGTGTGCTCTTTGACCATAGCCAGTTTGCCAGTACATGCTGCTGTGTTAATGCCTAAACTGTTAAATTCACACAAATAAAGGCACAGGGAGGACTGACTCCTTGGCTCGTTTAAATTATTTTTGAAAGTGCTGTGCCAGCCATGAGTACATTTACAAGCATTGTTTATCCAATGCCTAATTCTGAACCTATTGTTGGAAAACTGACTGTCAATAAAATATTCTGTAATGAAATCATTTGCAGTAATATTTCATGTCCTGATTAAAATTGACTTAAATGAAAGGGTATGCAGCCATGTACATTTTGAATAGTCTTAATCAACTGTGTTTACCATGCCCATGTCCACCTTCCTATATTTTTATTAGTTTTGTGCCCTGAGATGTTTTTTTTATTATTTAGTATCTAAAATTGCTTATATTATTTGTGATATCCTTTTGGCTCCATTTTGCGAGTCTTTTCATGCTTTTGGCTTTATTGTTATTAATGAAACCCTTTGCAGTAATGTCCAAGATTGCTCATGCAATATAAGATGGCATTTCTGCAATGTCCAAGTTCCTGGATATTTCAAAATTATCTCATTAAGTCTAGTTATTTAGGGAAAGGGTCATAAGCTAGTCAATATTCTGAAGCTGTGTTTAAACTACTCCAGACAAGAAACTAACGGAAGAAAACTAACATTCACTGAACCATTGTGAATCAAACAATTCTGTACAAAAGGAAAGTGAACAGAGGGAAAAGTCACAAATCGTAATCAGAAAATGTAGCTTAAGTCATCAATAGCAAGGCAATCAGTCAAAAACATAAAACAGAAACCAAACACAAAAAAGGATAAACAAGACTCAGCTAATGCAGCACTAGGATGTAGACTAAACAGTGCACTCATGTTTTATACTAGTGACATGGCATCACGTGTGACATGACCTTGCCATACCCTCACCCTCTCTCATATACAGCACAGGAAACAGCATAGCAACCATGAAAGCCAAAGGCATGTAATGCCAGTGCTTTGTAAAAATTTAGAAAGGCATTGCAGAATAACACTAAAGAAATTATGATTTCAGGCACCGTGTGTTTTTGTATCAAGTCAAGTATGTATGATTTTGTATGTATATGTATGTATTTATGTGTATAGCCTGGACTTAAGAGTTTCAATCTTTCATTTAGTGCTCTTATGATCAGTTATTTGTGGCTTCTGGTTTACTGTGTAGGTTTGTTGTTGATGCACAAACCAGATGATTTTTCCCTGTATGGGCTAATAAAGTTAAAAGTGAATACAACTCTATTTCCTTTTTATTGACCATGCCTTTGTTGTCTCCCTTATAGCGCCTTAATTATCAGGTCCATCTCAAAGGTTAGTTCATTGGGATGAAAATTTCCCTTTGCTCACATATAGTTTTCAAAAAGATCAACAAATCACAGCCTAAAGATAAGTATAACTGTTGTGGTTTGTTTTGTTTTTTTTGCATGCATTGAGAGAAGATGGCTTTCAAAAATAATTTTAAGCAGTCTTTTATTAATAATAAAAAAAAGTAAAATATATATTGTAAACAGTATGAAAAGGCATTTGTATAGATCTGTGCTAACACTGGGAAGAAATGATGCAGTTACTAAAGGTTGAGGAAATCACCTGGGGATAGAATACTTTCTTAATAAAGCAGCTGCTAATTACAAAAAACAACTTTTAAGTAAATAAGACTGAAAATTAATGTTGTTGTACAGATAAACAAATCCTTGAATTTAATGGTTATTGCTGTTATGATCAGGCTACTCTGTGTGCCTCCCTAAACTAAAACAAAAAACACAAGAGATGGACAATTAGTTAGGGGGTGGGGGGAATACTAATTTCTGTTCCATTTCTGGGCTTCAGTATAAATGGATGCAAATTCTTTTAACAGAATTTATTACTATGCAGATATTTGTTTATATTAGTTTTGACAGTGCTCTTTATTCTGTTTTCTATGTCATGATGGCTCTTTTTTTCTCAGTTTTCTTGCTTGTAATGGACTTCCTGTTGCAACAATGTCATGACAGCATTGTGATGCAGAAAATCATCTTGTTACTCATAAGATGGCTGTGCGCTATTACTCATGTCCAAGATACTGAATACAAAATGAATTGCTATTTGTGTGATTAGAATACCTGTCATTATGGCTGAAGATTCTTCATTGATATTAGGATTTTTAATGTCAATTTTGATGTTGATTTATAATGCGTATTATTGGCCTTGGCCTTGTCGTGCATGCCTTTTCCTACCACAGGCATAACAACAAGCTGCTTGCTCGCCTTTTTTCCTGTTATAGTTCTCCTCATCCCAAGTTTTATTTTCCAGTTTTCACACAAGCCTACTCTGCAACAATCAACAAAAACCCTCCTTCTCCCTTTTCAATCTGTCACTCTTTCTGTCTCCCTTCTGTCCTGCAAGAAGAGTCTATGCCTCAGTCAACATACTTATTCCAAGCTCAGTGAGCCCCTTAGAAGGGAGTTAATTAAAACTTTAGTTGGATTTGATAATGTCTTCTGAATGTCCTGGCCTCTTCTTTTGCTTGTCACATCAGAATGACTTAAGCATCCCTGAGGTATACCCATCTGTTTTTCTGCACTTTCTGTACAATTGCTTCATCAGGAATTTGTGTAGTTGAGCACCCTAAAAATCATTCCTAAAGGATATCATATTGTAAGCTGACAGCAAGACAATGATTCCCCACCTTCTGAATGACTCTCCTGTGTATAGACAAACTGTAATACATTCAGCTGTACACAACTGGACCATCATTATAGAGATTTCCCTGTTACACTAAATATGGTTATTAGATTCAGAGCTGACTTCTGGTTAACCTTTTTTCTTGGTGGAACCCATTTCTGACCAAACTTTTTCAGACCTATTCTCTGTGATAAATATAGCTTTAGGCAGTTGAATTCTCTTTCTGTTGTATTTTTATCCTTCATCAGATTGTGCAGTATTCTGGCAGCTACATTAGTGTAAGGAAGACATATTCTAGTGTAAAAGCCTTTCTTGGATATCTCAAATGTGGTATTTATTTTTGCCAATAAAAAAGAAACTAGAATGTCATCTTCATGTATGTAAACAATCTCTGAGAATTTAACCACCCATGAATTATTGGCTAAGTCCACCACGTGAGCATCACAAATGAAGAGCACTGAACTTAGAAAGACTCTAAAAAAAAAGTTGTCTGTTGTGAAAGGATCAGACTCAACGCATTTAAAAAGGTTTGGGGCAGCCACTCATATATTATCCCTGGCTGCAATGGGTTTGTTTTTGCAGACAGAAGTTTCTCTGGAGTCCAGATATGAACTGCTTGAGGTTTGGGAAGATGGCTGTTTTAAGTGGGAAGACTGGAAGTGACGTAGGGGAACCGGATGTGACCGTCTTCTGACATCATCATAGGTGCTGGAACCGGACGTGACCTCAGCCTAAGTGCTGGAACCGGAAGTGACATCGTCTCAGACTCTGGGACCGGAAGTGACATCATCAATGGTGGGTCAGAGAGGTTTCCCCATGGCTAGTCTGCTGAGATAACAGGAGAAGGTTTAGTGCACCCTGCCACCCCCTGGCCTGGCATGGCATTACCTTCAATTGGTTCATACAGCGTCCTCCTACTTGCATGTGCATGACACTGTGTAAATCTAGCTTATATATAGTCGCCTATGACTTTTCAGAGAAATCGTAACACATCCACATGTAATAAGTACATTTTTTAATTGTTTTTGCTGCAGTTCAGAAAGCAGAAATGGAGTATTTGGCATTGGATAGGCATCAAATTGGGAGACTTGGTTAAGCCAATGGAAATCATTGCAAAACCTCCAACTTCCATCTGTTTTTTTGACAAACACGATGGGACTGGATCAGAGACTATAACTCTTCTCTATCACACCTAGATCCAGCATTCATTTGATCTCCAACACCACTTCTGTCTTTTTTGCTTCAGGAATCCGATATGGGCTTTCTCTGACTATAACCCCTGGTTTCGTCACAATGTCATGCGTAATTAGGGAGGTTCGTCCAGGCTTTTCATTCACTACCTCTGGGACTGAGAGGATAACTGCTTCGAGCTCCTTTTGCTGGGGGCGAGTCAAATTATCACAGAAGTTAAGGTTTAATTTATAAGTGAAGAGTGAGCAGGGCTGGCCGGAGAAGGGATTGGGATCGGGATCTCTGTCCTTCCACAGTTTCATCAAATTAATATGATAAATCTGCTCTCTGGGTCAACGATTAGGTTGGAAAACTAATTGACCAAACCCTTTCTCTCCTTAACTTTATATGGGCCTTGCCAATGTGCCAGATGGGTCTAATTTTTGCAGATCTATCGTGTAATTAGGAGATATACTCAAGTATATTTACAGAGGGAAGGGCCTCCTCCTCTCAGCCTTCTTTTAATATATCCAATATTTCTCAGACTTCCCGTTATGCAAAAAGGATGAGGGGGAGCAGCTGATCCCACTTCCTTTCGTCCTCATTGACTACCTTGCATAGCAGCTGTTTGAGAGTTTGATTAAACCTCTTGACTAGGCCATCAGTTTGAGGATGGTATACAGAGGTCTTCAAATGTTTTATTTTCAGTAACTTAGTAGTCTCCCTGAACGTCTCTGAGGTAAACAGTGTCCCTTGATCCCTCCGGATTTATTTAGGGATTCTGACTCACACAAAGACCCCTACCAACTCCCATGCGATAGCTTTTGAAAGTAGCTGAGTGCAAGGGAACAGCATCAGGATATCGGGTGGCGTAATCTACCAGGACCATTATGTATTTATGACCCCTGGCTGAGGGCTGTAGGGGTCCCACCAGGTAAACCCCGATATGTTCAAAAGGGACATCAATCAGGGGTAAAGGGACTAAAAGAACACGGTCCCTCCTAGGAATCTGCCACAATTGACATTCCAGATAGGAAATGCAAAAGCGGCGGACCTCCTCATTAATCCCAGGCCAGAAAAATCAGAGCTTGATCCGCTGTTAAGTTTTTTCGGGGCCGGGATGGGCTCCCAGGAGGTGGGTATGAGCGAGTTCACAGACTTGTAGCTGGTAAGTCCGTGGGACTGAGAGCAGGGACCTCACCTCTCCCTCATGTTTTGCCACTTGATATAAAAGATCATTATTTAACACAAAGTGGGGACCTTGTGTCATGGGATGTGTTGTGTGCTGGCCATATATTAAGACCACTGTATTTCTTGCAGGTCAGATTCAACCTCAAGGGCAGTGGTTTCAGTCCAAGCCAGAGCAGCTCTGGGTGATGATGTATTGCGCTGCACCGGCCTGGCCTTTTCCATGTCATTGTCAGAGGCCGAATTTTGTTCCTCTCCCGGCTGTGTACACCACGTGGAGGTAGCTGAGGACGCGCTGTAAGGGCGGGGTTATACTTCATGCGACGCATGGTGCAGTGGACGCTCCTGCTACGCTAGCATTTCACTGTTTATACTTGCGCGCGTACTTTACGTAAATCTGGAGGAATCCACCAGGTGGCAGTGCGAGATATTATCACGGTAAGAACAGGTTTGGCTTTTCTGTGTAATGAATTGCCTGGAACACCCATTAAATTCTGATGACACCTTACCGCAATATCTCTGAAAAGGATGCTTAATGATTAAATCCATCAATCCAGAGATATGTCCATTCCAGCAAGCACTGGGCACAAGGCAAAAACAATCCTTGGACGGGGTACCACAAGGTGAATACAAGCACACACATACACTAGCGTCATTTTAGCGGCACCAAATCCCCAAATCTGCATGTCTTTGGAAGGAAACCGGAGCACAGTGTAAAAACCCAGCAGGAAAACATGTAAACTCCAAGCAGGGAATACCAGCAACGTGACTCCCTGTAAGATAGCAGTGCTACCACTCTGCCACCATGTCACCCCCATGTGTGTAACTGTTAACAGTATTCGTTATTTAAGCGAAATTAACAATTCATCTGTAAAATGTAGCATACATAATTTATTGCATTTCATCATGAAAGTGACATCAAGTATAAACCTAAGGATTCTAAATTTGCAGAGAGTTGGAATATCATACATTTAATGTGTTCTGTGTGGTGATCTATTGCTGCTTGCTGCTGCGGGGATGACATTTACAACGGTCTGCTTTAATAATAAAGTAAACTACGAAGTTAATGTGGACATTTCGAGATTAAAGGCGAAATTTCCACTTTAATCACAAGATACACGTTTTCACCATGTCCTTAATTTTTTTTTCTCTGTGGCTCAAATACAGCACTGTGCATTATGTTGCTGTTGTGAAGTTGCAAAAAAAAACACAGCACAAAAGATGGTATGTGAGACTTTTAAAATGTATTGTGTCATTCCGATTGGGAATATGTGACGCTTGAATATAAAAGCACCATGAATACATCTGTATGTCAGCATTTTGCTTCACCACATCGAACCATTCATCAAACATCGAAGCACGTACACCGATCTCGTAGGATCCGCAAAGCTTTCTGTCAGATGTAGATAGTAAACAGAGACTCTGACGTCACATTCCAAATTTTAGCATACTGCGCCTCCTGACTTTTTACAGGTACTGCAACTCGCGCATGCGTCGCGTTAATTTCTGAGCACCTGCTCAGAGGATGCTTCAAATGAACGCTGGGAATGCGTGGCAGCCATGATGCGGGCGCGTACGCATTCTGAGCGTGAAGTATAAACGAGCCCTTAGCATTCATAGCAAGACCTAGTGCTCATGGGGGAGTAGCGAGTGTTATGCCATGGTTGCTGTCTGACCAATCTAGTATTATGGGGAATGAAGGATTTTCTAGTACTGCCACCACCATTTTTTTCAAGATGCTGTCTTGGCAGATGTAACAGGTAGCAGAGTCATAAGATCGCACATACAGGTTAGACTGGTCTTTATTTTTAACCATTGTTGTACCAACACTAGATGGCAGGCAGCAATGGAAATGTTACTACCAGAATCAAATAAAGATGTTAATTTATAACCATTGACTATCGCTTCTTCCGTATGCGAAAAAGTCAGAGGTTTAGCAAGAGTGCACTGACCCCCCAACCCATGTCTCTCCCCTGAACCCTTTGTTACCTCGCAGAGCCCTCTGCCATGCACCCGAGTTCACCAAAGCATGCTCCACAATGTAGGAAGTGGACTCTATATCAGAGACAGAAGCCTATCTAGGTTCACAGGGAGCCCGTTCCGGGTCTCCCAAGTAAGTTTACACCTGTAAGTCTTTGATGATTCTCAGTAGAGATTTCATACTATTATATGATTGTCCCCAGGTCAGCTGGGCAAGTTTAGTAGGCATCGCCTTTATTAATAAAGCGCAGGCCCCTTGTCGGCCATTCTTTTTATTTGGCCTTAGCCAACACCCAGCTTTGTACCAGAGAGCATTGGCTTGCTCCTGGAGAGGTTTGTCTGGGTTAAACTCCCAAGTTATTATGTCCCTCGCCTGTCAACCCGAAGCACCCCCACATTTCACAAAGGATCTTGCCTTTGTGGGGCTTTTGGGATTGGTCCCCATCCTCGGGAACCCATAATAAGTCCCTGCTGCGTTCCTTTCTGAACCTGGCCCTCGTCTATAGGTCCCTTGCCTATGGTCCCAGGTCTTCTGTAGAGGTTTTTGGGTCGGAACAAACTCAAAATTCTTCGGACACACACCATCGGACCCCTACTTAGAAACTCGGGAACAGTACTCTTCTACCTGAGTGCTCTTCAGTTGGTTGGCATGAGCGTGTGTTGAGACTGTGCTCTGGTCTGGCTTCCAGTTCCAAAAGGGGGCCATGATCCTGCCAACTATACCACTGTAAAAGAAGTAGTCTCAACACACGAAAAAACGTTTGGGGCAGCCACCTTTGTATTGTCCCTGGCTGCAAAAGGATATTGAAAACAGTAATGATCTGGCTGATTTGAGATCCAAGATTGAACTGATTAGGTTTTGGAAAATGGCGGCTTTATAAGCCATGAACTGGAAGTGACATCAGTCTGGGCACCGGAACCAGAAGTGATGTTAAATCTGGCAGGTTTTCCCGTATTTGGCCTATAGAGATAACAGAGGTAGATTTAGTGCACCCTGCCATCCCCTGACCTGGTGGGTAATTACCTACATTTGGTCCACTCAGCTCCTTCCTAGTCGCACGTATATATATAACTGTATTTTAGCCAACCTAATATCCTTCTTAGCTTTAACATGCTGTGCTTTTTATTTATTTATTTATTTTTAAAAAAGTCACTGAAGTCAGATGTAACCCATCACAGCGCGTGGCACAGGCAGAACTCTAGTGAAGACTACCTTTTCAGTTCTGCTCCTCAGCCAGGCACCTAACTCTTTAAATTTGGAACACAGACACACAGAACACAAACACAGTTGGGACTCAGACAACATTTCTTTAATCTATAAAAACATTGTAATGTCCCTTCTTTTTAAAGATCCCAGAGCACAGTGGGAAAAGTATCTCTTACTCAATATTACAGTAACTGAGTGGAAGGCAGCCATGCACAGAATTCACTGTAATGAACATGTGCAAAACATTCAATTATTCAACTTAAAATCTTTTATCGAGCACATCTGTCTCATTTAAAATTGTCTGAAATGTTTCCAGAGCATGATCCACCCTGCAAACGTTGCACATGTTTTGGTCGTGCACCAAATTAACATCATTCTGGAAAAAATTTTTAAATGCCTATCAGACAGCCTTTACATTACTTCACCTTTGCCTTTGCCTTTACTTCATTATTGGCACATATACTTGTCTCGCTCAAATGGAAGAATCCTAACCCACCTCTTTTAAGTCAGTGGGTAACTGATGTTATATAATATTTGAAATTGGAAAAAATCAAATTCTCATTTAGAGGGGCTGTTCAAAACTTTTTTAAAACATGGCAGGACCTAATAAATAACATTTCATAATAAGCATTTACATGTATATTGGGGTTAAAAGACTCCTTTCTCTCTTTACTACTATCTAACAGTTTTCCTCTGGTTGTTGGGTGGGGTTTGATTTGTATTTAGTTTTGTTAAGTTTGACTTGATTGTATGGAATGTTATGCTGTTAATAAATTCAATTAAAGGGTAAAAAACTACAGTTATTTTACGCCTTCTGGCCCCTTAAGCTCCTATAAGTTTTCCCCCTTTGACTGCATGCTGTTATTTCTTTCTATCAGGTTAACTTTACTTTTTTCTGTCTGCTCTTCTAACTTTGCGCTCCTCTTATTCCTTACTTAAAACCTCTACACTCAAACTGTTTGTATTCCTTCGTTTAATTAATTCTTACACTGCTGAACTCTTAACTGCTCTAGTTTCTTGACTGCTAAAAATTGTTCAATCTAGAAAAACTCACTTATTGAATATCTGCTGCTAGTTAATTTCTTGCTATCTTGTCTGTTCTTGAGCCTGATGGGCACCTTAATGCTAGTCGCCTGTCTACATACTACTGAGCTCTTCTCTTTGCTACTTTGAAGTTGTCCCCTGCCCTTTTTATTTTATTTTATTTTTTTCCCCCACCAATATGGAATAGTTGTTTTTGTTACTTATGACTATGCCAGTTATTTACTTAGAGATCCCGGTGTTGGCTACTGCTGCTTACTGCCCTGCCTTGCCAATGCTAGTTTGAATACAAGTAACTTTCCAATCACTCCCCCAAACACTCCTCTGTTTTTCTCCTGTGCTGGCGAAAACAAAGCAAAATACCCATCTAAAGGGTAAAAAAAAGCTTTAAAAATTCCTGCTTAGCTGCTTAGAGGAAACCAAAACACAAAATTTTAAGGAGAAAAATGTATTTTTAATTAATTCTCGCACCTCCAAAAATACAGACTCTCAGCTGATTCTCCTTTGTTTGCAAAGATGACGTTAGCATGTCCGTATATCTTGGGCTATTTGAGTCTGTAGTCCTAGAACAATAAAACAGAGACAAATAGCTGTTTTGATGAGTGCTTTGTAGAGTTTGGATTGTGACACTAAGGAAGTTGTATTAATTTGAAACAGGACATGATGAATAAACTATGCAGGGTTTCCCAAAAATAAAAAAAGACTTTTGGGTGTCAGTGCAATGAAATATTTCATGAGCATCAACACATTATCTAGACGGTAATGCAGTCTGCAAAATGTCAGCATGGTTAGGAATAATGTTTGAGAAGAGCAGTTATACAGGACTCTCAAATGCTTAACACAATGAAGAATTCATGAAACAGAGGAAGATGTGTTAAATCCAAAGTTTTTTTTACTCATGGCACTAGCTTTACTAAGGGGGTTAGTGAAAAAACGTAGCAAACATTCAGAATGATAAAAATCACCCAGTAGTCCTGATATTGAATTTGTTTCTTTTTAAAATATATTTTTGTTGTGATGGTTAACACTTTGTGTGCAACTCAAGAAACGCTACAAAACTCAAACATATCAGAAATAACTATTATATAAAACCTAACCTTCAAGGTAAGCTAATTAAATGGGGAACACAAGATAACACATAAAAGAGGATGGAAAGCAACTTCTTTCTGCTCAACTGTCTCAAATTTGCTCATGAAGTGGCCCGCTCAGTCGCTAACTCTCAAAAATAATGCCCAGAGCACAAAATCTTCCTTTTGCATTCTGGGTCTAGTTTTGGAATCAAACTTTTAATTCCTTTTTTTACTTTCTCATAAAGAAAGCATAGGGAAAGTATTGGAATCCTCCAAACATTCCATTTCGAGATTTTGATGAATTTTAGACCTCCCTGAATCCAAAAATACCATTTTTGGAATTATTTTCATATTGTTTTGCATACAAGTATTAGGTACAAAACTTAGATTTCTATTAACTTTTGGGATATTTCCGCTAACCGGAAGTGATACTTTACCTTTTATTCATGCAGCTGCAGAGTCCGATTTATTCAACTTTACTTTTATAGTAATTGTTCATTATATTATTAATTTGATTTGATGTGTTGTTGATGGTTCTTTAATGTGCATAATACTCTGTAACAATATAATCATTGTCTTGCAGTTTACACCTCAAATACTCATCCCCATATCTGAGTATAGAAGAAAATCTAGGGGAGGCTACCTCTGATTTTTTTTTTTTTTAATATAAACTTTTTTTGCTCATTTCTTTTTTTTTCTCTTATTTGATTCTTAGTTTCTGAGTCCCCTTGCTGGTATTTTGATCTTAGCTTGTCACCTGGCCAACGTTTTACCTATTCTTTTAGAAATTCTTATAGAAATCAATCTCCTGATCTTAAACTTAGTTTTCAGCCGTGAGCATTTTTCGTTTTTCTACAAGATCTTAACACATGAATATGTCTGTGCTATGCTGACATCTGTTACATTTATGGGATTTCCCTTGGCATTCATGCAATCACCTGTGGCTTTCCTACATATTCTGTTTTTTTTCTCCATACTGTCTTTAAAAGTCTGTGTAAAGGTGAATGGAAACACTCTTATAAAAATGATAATACAATATTGCCATTAAAGAGGTTTTCTCCTTAGTTCTCATTGTTTTTATTTGATTTTCTACAAAATTTATCAATGAATACCATTGTCCTTTCAACAAATGTAAATGGTGCTTTTATGCTTTCCACTGCCACTTATTTTCTTTTGGCAAAATACTGTGTTCTCCATAAACACACACTTTAAACAGAAGTATATCTTAAGAGAAATTGACAGTCCTACATATTTATTTGCATTGCTCTATATTCAGCATGTGTTGTCATGGTCTAGCGTTTTTATTTCTTTTTTGAACAATTTGATTTTAATTTAAGCAGTTTGCATTGGGCTTTAGTGACCTTTTAGACACAGCCATCAGCAGTGTGTCTGTCTGCAGAGAGAGTGTCGACCTTTTTCGAAGTTTACTTATCTCAGCAGTAACATTCATGTCTCTGGTGACTCTTCCTATGAAGTCAGTAGATGGATTGGGAGAGTATGGGGGGTCATGAGGTTGCTGGAATGGGGTGTGTGGCGCTCCCGATATCCATGCCAAAGGACAAAGGTCCAAGCCTTTAGAGTCCTGGGGCTTCCTGTCTTGCTACATGGTTGTGAGACATGGACGCTATCCAATGACCTGAGATGAAGACTGGACTCCTTTGGTACTATGTCTTTACGGAGAATCCTTGGGTGCTGCTGGTTTGACTTTGTGTCGAATAAGCAGTTTGCTCATGGAGTCCCGAATGAGGCACATTACCTGCATTGTGAGGGAGCGTCAGTGATGGCACTACTGCCTTGTGGTGAAATTCCCCAAGGATTATCTGGCTCACTGGATCGTCATTGTTGAGGACGAGAGTGGCTGGACCCAAGCCAAGGGGACGCCCACATAACACTACACCAGATAGATGGTCATTTCTGGAGGGTGTGACTGTTTCGTCGTGTGGTGTGTGCGGCACCGTGGTGTACCAGTGCATGATCCCCAACCTGACCTAACCTGATTGGGTAGTGAATGACTAGCCATTTGAGGGTCTTTAAGCTGGCTTCACATAAAATACATTGATATAGAGTATTGACACTGCATTTAGAGGTACAGTAATCCCTCGCTATATCGCGCTTCTACTTTCGCGGCTTCACTCTATCGCGGATTTTAAATGTAAGCATATCTAAATATATATCACGGATTTTTCACTGGTTCGCGGATTTCTGCGGACAATGGGTCTTTTAATTTATGGTACATGATTCCTCAGTTTGTTTGCCCTGTTGATTTCATACAAGGGACGCTATTGGCGGATGGCTTAGAAGCTACCCAATCAGAGTATGTATTACATATTAACTAAAACTCCTCAATGATATGCTTCCCACGCGGTGCTTGATTGTTTGCTTTTCTTGGTCTCTCACCCTCTCTTACATTCTCTGCGCCTGACGGAGGGGCTACTTGCACAGAGGATACGGACGCTCCTCTACAAAATGCCACTTTATTGCGGAGCTTCCGTACTTCGGCATACTTGAAAGCACGTATTGATTTTTTGATTGTTTGCTTTTCTTATCTCGCGCTCTCTCTCTTTGACATTCTCTGCTCCTGACGGCGCTCCTTTGAAGAGAAGATATGTTTGCATTCTTTTAATTGTGTGAAAGAACTGCCATCTCTGTCTTGTCATGGAGCACAGTTTAAACTTTTGACTAAAGGGTGTTATTTCATGTCTAGAGGGCTCTAATAATGTTAACAGTATGGGAGAGTTTATAAAGGCTTAAAATATATAAAAATAACCATACAAACATATGGTTTCTACTTCGCGGATTTTCACCTATCGTCGGGGGGTCTGGAACGCAACCCCCGCGATCGAGGAAGGATTACTGTACTGTTTTTTTAATCGTTCATGATAGCCTCCAAGTTTTCTGCATGGATGTTGCTATCCCTGTAGTATAAAAGAATGTACATAAATTTAAGAATATCATGTCATTTCTACTAAAATTCACTGTCTTCTGTACAAGTACAGAGCTTTTTTTCATCTGAAGTAATTTTAGGCAAGATCTGGTTTACTCTTAATGTTTGCTAACTCTTGTCCATAGTCTTAATAATAATTCTTTACTTTTTATATAGTGCATTTCTCATCCATCCATCCATTATCCAACCCGCCATATCCTAACTACAGGGTCATGGGGGTCTGCAGGAGACAATCCCAGCCAACACATGGCGCAAGGCAGGAAACAGACACACACCCACCAAACACACCCACACACAAGGGACAATTTAGGATCGCCAATGCACCTAACCTGCATGTCTTTAGACTGTGGGAAGAAACCGGAGCACCCGGAGGAAACTCACGCAGACACGGGGAGAACATGCAAACTCCACGCAGGGAGGACCCAGGAAGCGAACCCGGGTCTTCTAACTGCGAGGCAGCAGTGCTATCCACTGCGCCACCATGCTGCCCTAATGTATTTCTCACGACTCAAAATGCTACCATGCAGGGAAGACCTGAGACATGATCCCATCATTTCCTTACTGCAAGGCAGCCATGCTACCTCTGCAACACCTGTGTGACCCCTTTCCTTTTTCATCTGATCGACTTCCATTGAGAGAGAGAGAGAGAGAGAGAGAGGGAATATGGAGTGCTGTTTATTACTGAACAATAATTTGTTCCATTGAGAAGTTTGCTTTACTTGGAAAATGTATGTTTTCTTCATATCTGGATATTGTTAAATAACCGATGGTGTTTTTTAAAAAAAGTGCCTGTTAAGAGTGATTTCACATCTATTGCAATATCTTTGGATTGAATCTTTTTTGCATTTAAGGTTCTGACTTCTTTAAGTCTAGTTTGCTGTTACTGTGCTGATTTTTAAGCACAGTATGTTTGTAAACAGAGCTCTTTGTTTCCACCCATTGGGACAGATATGATTAAATTATTTTTAAATGATAGGTAGAAAGTTCGAGAGTTTAAATGCTTTTTAGCTAAAAGCTGTGCTTTTTACATGAAGCTTATTCTTGGAAATTAAGAAAATTGCAAATTACAATCACAGGGCATTGTCTGTATATCTAACAATGAGCATTGAAGCACAATTTGAATGAAAGTGAGAAAACTGAGAATGACTAAGAAAGAAGGAAACAGAACAATCCTGTGATATATATTAGTGTAAATTTGGTTAACTTACTCGTCAGTAAAACACTATTTCCAATTTATTTAAAAAGTTATAATTTGGCAGGATGTTACATCTAGGGCAGTAGGCATCTTCTACGAAAGGCCATATCAATATAACAGTATTTTGTGGTTAAAAACTCCATCTATAATAGAAAAACTAAATAGTCCAAAATATCAAAAATGCTAACTGGAACCAGCCTGGAGGAACACTGCCACCTATCATTCAGGGGAATGCCTCTGACATTGTGTTTTTGCAGTCCATCCATTCTGCTTCTACCTCTACTGGGATAAGGATTACTTCTTGCTTGTCGATGTGGTTGAGCACCTTGTCTTCATATTTTTTTTTTCATTACTCATCTCATCACTTAATCGCCTTCTGTGATTTGCTTAACACTCAGCAAATCATGGCTACCAGGTTGCTTAGTTTTTTTAACTTTCAGCACAAATCCAGTCATAAGCTTTCAATTTAGACTAATATCAAGGTTCTAGCTCCTTAAGTTGACTAGTAGTTGTGTGACATACTGATAGATACTATATTAGCCATTTGTATACAAGATTTATTTAATGCTTCACTTTGAAAACATGCACTTCACAATGCCATTTACATAGAGACTTGATTTGTGATTAATTTGTTTTATTGGAAAATAATTCAATACAGAGATTAATGTAAAAAAATAAATAAAAAAAATACCCCAAAACCCACCACCTGCATCCATCCCTGATCCCAAAACAATGTTGAGAATGTTAAGAAACCAGGTTTAATTCATTCTTACTTATTGTTGTTTTATTTTCCAATGAGTTAATAGTTAAGGTAGTTGAATTACTAATTCTTGCAGCTGAGACTGAAGTAATGTCAGATTTTAAGAAGAGCTACAGCCAAGATGTTTTTTTCAACCACTTGCCAAATTTAAGGTTTAAGGTTTAAGGTTTCTTTATTTATTCATGTTTACACAAGAAAACATGAAATTTGCCTTCTGAGTTGCATCTAATAACAGACAGAATGAGATAAAACAGACAAATAGAAACAAGAAAGGTTAAGGTAAAGCAGTTAGATAATACATATTTACATCAACAAAAAAAAGGTTGCAGGATATATATCAAAAACCTTATTGAAAAGTCGTATGGCACTAGGAAGAAAGGAGTTTGTGGAGCAATTTGTGTGGGTTTTCAAAGCGACTATCCTTCCTGATTTACTGAACTTTAGTTCTACATATAATGGATGACTGTCATCAGTTGAGATGATTTCCAGCTTATTTAACATTGCCCTCTGACACACACTAGTCAAATCATCTCCATCAGCCCCAATAACTTTAGCTGCATACTTCGTAATCTGCTGGAGCTTTTTTGAGTTTTGGTTTGTCAGACTACTAAACCAGGCAATGAAACTGAAAGTGATCACAGACTGGATCAGACTGCGATAAAAGGACAACATGAGGCCCTTGTCTACTTTAAATAGTTTGAGTTTATGGAGGAGAAATAAGCGCTCGTTGCATTTAGAGAATTTTTGTATTTGTATTCCAGTTAAGATTGTTATCTAGGTAAGTTCCTAAGTATTTATATTCAGTCACTATTTCTACCTCCTCTCCCAGAACTACAATACAGTAGGTGAACATACAGATTTCTGTGTCTTAAAATCAAATATAATTTCTTCGCTCTTTTTTATATTCAGAGTGAGAGAGTTTTTATTGCACCAGTTTACCATCCAGTCCACTTGATTTAGATAGTAGCTTTCATCCTCCCCAGATATACATCCTATGAGCATGGTGTCATCTGCATACTTGATAATGGAGCAGTGGTCATTGTTCTGTCTCAAGTCACTTGTGTACAGAGTAAACAGTAATGGTGATAAGACACACCCCTGCGGACTTCCTGTGTTTGAATGAATGACTATTGAAAAAGTGTCCTGAACTTTAACTGTCTGTGAACGGTTTAAAAGAAAGTTATGAATCCATAGTGTAATAAATGGGTTTACATTCATACTGTTTAATTTCCCAATCAGTATATGAGGCTGTATAGTATTGAACGCTGAAGAAAAATCCAAAAGTAGTGACATATGAACCAGGCTGATCAAGAAAGGTGTACATTTGATGTAAGATAACAAGCAAAGCATCTTCAACACTTCTGTTTGCACAATAAGCAAATTGATTGTTGTCTTGTATAGAAAATATTAGGTGCACCTGTCTCATGAGACATACCTGGGATTGGCAAATATCTTGCAATGTATACAACAAGGGATAATTCAAAATATCTAGAAAATTGCACTGGCTATCTCAGAGTTATAGAATATGTGAAGGAAACCTTTGGTCAAAGACTTTTTATCACTATTGGACTCATTTGATTTTATACAGCATATTAATACGCCAATTCACTCTCTCGGTCACACCCTTGATCTCGTTCTTACTCGTGATATTTCAGTGAATAGTATTGATTTATGTGATGTTTCTTTCACTGATCACTTTTCTGTAATGATGGATCTGCATATTACTGTTGATCTCCCGACTAATGTCCACCACGCTGCTCGCGCTTTTTAAATTCTTCCATTATATCTGATTTTAAAACCATTTTCTCTAGTCTTTATATGCATGACCAAAATAATGATATCGATGACTCTGTCGTAAAATTTAATTCCTCCTGTAAAACGGTTTTAGACGCAATTGCTCCACCCAAGATACGCAGTAATAAGGTAAGACCTGCTCCCTGTCTAAATGAAACTACGTGATCACTGCGCCGCGCCTGTCGAACTGCTGAACGGCGTTGGAAAAAAGATGGACTGACTATCTCTAAACAGATTTTCAGGACTTCTCTTTTCAATTTACAGGCTGAAGTTAAGAAATCGAAACATGACTTCTTTGCCGATTTAGTATCCGGCCATTCAAACAATCCTAGGGTTTTATTTAATTCAATTAATGCGGCCATTCACCCTCATTCTATGATGGGATTAAATAGCACTGTTCTTTCATGTGAGCAGTTTCTATCATTCTTTGTCAGCAAAATTGATACTATCTGCCGTGGCATTGTTCAAACTGGCTATGAACTTCCTACTGTTAATCATGACATTGTTCTAGATTCCTTTGATCAAGTCTCACTTTCAATGCTAAAAAGAACTATTGACACCCATTAACCAGCCTCCAGCCCCCTCAATATTGTACCACCACGTCTCTTAGTGGAAGCCTTTGATGTGTTAGGCCCATCTTTACTAGCCATTATAAATGATTCTATTAGTTCGGGTGTTGTGCCCTCATTTTTTAAACATGCTGCAGCCCGTCCCCGTACATCTAATGTGACCATGGGATATTGATTGTGAATCATCCAACATGGAATTTTTTTCACAAATATGGTTCTTGTCGAAGTGCAATATCAATTTTGTTTCAGCATTTTTGATGTGAAATGTCTAAATATCATGCTTTATGTTAGGAAATTGAGACTCTGCGCGTTCCAAGAAGCTATTTTAAATTTGATCATTGGGATCATTTAAAACTAGTGTAAAGTGAAAGAAATCTTAAAAAGTGCAAGATACGGATACAGCAGGAAATCCTAAAGTAGTATCAGGGGAAGACCACACCCCTTCCTGCAACTCATCCCAGAATCCCCTCACCCATTCCCACTCTAATAACTACAAAAGATAATTTGTGATGCCTATAACACATGTGTGAGCAGGAGTGTGCAGAAGTAAAGATTCTAAATTTAACAGGTATATAAAATAATGGGGACATCATGTCCATTTTCTTTTAGAGGGTGTTCCACCATTTATTGCCATGGACCTCCAACTTTCTTTTATTTATTTCAGTTTATTACATATTTATTACAATTGTATTGTAGTGTACATATTGTAGATCAGGAAAGTAAATAGTGGTACAGTTCTACACTGGAAATTTAATCCATAACCTATCCTTAAGCTTATTCTAAAGCTGTACAGTGATGACAATAAAATTCACACTTACCAACTACTTCATTAGACTATCTCTGAAAAATATTCTGGTTTGAATTTAAACTGCCTTCGTTGTTTTTACCTATGCCATCATATATTTTCTCTTCCTTATTCTCTGTTCAGCATCCGAATGATAGATATTTGAGTAAAATGACCATTTTGTACATTAGTTCTAGCTTAATTCTGTGTTATATTTATACTTTCAGTTTTGCATTTTTTTTCTACTGCAGAATATATTGTGTATTGCATTTTTCATTAGATTATAGTCAGTCTCAGTGCCTTGTTCTTATTTGGTTATTATTGAATTCCCAGTTTCAACATGTATTGAAGCAGATGTATTTTAGTGCCCTTTATTTACTGTAGAGAACAACTGTGTAGATAATAATTAAAAATCTTAAACATTCTAACGTATTATCTAAAATTCATTTAAACCAGTCTAGTTAGTCATTATTTTTTGCTCTATTCAAATGTTACAGTGCTTTGTTTATTAAGTACATATTTTTCTATATTTAATTTGACTTGAGATTTGATATACAGTATATAACTTTATTTCAATTCCATTTTTGTAGCCAAACTTTTAGATGATTTCCTCCCCTTTTGCCAATGTTATTTGGGCATTTCATAAGCTGATTTTTATTGTCTTATCTTCTCCATGAATGTTGTTCTTGGTGATTGTTAGCTTTGAGGGAAATTTATACAGATATTGTGCAGCAGAACCTATCTTAACATTTTAGTAAGAAATGCAAAATACTTACTTACATCTCTTATAAGCAAGCAAGGGTCACATACACCAGGTAAGAAAGAGTGGTCACCATCAGCTTAAAAATGTTTCAGGTACCATGTTCTTTGGCTGCCAAAATGTGGAGAACTTGGGATTCCTTGAAAATTTGGAATGGTAATTCAAACTGTGAAGTCAAGAGAAAGTTGTGTAATCCATTGTCCCTGTGATTAACAGCCATGTAATCTGATATCCTTAAGCCAATGAGTTCCAGCCACCACAGTCATTAAGTGTGACATGCTTGTATACCCAAAGTTATGTACTGTAATGTGATGCTGCACTAACTTGCAAGTAGTAAGAATCTGAAATCCTTTTATCTTTTGTCATTTCAAGTCACTTGCTTGTCGTAAGACACATGTGTTCCCTTTTCCTTTGGCCTGATATCTGAAGATAATTGTGCATTCTACCAGGCAAACCCCTACCCTCAGTTCTGCTACAAGAAAAAATCCAGGTGCATGCCTATGTGGGTTCTTACAAAATGATTAATCATTACAGTATAATGGCCTAATCTACAATTATAGCCTTTCCTGGGTAGGGATAAATGAATCATAGCACAGGTGATTAAACCATACAAACCAATAAGAACATTTTTAAAGTGGACAAATCTATAGACGTTATAAAGGAAAATCTGTAAAGGAGACAGATTTCTCTGTCCCAAGCTACTTCCTAAACTGAAGGATTTCCTTTTCCTGAGAAAAGAGTCTGCTTTACCCTTTATTATATAGTTCCTCTGCTATGAGATTAGTCTAGATTGTCATTGATGTGTACTCAAATAGAAGTGTATCACCACCACATCCACTTCTTGAATGGTGAGTGGGCATAGCGGCCCTTTTGGTGTGTTAAAAGTAAATAACCAGGTCAATTGGTGTATATATATATATATGTATACTATATATAACTGTATATATTTTTTTATATATATATATATATATACTGTATACTGTATATATATGTGTGTGTATATATATATGTGTGTGTGTGTGTATATATATGTGTGTGTGTATGTGTGTGTGCGTGTATTTATATATATATATATATATATATAGGTGTGTGTGTATATATACACATAGTGACTCAGGCGCCGACGCAAGTGGCAGCCTTTCCAGCAGCTCTGTGTATGACTTTTATCTTTATCTTTCTACCTTTTTCTCTATTTTTCTTTATTTCACTGTTAACTCCTACCACTTTCTTTTATGTGGACTCATTCCCTGGACACTTTTTACTACTTGGAAATGGATTTTTACACACCGAGACTCATCTATTCAAGTAGTCAACTTCAAGCGCTGAGAACAAATGCCCACGCCGGTGTGGTTCCCTATTTACCTAATGAGGTAAAAAGGCGGTATCGGGACAGCAGAGCTGGTTCTAAGATAAAAGCCAAGCGTCTAGCAAGAAAGTGGCGCTACAAACCTTCGGTGCCTTCTGTGATCATGGGAAATGTGAACTCTCTACCGAATAAGATCAACGAACTGGCTGCACTGGTGAAAAATGTCAAGACCTGCAAAGAATGCAGTTTGTTGTGTTTCAGTAAAACGTGGCTAACAACTAATATCCCAGATGCTAACGTGGAGCTACCCGGGTTTAGCACAGTTAAAGCGGACAGAGACACAAGTACCTGTGGTAAGCAGAAAGGAGGGGGTGTCGCTCTCTATGTCAATACAAGATGGTGCAACTCTGGACATGTAAACATTAAAATCTCCACTTGCTGCAGGGACATCGAACTGTTGGCCGTAAGTCTGCATCCCTATTACTTGCCCAGAGAGTTTGGACACGTGATTGTTGTTATTGTTTACATCCCCCCTTGAGCAAACGCAGAGATAGCGAGTGACGTCATCCATTCTGCAGTTGCTAAATTACAAACGCAGCACCCTGAGGCGCTTGTGCTAATCGCTGGAGACTTTAACCATGTAACGCTGGACAAAACATTACCTGCCTTCTCCCAGTATGTGGATTTTAACACCCAGGGAAGTAGGACTATCGACCTACTGTATGCAAACGTTAAAGACGCATACAGTGCCACCCCGCTGCCTGCGCTTGGAAAAACAGATCATAACCTGGTTCTGCTTCAGCCTCACTACAAACCAAGAGTGAGGGATCTACCCTCAACCACACGCTTATTCAGGAAGTGGTCCCCTGAGGCAGAGCAGGCTCTGAGAGACTGCTTTGGAACTACAGACTGGGATATCCTGCAGGGGTCACATAGTGAGAACATTGAAGAGGTTGTTGACTGCACTACTGATTACATCAATTTCTGTATGGATATTGTAGTTCCAGTAAGAACAGTACGCTGCTATGCTAACAACAAGTCATGGATTACAAGTGATATCAAGGGCCTTTTGAACAAGAAGAAAAGAGCTTTTAAACACAGTGATCAGCATAAGCTCAAGCGCGTGCTGAAGGAGCTCCGAGTCCAGCTCAGGGCTGCAAAGGAGCAGTACAGGAGAAAGTTGGAGCAGAAGTTACAGAATAACAGCATGAAGGAAGTGTGGGACGGGATGAAGAACATCACTGGCTGCAGCTCAAAGCGGGGTGCCACCATCGAGAGAGATGTGGAGAGAGCAAACCAAATGAACAACTTCTTTAACAGGTTTGACCACCCTAACCAACTCTCACCTCGGAGTACTGCACCCTCCACCCATCCTTCTGCTGATACCAGCATTGGAGAGACATCCCCACACACAATTATAGCAGCGCAGGTGAGCAGAGAGCTGAGGAGACTTCGTACCAGCAAAGCAGCGGGTCCAGATGGAGTATCGCCATGACTGCTGAAGGCCTGTGCACTGGAGCTGGGGAGTCCTCTACAGCGCATCTTCAACCTGAGCCTGGAACAGGGGAGAGTCCCAAGGCTTTGGAAAACATCTTGTATCACCCCAGTCCCAAAGGTTTCACATCCTAGTGAGCTGAATGACTTCTGGCCTGTCGCTCTGGCGTCACATGTGATGAAGACCATGGAGAGGCTGCTGCTTCACCACCTGAGGCCACAGGTCCGCCGCGCCCTCGACTCTCTGCAGTTCGCATACCAGAAGAAGGTGGGAGCGGAGGATGCCATCATCTATATGCTACACCAGTCCCTCTCCCACTTGGACAGAGGCAGTGGTGCTGTAAGAATTATGTTTCTGGACTTCTCTAGTGCCTTCAACACCATCCAACCTCTGCTCCTTAAGAACAAGCTGACAGAGATGGGAGTAGATTCACACCTGGTGGCATGGATCGTGGACTATCTTACAGACAGACCTCAATATGTGCGTCTCGGGAACTGCAGGTCTGACATTGTGGTCAGCAACACAGGAGCGCCGCAGGGGACTATACTTTCTCCGGTCCTGTTCAGCCTATATACATCAGACTTCCAATACAACTCCGAGTCCTGCCACGTGCAAAAGTTTGCTGACGACACTGCTATCGTGGGCTGCATCAGGAGTGGGCAGGAGGAGGAGTATAGGAAACTAATCAAGGACTTTGTTAAATGGTGCGACTCAAACCACTTACACCTGAACACCAGCAAGATCAAGGCCCAGGCACCTCAGAGACCCCATGTTCATCAGAGGAGACTGTGTGCAGAGGGTACAGACCTATAAATACCTGGGAGTGCAGCTGGATGATAAATTGCACTGAACTGCCAATACTGATGCACTGTGTAAGAAAGGTCAGAGCCGACTATACTTCTTTAGAAGGTTGGCGTCCTTTAACATCTGCAATAAGATGCTGCAGATGTTCTACCAGACAGTTGTGGCAAGTGCCCTCTTCTACGCGGTGGTGTGCTGGGGAGGCAGCATGAAGAAGGACGCCTCACACCTGGACAAACTTGTGAGGAAGGCAGGCTCTATTGTAGGAATAAAGCTGGACAGTTTAACATCCGTGGCAGAGCGACGGGCGCTGAGCAGGCTCCTGTCAATCATGGAGAATCCACTGCATCCACTGAACAGGCAGGGAGCAGCTTCAGCAACAGACTGCTGTCACTTTCCTGCTCCACTGACAGACTGAAGAGATCGTTCCCCCCCCACACTATGTGACTCTTCAATTCCACCTGGGGGGGTAAACGTTAACATTAAAAAAAGTTATTGTCTGTTTTTACCTGCATTTTTATTACTCTTTAATTTAATATTGTTTTTTTGTTTTTTTATCAGTATGCTGCTTCTGGATTATGTGAATTTCCCCTTGGGATTAATAAAGTATCTATCTATCTATCTATCTATCTATCTATCTATCTATCTATCTAT
>JANRMT010062840.1:30484215-30500358 GCA_026402145.1 Polypterus bichir lapradei
TATATATATGTTTATATATGTGTGTGTGTGTGAGTGTATATATATATGCCAGCAACACTCATGACAATGACAAAACAATTATATTGTCAATCATGTTACGTTTTTATTAAAATGTTTCCTTTTCTTTTTACTTCTCTGCTGCCAAACGCGGGTATTTTGCTATGTATATATATATATATATATATAGAGAGAGAGAGAGAGAGATGACAACAACACTCATATCAATGACAAAACAATTACATTAACAATCATGTTACGTTATTTTTAAAATATTTCCTTTTCTTTTTCATAACTTCTTTAACACACTACTTCTCCGCTGCGAAGCGCGGGTATTCTGCTAGTATATATATATACTACGGTGGGTTGGCACCCTGCCCGGGATTGGTTCCTGCCTTGTGCCCTGTGTTGGCTGGGATTGGCTCCAGCAGACCCCCGTGACCCTGTGTTCGGATTCAGCGGGTTGGAAAATGGATGGATGGATGGATATATATATATATATATATATATATATATATAGTGTGTTTGTGTATATATATATATATATATATATATATATGTGTGTAATAGTAACACAGCACAGAGAGAAGTGTGTACATTGCAACAGGTGCACATGTCGTAAAGGTAGAAAAGACGGTTCTTGGGTGTGTGTGAACTGTTAACATTTGAATCTGATGATTGCATATAGCGTGGAACTGACCTCTCTGTACTATTCTTTCCTCTGCATGCCCTGGACTACGAAAGAAACAGCACCATTCACCAAAATGTGAAGACTGCATGGCCAAGTCTGCATGAGTGGGGGTGTTGTATCATGATCGTGACTGAGAGAATAAAAGTGAAAAAAAAAAAAAGCTAACTTTTACAAGTCCTATAAAGTTACAGCGGCTGTTACAGACACAAATCAAATGTATGTTTTTATTGTATAATATTAACATTAAGAATAGCTCACTACGGTAAATTTGCGGGGGCGATGGTTTCAAACTCATGACCTCAGGTTTATAAGTCAGCAGTTCTAACCACAGCACCACGAAGCTATTGTACCTTTTGTGAAAGTGTTTATTTGATATTTGGCCATCAGCCTTGACACATTATACAGTTCATTTCTACATTTTGTCACTAAAATTTTTTCACTAAAACGTGAAAGACGTTTCTGTTTTAACGACGTGGTTAACATAAATTGTTGTAGACATAAAACACACATCAAATTATTTCCCCTTAAAATTCTGGGTAGCTCACTCCCAGATAATCAATCAAGGCAGGAACTGGGAGAACTGCTTGCCCTTTCTGAGGCACTGGGGGGGTGGGGTGGGAGGGATTGTTATAGCAGGCTGCTTGCTGCTTGGGCTTATCGACACATTTAGAAGACAAAAGAGGCTGACGAGGTGCAAAGAGATTTCAGGTGGGCCAGATTTACGAGTTTTTTCGCTGGCTCTGGTAATTCTAATGTTAAAGGCTTCTGATACAAGCCAGTTCCAAACAGCCATACTTCAGACCAATGGAGGAATAAAACACCTTCACACCTGCCCCCAAAACCGTATGTTAAGGTAAAGCTTGGCAATTAGGCAGCCTGGCTTTGTGTGGGGGTTGACAGAGAGACTTTAGCAGAGAAACACTTGCCAAACTGGTTTAACGCACTTCCCTCAAACCCGGTTGTAAAATTCAAAGAGACCCATTCCTTAAAGGGGGGGAGAGGTAAACATGAATGCTTCTCACTAATGTAGCACTAATATTACATTGCTTTGCCAAAGTTACAAATAAAGACTACAAAATATTTATCAACTTGTATGCAAAATTTCACATCACAACAGTGATGTACACCATGCTGTTTTTTTGTTTCCTGGTCTCAGAATTATGATTAGCCCTCCGAAAATATTGTTGTCCATACTAACTACCTCCCCTTCCTAAATCTTTGCAGATGCTGACTATCCCCTGGGATGCTGAATCCTGAATTTAACCGATTTCATTAACACTGATATCTACCAAGGAATCCAAAAAGTGTATTAATATCAAGTATAGACCATCTTTTGCCTTCAGCTCAACTTCTGAAGTTGTAACACCTATTTATATTCCACAGAAGGCTACAAATGTTATACAAATTTCATTGTTGCAATCCTATTGTATAGAGGGTAATTTTTGCACTTGATTTGTATGTTGAATAATTCTCAACTGGTTGTGTAACTGGTTTTGCCCAGGAAATTTCATAATTGATGGGAGTCAGTTAGTGTTGTTGGGCTGATTAATTAGGTGTATCTGAAATACTGTGTGACAAACAGATAAGGGCTGGGAATCAATTTTAAAAAAATAATCGCATAAATCTATGAAATTAATTGTGATTAATCGCATCAAGCATTAAAAAATACAATCATAAAATAAATACATTAATCATAAAGTAAATACACAGTATATATTTACTGAATCACAAAATTAATGTAGAAGCAACACAAAGGAATTTTTTAAAATGTAATTGCATAGTTTAAACTTGAACAATGACCTGAAGCCTGACCTTTTTAACAAAATAATACTTGAACACTTACAACTTAAATTTGAATGTTAAAACTCTACAAGTCCATCCATCCATCCATTATCCAACCCGTTATATTCTAACTACAGGGTCACGGGGGTCTGCTGGAGCCAATCCCAGCCAACACAGGGCGCAAGGCAGGAAACAAACCCCAGGCAGGGCGCCAGCCCACCTCAAAACTCCACAAATGCTATCCTCAATTGTTCACCGCCATCAAAGACTTTACAAGTGTTTTTCATCTGGTGCGCTATGAGAGCTACACAGGTGTACCATATAGGACTATCATAAACACCCTCCCACTCCCCTGCAGCTATGTCGGTATGTATAAATCAAGGAAATGAACACCAGCAATACCTAATGACCTGTGACAAGGTGTTGTGAAACGTGTAATTTGAAACTTTTACATTTTTATTTTTCAGAATTTTTAAAGCTAGTATATAATTATGGTACTGAATGTGTATGCAATTTTTTAGGTTCACACTTATTTGTATTGTTTCGTAATGTAAAAAAAAAAAAATAAAACAAAATAACATGAAATTGCCCTCCTAGCCAAAGCTCTTCATTGCTGGCCCTGGATGCGACAATATATATATGGCCCCTTTTTTAATTGCCTGCCTACTGTATTTAGTTAGAACCTGTTTCAGATCTACTTTTTGGATGTTTATTAACTTGCTGCTATACCTCTCGTCTCCTTGTCTAGGTTTCCACTTTAAATTTGGCATTCTGTTTGCCATGTGTAATAGGGCATCCCTCTGCTCCACATAGTCTTGGTTAACCCCCCCATAACTGGTGCAGCTACTAGAAGTATTTAAACCGCATATTCAATAGCTACAGGAAATGTCTGGTTATTACTGCTGAAGGTGTCCTAGCCAATTTGTACCATTTTTTTCCACACAGAATCTGTACATTTTGTAATTTTCTTCAACAAATAGAGGAAACAAGGATCAAAAGTTTCTGTTACTTGTTTGATCAGAAAATCTTTTTAAATATTCGGGTTTAATTAATCATCTGATTAGCTTCATTGTGAAAATATTCAGTAATGCAGGAAATCGGACAGGATGCAATAAGACTTTTCATGGCATTAGACAGTATATAATGACCTGTATATTCTGGCAGAGTACAAGAAACCTATTAAACATATCCAATAATTTCACATATGAGATGCATTCAGTCATAAGGAAATGTTAATTATTTTACTACCATGATCAGAGCATTATACACTGGACTGTCTGCTACTGTATTAACATATTTAGACTTGTCAAAATCATTTTTAATGGCTGGCCTTATATATGCCATCTGCTATACCTTAGGTCAAGACTGCGATTTATTTCCTAAAGCTGAATTTTTGTTAGGATCATTTCTCTATTTGTAAACTGTATAAGGGGAAAAGATGTTGCTTTTCCTAGCTCACAGAGCTGGAATGGGAAAGCTGTTGGGATGGTCAGTTTTAGGTTAGTATGGTTCGTCACTGAATACTTTCACCCTTTTCATTCCCTAAAGTAAATGCTGCACCTTGAGGACAGGCATCCCTCTGCTCCACATAGTGTTGGTTAACCCCCGCATAACTGGTGCAGCTACTGGAAGTATTTAAACTGCATATTCAATAGCTACAGGAAATGTCTGGTTATTACTGCTGAAGGTGTCCTAGCCAACTCTGGAGAAGAAGAGTCTTTCAGTCTAATCTTAAATATGCCAGCCTGAGCATGTTGGATAGCATGGGTGTGGAAATCAAATTTTTTTCTACTTGTCCATGGACAAGTAAACTTAGAAAATCCACTTGTCTGCCAGTTAAATTCACTTGCCCATAAACAAATATTAAAAGTGAAAAATAGTTGATTTTTTTATTGATACCAAAACTGCCTTCCATTTTAAAACTGAAAAAAGTTCTTTCAGGGAGTAGTATTTTGCCACCTTGCTCTAGAACATTATATAAAAGACTCATTTTAACTCTCTAATAAACAATGCCTTCATTATAGCTACACCAGTTCTGCTTCACATATTACAGATACATAACAGAACACTGTCCTGATTCATTTTCTGCCATGTTCTTCTTGTCTTGCAACATCTTCTCCCCCAAGAATCTTTACCATCTCAATTAGCATGGGCTGAATGCTGTTCATTTCTGTTTGGGCTGAACTGCATGGTTCCTGGACTGATTTACCAAAGAAGTAAATATTACCAATGTTGTCAGCAAAAAATAATCACGTCTAAGTGAAGATTTTTATAGATATTTCATAACATTTGGAGAACGTTAGAATGTTTTCTTCTTTATTTTTAATAAACTGACAGCACAAAACCAACTTGTTTTATATGAAAAATTCTCTAATCAAAAACGATCTATAGACAGCTCATCAAAATTGATGTTGTCACGCAATAAATTTCTTAACTCCTCGATTTATCACAACCTACGCGAAATCGCAAATTTCAGGAAAGATTAACTGCCCAACAAGCTTTGTTATGTGGTGAAAACATTTGTATTGTAAGTAAAATGACCGTATTTTTATGTAGAAACAATGAATTTTATCAATATATAAAAGTTATCGATTATAATGAAAAATCATCAGATTACATCGTAATGCGGGCATGAAAATAAATGGCCGCATCTCCAAGCGTGTAAATAGTCGGGTAAAATACTTATGTAAGACAGTAAGAGTGCTTCCCCATTGAAAAATCAGACATCATTTTGTAAACAATATTGAAGACCAATTTGAGACATGAAGAACATGCCTAAGTAGACTGTTTCCGCCCGAAGTACTTACCCAAATGTTTAAAATCTGAAAGTAGTGGTAAAAATGTGCCCTGCACAGCACATATAATTCTTTTCTCTGCAGAAAATTGCACTTGTCCGCGGACAACTGAAACCAGAAAAACACGCTTGTCCAACGGTCAATTTACCCGTGTCGGACGAGTCGGGCGTTGGATTTCCGCACCCCTGGATCATAGCAAGGGAACTAGACAATTATTCTAATGGAGTCGCGAAGAGCACCCATAGGCTGTGACACTGAGACAATGACAGCGGTATATATTAAATACTCTTGTAATCGGCTACTTGGCACTGCGATCATGAGTGCTTAAGCAGCTCAGTTACACTTTGCCACAGGAGTTGTTTGCCCACAGACAGAGAGAGATATGTGCTGATGCAAGAGTAAAAGCAAGGCAAAAAGGTTTTAGAACTGGTCTACCATATATTGTAATGGGAGATGTTCAATTGCTATCAAATAAGATGAATGAACTGTCTTTGTTTATATTGACCATACAAGTACAGAGACATTTTGTGCTTTATGGAGAGCTGGCTTAAACCTGTAATACCTGACACTGTTTTAATGCTGGACAGATTTCATCTTATTGGAGCAGACGGAGACAGATTTCAAATGGCTACCACCAGTGACAAGCTGGAAGTCCTATCAATTCCAATTTTAAAAATTGCTAGTTAACTAGTTAGAAAAATTAATATAAAAAAAGAAAATGGTGAGGAATACAGGGCTTCAGTATCTTGACACCCTTGAAGAATGATGCTAAGGAGTTGTCTGTCTGTAGCTTGCAATACACAGCAGGCCCCTTCAAACTCCTTTATACTGTACTCTCTGGTCATCTGCAGTTGGGGGGGAGTATACTTGATGCCTCTCAATGTATAGTCATTATTAGGGTAAAAGTTTGAAATGGAGATTGCATTACTACTCCTTGTTGGACTTTGTTTGGTCTCATTGGCTCTTCAAGATGCTGTCTAGCTGTTGGTGTTGGCTCCTTTTTGTAAAGGTTTTTGAGAACATTCTACTACTTATCTGTGGAGAATATGGGAGAAGTGGCCATTTACTGTCAGAAACTCTCTTAAACCTTTTGGGAGCCTCTGTGATGAGCTTTCTTGATCCTCGACCAATGATCTAGGAGAGACTGCCAAATCTTTCAAATGTATCCCACGTGTCATACTTCCTCCACTTCTTTATAATGGTTTTTACAGTGTTCCCTAATTTATTTTAACACTTTTGAAGTTCTTGTATATGCCTCTAATGATTTGTACCTTTCAATAATGAGATCCCGTAAATCTTTTGTTACCTACTTGAAAATTCTTTTGTCTAGCTCTTTTCTCCCTATTCAAAGCAGTTTCGTCTTGAGTAGGATGCCACTTCATCCTCCTGAATGATGCGATTGCAGCCAGTTCTTTGACATTATGCTCACCACACATTAGCTGTTAAGTGGCGAGGGTGAGGTAACCAATTAGAAATGAGGGATGATTAGGAGACCAAAGTGACTATAGGCCATTGTGTGCAATTTAGCCTGGACATTGGGATACACTTTGCTTTTTATAAAGGATGCTCGGGGATCTTTTATGACTACAGAAAGTCAGGAACTCAATTTTGCATCCGAAGGATGGTGTTGTTTTTACTGCACTGGGGCTTTGTGATCTACATTCAGACCACAGTTAAGTGCCTGTAGCTGGTCTCTCCCACACCTCTTCCAGCAGTTCCTCAAGGTATTCCTAGTTGGCCTCCCATTCAAATACTCACCAATCCAAATCATCCTTGACTTCAGGTGGGTGACCTGTTCTTAAGTGCATGTGGTATGGCTGCTGACAATAATGATCTCTGCACAATGCAACCAGGAAACTTTCACAGAAATCCTTAAACAGCTCATTTTTACTTAGGTCTATTCGAAATTGCTCCGCAGTAGCCTTGCATGCTGAGATGAAAAATTAACAAACCCAGGAGACAGACTATTTAAAAGAACTAAAGAAGACTACTGCATTTAAAAGAACTAAAGAGGTGAATTCAAAGACAGACTACAGGTCAGCGTATACAGTATAAGCAACTTTACTACTTCTATAAGTGTTGCTGTTTGTTTTAAAGATACTAATGGTAATGCCAGGTAAAGTTGAGATCTAGAATGTACGTGGTTAAATCTGATACAGTTACACTTCCCTTTTCCCATCAGAAAGAGTGTGCATGCATGTGTAGCCAAACGATTCGACTATCTGAAATAGCAATTTTTCCATATTTCTCTGCTGCCTGTGTGTTTATGTACTGAATACAGGATACTGGATGTATGTTCCCCAGGTTTCTTCAGGACAAATGATTGTAGCTCTGTAGATTTATCTTCTGAAGAGCCTGCTCTTGTTTAAACCTTCGGCTGACATTAATTAGCGCCTACTTTCAGACAGCTGGGGCAGGATTGCGCTGTTCTTCCTTGTAAATCCTTTTGTGAAAGCCTTGTTATTTCCTGCTGACACAGTGCTGTCTGAAAGTAATTGCCTATTGTCATCTATTAAACTTTTTGCTTCGTTCCTTAAAGTCCTCTTCTGTTTACAAACATTGCAGGGTTTTTAGTAAAATGTAGAGTATGAATTACAGATCAGATTGTATATTAATACGAAGAATTACCATATTTCATTCATTCATTTTCTTTAATAACTGACTTGCTTCCAAAGAAGATGCTGCTATTGAGTCTGCTGTGCCATTTGTCAACTCTTACTGTCACCCTGTTATGAGATAATTGTAAATTTATTTGATTGTGTTTTCATCCTGATTCAACGCCAGAACATTTTCCAGCATTTTTGAGTGTGTCTGTATTTTACAGCTATTTATTAAGTGTTTGATTTATGCTGTGTTCTACCTTTTTGTAATGACTAACTTTATGCTACTTTCTTGTATGTTAATAAACATATCATTCAGCTCTCTGTGAAACGTGTGATATAAAATGCATATTGATCAATGTTTTCATATATTGTAAAATGAAGAATATTCCTATACTGCAGTATGTTAGAAGCTTTGTACTTCTTGCAGAGTCATCCTTTATAAAAAATACATAAAGTGAGAGAACAGAGAAATAGTGATCCAAATTTCAGCAATAAATGACTTTGTTTACACCAGTAAATGGTTCTGCACTATTGCATCATGTTGTATAACCTGTCACTATAAACGAAAGTTAGGGAAAGTAGCTTCAAAATGGAAATGTAAAATTGTGTCCAAAATTTTAAAAAGGTGGACGAGGAGGTGTGAGCTCGCTAATGTGTGCATTTTGACATGCACTACATAAACTCACCTGCTTAGAGGATTTGTACCTTTTCTTAGTTTAACTGAGCTTGGAAATGGCAAGTCTTTAATTCCTTGTACTCTTCAGCAAAGCTATTCCAGTCTCTGGTTAGAGGGTAGCTCAATATCAGGCTCTCAATTCCAACAGGAGCAGTACAGAATTGTTCTTAGCCATGAAACCGTGAAGATTTTTGTTGTTGTAAACAAATACAGGGATTGATGAGAATTTTCCACTTAATTTCTCTTTAAAATATAAGGCCTATGACTGTGTAACTCAGAATTTCTTACAAAAGGTGCATAGCTATGGTGGACAGTGACACAGCTAATTGCCAGTTGGATTTCCATTGGTAGAAGTAACTTGAACTGTGACTAGAACTCAAGATTTTTTTGTTTAGATCTTCCCTTGAAAAGTCAGTTTCTCTAACTGTTTCTTCACATTAGTTGCAGCATATACACTCACCTAAAGGATTATTAGGAACACCTGTTCAATTTCTCATTAATGCAATTATCTAATCAACCAATCACATGGCAGTTGCTTCAATGCATTTAGGGGTGTGGTCCTGGTCAAGACAATCTCCTGAACTCCAAACTGAATGTCAGAATGGGAAAGAAAGGTGATTTAAGCAATTTTGAGCGTGGCATGGTTGTTGGTGCCAGACGGGCCGGTCTGAGTATTTCACAATCTGCTCAGTTATTGGGATTTTCACGCACAACCATTTCTAGGGTTTACAAAGAATGGTGTGAAAAGGTCCAGTATGCGGCAGTCCTGTGGGCGAAAATGCCTTGTTGATGCTAGAGGTCAGAGGAGAATGGGCCGACTGATTCAAGCTGATAGAAGAGCAACTTTGACTGAAATAACCACTTGTTACAACCGAGGTATGCAGCAAAGCATTTGTGACGCCACAACACGCACAACCTTGAGGCGGATGGGCTACAACAGCAGAAGACCCCACCGGGTACCACTCATCTCCACTACAAATAGGAAAAAGAGGCTACAATTTGCACAAGCTCACCAAAATTGGACAGTTGAAGACTGGAAAAATGTTGCCTGGTCTGATGAGTCTCGATTTCTGTTGAGACATTCAAATTGTAGAGTCAGAATTTGGCGTAAACAGAATGAGAACATGGATCCATCATGCCTTGTTACCACTGTGCAGGCTGGTGGTGGTGGTGTAATGGTGTGGGGGATGTTTTCTTGGCACACTTTAGGCCCCTTAGTGCCAATTGGGCATTGTTTAAATGCCACGGGCTACCTGAGCATTGTTTCTGACCATGTCCATCCCTTCATGACCACCATGTACCCATCCTCTGATGGCTACTTCCAGCAGGATAATGCACCATGTCACAAAGCTCGAATCATTTCAAATTGGTTTCTTGAACATGACAATGAGTTCACTGTACTAAAATGGCCCCCACAGTCACCAGATCTCAACCCAATAGAGCATCTTTGGGATGTGGTGGAACGGGAGCTTCGTGCCCTGGATGTGCATCCCACAAATCTCCATCAACTGCAAGATGCTATCCTATCAATATGGGCCAACATTTCTAAAGAATGCTTTCAGCACCTTGTTGAATCAATGCCATGTAGAATTAAGGCAGTTCTGAAGGCGAAAGGGGGTCAAACACCGTATTAGTATGGTGTTCCTAATAATCCTTTAGGTGAGTGTATATACCCCTTAAAAAATCCTGTGTTCAGTTATTAGTATGAATTCCTAGTTTTGCTTAGGTGAGGAGTGAAATGATTCTGAATAAAGAAGTTTAACTAAATCTGTGATTTTCCAGTCAATTTTGTAGCATGACTAAATTCTCATCTATAATCTGACAATTATATGAATAAATAATACATGGGTTCAGATGTCAGAGATGAGGTTTCTATGAGATTAGTTGAATGAAATTAGTTGAATTAGTTAGTTGAATTTTAGTTGAAACTACTTGAACAACTGCTATTTGAGAAAGAAGGTAGTTTGGTTGTTTAGGAGTCGATTTAGTGCTCCCTGGATATCCATCACCACAGTTGTATTAAGATGTATTAGGATGAATTGTCTTGATTGGCCCAAGAATATTCCTTACTGAATGGAGTTTTCATGTTATTACAATCTTTAAATGAGTTTTTCTAAGACACTGTTGTTCCTGCTTAGTCCAAAGACCTGCAGTAAGTTTGCTGGGCTAGTAAAATCTGGCTTGATTTGAACATACAGTATACTGTGTGTGTGAGACCAATACTGGGCTAACTCCCTGTGAAAGGCTGGTTCTTACCTGCTCCCAGTGTTGCAGAAATCATTGCCAGTTCTGTTTTATCCTGTATTTTATTGGTAGGCTTACTAAAAAGATGAATGAACACAGAAGATTGCAGTGTGCCATGCTTAATCTGTACTTTAGGATGGAAAGAAAAAAATACCAACATAACACACACAGAAATGCTCAACTGGAAACAATTGTGCAAAAGTGTTTTGATACAATTGGAGCTAGCATATTGCTGTGCTATATTGTACTCAAAACTGCACTATATGTCAGTGGTCCCCAAACTTTTTGACACCAAGGACTGCTTTTATAGAAGCAAATTTTTACAGGGACCTGTAGATGAGGGGGAGGATTCAGGGCAGGTTTGTAGGGCATTTTTGTACACAATTTACATTTCTATTATTATTAAGTTATAATATTGTAATAGAAATTATACAATTTACCATAATGCAGAATTAGTGGGTGTCCTGAGCTTGTTTTCCTGCAACCAGACAATCCCATCTGGGGACGATGGAAAACAGTGACACGAGAAGTGTGTTGCTTATGTTCAGTCTACTCCGTAATCTCGTTTTGGTTGCTGTCACTGCAGAAAACACTGCCTCACAAAGATAGGATGTTGGAAATGGAAGCAGACATTTCAGTACTTTTGTGGCAACTTCATGATATTCTGCCTTGACTTTAATCCAAAATGTATGGGGATTTGAAGTTGTCTAGGACATACTTTTAAGGCCACCATCGTTTGCAGCCTCAAGCAGTTGATCCTGTTCAAGCACAGACAAAGTTGATTCACCTGGCTTATTCACAAATGGGTCACAGATCCATTCCTTCCCATTTTGGGGGTATTTTGTGGTTGGGAATAATGCTCAAACTCTATTCAAAGCTAAGACAGGTGATCATACACCAGCTGGGAAAAAGAAGGCCCTGGCTTGGTATCTTTAACAACCTATGTTTACTCGTTGGCCCTATAAATCAAGTTTGGATTTTAATGCAGCCACTTTATCTGCCAACTTGAACAACGTGTATCTTCTGCCTCTGCCCCACAAGCTGCTGCTCCACCGCTGCCTTAGATTTTCCTCCTCAGGCTCCTCCAGCCTGGCTGGATAGTGAGACTGCAGAGTGGGTAAAGGTGGGGTGCCCAATAATGCCTGTATGTCTGTAGTGCAAATACAGGTAAAATTCCATTACAAAGAACTGCCAGGGACCTAAAAAATATTTTGTTGTAATAAGATTCTGTATTTGTTGCTATAGTGCTTTATTTAACTTGCCTCCAGGCATTTGCAATCATTTCAATAGCTTCTTTCACGTTAATTTTAATCTTCTTTTGTCTACAAGTTATGCTGATTAGAATTTTTCTCAGCATTTCCTTGTGATAATACACTTTCAGGGTGCGAATGATGCCCAAACCCAATGGCTGAAGCTCTGCTGTGCAATTGGGTGGAAGGAATTCAATGCGAACATTATCTAAATGCAGAAGCATGTTGTGGACAGCACAGTTATCAATCAGAAGCCGAATCATCCTTTTTTTCTTCTTCATATTGTAAGGTTTCTGAACTCTTTTGGGAACCCCCCCACCCAACGGGAACATCACGCTGAAGTGCGTCCTGAAGAGCAATTGCCGTGTCTGTGTAAGATTGTTTGTATGTTGCCAGGGCAGGGCAACAGCAGGCTCACAGCCCTGCAGTGAAGCGCCACAGAAGCGAATCCTAAAAGATTGGGGTTGCGCTACAAGTCCCTGTCTTACACCCCACAACACGAGGCTGAGTCTCAGGACTTTAGCAAAGCCAGCTTTATTCAGCTTGAAACAGGAACAGCACAATTATTTATTGTAGCGTGATCTGCCACTCTCCTATAAACAGTCAGTCAGACAGGGTTGTGTCCAGGTTAGTGGCCAATTAATACTGTTCCCTGCATTTACAATGTTCCTTGCATCACCCACCAAAATCTTTTCGGTTTCCTTCGGTGAAGAGCCGCAGCAGATCTGTGAGCCTGCTGTTGCCCCAGCAATGGATTAACAGTCTTCCACAGATGCGGTGATCACACTTCAGGATGCTCTTCGGTGTTTTGTCAAGTTGGGGGAGGTTTCTTGAACGAGTATCACTGAACCACATAAAAATGGCTTTTTCTGCATCTTCAAATGCAGCAGGTCGCATACGTTTGCAACCCGAGATTTTTCATCTTTTTTTTGCTCGGTCTTTCACGAAAGTTGACAGCGTCGATGGCGAAAATCTGAATTCACTGGCAACATCTTTTTTTCTTTTTGCCACAATCAAGAGCTGCAAAAATGTTAAGTTTTATTTTCCTAATATGAACTGTTAGCATTTTTTCGTGCCTGCTGTTTCTATAGGAGGGTGACAATGAGTTCAATTCCAATGGATGTTTTTCAAATATTGACGAACAATAAGCCAAAGGTATCACTGAAAACCACCAAAACCAAAAACAGCAAAAAAAAAAAAAAAACTGTACAAGGAAAGTTCGAAGAAAGCGCATTTTTTTTACAATGTTTCTGTTTGGGGATCGTTGTGCAAATGTGCACAACTGAGCTGCGACCACAAAACTAATTGCTCTGTGGATGAGTCATTCAAGCATTTCAAGATCACTTCGTTGTAATGAAAGTATCTGCTGAATGCACTTCGTATTAATGAGATTCGTATAGACTTGTGTCATATGGGGAAACTATCAGTACCATAAAAATACTGTACCTGTAGTATGTGCTCGTATCTCTCCTCAGCTCTTTCTCTCTCCTCTCTCTGCACCGCTGCAAAGCACCACCCGCCTAGCGTTCTGAAAAGTATCCTCAGTGAAGGGGGCAGCCATTTTGCTGTAGCCCTTCCCTGAGCAAGTCTCTGTTGCCGGCAGCTCTCTCGCTGCCCAGCTGTTGGACCGGGGGTTGGGGACCTCTGCTATATGTTGTCATTTAAATGTCTCTTATTAAACAATCAAGACAGCCCATTAGTCTATCATGGCCACCTTCAGATAGGCATGTGTTCATACTAAAAATAATGGGACCTTTTTATGAAAATGGCAAGGTGACTGGAGAATCTGTTCATTTACTGTGTGTTTTATCCAAGTGACCTGTAAAAAGACAGTTCTTCCACACAATGGAACTAGTATTTGACATGGAGATGAAGAAAGAAAAAGAAGGGTTCAAAAGCTGGAGAAACTTAGGTTCTTCTAGTAACTCCCAGTACATGAAACCAAAATCAAAGTTTAAAATAACCGTAGTCAAAAATCGAAAACTTAAAAGTCTTTTTTAGAAAATAGCATGCAAAATATTTTAGAGACAACATCTCTTTAGCAACGGTAGCTAGAGTATTACACTAGTGAGATAATGCATCAAAACTTCTGGGATGTACAGTAAGGCAATAGGCAGTCACATCTTGGTATCTGTTTCACAAAATGTTGCCATCTGTAGGTAAAAAAATCATAACACATAAAGGCCAAAATATGATAAAACACTATACTATATTTAGCTCCAGACTAATTACAGATACAAAACAAATGTGGAACTTAATACAAAACATAAAGAAAATGGGGGGAAAAAATTACAAAGTGATGAAAGTATTTAATTGTGGAGAAAAAAAAAATCTTATACTTATTAACCTGTTATCCACCAAGTGGTTTTTGGCATTACAGTATTGTACCAAAATAACATATCCAAAAATAAACTGCTGCTTCTCTACTTGTATAATAAAAAAGCTGCAAATGACTGAAGAATAAATGGGTACAACACAATATTTGCTGCTTTAGGGATTTCTGTCCAATAAACTTGATTTTACAGTACATAAAGATATTTTATTATGCATAACCCTGGAATCAAGTTTCTTTTGTACCCCAGTCTGTCAGCTATCTTTCTGACAAGCTTGGATGTCATATCGCATAACACTACAAAGTTACACTCTTTGGCACTCGGAGTACCCCGGTTTGGAAGCATAGTGTCCCTTTTTAAAAAAATGTAATCTCTTGCATCTAAATAACTTCTCAAAAGTACTGTGGTAGCAGTTTTTTTTTTTAAATAGAAGAAATGTACACAAACACACGATACATCACTCTGAATTAACAAATAAACCTATTGTAACTATGCACTTATAATTATTTACTTCCTCAAACTTTACATTTAATATAATTTTTCATGACAATCTTTGAAACAGTTGCTATTTACTATGAGACACATTTTATTTTGTACAATAGATAAATTGGGATTTTTGTGCTACAGTTCTACTGCTTTCTGTTTAAGTTGCCTCACAGAAGTTATGTGTTTTTATTTTTCTTTTCTTGTTTTTTTTTTTCTTGTTTTTTACTTCTGGAATAAACCAAGTGCATAAATACATTTTCATACCAGCTTCTTCCAGTGCTGGGTTACATGGGTAAGGACGGTGCCTTTCCTGGCAGCCCTGAGCACAGGGCAAGAAACCGGCAATGCTGAGTGCAGAACTATACGTATGCACACATACACTTAAAAGTGGCTGAGAAACAATGGTTTGAATCACAGGTGGCAGTTATTGGGTAATAGGCACATGATCCTTTTGCCGTTTGTGGCTTGAAGTAGGCATGATCTTTGATTACAGCAGATTCACTCAGTTTTGACTCACTGCTTTCCTCTGGGTATACTTGTGGAAATCATATTTTAATAATGAAAGAGAGCAGACAACATGGAAACTGAGAGCAGATAACATGGAAACTTGTGATTTATTTGAAAGAGGACACCATTATTGCTTTTTGATTGACTTGTGGATTTACTGCAATGTACACAAATAACTTTGAAACATGGCTGTGTATCACTATTGGGACAGTTCATGCATAAGTAGTTAAAAATGTACAGTAAATAACAGTTTCAACAGATAAAAATCTTCTAGGAGTAGGCAAATCCTTCATTTCTATTCGTCCATGCATTAATGAAACCTTTTAATCCACCTTATGGTTGCCGGTGGTTTAACTACAAAATATGTTATTTCAAGAATATTAATACCTAACTTTTTTATTGATAACAGTAATAATTATCCATAGTACCCAGTGCTACCTGGGTATATATAATTATTTATGGTTAGAGAGCAAGTGTTTTTCAAATGTTGAATCTTTTGTCATTGCTGGCTAAAATAGTAGTGTCCCATCTGTCATCTTTACTACTCTCTATTAATTTCTTTGCTCTGATCAGTGAAGCTCCAATGAGGTTTTTTTAAGGCCGAAACCCATCACTGATTTTGTGTTACTTGATTGTCTGATTCTGATATAGATTTCAATTTTTTTTCCCCACTTTATAAAACTTTTTTGCACTAAGCTCCTGCAAAACCAGAACTATTTGAAAGTGTATTTTTATAATTAAACTATAGACCACAGGTGTTAACTGTTCATTTTTTATTA
>JANRMT010062840.1:30508618-30545480 GCA_026402145.1 Polypterus bichir lapradei
TTCTTTCTTTCTTTCTTTCTTTCTTTCTTTCTTTCTTTCTTTCTTTCTCTTTCTTTAAATGCTGCCTACAAACTCGGCTATGGGAATTAACTGTACTGTGAAACTTGAGCTTCTTTTTCTTGGATGTTCTTGGCAATAAACTAAAATCACGACTGCAGTACAGACAACAGAAGCGACAGAGCTGGCTGAGAATTCACTGGAAGTACGTTAGCACTGCTGTGTGCATATAGCCTATTGGATAACATTAGTTTGGGCGCCATGAGGATTTTTTATTGTCAGTTTTATCCCTTTATGAGTTACTTAAGAAACAGATTTTTGCAGCTTTAAGAGTACAATCAGATGCACTCAACCATCTGATATGAGTTGTAACTGTTTAGGTTGTAGTGTCGTGTGTATGTTACAGCAGATGAAATACATTGTCCTACACAGTCCCTATAAAGGAATGGAAGCTTCACATTCATCATTTAATAGTAATGAGCATATATACACTCATTTGTCCACACATCAGTCCATTTTGAAACTTGTGGATACAGTTGTGGGTTAAATCACCTCGCCTGCATCCACTTACACATAACGGTGATGGTGACGACAACAGTCCTAGCAATTAAAAATCAAGGCAAGTTTCAAACAAAATGGCTATTTGACTTGTCTACATCATTGATGAAATGAGCAGCTCCATTTGTTAATAAAAATGTATTTAGGTTTTTAGTGCTTGAAGCATTCTTCCAAATGAATACGATATGTACGTGTACAGCAAAACTGCAATGCATCACTGCTGAATACAAATCTGCAAACATTACATTTGTGTTAATACTTAGGGTTTTGAGGGCAAACAAATGTTTATGAGCATAACCCATTAAAATATAAAGAATATAGTAAAAGCACTTCTGTCATATATTAGAATGGTATGTTAGTGAATGTAATTTAGTGTCTCAGCTACGATTAATTGACTACAGATACGTAACTCTTGTAATTCTGGATCTGCACACAGGTGAAGTAATGACAAATTCTAATCACTCCCGTGAGACACTTTGGAAGCAGCACAGCAAAAGGCTCTTGTGCAAGAGTTCTGAAATATTGGATTAATGTAGGAAATTTGACTCATCCATTAAATGTTGCTTGTGAGTTTAACAAGGTAATGATATAAATCTAAATCTTATAATAGCAAATGTTGCAAATTTAATTGAGTGAGTCTCTGACAAAACAAATTTTAAAAGTATTTTGTTACAAAAGCAGCTTTTAAGTGTTTGTTTAAATATAAGTATCCTCAATTTTGGTATTCACTATTTCAACAGTACAGATAATAATAATGTTTGAATTTTTATTTTTAATATTCAGTAGTATTTTTCAGTTGCTGGAGAAAAAATATCAGAGAATACATTCAAAATGTGCACATGGTCCGATAGATCGGATAGTCCATGATGATGTCAATCTTTATAAACCCTATGCTGAAATTAAATGTATGCTGCTTGGGCCAACCTTTTTTGTTAAACTCTTATAGCAGCATAACTAAGGCATGTTGAATGACGGAAAACTGACAGACCAGAACTGCCATTATCTGACAAGATCTTTTGGAGTAAATCCTTTCCACACCTCTCCATTTTATGTTCAGTAATCACTACGTATGCTTTGTCTCATTCATGTACATGTTACTATAATAGTTAGAGGTACAATATATTCTGTACATATTCATATCTTAAAAAAAATATTTGCTTTTGACTGTATTTTGACTGAAACAGATCCTTGTTTTAAAACGCTTCTTTTTTTGTCTGAGGAATATCTGTGAGATTTTTGAGACTTCTTCAAGTGACTGTTACAAGTGAGCAACTGAGTATATGTGTACCTTGTAGAATTATAGAACGAAACAAGTCTTCCCACTGTACGTTTTTAATTTTGACTAATTCAAGATAATTTTAAATGTCCAATAGGGGAATAAATTTGGTTTAGTTGAAGTGTCTACATGGAGATTAATAACACATGAATAGGTTATTGAATAACATACTTATTATTTAAGGAACAATAATTGATTCATTTATAATATTCACAAGATGTTTTATAAAGTATATGTCATTGTGTTGTTTTAAAACAAGGAGCACCCATAATATGTGTGGACTCTGTTGTGACAATACATGTTGTCACAAAGAATCACACCAGGCACTATAAAGGTTTGGGGCAGCCTCCCGTATAATGTATCTTGGCTGCAAGTGTAGTAAATTTTCAAAAGAGTTGTTCACAAGACTGAGTCCAAAACAGAACTGATTACATGAGACAAAGATGGAAGCTTTAAAGGCCCGTATAGGAAGTGATGTCATCAAAGGGGACAGAATCGGAAGTGATGTCTTCTGGAGCAGAAGTGACGTCAGCAAATGGCCCGGCTCTGGAAGTGATGTCTTCTGAGGTGCTGGAACCTTGCAGGATTTCCTGGGAAAGGTCTATAGGGAACTGAGAAAGACAGTCAGCGCACTCCGCTGCCCCCTGGTCGGATGTTTTATTACAATTACTCAGGCCCTTTAGCTGCCTCCTACTCGCACATGTGTGACAATGTGTTAGTTAAATTATCATGAGTGCAGTGCTGATTTTTTTGTTGTACATCTTCCAAATACTGATGTTTGACTGTTTATTACTAATGAAGTATCCATCCATCCATTATCCAACCCGCTATTTCCAAACTACAGGGTCACAGGGGTCTGCCGGAGCCAATCCCAGCCAACACAGGGCGCAAGGCAGGAAACAAACCCCGGGCAAGGCAACAGCCCACAGCAGCTAATCAAGTATTAATTCTGAAATGTTATTCCATAGGTATGTATATGTTATAAAGTCACTATGTGGACACCCTTCAAATAAAGTGTTACTGAAATTTGTCATGTTAATGTTCTCTATGCATGGTAATGGGTAAGTAATCTCTAAAAAGCCCAGCACTTCAAATATATTAGTGCACACTAATTCAGTCAAGATAAAACGATATTGAATTGGGGCATTGAAATCTAATCGATTTGGGACATCACTGCTGATACCCAGCTATAGTTGTTACTGCTATTTTTGGTTCTGCCTTCTGTTTCCTGAAGAGGCATTAGTTCTCTTGGAAATGTGTTCTTTTAAAATTGTGGCATATTAAATAATTAAACAATATCGTAATATACCAGAAAAGGCGATATCCCTCCCATCGTGATTACGGCGGTGCAAGAATCACATGAGAAAAAATATCTTTTAGCTTATATTTACTGACGGTTAACGTGGTTACAGACGGGGAGGCATATGGACAGACTTTATCCAGGTGGGAAATCTGGATCAACACAGCCCGCCATTTTTCTGGTCCCCACGCTGGAAGGTTTTTCGACCTTTGTCGACACAGCCTCCGAGGGTCTGGCTGCTGCCCAAGCCTTTTTATACTGTTCTTCTTCAACTTGCTGGTCCTTTCTGTCTCCAAACAAGGGCTGAATTCCTCCTCCACAAAATACAGAAATATCATAGTGCTTACATGCCGATTCTCATTCTCCCAATAAGGAAAGAAGATTTGTGCTGATAGAGGACAGAAATAACCTAACCTGTGTTTAAGCTGACTATACAAGCCTCCAGTTGTCTTTGGCTATCTAATCCAATGCGTGGCTAGCAATTCTAACTGCTGAGCCCCTGTGTGCCACAGTTAACATGCACATGTGAATAAAACTCATAACAGTATTGTCCAGATGTAGTGACATAAAGAAAAATGTAGTATTACACCTTCATATTAGACAGCCCAGCAAATGCTTACACTGTAAAATGCACAGGAAGGGGTGGGCAGCCTCTTGGCCTAGGCTTCTAGAACTATAATTATGTCTGACTTTGTCTTTTAACTTTGAGTTATAACCTCTTCTGGACCTCCTTGTGTGTTTTTTCTCCTCCAGACATGAAGCTTGTCAAGTTTATAATTGTATTTTATTTGTGAAATTGTTACCATGCTCTGAGCCTACACTCCATTTAGAGCACTATACAAACGTGAACTGAATTGATCTAGTGATCCTTCATGATTTTAAAAGAGGACCTTAGAGAGGACGTACAATTAGCAATGACAGAGGTAATGTCTGTCCATTGTATGTGGCTAAAATCAAAGACATTCACATGCACCAGAATACATTACAGAATATATAGGAGTTGGCTGAGCAATGAGTTGGCTGAGGAGAGATGCACCCTGTATGGACTGGAATTATGTTTTGGGGGTTTCTATTGCCTACTCGCTTGAGGTTAAGAAATTAATCCTTACATGTATTATTTAGAGTGATACAAGAAGCTAATGTATCTGCCTAAAATGATAGTGGAGAAGTGTACAGTATATACATTTGTACACTTCTCAATACACTGCCTGAGAGCTGAGCACTGTTAACTGACTCAAAACTCAGAAGTACCCAAGAGCCAAAAAAAAAACATACTGTAAGTATACTGTGTGTTTGTGTGTGTGTGTATATATATATACATGTATTTCTTTCTTTAAACTACATGTACAAATAGAAAAATAAACACTGGAAAGAATAAAAAACACAGTACAAAAGAAAAGAGATGATAATAAAGCCGATGCTCCTTGGGCCTGCCTTAACTAGTGTCAATGCTTGTGTATTGTGTCCAGACAGTGAGAGAGCTAGAGCTCTGCCTGCTGACTTCTAGTTTTACTGTACCGCTGAGCTTCCCCTAGTCTTCCAAGATGATCTTAAAGGTATTGTTAACTCTAGTGTATTCACCTTGGCCATAATTACTGGTTTATTGCAGCAGTACAGATGCGAGAAGACTAAAGCCTGGACCAGAAATTGTGTTACATGCTTTGTCAGATAAGGTTTGATCTTGCAGGTGTTGTACAGCACAAACCTGCATGAATGAGAGTAGATACAGTATGTGGTCAGAAAAAGGTAGCTGCTCATTAATCGCCACACAAAAGTGTGTACTGATCTGGCAGGTGTTAGTGACTGTGAGCCAAGCTATACAGAGATAAGGAGTTGAAAAGACTGAGTCTTTCTACACCGGAGTCCTAATCAAACTGTCCAAGGTGGCTGTTCTTCTGGTCATATGGCTGCCTGGCAGGAAGAGGTGGGTCCAGGTGGGCTGATATGATGTTATTGGAGGAGAGCTGTCAGTCTTCCAGTCTGATGGCATGGTATTAATTTATCGCTTAACAGTCCCTGCTTTAATAACACAATGCTTGAATACATTGTATAGCCTTAAATCCTAGTCTTGAGGTGATACTTTTACAGTTCACATATAAATATGCAAAAGAGATGCCATGTGGACACCAGCTAGCTTTTAGTGATAGAAGGACTGCCATATTTAAACCTGGCTTCCTGTGCTGGTTTCATGCATGTTGGACTATTATTTGAGGTTTCAATTATTTTTCTGTGCTGCTGTGTAAAACCGGGAGTTTGGTGCATTGTTCTCTAAATAAAATACTTTGTTTAGACTTTTTCCTTGCCTTTCCTGCATGCATTATTATAAAGCAGCATTTCATTTTGTTCAGCAATAACAATCATAGCACCTATTGTGTTCTAGTTTGTGCATGCCCTGATTTTGACATCTTATCTGTAGTTTCCCAAAAAAATATGTGATGTACATTTATGAACATGTTAATATTTGAGTTTATGCTGCAGTTCCTTTTTTTCCATGCTCATTTTTGGCTTGAAAATTCAAGTGGTGCCATGTGAACCTGGGAGGGAGAATCACTGTCAGAAGGGACAGGGCCCTTTTCAGAAGCCATGCAGTCGTAATGCATGTGATAGCAAGAGAAAGAGAGAGGGTCATTACATGTCAAATCAATGAATGGCCACCACACTTCAGACTGGAAAATTAGCAGGTGTACCCATGTTAGTCAGGAGACACCCTGTAAAAGTTTTTTTTGATGTAAGATCAATAGTTTCCAAGATACAGCCAGTTTACCGAGGGGAGGTGGGTGTCAATTTTATCCAGGCTTGTTTTTTCATCAAATTTGACAAGTCCATATTTCAAGAACTAAACCACAGAGTAGGCTCAGACTTTGCATGCTCGGAAATTAATTGGCATAGTATGTGACGAAATTAAAACATTTGGTCCAGATGACCCTGCATGGTCAAAGCAGCCCCTTGAAACTGACCAAAATTGAATTTAAGTATTTGGCTTAGCTATGTTTAGGCCTCAGAAACACTTATTTGTAACCAACACAGACTTTTTTTTTCTTATTCAGATAACTATGTAGGCTTTCTGAAAAAGCAATAAACAGAAAAGTAACTGTATCCGGGTTTGAACAGCAGACCTCTCAAATCCCAAAATTATTTTGGATTTCATTTTCAGAGCACCCAAACCACATGTGGGAATTTGCAAATCCATCCATCCATCCATTATTCAACCCGCTATATCCTAACTACAGGGTCACGGGGGTCTGTTGGAGCCAATCTCAGCCAACACAGGGTGCAAGGCAGGAAACAAACCCAGGGCAAGGCACCAGCCCACCACAGGGGGCACGCATGCGCGCGCGCACACACACGCACACACCAAACACACACTAGGGACAATTTAGGATCACCAATGCACCTAACCTGTATGTTTTTGGACTGTGGGAGGAAACCGGAGCACCCAGAGGAAACCCACGCAAACACGGGGAGAACATGCAAACTCCACACAGGGAGGACCCGGGAAGCAAACCCAGGTCTCCTAACTGCGAGGTAGCAGCGCTACCCACTGCGTCACCATGCCGCCCATGTGCAAATCATTTTAAAAAATATTTTTTCATTTATTCTACATTGTCCCTTCTTTCTCAAAACACAAACCTTACTTTTCTTATGCAAATGTTTCATGATTATTTTCCAAACTAAGCATAGGATGAATGTGCCATGATTCAGTAATGCTAATCATTGAATTTTTTCAATTAATAAGTAATTAAAAATGTCAAAACATTTTTTCATATCAAATGATGATGTCCTGTCTCATGTTGCTAAACAGAGTATGCGATTCTCCATGGCCAAAAGAGTGCCTGATACTCGAACACCACTGTTGCATCCCTACAGAAGATGACAAACTCAAAGTCAGCCGGGTGTCTACTGAAGATGGTTAATTGACTGTTCAAATATTCACTACTGAAGCAGCAGCTGACATCCTGTCGTCTCATGACCACGCACTCCTGATGGATCAGATGCATACCTCACATTAGACCAGTGTCCTATTGGAAGCTATGGTGGGCGCATGAATGATGAAAAATGTTACGTACATCGGTGTGATTCATGACAAGAGTGAAGTAGAATCAGACATCCTGATGTGTTTCATTAATCCAAACTATGCTGCGCAATCTTTCCATTGGCCACCTAGAGATGATATTTGTTGGGTGCCCTTATTGTGTGTCATTGCATTGCTTAATGCACCTACAATGGTCAGTGGGAGGCAGTACCATCTTGATCTCCAAGACAAAGATGCCCTATACTCTGCACTTGGATTGAAACAGAAACAAAATGGGTCACATTCCTAATGATGTAATATCAAGATGGTAACATTTCATTATAACTAGTGTTGTATTTCATGATAAATCAAGTAGCTGTTGTTCATGTGCTCTGCTTATGAGCCTTTGTTGTGATGACTATCACTACTGACAAATGATGAATTTAACACATGTTTAGAATGGAAAATAAAAATGAAAGATTTACATTCTCTTCTTTGAGAAAGAAGGGACCATGTAGGATGTAGGAAAAATCATTTTTAAAATGTCTGCACATTCCCAGAATGCATTAAGCTGGTCAAATGAGTTTTTCACATTTCAGAGGTCTGTGTGTCAAACCCTGATGCAGTTGCTTGTTTGTTTATGACCTTTTGAAAAGCCCTGTGTAGGTATCTAAACATGGGGAAAAATTTTGCAGGCTGTATCAGTTAGAAGTATTCTTTCCAAAAGCCTAAACATGGCAAAGCCTAAGACACCAAGTTTTTTCCACTTTTGAAGGTCTGCTCTTACCAAGTGGTGTCATCTGGACCAAACATTTTAATTTTTGTTATGTACTATACCTAGAAAGGTTGTTTAGTTGTGAGAAAATAAAGCTGTGTCAAATTTTGACAACCCTCTCCCCTCACAAAATTGGCTGTCTCTTGGAGAGTATTGGTCTTACATCAAAATAATTTTACGGTGTGTCTCCTGGGTAACTTGGTTTCACCTGGTGCATTTTTCAGAATTTTTTTAGACTGAGGTGTATGGGATTTTTGGAAAATTGGTTGATTTGACATGGAATTACTCAAGAGAGAGATTATGCATGTAAACAACAGATTGTACTGTTCAATACCCTCTGCTCTGTTTAAATCCATTGGCCCTGGTATGTGACCACTGGTGATCTGAGGAAGGATCCCAGCTTGGATCAGCTCAACTCCTGGAGTTGGGGAAATTGAGCATAGACAGTGTTGCCTGTGAGTTGTATGATGTGAACCTGATGGAATGAGTATGTTGGCAGGGGAATTAGTTAGAGTAAAATTTCCAACCAGCTTAACTATGGACACAAAATGACATATCATATAAAAGTTGACTAATGTATAATAATGGTTATATTTAGAGAAATTTTCAAATTGTAAGCTTTTTGTGGTGGGGGAAGGGATTATTTAAGGAATCTATGCATTTTAATTGAATTAAATTAATTCTTCTATGGACACCCCATGATTTTATTTTTAGTTACATATGACCAACATAATCTTAGTACAAGAAAAAAAAAGATCTTTTACTTTTTAGTGCATTTTTGAATAAAATCATGTCATTTAAAAATCTTTTTTTATGTATTTTTTTAGTCACCCTAATGCCACACAGACCTTGTCACGTTACAAAAACCTTGACTTGGATGGGAAGGTGATTTGACAGAAATGACATTAATGACAGAGTGGAATCAAATCTTAAATTGAATCATAACATTCATTCATATTCATTTCTCATTACAGAAAATTGTAACCACGGTGAAACTTTACGTGTCAGAATTTGTCAATGTTGCCATGAAAAGGCGAGTCATAGCCCACCGTCTGAGTGTCATATGAAAGCTTATTAAGGTACAGAGAAAAGAAAAAAAAATAGGGACACTGTGAGAAAAAAGCTCGAAATCTCAACTTTAATCTCGAAATTTCCAGTTTAATCAGGTAGTCTATTTTGTCATTAAAGTAGAACATCATAAATTTCATCTTTAAATCGTTTAATTCACTAGTTTCTCAAATACCATCGTAACTATAGTAGCATGTTAAATGCTTTGTTTTGTATGTGTTCTTCTATGTGCTCTATGTGCGTGAATCACTATGCGTTTCTTAAACGGGCTTCCTCTTCCTCCGACCGGACACAGAATCCATTACATTTGTGATATTACAGCTCTCTGGGTAATTAAAATACTGAGATGTATACTTGATATCATTTTCATGATGATAGGAGTTAAAGCATGTTTTTAAACATGGGAACACGGTGGAAACGGGAGCAACATTTTGTGCGTATGCACCATTTATACGAGGCCCCAGGTTTCAATGTAAATTAACTTCTTTTCCCTTAATTTTAATAGCCCTGTTTTTAAGGATTCAGTCCTTTGAATTGACATGAAACGAGCTGACAGATGACCAGCTAAATTGGGGCTTCAAACTTCAACCAATCACACCCCAATCAGTTTCTTAATGAAATGCCAATTCTTGCTGGTAATTAAACCGTTATTTAATTCCACAGCTTGTTGATGCTTTCATTCTGCCACAGCAGACATTTCCAAAACTGTTGATTTTCTATTTTTTTCAAAGAACATCGTCAAAGTTTTGGTGACCTGAGAGATCAGCCTTACCGAGACCTCCACCTTTCTTTATTTTCAGATATTGTGTGATGGGCACAGGTGAGCTGGTCATGTGGAATCTTGTTTCGTGTCTCATTATTGTCTGGCAGCTAATTAAGGAAGAAGAAACAACTAAGGGGCATCAGTCAAGTTAATTAAAACTAAAGAAAAAGAAATTAGCAGAAAAAAATGGTCACTAATTAAGATGGTTAGAATTAAAACCTGCAGCCACTGTGGCTCTCCAGGACAAGAGCTTGACACCCCAGCTCTAGACAATCTAACTCTAGTCTTTTTTAAACCTCTAGATTGAGGCAGGTTTTAAATCCCTTTTAGAGTTGAATCTTCTGATACAGGTAGACTAAGCTACTGTTACACTCCCTTTACTAGATTATAGATGCCATGTAAATTGGAAAATAAAAAGTAATAATAGTATAGCAAAGCATGGAACATCATTTGTGGCTTGTTAGGATTTAAGGTCCTTTTTGTGGTTGCTTTTATGGCTCTCTGTCCTGACAAGGATTGTGAGGAATACACGTTAGTTAGTAAGACAATAATGAGCGACGCAAGAGGCAGGCAAGTCAAAGGCAGATTTGTTTTATTATTTTACAGGTGTTCAATGGCAGCAGCAGGATACCATTTATATTGTACCATTCAGAATACAAAGCCAGTCGGCACCTGTGAACTTAAACAGAAAAGTGGCACCATCACTGTATCGTGTCAGGGTCTGCACAGTCTCTCTACTTTTTTCTCTATTGCAACAATGTTTTAATAAAGTTGGCCTGATTATTTCTAATTGTTCCTCATTGTTTTAGACATTACGTATTAAACCAGCACCTACGTATGATGGAGATAAATTGTGGGACAAGTCGTGTTGACACTGATGAGGCTGCTTTAAAGTGGGGATTTTAAAACATTATAATTAAAAAATCGACAGTTATTTTTCATTTACTTTAATGAGAAAGTCTTCACAGGGATCTTAGATCTAAGATTTAATCAGATGCAAAATGTTACTTTTAAAGCACCAGAGAAGCGTTTAGAAAAACTGCTTAGAGTAAACTTATAGCTCATGGTGCAGAGCAATGGGACATGGGTAAAAGAAATATGATGTGAAATGGTCTGACTGATTTATGATAAATAAATATATTAATTTATAAAGAATACATGTTGCCTCTTCGTTACAAGGCTGTGTTTTCAAGTTTGTCATGGTATACTCTGTCTTGTGAGGCATTTCTATATTTTTGAGCATTTCAAACTTGAAATACAAGTTCCTGAATTTAGGGGCCTGGTCAAGCTAAAGCTTAAAGGTGATGGATCAGGGATTGAGGTTCAAGCTGATCAGGGATGTGCATCTTTCTGTGCTTTTGTGACACTTTAGGAGGTTCATCCCCCTTTCTGTCATGTTTGAGACTCCTGGTTACACTTAGAAAATAACCGTTAAATGAGAGCAGGCATCCTATAACCAGAAAATCCAAAATGAGCCAAATGTACACAAAAAGAGCTTAAACTCTGCAACAACAGCAATGCCGAAGCTGCCCATTTGTGGACAGCTTTCCTTTAAATAGTTCAGGGTGTGCCCCACCAGGTTCAACATGTATGGTGAAAGGCAAATGACAAAGAAACAAATAAAAACATGAAATAACAAACAAAATATTCAGTGAGAAAATATATACAAGCTAGGAAATAAAAATGATAAATGAAAATACGATTAAGCCAGGGATGAAACACAGGATATATTATAACAGTTGTGTTTCTTAGTGTGGTTCATCTTCCATCATAATATCGTGAGAAGCATGATAGCTTTCACTGGGCTTCCTTGGTGACATATAGCTGTGGCTCAGCATTTAATTCTTCAGGCCATTTAAAATTATTTTTATGTTTTCTCCACTCCAAATAGAAATCATTTTGTTCAGAGTAGTCTGATGCCTTGCTTTGACCTTCCAGCCTTAGGGAGTCATCCTAGGAGTAATACACCCTGCTGTGATCATATGCATATAACATATTTCCTTTACACACCAAGAACATGTTAAGAGAAAGTATATACAGTATTTATTGCCAAAAGGTCAAATATATGAAATGAAAAGAAATTTAAATAGACCGCACAGTGTGTAGGTTATTTAGAAAAAAAAAAATTCTAAGAGACATCACCTTTATTAGAAGTCTGATATCAAACAAGATAGTACTGAGATTATGAAAATGAGAAACAGGATAGTGGACTAGTCTTGTCCCTGCCAACTTTGTAATTCAGTTTGTTGAAGCACTAGGTCTCGATTAATTGTAAAATTGCTTAGCCAAAAGTCATCTGTAATCTGTGAGGCTGGTAAATGTAAATCAACTATGTAGTGACCATAATAATACAAGAATTACTTACAAATAATGGCAGACATACAAAACTAATGCAAAAAAGTAAAACAAGTTTCTTAAATTTTCTGATCTATTTATCTTTTTTAATTCAAAACACTAGAACATGATTTATCTTAAATTTGTTTGAGATTGGTTGTTAGTGTTCAGGAAAAAAATAAGACCTAGCAAAACGTACATTGGGAACTAAAGTAAAAGTATCTTTGTGATTAGTTGTTAAAGTGATGGATCTCAGTGAAGTTATTAGAATGTTACCTGTCATGTCATGCATGTTTATTAATTCACATTTTTATTGAAACAAACTATGCATTTATATGGAACGTACTGATAAAACTGATGCATTGATTCGGTGACTGATCAGTTATGGTTGCACAGGAGCTATTCTGCGGGGGCATAAAATGGCAGCAATAAAGTGGAGTTAATCTTAAGGTTCATATAGCTGACTCCTTTTCACTTTTGGTAAAGTTGCTAGATTCTTTTCATGTGCAGAATATAACATTTTTATAGTTCTACACAGACCTATGTAAGTGTAGGATGACAGGAAATGCAAGAAATGTCAAACACATACCTAAAAGACCAACCTTTTTCATATTTTGGTACTAAAGAAAAAATTTTGACATGAAGTGTATAATGTGTGAAGACCTGTCCTTCAATGAAACAGCATGGCTTACAGAGCTCGCCAATGTATGAAATGCATTTGCTTTGTGGATGTAAATGACTGTTGATTTATTGATTATACCACTTACTTCATCAATTAAACTGTTTTCACTAAGATAATCTTGAAAGACAAAGGCAATAAGTTGATAGATCTTTAAAGGTGAATAAAACTGGGAAGAAAACTTGATCAGTAAGGATTTTTGAGCAATGTAATACCTCAACTGTACTGCATTAGCTATAGTCTGTTTTTACCTTTTTATTCTTTAATTTTTCATTATCCCACTGTTTGTTTGATAATGTATTAGGGGGAAAAAAATTCTGGTGGCACCTGGGAGCAAGAAACTATCAGAAAGAGTAGAGGCGTTTTATCTAGCAATGTAGAGAGTATGTGTAAGTGTGTGTGCGTGTGTGTGTGTGTGTGTGAGAGAGAGAGAGAGAGATTAGGATCAAGCACTGATACAGAGGATTGCCGTAACCACCACATGACGAACCACCTCAGGAACCCAAATTAGGAACCAAGTGTATCTGTGCAACAGATAGATGACACCTCAGCACCACACTAGTTTGGATGGAATTGAAGAGTGCCAGTCCTGCCACCAATGCCTGCATTTTCCCTTGCAAGTTGGAGGACCTGCTTGCAGGACTGGATACAGGTTAATGTCATACACAGGGTGGAGCACTTGCAGGTTAAGGGCCTTACTCAAGGGCCCAAAAAAGTGGAATCTCTTTTGGCATTTACAGGATTCAAACTGGCAATCGCAGATCGATAGCCTCAGAACCACCTAGGGCAGGTAGTAATAAAGCAATTAAAAGCAGGACTTAGAACATTCACTCCCTGCTTAAATCCATTTGCCTGGGAACGTGACTGTCAGCGAGTCTCAAGAAGGATTGGCTGATAGAGTTGGGGAAAGCAAATGCATATGGTGTTATTTTTAAAATGAAGTGTGTATTGTAAGGTGGATCAAAAAGAGTGAATGTGCAGTCAGTGTATAAAGTAGGTGAAAGCACATGGAGCTGCAATGATGAACCTGGGAAGACTAGAGTAGTAGCAGTGGAACTGGTGTACAACTGAGGACAGTTCTTTCTCTCTCTTTCTCTGATCCCTAGCTGGTAGCTGGAGGAGGCGGTTGGACACATAATCTGTATGCTGCTGTGGGTGCTGCAGGATTTTGGACTCTCTTCATGATACTTTTGCATGCTTTATGGTCCATGGTAATGTCCTGGTTCGGGTTGAGTCATTGGATATTCAGATCTTTTTACCTTTGTTTGGTCCATGTTTTGAGCACAGTCTGTATTCTCTACTGGGTGGATTATTGTCTTTGGTGGAGTCTGTGTAATAGCCTGTTGGTGCCCATTCTGCACATTTGGCCAAACCACTTTAGCCTTTGCTGCTGGATTTGTTCTTTGATGGTTGGTTACTGTTGACATCTTGCCTGAACGTGCCTGGTTTTGTTGGTGATGTGATCACAAAGTAGACTCCCAGGATCTGTCGTAGACATTGCATTTGGAATACATCAGTTGTTCAGATCCGGTTTGAGCAATGTCCACGTTTCTGATCCATAAAGGAGGATTGGCAAGATCAGTGTCCGGAAGAGGCAAGGTTTGGTCTTCATGGAGATGCTGGTTCTCTTCCACAAGCACCATTTCGGGGAGGCGAACAGCACAGCTGTCTGTCCAATTCTGCTGTGTGTCTCTGCTGTGGATGCCAGTTTCTTCACTTGGACCAGTGATCCTAGTTATTTGAAGTCCTGCACCTGCTTAATCTGGACATTTTTGAAATGGACAATGGCCTGTGATCCATCTGTTGTCAGCAAATTGGTCAGGTCATTATTGATTTTCAAGCCATATGACTGGGCAATGTGAATGATATTGTAGAGGATGTTCATGACCTTGGCATCATTGTGTGCAAGAAAGGCCCTGTTGTCAGCAAATGTGAGGTCACTCGTGAACTGATCCTCATCATACTGTTCTCCATGTCTGTCCTGGAATGCTTTACAATCGTGTAAAGTACAATGTTGAAAAGCAGTGGAAAGGTTATACCCCCTTGGTGGACTCCAGTCCAAATTGTAAACTCCTCAGATACTTCATTTTAAATCTGCACCTGGCTGGTTGAACCATTATATGCTGCATGTGTTCAACCTCCAATGATCTCTACAGGTCAGACCAGTCAACACAGTCTAAAGCTGTCTTGAAGTTGATGATTACAATGTGGATACGCTGCCAACACCAGATTCTTTCCTCCATTAGTTGACAAATGGTGAAGATTTCATTGCAGCATCCTCATCCGGGTCTGAATCCTGCCAGTGGTTCTCATCTGGGTTGTTCCTGATGTTTTTTTTCTGCCTTGAGTTGACGATCTTCATAGAAACCTTGCCAATGATGGAAAGCTGGCTGATGCCGAGATAGATCTTGCATTCCCAGTTCTCATCCTTTTGTGAATGGGCACGACGACTGCTTTTCTCCATTTGAGTGGCACTTGTTTCGTGCACTAGATAGTTTGGAAGAGTGAGTGAAGTCATTAGAGCATGCAGTCTTTCTTGGCCTTGGTCACTTCTGCAGTAACCTCGTCTGCTGCTGGTGCTTTGCCGTTCTTCAGTGATTGTGTGGTTGCTTTCACTTCCTCAGTTGCAGGCTCTGCACCAAACATTGGGACCTCGGAGGGGATTAATGGGGATTGGAGCTGTTAGTGGTCCGTGGAGTGGGTCGTGATTGTTGCAGCTCTTCAAAGAATTCTCTCCACCATTGTAGGCGTTTGACATGTGATCGCACAGAAGTCCCATTCACTTTCTTGATATTGTCATTGGTCTATTTGGTCTTCCCACACAATCATTTATGGGTGTGGTAGAGGATGTGGTTCTGGTGCTTGGATGCTGCTTCAAAATCAGTTGCCACCTGATTTCAGGATGTTTTTCTCTCCACTTTCATTTTCAGTTGAACTTCCCAATTGAGCTGCCGGTGATTTTTGTAGTCAAGTAATTTTGCTTGCTTTAGTCTGTTCACCAGGTCCAGGCACTCATCTGATATCCATGGCTGCATTCGACAACAGGTGGGTGGGCATAGGGTTTGGGCACATTCCAGGATGGCATCTGAAATCCACTTTTCTTCATCTACATTCTCCAACATGGCCAATGATGTAAGACATTTGGTAAGGCGCTCTTGAACTCTTGGATGCAGTTAACGTCCATCAGCTGCTTCTAGTCCATCCTGGCTGGCAGGAGTGGCGTTCGTTTTGTATGTTGTAATTTGAGTTGCACCTTGGTCCGGATGAGGTAATGATCATTTTGTGGCACAGATATCCTTGAGTGATGAACAAAAGAGGGAGTTCATGAGAATGTAATCCAATATTGTCAAGCCATTACCTGATGGATTTTGCCACATGACTTGGTGTTTTTGGGGATGTTGCAAGTAGCTGTTCCCAACAATCAAATTGTTGGATGTGGTGAATGACAGGAGGTGCAGATTATTATCGCTGATCTCCCTGTGGCCAAACTTGCATCGTTGCCTCCCAGCTAGAGGTGTTTGCGCTGATGTGGGCATTGAAATCTCCAGTCAGAATGGTGACCTCAGTCTGCAGGATAGAGTCCAGTGTAAGTTGAAGAAGCTTGTCGAAGGCATCCTTATTCAGGTCTGGGCTAGCGTTATTTGGTGCGTAGGCAGAGATGATGTGGGTCTTGATGGTGCCACTGATGGCGAGGACTGTCAGACAATCCAATATTGGATTGGAAGGCAATTATGCTACTAACAGCCTGAGTGTCCACCTTTTTCTTGTTTCTCACTGCCAGAGTTAAATAGTGTCATTGTTTCATCAATGGTTTGAGGTTGGATGGTTACTGTTCTGGATCTGGTAAGTCTCACTTCGAATATTGCCACGATCAATACTTTACACTCAAACAATTTTCACAAGATGATTTCCTTCTGACTGACGTGATGTGTGGCCATGTTAATTTCCATTTTCGGTGTGACTAATTTCTGTCTTCGGCCACTACTCTGCTTTTCACTGGCACCCTGGGTCCCCAGTGCTGTCGCATCAGCTGCCCCAGATGCGGTAGCATTAGCAAATGAGTTTGATCCAGTTTCCATATGGTTTCTTGCCTGTCTTCTTCAGTTTCCTAGGTCTGGTCACCTCGGTTGAGTTACCACTCTCCTTCTTTTGCAGCTGGGCTTGGGACCATGGGCATCCATGATGTGGTGAAAGCAGAAACATAAATGAATGTTCCAGTGTGTCCCATTGTTGTTCAGTGTGGAAAGTGGTAAAAATCATTCTGTACCTAAGCAATCAATGCGATTCATTATGATGATAACTCTTTTAAAATAATGAAAAGTACAAGTTCATGCAACCTTTAAATTGTGTCATAATAAATTGAATAATGACTCACTTAAAGGGCTCTGACCTTCAATCCCGTGGGCTGAACTAAAGAGTTGAGGCTGCACATCAGCAAAGGTATGACAAGAAAACTGCAGGTCAAAGAACCTGCCCAAGCAACCTAAAACAGGATAGCAGCACCAGGCAAACAGAAAATTTTGCATACTCCAAAAAATGTTTCTACATAAAAAACCAAATCTAGCATATCATAGAAAACTGGAAAAACTTAGTTATGATTTCTAAGTTTAGTCTTCCATAAATATGGAAGTATGTTAAATTATTGACACAGGTTTACTATTTACTCTAGTAACTGGATCCATTTCATTCAGGGGGTACTCCCCTCAGTGTGCGTCCTTACTGGGCTTGTGGAACAAAAACCAAAGGTCCATACCCCAAGTCAAAGAAGTTTCTAATCGAGCTTATGTGATGTGAAAGGTCTATGGCGATGTGCAATTTAAAATAAATAATTTAATAGAGAGCTCGGGCTTCAAAAGGGGTGTGGGTGTGTCTTGTAGTTTGGCGGACCAGCTTCGGGGTGTTAATTTGGTCGATCAGCTGATTGTGCATTCATGTGCACACTAGCATAGTTCAGTTGTTTGCCTCTTTAGCACACCGGGGTCTGTCATCAGCACACCTACAGTACATTCATATCCATATGAAAATGGAGTCTGGGCAGGAAACGAGAGATGGACGAAGTATAAAGAAGAAAAGACAAAGAAAGATGAAGATTGAAAGGAGAGAGAAAAAGAAAATGAGTGAAGAACCAGGTACAAGTCGGAGCTAGCATTGTTTTAGAGCTGAGGTAAGCAGGCAGAGGGCCCCGAAGAAGAGCGTGTGGCAGGTACTAGATGTAGGGGTTGAGGTCATCCTAATTGAGTATAATGGGCATAGGAGTGACCTACTGCTCCAGATGTCACTCAGCTGGAAGCTGAAGCACAGTAGCAAGGCACATGAGCTGGTCTCATGAGTCCCTGCAGGCTTTGTGAGAAGGCAGTGAGGGAAACGAGTCAGACTTGGATCATCTCAGTGGTGACTGGCTAAAGTGATTGGGGTGCAAGCCCATGTGATGGTTGACTGCACTTTTTGGTGGGCATCACTGCCCTCTGAGAAGATGTTCAGGTGGGTGTTAGAGGCTCACTTCTTAGAGAAGAAGCTTCAAGACTCGTGGTTTTTAATGGAAGGAATCTGCCCATGATTTTTAACTTCAGTTTTTATGGATCTATTTAAAGTTAGGTATTTGGATTTTTAACCTCCTCATATCACCTGACTTTATGGATTATTTATTTATGGAAGAGCATTATGCTATTTTGCACTGTTTTGGAAAAAAAAAGCCTCAAAGCACTTGCACCTACTTCTTGCTGACTCCGTGTGTGTGTCCTCATTTGTCATGCTCGTCCTCTGTTTCGTATTCCCATTTCAAGCTCCCAATGAGCATAGAACCAGCTGTCACATATTGGAACTTCAAGTGTGTCTCATCTTCACAGTGGTCTCACTCCAGCTACACTTACACCTTATGCTGCAAGGTGCTCCTCTAACACTAATTTGAATAAAATACACTCACATTATTGCTTTCAAAATACGTATCTCTGGAATTTGCAGTTGTTTTAATTTAATTATCAAAACTGATGATTTCCTACTGGCACTTACTTAACAACCACTGTAGTTTTAACAATACAAGACTCGTTGAGGATGACAAACTGTACTGCACTATATGAATATTTACAATATTTCTGCAATAGTCTGTTAGCTAAACTAGTGATATTGTTATTACTGTTTATTGTTACATTTCATATCTTGCTGGACCAGAAAATTGGTAAAGCAAATCTGTTGCCTTACATCATGAAAATATTAACTTTTAAATTTGCATGGTATTTTGGGTCCACCCAGCAAATGTTTTGTATGGCCTGTGATCCATACGAGAAACAATATTTAATTCTTAAGAAAAACAACTTTTGATTTCAGAAAAGGGTACCACTTGTAGTCCATTTTCTCTTCAAGTCAACATTTAATGTAGTATGTTATGAATTTTCTTGTCTTTCATTCTGTAATTTTTGTAAGTAACATTTGAGAATGGAAAAACCTAGACAGGGAGATGAGAAACTATGCAGAAGCAGCCGTGCATAATAAGTTACAGCTAACAAGAGGTTATGTACCATGAGAGACAGCATATAGAATGTGTTGGTGAGAACAGGAATTAATCCAATATTCTGTAGCTTGTCAATTTCTAGTTATTAGTCAAAAAACAATATTTAGTCATCTTTCACAGATCTCTGGGGATGTACCTACTACTTCACTGCCTTAAGACACTAATGTATATTTCTTCATGGGAAATAGTGTTTTCTAGTATTTCTGTCAAATTAACTCATAGCCAGCTTATTGTGCCCCCCGGTTTCTCTCTGAGGAATTTTCAAGTAATAGCTGGGTACCAGCTCTCCTTTTTTTGTTTTACAATGTTAAATGCTATGTTTGCACTGTTCTTAATGTACTTTCTGTTCTAATATCTCATTATGATTACATTGCTGTTAGGTGCTTCTTATTAAATGGACAGCAAAATAATACAAAATAATGTTCTCTGGTGTGGATTTCCTCCAGGTACTCATGTTTCCTCCCACAGTCCAAAGACATGCAGGTTAAGTGAACTGGTGATTCTAAATTGTCTCTAGTGTGTGCTTGGTGTGTGGGTGTGTGTGTGTGTGTGCATGTGTGTGCGCCCTGCCTGGGGTTTGTTTCCTGCCTTGCGCCCTCTGTTGGCTGGGATTGGCTCAGCAGACCCCCGTGACCCTGTGTTAGGATATAGCGGGTTGGATAATGGATGGATGGATGTTCTCTGGGTGGCACAGTGGTAGCACTGCTGCCTCCTAATGGGGAGACCAGGGTTTGTATCCTAGGTCCTCCCTGCAGAGGCTTTTGCATGTTCTCCCTGTGTTTGTGTGGATTTCCTCAGAGTGCTCCATTTTACAGACAGGCAGGGTAGGTGGATTGTCACTGAATTGGCCTGCGTGTGTGTGTGTGTTTAACCCTGCGATGGACTAGCACCCTTTCAAGGGACAGATCCCGCCTCTCACCTTTAGCTTGTTGGAATGGGCTGCAGCTCCCTCTGACCCTGCTCGGAAGTAGGTGGGCCTAGAAGATGGTATGGTATAATTTTCTCTGAAATGCATTATATACTTTTGTACACTGGATGGCTATGGTCAGGCATGAGTCCATTAATTACATCTGTTGAAAGATGTACCTCCACTTTCAAATTGCCATGTACTTATAATCTAACAAATTTTTCCTTATACATATTTAATATATATTAATATTAAAAGTTCTTGGTAATATTGTTACCAGCTTAATTCCAGGAAGAAAGATCCAATCTTACTTTACGTACTTGGAAGCATACTGCTTGCATCTTACAATGGTCCTTTGGCAGGGGGGCTGGATAGCACATTCTCCATAGATTTTGCACAATAGTGCCATCTGCTGGAATATTTGGGGTAGCACCCCATCTGCCCTTCAAGCAGTGGCACCCACAGATTTTAACTTTTTTAAACTTTATTAATCCCGAAGGAAATTACTTGGTTTTCGCATACCCCTTGGGGTCAGAGCGGAGGGTCAGCCATTGTAAAGCGCACCTGGAGCAATTGAAGGTTAAGGGCCTTCCTCAAGGGCCCAGCAGAGTAGGATCTCTTTTGGGAATGACGGGGATTCGAACCGGCAACCTTTGGGATACCAGCGCAGATCCTTAGCCTCAGAGCCTGATTAACAATGATCATGAAACTGTATACAATAATGAAGTAGCCGATCATAGAAAGGGGGATTGCAGCACCTCTGGTTTTGCCAGGGTTTAATTACTGGCTTTATTAGTTTCTTTTCCTTGTATTTGTTTTTTTGGCATAATTTTAAATTTATTTTCGTTATTAAGAATGTTTTGATCACTTTTTTACATTGTTTGATTTTTATTAAGAACATTTTTGGTCATTAATCATTGTATATTTTACCAAAATAGATGACATTTTTTTTTTGTTCAATGTGAGTACAATGACAGGTTTGATTGTATCTTAAGTCATAGGGTGGGGTTGTGGATTTCTACATCATACTGTTTTTTGCTAGGAGAAAGAGCCAGCCTGAAGTCACACACACAGAAGTGTGCCACTTATAACTTAGAAAGCTCCTTTCCAGCTCATAGTTCTCCTATTTTCTGCAATATGAAAGCCACTTTGCATTTTTGCAACCTGATGGTCAGTTTCACTAGTTTGTAACTGAGGAGCAATGCTTGGCTGGTGGTGCCACAGAACAAATTTCTTTCATAGTCCATCTATATTTAGCGTAATCTTGGCAGTTTACTAATCCATTAGTTTTATAATTTCACTTCCTATGCAAAAGTTGGGATCTATAAAAGAAAACTTGACATACTAACGTGTAAATTTATGGCAACTCAGACCTTAGTATATGCAAGATTTTGGGGAAAGTGGTAAATGACGAAACCCTTGACGAAGCAGGGAAATGCAGCGAAACCTAAATGATGCTTAATGACTATGGCTCACACAAGTTATAATTCCAATCATTAGCCAGTTATTGGAATGCGTCAAGTTTAGTTTAACAAGTGAAGTGTAACAGAGCTAGGTTTGAAACAAATCAACCCTCACCCATGAGAAAGAGCTAGGCCAACAGACTAAAACTTTAAACTAGTAAAAATAAGTAAATAGATAAATGTAATAAATGAATAAAAATAAAATAGAATAAAAAAGAGGGGAGAGGAGAGAATCCACATCCTCAATTTAAATGATTATTCTAAAATGTTATTGATTAGATCATGTGAGGTTTTGAAAAAGTTTTGTACAGATCCTTTAAGTAAAAATTAGATTTTTTTTTCAATTTCAGGTAATATATAACCTCAGTTACCCACTGACTTAAAATAGGTGAGTTAGGATTCTTCAAGATAAGTCTTTGTGCCAATAGTGAAGTAAAGGCAATTACAGTGAGTCTGTCTTTCTCCACTTTAAACCCATCGGGAAGTACACCAAACACAGCTGTTAATGGATTAGGAGAGACTGTGACACCAAGGCTGTCTGAAAAGCATTTAAAGATTTTGGTCCAAAATGATGTTAATTTGGTGCACGCCCAAAACATATGGCAAAATGAGGCTGGAACTTGATTGCAACCTTCGCAGGTTGGATCTTACCCTGGAAACATTTTGGACAATTTTAAATGAGACAGATGTGCTTGATAAAAGATTTTAAGTTGAATAATTGTATGCTTTGCACATATGGAGCTAGAGTGAATTCTGTGCATTGCTACCTTTCACTCCTTTTCTGAGATGTTGAGTGAGAGATCCTTTTCCCACTGTACTCTGGGATCTTTGAAAGTAAGGATCTTTAAAATGTTTTTATATATTACAGAGATGCTGTCCTCAAGACTGATCAATATTTTTTCCAGAATAGAGGTAGGTGGGAGGTGAGGAAAATTGGGCAGGTTTTGTTTAACAAAGTTTCTAATTTGAAGGTAGTGAAAGAAATTTAAAAATGGAATGGAAAGTTAAATTTGGAGTGTAACTGTTCGTAGGATGCGAAGATATTGTCTATGTACAGATCTCTAAGTGATTTAATCCTGAATGCTTTCCAAACATTAAAAACTATGTACATTTGAATGGGTGGAAAAAGGTGGTTCTCGTGCAGAGGTCCTCCTCTATTTTAAAGTACTTCCTACATTGGTTCCATATTCTGAGTCAGTGAAGTATAGTTGGGTTGTTAGTATATTGGAAATGTCTCAAGCTTATTGGGGTACAAAGCAAAAAATTTAAAGAAGTACTGCAGGATTTTATTTCTATTACAGACTAAGCCTGTGTATGTTCATCTATTTGTGTCAATGTCCAGGTATTTATAGCTTGTATATTTGCCGCCCAGTAATAAAATTGAAAATTAGGTAGAGCCATGCCACCTTCTGCCTTTGTAGGGTTGCCCTGTGGATACATGGATGTTTTGAATTCCGAATAAATGAGGTTATGGTTAAATCTGATTTCTTAAAAAAAATGATTTATTTATGTATATTGGAATGTTCTGAAATAGAAAAAGAAGCTTAGGAAGGATATTAATCTTGACAATGTTAATTCTTCCAGCTAAAGTGACATGAAGTGTAGACCATCCATGCAAGTCTTGCAAAATTTTATTGACAAAGAGCTTTATGTTTACTTGTGATTTTTACCCCTAGGTATTTAAACTGATTTGTGATGATAAAAGGGAAGGTTTCCAATCTAATATTGTGTTCTTGAGAATTCACTGGAAAGAACAAACTTTTATTCAAATTAACCTGACCTGAAATATTTTGAAATTCTGTTAGTGCTGTTTGGACTGCAGCACATTATTTTGTGGGTCTGATATATACAGTACCATATCATCTGCATATAAAGAAATTTTCTACAGGGTGGTGCATGAAAAACCGAACCATCTCTGACTCCAACGTCGACGTATGTTTCTTAGCCCGTTCATGAAATGAGCAAAGAGGCCTGATTCTTTTTTGCAGTTTGCAACAGACACAGTCTTATGCCACTTCTTCACCAACTTGTAAATACTGCTGTTTGCTGGTAAGTTTACGCCAGGAAACTTCTGTGCAAAAATGACCTGTGTTTCCTTAAAAGAACTGGTAGACACAAACGCCTCCACTATTGCAATCCTCTGTTGCAGAGAATACATCTTCCAGATCACTTTCATGCACGTCTATACCCACTGGCTCACAGCTTCCTTACTAATGCGCAATTGGAGCTGCTGACCCCATCGCGATCGCAGAGCCTCATTGTTGCCTGTATAATAGCTCGAGCCAGCCAGTCAGAGATTGTTCTGTTTTTCCTCCACCACCCTTTAGTTTGAAGTAGTCCAAAATAATGTTGTTAATACAAACTGAAGCTTCTGGACTGGTATACAGTAGTTTGATCAATGCACAAATGTTTGGGTCAAACCCAAATTTCTCCAATGTAGTGAAAAATATCAAATGCTTTTTCTGCATCCAACGATAATATCATCTCCGGGGTATTAGAGTTTGTGGGTGAATATATTAAATTAAACAGGCATCGAAGATTGGAAGCTAAGTGTCTGACTTTAATAAATCCAGTTTGGGCTTGTGATATTACTGACAGAAGCACTTTCTCAATCCTTCTAGCTAGAACTTTGAAGAGTATCTTAACATCATTTTTCAGAAGTGAGCTTGGTCTGTATGATGCATATTGTAATAACTCCTTATTTTGCTTAGGAAAGACAGTAGTTAATGCTTGGCAAAAAGTTTGAGGTAGAATTTTATTGTCTCTAGCTTCTGTAAATATTGCTAATAAAAGCGGAGCTAGCTTAATTGAAAATTTTTCATAGAATTCAGCAGGTAGCCACCCAGGCCTGCTGCTTTCCCACTCTGAAGTGAGTTTCTAGCATCTAGTAATTCTGATTTCACTGATTAGCTCTGATACCTTCTTGGTTTCCAGTTTACTTCTGTGGGAGAGATAATCTGTCCTCTTAAGAAAGACTTCAGTGTTTCCCATAGTATTCCTACAAAAACCTCTGAGAATGTATTTGTCTCTTAAAAAAAAACGATTTGCTTGGATATAAATTCTGTACAGTTCTTGTCTGCTAATAAAAGTGGGTCAAGACACCAGCTGTGAGGTGATTATGTGGGGCATAATGATTTTAGCTCCATGATCAAAAGGACGTGGTCGGAGATAAAAATAGCGCTATACTTACAATATTTAATCATATGCAAGTTTCTGCTCAGTTTTGCAAACAGGTGGCACCCAGCGTTGTAGCAGTGCTACTGTTTCTGTGTGGTCTCCCTTTTTTTCTGATTTTGCATCAATGACACGATAATTGCATATCATTTACAAATTTAAGGCACTTCACTGTAATCATATTGTAACAATAAAATGATGCACCACTATTCTCTTGGGGCTGTGTGCTGAACTGGTGCCGGCTTTACAAAGGCAGACTTTGAGAAATTGTGTTCTACCTGCTCCTTTGCAAGTTCTGTTCACTGTCTGTTTTTTAGCTACAGGAACTTTCAACACGAAGTTGCTGACCGATTGGGTATTTTACAAATATCACTAAGTTATGCCATGTATGCTGCATAGGATGGTATTGTTCATTTGTCATCCAGAATATATAAGATGCCTTTACACTGTGGTTGAACTGGCTAGCAGAAAAGTGCTATTCATAGCAATATCCTCTTTTCCAAATGTAATTGGAGTGGTCAACTGCATTCACATTACTATTGCAAAAATATCTGGACAAGTTACATCAGTCAGGGATGAATCACTAAAAGAATGAGCTAGCATTACATGATCCAAAGCAGGAGAAAGCTCATAAAAACTGAAACTCCGCACAATCGAAGGTGCTTTTTCTAACTAAAAAGGCAACTAAAAGGCAAGCAGTCCTTTTAAGGATAGTGAGTCACCTCAAAGAGCAGACAATCTATACATTGTGGAGATTGGTACCAACACTACACTATAAAGATGCCTTCAGAGAATGAAAAATAAAAATAGAAAGCATTTTCACTCTATTAATTTGCTGCTCTGTAGTGCACAGAAAGTGTGTTGTATTGTGCAAGCGTGTAGCATGCCGCATAATGTGGCACACAATTGTGGTTGGTCCGTAACTGTAGAGATGCGGTATGATAAACCTGACCCACCAAATGATCAGCCAAATCGGTCACATTACAATTTTGTTTGAATGGAATTAGTAGAATGTGAATACAGGTAATCAGATAAAATGAATTAAAAAAAAAAAAAACAACTTTATTTGTTGTCTGTCACACAGTACAACCATTATATTCCTTAGTTCTTTGGCCACATCTCTTACAGCATCCACTATTGCATTTTGTGACTCCAGAACAGCTTCTGTCAGCATACAGTCAGATGGTCGCCCAGTGTTTTCCGAAGCAGATCTGTGTGAGTAGCCAGCGCCTGAAGATGTGCTTGGCACAGCAGCACCATCACCGTGTGGATTTACGACCTTGGCATGGGGGTCACCTTTTGTAATATTGTCTGAAACAGAATAAACAGATGGTGGGCTGTGACTCACTTTTTTACTTCAACTTTGATATATGACAGCTTTGTTATTTCAGTCACTGTGTGACTTTCTGAACTTGAACCTTGCTGTATCACTCAGTCACTTTCTTTTTGTTGCTTATACCACTGCTTACAACAACAAATAGTACTATTTTCCTTGCCTCCCCTTCTCATTTGCTGAAATTGTTGTTTTTTCCACATGCTTTTGCCACTGTTTTTTAACAAAACACTGAAGGGCAGGGGCTAAATATGCAAAATCTGGGAGGAGTCAGGGTCTGGCTGTACACATGTGCACATGCTTTAAATTTCATATTAATTGGGATTTATAAAGGGGAAGCGTGTGGAACTTGATGTACACACAGTTTTATGCATTATTTTTTGTGCATACATACATTTCAATTTTTGTCCGTACGCCATGTAATGAATTCTATACAGTTCTCATCTGCTAATGACAGGGGGATTAAGAAGCCAGCTATGAGATTAATTGTGTAGTTCATAGTGATTTAAACTCCATGATGAGAGGGGTGTGGCCAGAGATGACAATAGTACCATACTTGCAAGATTTGATAGTGGGCAATAAATTATTATCTATAAAGAAATTCTGTTTCTCCATTCCCAGCCCTCCCCCATTATGTTTTCCCAAGTGAGACTAGACAATGCTTCACAAAGTCCCAGTCCTCTTACATTCCAAGAGATGGAGTACTTCCAGACAAAAAAAAAAAAAACCCTGGCAGTGGTGTAGTAAGGATTAAATTTGAGATATCTTTGAATAGTCTAGTCTAGGTGCAATAAACCTAGGGTATGATGTTAGGTAGTCCACTTAGAAATCGAAATAACTTATGACACTATAGTCTGGATACCATAAACCTAGGGTGTGATGTTTAAACAGTCTCCTTAGGGTGAAGGGAATCTAATAACACTATAAATTACTATTTACTTAGTGGTTACCAAAATACACATCTTTAATAGGAGAAAATTTTAATATAGTAATTGGAAAGAAAGAAGAAAATGAAAATGGCCAAAAAGGAAATTGAATGTATAGTTAGGGCAAATGTGGCATTAAAAACAGACCAAGTTGCAAGAAGAATCTTTTTTGCATTGTTTTGAATGATCAGTCTTTTGAGCTCTTTTTTCTGCTTCTTTAGGAGAATTAAAGATGTAGATTTTGTTATCAAAAATCACTTTTAACTTAGTAGGAAACAGGAGGTTGAATCTGGTTTTGACTTTCCGTACATGCTGTTTAAATCTGTAGACTGCAGCTTGTTTAGCAGCTGTTGAAGGAGAGACTTCTGGGAAAATATGAATGTGGTTATTTTCAAATATAATCTCCTCTTTCTGTCCAGGAATCAACATCAAATTTTCTTTAACATGCAACTTGTTGAAATGGACAATTTGAGTTCTCACTTTTCTGGCATTTGATACAAGTATGCGGTAAGATGCTGAGATCTCTGTATCTGATTTGAAGTCCTTTCCAGTTATTTTTAGAAAATAATTCAGCTATGAATTTCACCAGGTTTGGTCTTTCAAGATATTCAAGGAGACATTTGATTCTGATGATGTTCCTTCTATATCTGTCTTCCAATGCAGCTTGTTTTTCGCCAAGCACTTTGCATTTGAATTCTAAAGCAGTTGCTTTTTGTTAATGGCAGAACTCAATTAGTCAACTTCTTCAATGTGATTCATAAATGTTTGCTTAACTTCAAGATGAGTGCCAAGTACTCTAATATTCTCAATATGACTCATATTTTCCTATAATTTCTCATCAATTCTTCCTAGAATATTTTTAAAGCTAATAGCAAAGTTATTGCTTACATGTACATCCTTGACTTTTATATCCTGAAGCAGCTTGTCTATTATGTTGTCAAATTTGTCATTTCTCTTGTTTACATCCTTCTTTATGTCATTCTTTATCATTTATGTCACTCTTTATGTCATTTATCCAACCCCCCCAAAGTGTGGTACTTATTAACTTCAGCTCATGTAGTTCATTTCCATCTTCTTCACTCTCCAAAGGCAAAGTTGTAAGTCTGGTTGAAATTCATGCTGTTGACTCACTGGGTGTGTTGGTTTTGGTAGTAGATGCAAGCAGGAATAGAGAGGCAATGCCGAGTTCAGAAAACCTACCTGAGATTGTCAAATTCTCATTGCCCACTTCAGTTTTGCTCTCCCATTTGCTCTCGACTGAAGCTGATGCTGCAGCATGAATTCCTGGCTGATCCATTCCTTTGCCCATCTCTTGCAACTCTGTCTCTTGCATGCCATATTGTAAATTTGAGACCAGTTTAGACTTTGATGAAACCTTATCTGTCTTTTCCTTCTCTTTCTGAACCCTTGATCTCCTGCTCATGCTTTTAATATACTTGTAATTAAATCTTCTTGGGTTGGCTAAATACGGGATACCTAAGAATGATATTTAAAAAAAACCTAATAACACTGCTGCCAGCAGAGCTTCGTCCTAGATGTCCATCTGTCGCAACAGATGAGACTAACCTGGACATCCAAAGTTCTTTTTTACAAAAAGTAATATAAAAACCCCAGTCAGGCAGCAAGGTTTTTAATAGTTGTGAGAATTTTTGTTTAGCCTCCATTGTATATAATATCTACTACTTCTGAATATTGTCTGGTCAATAACCATTTTGCCCCACAATCAATATCTCTATATGTGTCTAGTAATACTGATATAAGAGGGGGCAGGACAATAGTGCAGTGGTCAATGTCACCGGCTCATGGATGTATCCACTAGAATTTGATTTCTGCACCCAGTTATTGTCTATGCAGAATTTGCATGTTCTGTCCATGGACTATAAGTTTTCCACATGTACTCTGGATGTCATCTCATTTCTTTAAATACATGCCGGTAATTGTAATCATCAGTTTCAAAATGGCCAAGTTTGGGTGTGTGTTAGTGGACTCCGTAATGGATTTTGCCCTGGTCACTGTAGTTTCCTGTCCCCTGCAACCAAGGATTGGATTATGTGGGTTTAAGAATGTTATGTTATTGCTGTGGCAACAAATGTTATATTTTTATCAGTTTAATCTGTAGACACACTTTATTTAATAATAAAATAAATGTTTTCAGAAAATGGTAGGATGAATGAAGAGGAGATGGATGGTTTCTGTTCAGTTGGCAGAAATTCTGGAACTGTACTGTATATTCTAAAGACACAGAAATTCAGAACCCCCAAGCAGACCAAAACAGATTCTTGCTACTGTATTTGCAGGGAAAATTGACTATTTGCTGATAAAAAGACCAAGATAATGTTATACCACTGGCAAACAACAATGTGCCATGTAACAGTTCATAGTGTCTACTCGCACACCCCACAACACATGTATATTTCTTCATTTAAAGAAGTCCTGATGTAAGTACACTGGAATTTAAGCTGCTTGAGAAAAATACTTTGCACTTAGGAAGTGAAACACTTCCATAATATAATACCTTAAAAGGTAACATATCTTCTACATTAGTGATTTACAGAGCTTGTGAAAGCTTATAATTTTTTATCCTTTTTTTTTTTAAACTAAAACGTTGCCTTATCTTTTACCACTTCTGCATAGGGTTACAGGAAAAGAGAGTCAATCATAAGAATTAAGAGCAATAGTGTTCATCACTTTAGTGCTTCAATTTTTTTTTTTTTTAAACATAAAATGACACTTGTTGTTTGCAAAGTACTACTGTGTGTTGCATCAGGCTGCACTATTTGCACGGAAAGGAGCCGCCATGCTTATATAAGATGCACCATTGTTTATTTTGTAATAAAACTCCAGACAAGCTTATAAAATTTCTTCTAACGTAGCACCAAAAGTCTGCTTGTGTGCATGTTGGAAAAGTAAATTATATTTTAGATTGGATGACAGATTTATCCATATAGTCTCTGTTTTATTTTCTTAACAGTAGAAATTGAATCGAGATGCACTTCATTCCATATAGGGACATATCATTTATTGATGTGCCCACCAGTTATAGTCCACAATTTCATGGGCCACTAGTCTGATTTAACTAATTTCCAAAAGAAATAAGGTTAACCTAAAAAATGAGTTTAGTAAAGAGTGCATATGCAATTTTTTTTTTTTTTACATTTGTAAGAGAGGCTTATGCATATCTTATTTAATTTGAAATACATCTAGGAGTCTTAATAACTTGTGTGTGTATCCATCCAGGGTTGGTTCCTCTCATGCTCCCAGTGCTACTGGCTTAAGTCCTGGTGTCCTACTGCTTTGAACTGGATAAGTAGGTTAGAAAATGAATAAATGGATGTAGTGATTTGCTCTGTGGTAAACTGGCATCCAGTAGAAAGCTGGTTTATGTCTTACATCTGATGTTTCTGGGGTGGGCTTTTGCCTCATGTAATGTAAGCAGTTTTTGACATTGATGATAAGCATTCTATTTTGAAACATGATCAATTCAAATTATGGTGTGTGTGTGTTGAGCGTGTATTGACAGCATGGGTTACAAGGCAAGAAACAATCCGACAGGATGCTAGTCCATTGTATGATACACTTGAACACATGTAAATATTTACCCACATAGACAATTTTGACTTGTCCATCAACCTAATGACCATACCTTTGGGATGAGGAAGGAAAGCCAGAATACATGGATGTAAAAATGGGCACATTGAAATATCTTATATGGAATAAATGTGCACTGTCTACACAGACAACACCCTGGCCAGGATTCAATTCCACTTTTGTAAAAGGATAAATGAGTATTTTTCAAAAAAGAAACAAGCCTGTAGTTACAATAATATCTGCAATAGAGGAAAATCGGACAACTGTGTGAACGTGTAAATTACAGCCAAAAGTTATGTTATAATGTGCAACTTTTACAGTGATTTATAGTCATAGCCTTCAATTTCATAATCACTGAATCTGAGACATTCAGCAGCATGCTCCCATTATTCCAGTGTTGTAATGTGACTTGACTTGGCTAGTTTGGGACTCCCTCTGACAAAATATAACCAGATGAATTTTGTCTTTTGTCCTAGCATTCATGAGTTAACAGCCATTGAATGCTTACCAGGAAGTACAATGCATATAATGCAGTGATGAGGAGTAAAGGACATATGGAGGCTTTTAACCTCACAAATGGACTGGAAGTTAGTCTCTTTATTTCTTGTTTCACATACCACAACAGAATAGGAAAAAAGAGAAAAACGGTCCAGAGAATGTAGGTGAATTCACTGTTGCGGTTAACCCTTCTTGCTATAAGGGATCTATCAGGCAGCACACTTTTAGCTGTCAGAAAAATGGACAAGCACAACTGTGCTGGAAGGTGGTCAGCACACAATCACTAAATGTGACATGTCCAGTGATTTCCAGTTGCTTAAATTGACATGGTCCAATGACGACATCACCAGCTGCATTCAGCCAGCCTGACATACTCCACGACTTGAAGTAATTTAATGTGACACTGACTTAAACAGCCAAGCCAAAATTCAATTCCACTTTTGTAAATGAATTAATAATGTTGACAAAAATACCAAATGTAATTACTATAATGTCCTGGAGGGTGGGAAAACCCATACACAAGAAGACAGGGAAACTGCAAATTCCATATAGTCAACTGCTAAGCAAAGTTGTAATTCCGTTCTTGTAAATGGGGTCCAAGTAAGACCTTTACAGGCCCTACAAACTTAAAATATTTTGATGCCATATATATATGAGCTGCATTTGCTGTCAGTGGACGAACCAACGAACAACTAACATGACCAAAACAGGAAACGATCACATGAATTTTGGCAGGCCATGTGGCAGTTACCAGATTCTAATTTTGTTGTATTCCCAAGATTAATATATCATTAACCTCTATTATTACTTTTTTTTATTATATTTATTATTGAACATAGATGTATGTATCTTTTTCATTTTATGTGGGATCCCCTTTTTGGAACCTGGTTCAGCTGCACCATTAACGGTTTTGCACCATTTGGTCTGTGGTAAATCCAGCAATGGAAAACTTCTGTGGTGACCCCTTCCCATGATGTGCTAAGCACGTGTTTTTTTTTTTTTCTCTTAATGATTAATCCAGCCCTGCTTGTAAATGAAACAATAATGTTGAAAAACTAACACAACACTGATTAAAATAATCGACCCATTTTTTTTCCTGTTCGATGGATTTGAGACAGTAACATCTTATATTAACTCTGCTTTGGTGAAGTCACAATTACGACTACCACTAATTATGCAATGGCGATCCTTCACTTGATACCTATATGGGGAAATAAACTACTTAATGGATCGGTAGTTTGATGTCTGTTCTGGGGATTTGTTTACTCCAGGGAATACTGTTGCCTTTTACAAATTGGTAAGTGTGTGAACGTAAAGAAGCCTGGGAATTTAAATCATCCTTCTGTAAACTCTGGAGAGAACCGATTTTTCAAACATTGTTGACCCAGATGTAGTGGTCCCTTGGCGATGGTGTACGAAACGTCTTCTCAACCAAGCCAGTTAATATGCTTTACAAATCCTTACATCCCTTCGCTAAAATCTATTTAAGGTTGGGGAGAGCCGTCGATAATTTCAGTAGCCGTCGGGCACAAGAAGGGAACGAACTGCAGTTCCCAAATGAACTGTATTTAACTGATCAGAAAACGAAGTTATCAATCGTTGTTACAGGACTACGCGTTTAAGATTGATAATGGGACCTGCGGAATATAGGAAAGCCATGTATTTAGATGCGCGTGTTCGGGTTCATTATTAGAAGGTGTCTGCGAGTCCAAGTAAATCACACAGGCTATTAAACTTTCCCTGCAGACACCAAAGCTCTGCACCGTAGTGCTGTGTTCTACACCGTAACAAAAATCTGATCTGCGCTAAAACTGATGTATGAACGTCTGGCTACACCCCAGGCGAACTGTTTTGGCATCGCCTTTTCTAGACATCTCCTGACCTTTTTAACCTGTTCTCACCTGGGTTCTGTGTGTTCTGTGAAATTCGCATTTGCTCCCTCTGCTAAGGTGCTCTAGGTTTGTCGTTACAAGCCGCATGTGCTGTGCAGGTTATACCTCTTGTTAGTAGCGCTAGGCGACCCGCACACCTTCCCGCATTTTGCGACATGCTGTGCTTTGTTAGATTCCTGCTGTGTGCAATACTATTGATTTTCCTTACAGACAGCTGAAAATCAGACTGGAGCGTACTGTGCTTGGTTTATTTTTTTTCTGCACATTAACATCTGGAAGCAGTCAGTGAGACTGTAGAGGAGAAGGGGAGGGCGGAGAGGCGGGGCAGCAGGCTTCTCTCGCTCGCTCGCTCTCCCTCTCTCTCTTTTCTGCCACCACACTTTTACTGCAGAGAAGGGATACGGCTTCTTTTTCGCTGTCTCCTGACTATTGCTGTTCCAGATAGAAATACATGGAGCAGTATGAAAATGGAGGTCTAATTAGAGGGGCGAATGTGCATTTACCTGTTTTAGGATACCTTGGATGGAATGAACTACGTTTTTTAACTGCTTGCAAAACCTGCTTTGGATATTGACTTCTATTACTACGTCTTTCATTTCTTTTTTTTTTTTTTGCACCACACGCCTCCTTAAGGATTCGCCGCACTAAAGATTTAATTCTTGAGACACTTGCACGATTCTCATTTCTGAAAATTAGCAGCAACTGGCTCCTCTCTGGGTTATGTCTTGGGCAGGGCCCGGATGTGTAGAAGATGCGCTCCTTTTTTAATTTAAGTAGTCAGGATCCGTGCCTGATGTTTGACACAATTATGGGGATCAGGTAATATTAACCGCTGGGACTGAAGTGTAAAACCGCAAGGTGTTTTTTTCCCTTTATTTATTTGGTGCATTTTTAAATTTCCATTATTTGCATTTCCTTTTGAAACACGCACTTTCAATTTACCCAAGGAACAATTTTGACTGGTTTGTATGGTCGGCGAAATCAAGAGGATGTACATACCACAGGAAAATCTCCAAGGTAAAAAATAAAATAATAAAGTTTTATTACATAATTATTCTGTCTGCTTTTGCCCACAGCACGCTTGTCTTGGGTGGGATGTTTAAAGGCCCGCTTGCATGCTCTCATGAAACCGAGCAAGTACCGTTACGTGTGTAGATTGGATGTGTGCCTTACTGAGACGGTGTGTGAGCGTTTCATAGAGTTCTTGGAATTACTTTACACGCCTTCCATTTAATCGGAGCTGTTTTCAGCGTGTACACACGAACCCGCCAGGTTGAAACATTAAAAAAGCGTTTTAAAATATGAAGATTTCGGAGTCAAGGGCAAATCGCCGCCCATAATACTTTTATAGTAATTTATATTCTATTTCAAACAGGTATCCGGAGAGGAACCTTTGGAATAAAATGCAAAGATACGGGGATGAAATTATTACGAATAAAGTTCTTTATCTTTGTTTTTATCTAAAATATGAATCTTCGCAAAACCTGGTGCTTGTCCTGCGCGGACATTCCCTCAGTGGAATGGGATGCAGACTTGATTTTTTATTTATTTTTTTTGCATGCACTAAATCATAATGGTGTAAAACAATGCGCATTTCTTCATCTTCACTAGGAAACGTCGGTTCGCGATGATCAGGTAGTGTAGATACTTTAAAATGTTTAGCATTTGGAAATGGCGTAATCTATTAATTATGTATAAAAAAAATCACAAAACTGTACAAGGGAAGTGGGGGCGTGAAAATTATACCTTAGACATTAGTATAGACACGATGTAGGCCGACAAAGGGCGAAGCGAATAACAGTAATTCTGCAAATGAGAGTGCGCGTTTTTTGATGTTTTAATTCCTTTGGGTGGTTTTAAGTACGGTACATAATTCACTTTTCATGATGTCTATGATGGCCATTGATCATGGCTAGTTAGGATTGTGCTTGTATACTCCCCTGCTAAATAAATGTTAATCTAAACGTTGTCTAAAGAGTTCGGTCATCTTGCACCCTAATACATTTAATACAAATAACCCAAAGTATCTATAATCACTCCATATTTATTTTTCTGTCTATTGTATAGTGCCTTTCAGCGCTGTCTTTCTAAAATTAAATATCTAATGCTACAAGCTAGCTTCATTAGAGGATCCATTTTGATGTGTCTGATTCTTTGCGTGCACTTGAAGCAATGTACTTTACAGTAACACTGTTGGCCTAACTTACAGAGTAGACACCACCTGAAATTATATGTTAATGATTAGGTCACTCACATCTTGATAGCTAAGTTCAGGTTCAACAGTAATGCATACCGAAAAAAAGTATTCCCTACTTTGTTCTTTCACGTGCAATACTGTGCTTTACATTTTTGCTAGTATTTATTTTGAAAGCTGTAAAAATAGACAGGTTTACTGAGGAGAAGAAAGAAAAGGGGGCAAAATCCTATTAAAACACTCCACAGGAGACTTCTATACCTTTCCAGCCTGCCTGTGTGTGTGTGTGTGTGTGTGTGTGTATGTGTGTGTGTGTGTATGTATGTATGATCAGAGGAAGCATGGGACAGTCGTAATACTTTTTGCCTTCTGCCTTATTACTCCAAAGCCATTTAAGATGATCCGGCTTTTTCTTTGATGTAAACAATTTATGTCTGTCTATTACCAAATGACAGACAGTCTGCAGTACTGCTACAAAGCTAAATAGCTTCATATCCAGGATTGTTTGTCCAAAAAGAATAGTAGGCTAAATCAAATCAAACATTTTCTGAAGAGAAATAATTATGTGCAACCTGTTGTTGTAAATGTGACTTAAATGTGTATTGAAACAGACACATCACATCTTGCACTCTGTGTCTGTCCAACCATTTTACGCAGCATACCAGCACTGGCCTGCACCAGATTATGGAGGATTCAGAGAATGGCATAACAGCTCTGGGTAGAAAGCAAGGACTTATGTTGGCTCTTGGTGGAATACAAACAGACACACTTAAAGTGGCACAATTTAGAGGTGCCAGTCAACAGGAGCAGAATGAATGTGGACTGTGGGAACAAACTGAAAACCTGCAGTAAATACAGAGCATTACAAAAAAAAAAAAAAAAAACACCTGGCCTAAAATAGACTGGGGATACTGCCACTGTGAAGCACAATTTATCATAAAATACTTTGTCACAATGAACACAGCAGCAAAACAGGAGACACGGAGCAAGTACATCATGCTGAAGCTATATTCTTCATAGTAAGTATGGTATATTGCTCTGGCCTCTCACCTTTGCACAAGCTTACTGTATTTTCAGAATACAGTTTCAGTTGAAAGACTGTTTATGTCCTCTTATAATGGGGAAAATAATGAGTATGAAGCCGTTTTGTTTTTTGAGAGGATCTGAATCTGTAAATATATTAGAGCTCATAGTTGGTTTATGTTTGAAGAGTATGGAGAGTACTTTGGGTTTTGGTATTTTCTTGCAATAACTTAGCATATTTCCACAGGTGTTGTAAGTGTTTGATTACGTATTATTTTAATCAGGCATGTTGTTTGATTATAAGGGTTATTATAATAGATCCAGTTTTTTTTTTCATGAATAAGGCATACAGGGTTAGATTGAATTACTCAAGGTCACAGTGGCTTTTCGAACACAAAATGTCCTTTTAAAAAGTGTGCTGAAGACGTCAGTACAGCAGTAGTACTGTTGTAGTACAAGAGTTGGAGGGAGTTGCAGTGAATTTGTGTTTAAAATACTGGTGTCCTTCGATAAAATGTCTCATTTGCACTAGAGACTACTTTCAATGATCTATATATATGCAATTTGAGTTTGTGTATCTCTCTCTCTCTCTCT
>JANRMT010062840.1:30575226-30594122 GCA_026402145.1 Polypterus bichir lapradei
ATAGATATGTATATATATATAGATATAGATATATAGATATAGATATAGAGATATATAGATATAGATATAGAGATATATATATATATAGATATGGGAACAACACTCATATCAATGACAAAACAATTACATTAACAATCATGTTACGTTATTTTTTAAATTTTTCCTTTTCTTTTTCATACCTTCTTCAACACACTACTTCTCCGCTGCGAAGCGCGGGTATTCTGCTAGTAAAGGTATAAAAGAGACAATAATAAAAGCCTTTTTTGCTTTGAAAGTATAGTAGAATTTCCTACCTTATTAAGCTAAACCAGGCAGGATTTTTAAATAACAGACAACTGCAGCCTTGCTCCAACTGCAGCCCGGCTCCGAAATTCAAACCCTGGAAGCACTTCTTGAAATATAACTAAAATCACAACAGCTTCTTTCTCTTTGTTTAGTGCAGTGTCTCTGTTTCTTTCTGTTATTGTGCATACCACCTCACAATTACTCACACGTACCACAAGCTGAGAATTACAGATTTAAGCAAAATATCTGTATTAATTAAGAACAATACTGTATGGAAAGAAGACAAAACAATAACATGCCCTATTGCAATATTTACAAAATATTTAAAAGACAACAAAAAGAACAGGGATGGAACTTTGGCTATAATAAAGCAACCTCCAGTAATTGCCCTCTGGTGCTGCATTTTCCATACTGATAACATGATATGTGATGCTTCTGATGATTCCCTCTCTTTTATGGCGTTTGATGGACCTTATCTCTCTCCTGTTATATCTCAATCTCCTGTTGAATTGGCCAAAAGAAACAGTTGTATTTAACTGAGTCCACTCATTATCTCTTAGGTCATTTTCTCAATGACATAACCATAATGTATCACTAAACGGTAGAAAAATATCAATTTCACAGAACTTGGCTGTAAAAAAAATAATGAAATGTGTTGTTTAGGATATATGGGTAATTTGCAGTAGAATATAAGGTAACTTTCCTTTTTTCAGAAAAGGTATTTTACTTTCACCACTCACAGTATTTTTACTGTTAAATTTGCTGACATTTTTTTTACAGTGTACTTACATAATACAACACGTTTTCTATTGGTTGTTGTTACTTTACTGATGCAAACTATGTATTGGTGTTTGATCCTGACCACATTTTCTAATGGTTTAATAATTGGCACATATTTATTACAGCGCTTGGATTTCAGGTTATGGTTAAATGTTGAATTCTATTGTAATCTATACTAATAAAAGGTAAAGCCCTCACTGACTGACTGACTGACTGACTGACTCACTCACTCACTCACTCACTCACTCACTCACTCACTCACTCACTCAGTCACTCATCACTAATTCTCCAACTTCCTGTGTAGGTAGAAGGCTGAAATTTGGCAGGCTCATTCCTTACAGATAACTTACAACAGTTAAGCAGGTTTCATTTCGAAATTCTACATGTAACGGTCATAACGGTCGACAACGTCCGCCATGTTGAACTTTCTTATTTATGTCTCCATCCTCCCAATATTTGGTAGGCGGCTTCCCTGCGCTAACTGAAACCAATGTACGTACTTATTTCGGTGGTATGACGCCACTGTCAACCGCCATATTGAACTTTCCAACGGTCTTTGTTACTTATGGGCCTATCTTCAAGAAATTTGGTACGCAGGTTCCCAACGCTAACTGAATCCTACTTACGTACATATATACGTCCATAGCCTGCAGCTCAGTCACCGTAAGAGGTGGCGTTGAGTCCCCCATCCCAACGCCTCCTACGTTGTTGGCTGCCTGCCTATATAAGGCTGTCTGTCGCTCCGGTCTCTACATTCCCTTCCTTGCTTTGCCACGGAATTCACGTCTCCCTGCTGATAACTACAGCCTTTTTATTTAATCCACGGCTTCTCCACTGTTTTATTGTTTGTTTATTGTGATTATAGTTATTGTGTAGGTATTTTAGACTTACTTTACATTGTTCAGGTACCTATTTCCTTTATCGTTCCAACCGTACCCCCATTAACATGTCTATCGAGGTGATCACCATCGATCAAAGAACTGTCACTTACCGAGTGGTTTCCATGCCCGGAGATGGCACCTGCCTTTTCCATTCTCTCTGTTACATATTGCATGGCCATATCAGACTCACTCTTGATATCCGGAGGAACATTGTGTTTTGAATGACTGGGACAGGTTCAAGGTGTGGACTGATGATGGTACAGGAGATAATTATACTGCACAGGAGCACTAGAAGAGTGAAATGCTTAAGCCCTTCACCTATGGTTCTGCATGTGAGTTGATGGCTGCCTCTGAATTGTTTGGTTGTCGCTTTCAAGTGTACCAAAATGGCCAAATATTTTACACTTTTTGACAACCGCCAATGCCTCTTAAACATCTTAGATTCACAGGTGACGATTTCAGTAGTGGACACTTTGATGTTTATGAATGTTTAAACTCTCAAAATCTGGATGTGAAGTTATTGATGAAACTGGTTGTATGCTTACAACGTTTGACAGATGCCGAATGTCACTTCAACACAAGTCCTGCAAATACTGTCGTAATTGAAACAAACCATGAAACTCAAACCGTTTATGACAGCAGCAATCCAAACTGTGAGATTTGAGACAAGATTACTTTTCACATGGTCAACTGTACATTGCATGCTCAAGAGTAAGCTCAGTGCACAGCTTGGTCATATTACAACCGGAGGGCCGAACTGACAATGTGGTATACAAAGAGATCCTTAACAAATAATTATTGGTATATTTTCCCTCACTTTAAAAAGGTTTAATTTTCTTCTTAAGAAAAATTTCAAGGCAGTACTTCACCGCTGCGAAGCGTGGGTATTTTGCTATTGTGTTATAAAGATAAAACAGTTATTTACTATAAACTTACCAAAGACCTAAAAAATACAGTGTCATGGGTTCTTTTCTGAGGACATTGTTTAACTGGGGGAAAAAATACATAACAGGACTAAAACCTTTGCTCTGGTGATCTCCCACTTTTTTGTTTCACTTAAATGGCTATGAGTAAAATGGCCTTAGTGGCCACACTTGATGCACTAGATATAACACAGCTTTGATTACCTCTGTAGTTGATTGTCATATGTTTTATCTTGAAATCACAGCCAATATAATATGTATAGTAAGTTAGGTCTGTTATCATTTTTAATGAATCACGCAAATTGGAAATTTATTTAAATAAAAAGTGAGATCAGACTATAAAATGTATGAAGTGAGTTCAGCTTTTAAAATGGTAGAGAATAGCAAGCATTTAGTAACAAGTGTGGAGATTCTGAGCATCTTTTGCAGTACTCCAAATTTTAATCTTTATTCTTTAAAGATTTTTATGATATATAATACAGCTTGTCAGCGGTGGGCTGGCACCCTGCCCAGGGTTTGTGTCCTGCCTTGCGCCCTGCGTTGGCTAGGATTGGCTCCAGCAGACCCCTGTGACCCTCTAGTTAGGATATAGCGGGTTGGATAATGGATGGATAATACAGCTTGGAGAGGTGCAAAATAACAAAGTACAATTTCTTAGTTACTTAAGAACATTTTTCAGATGTTTGTATTTTACTTGAATAATTTTACTCCACTACATTTTAGGCCAAATGGTGTACATCTTACGTAGTTCATATTTTCCAGCAAATATTTGTTATTCGTTTTACAGACCATGTTGTTGTAAATTCATAAAAGAAACCTATCAGGTGTGCTTTCTGCTGATCATTCATTCCTATGCTTACCATTCACTTTTAGGACATGGAAAAATGTACATTCAGTATCCATGTTCATATTTAATTACGTTGCACAAATTTGTAAAATTCCAAGGTGACTTTTATATAATGTCTGCCAGTACCTAAAGAAATCTCTGCTTTCAAGAATTTGTCTTCAAATTTAAAAAGGCATGTGGAGGTTAGCATTGTTTCCCCTTCTTAATCTTATATGTCGCTCCTAAAGGTCCAAAAAGTGGAGTCTTTTTTTATCATGGTTTTTATGGGAACAAGCAATATCTAGAGACAACAATTTATTTATTGTGCAAACAATATCTGTATGTTATGCACACAAAATAGTACCCCAGATGTTTGAGAGTACAATTACTGAAACACTAGCGTGAGCTCAACTTTTAATGTCACTGGTTAACTTTAAAAGACAGACTTTGGGTTCAAGCATGATTTCAATATCCTACAAGGGGTCAGAGGAGAGTCCTTGTGCCTGGATGCCAAGGTCTTCCTGTGTCTTGTTTTGTGAGTGCTGATCGAAGGGATTTCAGCTTTCCTACAAGCAGTATGTATTTTTGTTGCTGCCTTATGGAATTTAAGCTCTGGGAAGCAGTGTCGCTGTGAAAAAGTGCCCTGCCAACCAGAATCCAGTCAAGAGCTGCAATGAATAGGAAAAGTACAGGTGATTTATTAAGTAAAAATTCTAGTTTTGTTTACAAGAGTGAACTTCTTCGCAGTGATGTATTTTATCCTCAGAAATTATTGAAGAATCTTCTTTAAGACATAAGTGTAGTATAGTGGTTAAGATTTTGAACAAATCCTGAGATTGTGGATCCAGATCCAGCTAATGACACTGTATGGCCAAGAGAAAGTCACTTAAATTTCCCTGACCTACAACTGGAAAAATAAAAGAAATTTAACCAATTGTATTCTAAATGCTGCCTTGGATAAATGAATGAGTCAAATAAGTAAATATATAATAATATTATAAATATCTTCCACTGAACTGCAAAATGTGAGACTTAACTTGAACTGCTTTTATTATTAGTGTGCCATTTTATTATGTTGTAATGAAGATGAATTATTATAGTGTAATATTAATGTAAGTTGGTTATATGTGTGGGGAAATTATTCTGTAGATTTTAAATTTTCTGTGGAAGTGTGTTAAAAATAAGAATGTATACTACGAGACATCTCATACATTTGGTTATGTTGAGAGAGGCGGAGTGGTTGCTCTGAGCCTAGGGATTTGCGCTGGTAATCGGAAGGTTGCCAGGTTGAATGCCGTAAATACCAGGAGCGACTCTACTCCATGTGGTCGTTCAGCAAGGCCGTTAACCTGCAATTGCTTCACCTTGCCCTGCAAGCAGGTCGTCCAACCTACAGGGAAAACTTGGGAGTTGGTGGCAGGATTGGCACTCCAGCCACCGTAAAAGAGAGACAAATGAGAAAGCCCCCCGTTATGGTTCACTGAATGTGCTTGTGGTGGAGTCCTCCTGTGCTTATTGCTTTTTGATTATTTGTAGTGTACTGGTTTTTGACCTGAGGCTCTGTTTTGGGCTTTTATTCTGAGACTTGGTTGTCATGGATTGCCTTTACCTTTTCTAGCATCCTTTGCTGTGCCTTTTGTGCTCTTTGGGGTTTATTTTGTTCCACATAGCATTTTTGTAAAAATACATATTTTATTCATGAAGATTCTGTATGGTCCTTTCCATTACTAGCTGGGAGTTGTTGTTTATCTCTGTCTCTAATGGGCATTTTGGGAACTCTCTTGGGCAAAGTAATCTGCTTCCTGTCTTTTAAATTATACCAAACAAATGGCAGTTTTGCATAATTTAGTTTGAAAAATTAAGTTAGATTTTTTATATTTTTCGGTGTTTTAATGATAAACAATGTTTAGTTTATTTTTGTAACTGGCCCTATTATGAATTCTGACTAGTCCCCAAATCTTGTCTTTTGTTTCCTGGTTGATTTAGACCTTTGATTAAATACCCAGACAGCCATTTTTCTGTATTGGCTTTAAAATATTTCACATTGTAATAGCTCATCTGGTGTGCGAAAGAGAGACAAGGGGTGGTTAGTGAGGATTGGGAGTGCATGCTTATGTTTTGAACGCGTAGGTATCCCTTTTGTTAGTTTCTGTACACAAAACAAATTCACTATATTCCTATTGTGACAGATAGGGGGCGCTATCGCTCCCTTGAACCCCTGTCCTCGACTCCAGACACCAGGTAAAAATCCAATAATTGACTTTATTTAATTGCCACAGTGCACAAAGCACCCTCTCCTCCACTATACTCATTCAATACAATAATAATCACAATAATACAATCCTCCAACTCCCAGATGCGTTGCCACCCTTCCACCCAGCTCAGCTCGTCTGTCTGGGATCTTCCACAGTCCTTTATACTCCTCGACCCGGAAGTGTTTCACCCTCTCTGTCCATATGACCTGGAACACTTCCGGGTCAGATAAAAAATCCTTTTTTCTTCACCCAGGAAGCACATCGTTCTCTTTGTCCATGTGACTATGACGTACTTCCTGGGCGTAAGGCAAATAGTCTCTGGGCCTCCCTGCAGCGACTCCTGGCGGCCCCCATGGTATCCAGCAGGGCTGTGAATAAAGACTCCCATGTCCATAATGCCCTGCTGGTCTTCGGGGCATCTCCATACTGCAGGGAGGGCTCCACCTGGCGGCGTGGGGGTATTGGCCGGGATGAACAGCCGGCCATACATCACACTATACACTGAACAAATTCTATATAGGAAAGCCTGTTAGACAGTAGGTTATTTACCCTCTTCTCTTTGTTTATTGTGTGTTATTTCCTCATTCTGCCCAGTCTTTGTTTCTGCTGCTCTCTACTTTTGATCTTTCTTTGTTTGCACTTAGAAATGGTTTAAATCTACCATCTACTGGCCACACTGCTCTAGATGAGGTTAGGTTAGATGGGTACTGGTTCTCACTTTACCATCACTAACCATCCTCGGAACACAAAGCTTCCAGCAGCAGAACTCTAAAGATCATAAAGACACAAAGGCCCCTCTGAAGTTTATATCATAAAAGAGCCAGTGCCTTTATTGAATTTGTTAATCGCTAAAATTAGCTGTGTTTCTAGAAAAACTGGATAAATAGTTCTTGCAAAGCAGAAGTCTAAGAGTAAAGTAAAAACTTCATGACTCCTTAAGGTGCTCAGAAATTTACTGGTACATATTGATATGTATGCTCAATTATTTACAGTGTAAGCAGACTTACTGGGTTTATAGGATGGTGGTCCCAAATGAAAAAGCATTTTAAATATTGCCATTCAGATTTTCAAATTTTAAAGTATTTTGTTGAAATACATGTCATTGAAATTTGCAAAGAAGTATCTTTACTGTGCCTTTAAATAAGTGATGGAGCTGAGTGTATAGTATTTTTTTTCCTTTTCAAGGTGGAAATGTAATACATTTCTAAAATGTAAAGCTGAGCCCTAAGGCAGAAGGCTACTTGATCAGTTACTGTTGTTTAATCAAAGGAACCTGCTGATGCCATACACTATTTTGGTTAAATTTCCTTGTAGTTACTTCCTGCTCTTTTTGTAAGTGAAAGATAAAAATTCAGAATAAAGTTTACTGTATTTCTTTTTTATATATTTTTGTTGATTTTAATTAGAAACAAATAACATTATATACAGTCAAGACCAATTTAACAAATCAAAGCAAAATGTGAGCCACACACAAGAGAAAGAGAGGAGCCAGCAACTGCTGCTGCTCTATAAAAGGAGCAAGAAAAGAAGGTTATCCTTTTCCCCTGAAATGGAAACTTATTCTCAAATGTTACTTTTAGTGTACTGTATCTCTTACTGCTAATGGCAAATCATTCTACATTTATTAATTCAGTACTCCGAGATCAGGAACACTTGTGATACAGAAGATTCACTGTGTCAGTCAAATGTGATGGCCAAGACTTTTTCAGCAAATGGACCTAACAGAGCTGAACTGCTTCAACTTTGAAATTACTCATCAAAGTTTATTTACTGAATAAAATGAAAGATAAGGCAATATTGAATTGTAAGTGCTTATAGTTTAAAGTATGTGTTTTTTGCCTATTTCATGTTCAGTATGCAGATTGTGCTTTTCAAATATAATGTCAAATTCAATAAAAAGCTAAAAAAAATGTTTTAGTTTGATTAACTTGGTAGTACCTTGAGAAATTAATTTGTATATAAGACCTGAATAACTTAATTGAATTGTGAAACAGAACTGACCATTTTTTCTTTTAGTAAGATTATTGCTTGCTTCTCTGTTGTTGTCTCAGTGTTTTGTTTTGTTTTTATTTGAAAGGTGGACTGAAATAAGAAGAGCAGTTGTTTTGCGCCCCACGGTGACACTGTTGCTGTGTATTTCATGAAATAATCAGGCAAATTTTAATCCACAGCTGCTCACTTATTTTTGCGCATGTTTTTGTAATGTTAAGAATAATTGACTGCTTATGGATATTTTATATTAATCAGACTGCGGTGGGCTGGTGCCCTGCCCGGGGTTTGTTTCCTGCCTTGCGCCATGTGTTGGCTGGGATTGACTCCAGCAGACCCCCGTGATCCTGTAGTTAGGATATAGCAGGTTGGATAATGGATGGATGGATGGATGGATATTAATCAGAAGTTGCAGCAGGATCACTATTGTATATGCTTATTTACTGTCCTCAAAATGTAGTGGTATTCCAGTACCCTTACTTTATACACACACACATACAACACCAAGCTAGTATCTTGCTTTCATTTCTTTCTTAGACTGATATGCCTAACAGAAGAAAGCCATATTTTTTTGAGTGTGGATAAGCTTTAATTCTACAAATTAGGAAATAAAGTTTTGCTCTGTAATTCTGACTGTAGATGAATGTTTATAATCTATGACATTAGACAGCCATCAAGATACAGACATGAAAAACTTTTTTTCAAAGATGTATCTCATCAAATGAGTTCAGTTTTTGTTGTTTGCATGGGTTTCCTCCAGGGTCTCAAATGATACAGTTCAGAGACGTGTTACTAAATTGAATTGTCAATCTAAATGGGCTCCTTGATAACTGCAGGCATGCTCCCTAGGGTTAACTCTAACACTAAAGTCTTTGTTGTACCACACTATTAACAATCTTCTACTAAAAAACTAGATCCTGAAAATGATATTAAAAACTTTCTATAATTTATTTCACTTTGATTGTGTCTAATGCACTTCTAAATTGTTTTTTTCCGATTTTTGTTTGCATTTTTTTTTGATTATAAGAACATTTGATAAGAAAAGAAATATGCAGTATACATAGCATTCAGATTAACTGATACTAGACAAATGAATTTAATAAAGCGGCCATGGATTTAACAAGATGCCAAAAATATTCTTAAGTGATTTTTGTCAATGCCAATTTGATAGCATCATTCAGTTCTTCCAGAATTTTTAGTCACACATTTATGCTGCAATCCTGCTTTTGTGTATCATTCCAAAAGTGATCTGTTGGACTGAGATCTCTGCACTGTTGTAGTCCTTTGGGGTAAACTGAAGTCACTGTCATATTTAAGTAAGAAAGTGTATCTTCTGAACTAGTTTGTTACTGTTTATATACACACATACTGTATACATGTAAATATTAGTATGAGGGGAGCCCATCTGGCAAGAGGACACCATTATGATGACAGTGTTCAGGGTTAAGATCGAAGAGGATATATCCAGACATAAAAGTGTCACAGAGGCAGAAGTTGTAGTGTGAAAGCTAAGGAGCATTAAATGGACAGTGAGTCTTGCATGTATGCCTGAAAGGACATTAGTTTGGGTTGCAGGTTTTCATTCTAACCATCTCTTTCATTAGTGACCAGTTTTTGCTGCTCATTAACTTATTTTGTCTTAGTTTTAATTAACTTGACTCAGGCCCCCTTAGTTGTCTCTCTTTCGTTAATTAGCAGCCAAACAATAATGAGACACAAATAAGCTGCCACATGACCAGCTCAACTGTGCCTATTGCACGGTATCTGAAAATATAAAAAAGGTGATGGTCTTGGTAAAGTTGATCTCTCAGGTCACCAAAACATTTTGATGGTGTTCTTAGAAAAAACAGAAAAATCAACAGTTTTGGAAATGTCTGCTGTGGCAGAATGAGAGCAGCAACAAGCCATGGAATTAAATTACGGGTTTAATTAACAGCAAGAATCAGTTTCTCATTAAGAGAGACAAGCAGTCCTTTAAAGGATAGTGAGCCACCTCAAAGTAAAGAGTGGAGAATCAGTCCATTGTGGTGCTTGGTGTCATTGGTGTCATTGCTACACTATAAAAGCGCTTTCAGAGAATTAATTTGCTTATGTAAATAGAAAGCATTGCCACTCTATTAATGTGCTCCTCTATAGTGCACAGAAAGTTTGTCGCAGTGAGCATGTACCTGAAGAGATGCGTTAGTGTGAACCTAACTCACCAAATGATCAGCAAGATTGGACAGAGTTACAACTTCATCCATCCATTAACCAAATCGCTATATCCGAACTACAAGTTCATGGGGGTCCGCTGGAGCCAGTCCCAGCCAACATAGGGCGCAAGGCAGGAAACAAACCCTGGGCAGGGCGCCAGCCCACCGCAGGGCGCACACACACACACCCACACACCAAGCACACACTAGGGACAATTTAGGATCGCCAATGGACTGTGGGAGGAAACCCATGCAGACATGGGGAGAACATGCAAACTCCATGCAATGAGGACCCGGGAAGCAAACCCGAGCCTCCTAACTGCGAGGCAGCAGCGCTACCCACTATGCCACTGTACCGCCCATTACAACTTCATTTGAATGTAATTAGCAGAATGTACAAACAGGTAATCAGATGCAGTATTTATTTTTTAACCAATTCATTTCATCTGTGGTCAATATCACATAGTACAGCCCTTATATTCCTTAGTTCATTGGCCACATCTCTTACAGCATCCACTATTGCATTTTGTGATTCTTGAACAGTCCATCAGCACACAGCCAGATGGCCTCCCAGCGTTTTGAAAGGAAGAGGTGTGTGTGCAGCCAGCGCCCGAAGACGGGCTTGGCACAGCAGCACCATCACTGCCTGAGCATCACATGCAGGTCAGATTTTGTAATATTGTCTGAAAAAGAATAAACAAACAGTGGGCAGCGACTCGCCTTTTCACATTGACTGTGATATCTGACCAATTCTTCTTTTATCTTTTGGGCACTGTGTGACTTTATGAATTTGAACTTATGAGTGTCTCTGCCATGCTTTTGTTGCTTATGCCACTGCTTAAGCCTAGAAATACTATATTTCCTTGCCTCCACTTCACATACGCTGAAATTATTCTTTTTTCGTGCCTTTCCCATTGTTTTTTAACCAAAAACTGAACGGAAGGTGATATTTATATTGATTTGTATATTAAAATATGCAGAACTCTGGGAGGAGTCGGGGTGGGGCTGTAGGCATGTGCATTAAATTTCACGTTCGTTGGGATTTGTAAAGTGGAAGTGAGTGGAACGTGGTGTACGCACAGATTTATGTATCTGGATTTTTTTGCACGTATGCACATTTGCACTTTTGTCCGTACGCCATGGTTTAGTGTGAATTCTTTGCACTTCGTTATACATGAGGGCCCAGGAAATTTAAAAGTTAAAACTAGAAGGCAAATTTATTGTAAAAAGGAGATTCAGTGGTTAATTTGTCCTGAGTATGACGGTAAACTGCATCCGGCCCTGCAAGCGGTCCTCCAACTTGCAGGGAAATCATGGGGGTTGGTGGCAGGATTGACACTCCAGCCACCTTAAAAAACCTCATAAAGCTCCGAGACTACAGAAAGGACTCCTTTTTGCTCTCCGCGGAAGTAGCTCTGCTGTAGCCGCCCATAGGAAGGCTGCTCGCATTATGAAGGGGATGGGGGAAAGCCCTCGGGAGCCCCATCCTCGGAAGAGTCGAAACCGTTGGAGAGCCAATAGGGTCAGGTCTGTTGGGGATCGGAACTGGTGTGGTGCTGAGGCGTCGTCTGCTGCATGGCAGCACTCGGGTCCCAATTTGAGGAGGCCCATACGTGTGGGCGCATGGAACGTCTTGTCTCTCCGGCAAGATGATCATCTTCCTCTGCTGTTGGAGGAGCTGCGTAAACTCCATATTTCAGTGGCGGCACTCTCTGAGGTGCGCAGACTGGGGACTGGTCAGATCTCTGTAGGTGGATACGCCTTTTATTGGTCCGGTCGGTCTGATGGCTGTCATACTCAGGGAGTAGCTTTTGCTGTAGCGGATTGGCTTCTTCCGATGGTGTCTGGTGTCACTACTTTCAACAAGCATATTATGGGATTCAGATTATGTCACTCCCTGGGTGCCTTCTCTGTTGTCTCAGAGTATGCTCCTACCGCGGTGAAGGATGTCTTGGCGAGGGAGACATTTTATTCGCAGCTTCGCTCGGTGGTTAATGGGTGCCCACGAGGTGACACTCCTCTGGTCATAGGCGACTTCAATGCAGCCACTGGCACAGACAGGGCTGGCTATGAGGATTGTCTCAGTCCCCATGGGTCTGGTGAGCGTGTTGAAAGTGGCTCCATGTTCCTTGACTTTGCCAAAGGTCAGGGGTTGCGAATCACTGGATCCTGGTTCCAGCATCCTGAACCACATCGTTGGACTTGGTACTCCAGTACTGGTGGTGCGGTGAAGGAGATCGATCACATCCTTGTAGGTAGACGCTGGAGGCTCTTGAAAAACTTCAGGGTCCACAGAAGTGCCCAGTTTGTGAATTCTGACCACAGATTTGTTGTTGCTACTTTTAGGATCCAGCTTAGGTCCATTAGGTTACCACCTACTAGGAAAATGAGCCTGGACTTGGCCATACTCCAAGACCAGGCTGTTTCTAATGAGTTTGCACGCAGTTTGTGTGAGGAACTTTCAGATTTGGGTTCGACTGCCTATCCTAATGTGATGTGGGAGACCTTCCATGACAAGACCCTGAAGATTGCTGAGGGTTGTGTTGGTGTTACCGGTGTTCCCAGAAGGAGGTGTTTCATCTCACAGGGCACCCTGGATATCATCGAGAGGAGTCGCAGGGCACGGCTCAATGGCAACTCTGGTCTGTACCGGGAACTGAGAAGGATGGCTGCGAGGGCTCTGAGGGCAGATAAAGAGGCATTTGTTAGAGGAATCTGTGAGCAAGTGACACACCATCTGTGGTCTAGCAACCCACGTCCTGCTTACAGAGGAATCAAAGCATTACGCACATCCGAATCTGTTCCTCGGAGAGTCGCAGTCAGGGCAGCTGATGGAACGGTCCTTACGGACGACACTGCAGTTGTGACCCACTGGGCTGGCTACTTTGAGCAGTTGTTCAAAGCTGATCCTCCGGCTAGGATGTTGGATATCTGTGGGTTCACGGTTCTTGAGGCTGATCTTCCAATTAGCTGTGAACCACCCAATCTCACTGAGATTGCACAGGTGGTGAACCAGCTGAGTGGAGGAAGGGCTGCAGGGATCCGTGGTATCCGGGGTGAACTTCTCCAGGCTGGTGGTAAGGCTGTCTTGCTGGCATTGCAAGCAATCTTTGCTTCCATTTGGGAGACTGGCATCATCCCAACTGACTGGAAAACGGGACTTGTTGTCCCAGTCTGGAAAGGGAAGGGTGATCGCCTGGATTGCAGCAACTACAGGGGGATAACACTGCTCTTGGTGCCGGGTAAGGTCCTTGCTAGGGTCATCCTCAATAGGATCCGTGTTCACTTGATCACCTACCAGCAACCAGAACAGTCTGGTTTTACATCTAAGAAGTCGACCGCATCCTGGCACTGAGGGTTCTCATAGAGCGCAAAAGCGAAAATATTGTCAGAGTTTCTTTGCAGCCTTTGTCGATTTTCATAAAGCGTTCGACATCAATTGATCGAGCTGCCCTGTGGGACATCCTGAGGGTTTGCGGGATCCCCTCGAGGTTGCTGAATATCATGGCCGGCCTGTACACTGGTACTGTGAGTGCTGTTCAGATTGGAGGCAGGACCTCTGCGTTTTTCCCAGTCGATTCTGGGGTTTGTCAGGGGTGTGTTCCTGCTCCTATTCTGTTCAGTGCTTGTATGGACTGGGTGTTGGGCAAGGTCATGGGGTCCAGCAGCTGTGGGGCATCTGTTGGTGAAAAAAAATTCACGGATCTTGACTTTGCTGACGATGCTGTGATATTCACGGAGTCAATGGAGGCTCTGATCTGGGCACTCGAGAGACTGAGTGAGGAGTGTGAGTGTCTGGGCTTGCGAGTGTCCTGAATAAAAGTCAAGGTCCAAGTCTTTAGAGTCCTGGTGCTTCCTGTCTTGCTATATGGTTGTGAGACATGGATGCTATCCAGTGACCTGAGACGAAGACTGGACTCCTTTGGTACCGTGTCTCTCCGGAAAATCCTTGGGTACCATTGGTTTGACTTTGTGTCGAATGAGCGGTTGCTCATGGAGTCCCGAATGAGGCACATTACCTGCATTGTGAGGGAGCGTCAGTTACAGCACTACAACCATGTGGCGCGTTTCCCAGAGGGTGATCTAGCTCGTAAGATCCTCATTGTTGGGAACCCAAGTGGCTGGACCAGGCCAAGGGGTCGCCCAAGTAACACCTGGCTGCGGCAGATGGAGGGTCATTTCCAGAGGGTAGGACTGGAACGCGTGTCTGCCTGGGAGGTTGCCAACCGGGATCCCGAGTTTTTTCGCCGTGTAGTGGGTGCGGCAATGCACTGTACCAGTGCATGCTCCCCAATTTGACTTTACTTGACTTGGGGTTAATTAAGTTTATAAAAGGAAGCCATTTTACCAAGCCAATATTCTAGACAAAATCAAGTCAAAAGAGAGGCAAGGTCAAGAGCAATACTAACCAAAACAGTTTCCTTTTCCTCTCTCTGTAATAAAATGAAGTGTGAAAAAAATATGTTTATGTTGAATACATGTCCAAAGATGTATAGGTTAGGTTAATTGTCAACTTAAATTGGGGAAGTGTAGCGGAGTGTGTGTGGATGGACTGGTGCTATCGTCTGACTGTTCCCCATCTTGTTTAGTATTGGTTTTCTTTTCACTACTCCAGTTTTCCACCCAATTTCCCAAAGACATGTGTATTAGGTTAATCAGAGGCTGCAAACTGGCCCTAGTGTGAGCATGGTTGTGTATCTTCAACCACAACCACTGACATTTGTGAGTGTTTGCAGTAGCTTTCCTAAAATGTATTCTTATTGGACATTGTTATTTGGCAAGCATGGTGGTGGAATTATTAGCTCTCCCACCATCCTCTTGGGCTTCAGTCCCCGGCCTGATAGTTTTTCCTCTGGCTACACTGTTTTTTTGTTGCACATTACCAAAGATGTATTTTATGCTAACTGGTGATTCTGAATTACCCCAGTGTGAATGTGTGCCTGAGTGAAGCCTTCTGTTCTTCCTTTTTTCTGCCTTATGCCTGGTGCTGTTGGAATTGGCCAATGTGGTTATGAATTTAATTAAGTGATATTAAAAGTATATGTATTAAAAAGAATTATATTTTATATACATTTTAATAGCATAATGAAGTCTATTTACCTATTTTGTCTATGAGTGCTTTATCCAGCATTGGCCAGTTTTAGCTCCTCAGTTCTGCAGACTACTAAGTTACCTTTCTTCATATCACTGTAGATTGGAATCTGTATAATTGGGGCTGAATTTGAATATTTTACTTTGTATATTTGTATGTTTATTCTGGTATTATGCAAAAATGGTTACACAGATTTTCAAGAAAACTGCAGCACAACTTAATGATAGTCAAACATAGAAAACCAGGCTTTATGCCGTCTTGATGCCCCTCTGATGGGGATGCAGTTACAAAACAAGTGTCACATCTCAGTGTAAGTTGCTGACAGAGAAACAACACCAGTCAATTCCCAAAGATGGTATAAATGTTAGTGTACTTTTCCTTTTAAAGCAGTCTTTTTATTCAAATATTTGCCTAACTGTTTTTGCAATGATTTCAGTTTGCCCTGGGTGAGACCATTTTATCTTCAGGATATTCATTGCAGTCTCGGGGTCACATGTTTATATCTCTCCCAATTATACCACCATTATAAACTGTGAAATGCCATTCTCTGCTAACCACTTTACTAAATCATCAGTCATATTCTGTCTAAATATATTAAATTACTTCTACTTTAAATTTACAGAAAAGTTTTTAAATAGTACCTGGACAACTCTGATTAAAAGTTTTAGCCTGAAAAAAATTATTTGTGTTGAATGCTTCATAAATGATAGTGGATTGTATTGGATGAAGAATAGTTTTAATTAGAGTAAAAAATGTAAATAGTCAATCAGCCTGCTGATGGCTTTGCGGTGTTTAGTGTTTATACCTGTATAGATTATGTGTGAATGGCTTTGTAGCTTAGTGGTCAATGGTACTTCATCATACAGAACCCCAACTCCTGATTTTAAATCCCAGCCCGATTTATTGTTTGTTTGAAGTTCAAACATTCTTTCCATGTTTTTGGAGGTTTTCCTTGCAAATCTTAAAAACGTGTACATGATTATTTGGCACCTCTAAGTATACCCCATATGGGTATGTGTGTGTACATGGCCTGCCTTCTAACTATTACTACCAATAGTCTACCAGTATACCATCATTAAATAAATGTATTTATGCAAACTAAAATTCGATTATAATGCAGTATGAAATATGCAATCTTGTAAAATCAAAACCAACAAAATATGTTGCCCTGATGCATTCCAGGATAAGCAAACATGTTTACCTGACAAATAATTGTCTGCCAGTAAATCTTTAATTGTACATGCTTAAAAATATAAAAGCAGACAAACATTCCTTCACTTTATGTATTAGCTGGGAGTAAAGGTTGTTTATACTTTCACCAGGACATTAGTTTTAGTTAAATGTTATAAGGTACAGTAGTTATATTATTTATAGTGTATGATGATGCATTGCAGAAAATTTTATAATTAAATAAAATGGCATCACACCAGGTCTAGAGGACATCCCACAATTGCTGTGTGACCTTCAGAAATGCAGCAATCCTCTTTGTGATTTTCTCTCCAATGACAAATAAAAATCTGAGGTCCAGTTCAAGTAGATTTCAAAGGACAGGTTCATGCACTTCACTTAAAGTGATTTCAATTTCCACTAGAAATAATATATCCTTTTGTGTTGGTGTATGAATTTGTTTCTTATTGCCACTTTGTAGGCTACCGTATTTTTCTATTTATTTCAAATGGAAAAAATAGTTTTGTTGAATATGCAAGATTGCTCTAGCATTGGTGGTAACATTCTACTGCAATAAATGCAGCACTGGGGAAATACACTAATATTAGAGGGAAAAAAAATAAAAAATAAATAATGGACCTGTCAAGGGTGGGATAAATTAGGTAGCATGTGACAAGTTTTTTTTGAAGTTGATGTGTTGGAAGTGGGAAAAATGGGCAAGTGTAATGGTCTGAGTGACTTTGACAAGGGCCAAATTGTGATGGCTAGACAAGCATCTTGGAGCAAAACGGCGGGGTTTGTGGAGTGGTTAATACCTACCAAAAGTGGTCCAGGTGAAAGACAACTTGTGACCCGATGACATAGTCATAGGTGTTCAAAACTCATTGATGCTCATGAGTAGTGAAGGCTAGCCTGTCTGGTTCAGTTCCACAAAAGAGTTACTATGGCACAAATTGCTGAAAAACCTAATGCTGGCCATGAGAGAATGTGTCCAAACACAGTGTATTGCAGCTTGCTGCAGACTCATTGAAGTGCCCATGCTAACTCTTGTTCACCTCTGAAAGTGCCTACAATGAGTCAGTCAATGTCAGAACTGGACCAAGGAGCAGTAGAAGAAGGTGGCCAGTCTGATGAATGATGATCATGTGGACAGCTGGGTAGTTGTATGTTATTTACTTGACGAAGAGATGAGAGCAAAATTAAACTATAGGAAGATGGTAAGTTCCTCCTCCTTAAAGATTGTTACAGACCACGTACACCCTTTCATAAGAATGACGTTCCCTGGTGACATGGCCTCTTTCAGCAGGATAATGCATCATTTTACACTGCAATAACTGTTCAGCAATGGTTTGAGGAACATGGCAAAGAATTCAGGGTGTTGACCTGACCTTCAAATACCCCAGATCTCCATCTCATTGAGCATCTGTGGGATGTGCTGGAAAAACAAGTCTGCTCCATGGAGGACCTACTTCACAACTTATAGGACTTGAAGGACCCAGGACAGTCCACGTCTCGATGAGTCAGAGCAGTTTCAGTGGCACAAGGGGAACCTACATGATATTAGGCATGTGGTTTTAATTTTTGTGGCTAGTCAGTATAAAACTGAACTGATTGAACTAATATCTCTAGATTATTATTGTAAAAAAAAATAAATAAAGAAGGCAATATCCTCAATATGCAGCTAAACTTCTGTAAGTTGTATAAACATAGGATGGGTGTAGAAAAGGAAGTCCAGATGTTGAGTATGCATTACAATTTATCTGTACCCAAAGAGCCATTTTTTCTTCTGTTTATTTTTAGACCAGAATAAAAATCTTAAAAGATAATTGTCACCTTTGATATTCACATTATACAGTTAATTTTAATGTTCTTAGTTTTTTTTATCCTTTTAATGAATTTCTTGTTTTTAACTGATTTTTGGTAACTATTAGGTTACTACTCTATTAGGCGTACTTTATAAAACGTTTTAAGAAAATTGAACCACAGTCAGTCAAAAACCTACTACCTCTAATGCACATTACTGGATGCATTTTTTGCAACTTTAATTGGAATCTGCTGTCTATGAAAGCTTTTGAACCTGAACACACCTGAATGTTATACCATACATACATTTTGAATCTTCTTGTTGTTTCAAAACTACCTAAACTAATGATTACAACCATAAACAGTATACGTCTGTGTGTGTGTGTGTGTAATATTATCTCTCTCTCTCTCTCTATATATATATATATACTAGCAAAATACCCGCGCTTCGCAGCGGTGAAGTACTGCCTTAAAATTTTTATTAAGAAGAAAATTAAACCTTTTTAAACTGAGGGAAAATATACCAATAATTATTTGTTAAAGATCTCTTTGTATGCCACGTTGTCAGTTCGGCCCTCCAGTTGTAATATGACCAAGCTGTAGCTGTGCGCTGAGCTTACTCTTGAGCATGCAACGTACAGTTGGCCATGTGAACAGTAATCTTGTTTCAAATCTCACAGCTTGGATTGCTGCTGTCATAATC
>JANRMT010062840.1:30609122-30644364 GCA_026402145.1 Polypterus bichir lapradei
TATTTCTCACTGGACTTTATTTAAAACTCCCACTGATGGTTCTCTAAGCTTCAACATGATGTTTTCGGTTTATGTTGCATTTATTTTCTCATTATACTTTTGAAATTTTTGTATATTTAAATGGGTTCAAATGTGGAGGTGTGCTTAATAAGAATAAATTCAATTGAAAATGTTGAGTGTAAACCCATGTGTTTTCATTCTGCCACATTAGGTCTCTCTTATCTGTAGATTTTTCCTTTCCAGGAATATCATTCAAATGATTTATACCCCAGAAAAGATTAGTAATTCTGTGCATTTTGCTTTTTCGCTCTTTCATTTTTTTTTTTTTTTTTGTTAAATCATTCTTCATAATAAACTCACACTGGTGTTATTAGGAAGATGTTGGAGGGTAAATTGTTTGATTCAAAACATCTGCTGATTCTTTTGTCTTTGGCATTTCATTATTAACTGGGAGCCGCTTAAGAAAACACAGTGAAAACAAAGTTAAAACCAGTGAATTGAGCTGTCTAAGACTAATTAAAGCAAGTAGGGAATGGGAATCTTAATAAGTGAGGTAGCTGAAATGTTGTCTGAGCAAGACTTGTTTCACCATAAATAACTAAATTGCAACCAATTCCAGCGGGTACTACACCCTCTTGGACTGAACCTCAGGATCTTTCATGTAGCTTGACTATAATATAATTACAACATGGCAATGCCTCTGTCAAAGGAAACAACAAATTTCATGTGAATTCAGCCAAAATAAAATTAAGGCCTTTGGAATTAGTAGGTGCTAGTGTTACAGTATATATTTACAGAAAGCCCAAGTTATTTACATTAAATGGGTGTTTGATACATCTAGAAGAGTTAAAATCACGATGCAATTTAATATGATAAATACAAATGAATTTGTTTCATTTTTTTGGCCCCTTTCTCCCTTCGGTCTGCTAATTTTCTGTTTCTGGCAGAACACTTGTGGTCGTATGGTTGTCATCACTTTTTAATGATCATTTCATGGCTTTTCTTATATTGATTACATTTGCTATGTTCGTTGCTAATCATGTGATCCATTATGTCATTTCGTCAGATGATGGAGATGTACAGCCTCTGTAGTCTACGGTGTAAGTTTTGGATTTGCTCTGAAATATAAACGACCTAATTCTTGGATAATTAGGAGTGATTAAAACAACTTAGCATCAGAACCTTTCCTAATAACTCTTGCTATTGCATTTAGTACTTGATAAATTTTTTGATGTTTTCTGGTTTCCAGGCTGAAAAGCTAATTCCCATCTTCATTTCTGTCATCTTCTATTAGTGCTTCTCACTTCCTGATTGCTCACTCACACATTTGCCTGCAGGCAACCCTTCCAAGGACATCACACAATTTCACAACAATATAGGACTGCAGAATAGTGTAACTGGTGGATTTTCAGTAATATTCACAAAAATCTATAATATCAAGCCCAGAGTTATTCTTCCTGTGTTATACAAAAGTAAAATGTTTTATTGACTACCCCTTTCAATTACAGGTAATATTCCGTTACAATGAACTACCAAGGACCTAAAAAATATTTAGTTGTACAGTGGAACCTCGGTTCACGAACGTCTCGGAACACGTACAAATTGGTTTACGACCAAAAAGTTCGCCAAACTTTTGCATCTGTTCACGAACACACACTTGGTATACGAACAAGCCAGCTTCCCTTTCGGTTTGTGTGCGCCGATGATTTCCGCACTTGTTCACTCTCTCCCTGTGCACACGCGCAAGAGAGAGACACACACAGACACATGCAAGGATAGACACACACACAGAGACTCGCGCGAGAGAGAGAGACACACACACACACGCGCGAGAGAGAGACACATGAGGGAGAGACACACACACACACACAGACACGCGAGAGAGAGAGACACACACAGACACCCCTGAGAGAGACACACACACACACACGTACGCACGCGAGAGAGACGGCTGGACGCATAAGGCCAAGAAGGCAGTTAAAGAATGCACCGGGCTTGTTTTTAAAGAGACAGATCCAAGCATTGTTTTAACCTTGTTGTATTTAATGAAGACTTTTTTCTATTGGATTTTAACCTCCACTTCACTTCTGTTTACAGCGATCGGTTCGTGCATTGTTGCAATGTTACTTTTCTTGGTGGTTTATAAAATTACGGATTTTTCAAATGTTCATTTTTTTCCTTGTGCTTAAAACTAATTAAAAAAAGTGTTTTTAGCGAGCAGTTCGTAGCACTATAGCATGAACTCTTGCAGTGTTAGTTTTCTCTGTTGTTCAAGGTTTTCTCAGTGTTATTCAATGTTTTTACATTTAGTTTACTATTACGCTGTGCATTCTATGGTATAATTAACTATATTTGTGCTTAAAAATCTTTAAAAAATATATATTTACATACAGTTTATACAGTCTGGAATGGATTAATTGTATTTACATACAATTCTATTGGGGAAATTACTTCGGTTTACAACCAAATCAGTTTACGACCAGAGTTTTGGAACAAATTATGGTCGTGAACCGAGGTTCCACTGTAATGAGATTCTGTATTTGTCACTATAGTGCTTTCTTTCACTTGCGCCCAGGCGTTTGCAATCATTTCAATAACTTCTTTCACGTTAATTTTAATCTCCTCCTGTCTACAAGTTATGCTGACGAGAATTTTTCTCAGCATTTCCTTGTGATAATACACTTTCAGGGTGCGAATGATGCCCAAATCCAATGGCTGAAGCACTGCTGTGCAATTGGATGGCAGGAATTCAACGCAAACATTATCTAAATGCAGAAGCATGTCGTGGTCAGCACACTTATCAATCAGAAGCCGAATCATCATTTTCTTCTTCTTCATATTGTGAGGTTTCTGAACTCTTTTGGGATCCCTCCACCCAACAGGAACGTCATGCAGAAGTGTTTCCCAAATCGGGATTAACACGTCTGAGTAAGATTGTTTGTCCGTTGCCGGGGCAGGGCAACAGCAGGCTCACAGATTCCTGTGATTACAAGATTGGGGTTGCGCTACAAGTCTCTGTCTTACACCCCAAAACACGAGGCTGAGTCTCAGTACTTTAGCAAAACCAGCTTTATTCAACTTGAAACAGGAACAGCAGAGTTATTTATTGTAGCGGGATCTGCCACTCTCCTATAAACAGACACAGCAGTCAGACAGGGTTGTGACCAGGTTAATGGCCAAGTTATACTGTGCCCTGCATTTACAATGTTCCTTGCATCACCCATCAAGTTTGTTTTGGTGGAGAGACCGCAGCAGAGCTGTGAGCCTACTGTTGCCTCGGCAACAGATAAACAGTCTTCCACAGATGCTGTGATTGCACTTCAGGACGCTCTTCGGCGTGTTGTCCAGTTGGGGGAGGTCCCAAGAGAGTTTAGAAACCTCACATTTTCTTGAATCAGTGCCACATTAATAGGAATGTTTCTTGAATGAGCATCACTGAACCACATAAAAACTGCTTTTTCGACGTCTTCAAATGCAGCAGTTTGGTCTTTCAAGAAAGTTGACAGTGTTGATGGAGAAATTCCAGATTCACTGGTAATGTCTTTTTTCCTTTTGCCGTATTCGAGAGCTGCAAAATTTAAAAGTTGTTTTTTTTTCTAATATGAACTGTTATCATTTTTTGTGTCTGCCATTTCTATAGGAGGGTGACAATGAGTTAAATTCCAATGGATGTTTTTCAAATGTTGAGGAGCAATAAGCAAAAGGTATCACTGAAAACTAAACCAAAAAAAAAAAACAAACTAAAAAACAGCAAAAAAAAAAAAATGTATGAGGAAAATTTAAAGAATGTTTTGCTTCGCTCGCCCACCCCCGGGTTTGGTTTACCAGATATACAATTTAAACAGATTGTTAGTTTCATGGGAATTGTTACATATGCATTATTTTCACTTTTATTTTAAAACTTTTGTAAAAGCAATACTTTATTTCCGACCCTGGGCGTGGTTACATCTCTTTCTCGCAGGACGTATAACGCTCCTCGTGTTGTGACGGGGGTGCGGCTGAACGCACCCCCAAGGGGTTTTCTGCTGGCTTTCTGCTGCTGGCGAGCTGCCTGTTTTGCTTGTCTCGCTGCCCAATCATTTCAAAGCCTGTACAGCAGCTGTCCTTTTGCCACTTCGCATCTCTGTTGCTTGCGTTGTGAAGGGGGGAGGGGGCGAGGGTTAGTTTGGCTGACAACATGCTAAGGAGAAGCAGTCTGATCATCTGCAGGCTTTTTGCTGCTGGCGAGCTGTGTGTTTTGCTTGTCTCTTGTCGTTGTTTTAAGAGCTGTTAGCACATGAAGCATGTCTGCCAACAGCAATCCAACAACTGCTTGGTTAGATGTCCGTGGACTTGTTTTAAATGATGTCTCACTGCTTTGTCTCACATGACGTTGTTAAAAACAATACTTGTCCTTTATTTCCGGCCCCGGGCATTGGTTAAATCTCTTTCTCAGGATGTATAATGCTGCTTGCGTCAAGATGGGGGGTAGGGTGAACACATGCTAAGGAGGTGCCATCGGATCATCTTCTCTCGCGCTGCTATCAGTCTTCTGTGCTGTACTGCGCCCTCCCTCAATCGGACCTAACAGTCACTTAAAACAAAAAAGGCTTCAACCTGGCTGGGACTCTACAATACTTTCGAATTTTACTGCTTTCATATTCTTTACCTTTTCTCTGCATGTGTATTGCACTATCGTTTGTTTGAGCCTTTCGAATTCCACTGCTTTCATAATCTCTTATCTGCCTTTTTTTCTCTCAGACGCTTTTGGGTCTCCTTTCTCTGCACTGCTCTTTCTTCTTTGCTTTCATCTAGAACGTATTGTCCTTATACGCTTTATATGTGCTGAGAGCACAGGATCTGTGTGTGCTATGTGCCTTTACACGACTGAGTGTTATTTGATATTGTTTGCATCTCGCGGGTCTTTTAAGTGTCTTCCGAGAACTTCCGAGAAGAGCACGTATCGTCACCCTGCTTTTCCTTTCCAGGATTTTTTTTTTTATAATAGAGAGATGTTTCTGTTTGGGGATCGTTGTGCACAACGTAGCTGCAACCACAGAACTAACTGCTCTGTGGATGATTCATTCAGGCATTTCAAGGTCTTTTGGGCACTTCGTTGTAATGAAAGTATCTGGTGAATGTATTTCGTAGTAACGAGATTTCTATAGACTCATGTCATATGGGGAAACTGTTGGGACCATAAAAATACTTCGTTGTAATGAAAATTTCATTGTAAAGATATTTGTTGTAACAGAATTTTATCTGTATAATAGGTTCTGAGTTGAGAAATAACCCAGGTGACTCTGTTTTGTTCACCCACCCTCTTAAGTTGGCAATTAACTGTTGGATTTCTGGTAGAATCTGTGTTTGGAGGATGAGTAGGTCATGTGAAAGTGCTTATGCAGATTGTAAAAAGCAGATAAAATGCAATTTTTTTTTTTTTTCTTACTTACAGTATCATTGTAGATTGTTCATATTTGATTAGGCTTAAGCACTAAACTGATACTTCTTACAGTTATCAATGAACTTTTCCAATGGAAAAAGTAGAGAAATATTCCTGACATCTTTGTCATCATGTAATTGTTTTTACAAAGAAATCCATATCCATATATTTTCAAGAATATCTGAAATTAATCTAAGTGTACAGTCTTATATACTGAAATGTATCAACTGAAATACTGAAATGTCCTCTTATGTTTTGTCCAGTATGTTTAATTAGCTGTGCTCAAGTTTACTCTGGATTCATCCTTGTTCTGTAGATGAACATGCAAATGTCACTCCACAGTTTGTCTTATACATTGACAAACGTCTCATAGCAGTAAAATTAAACCTACAATAGATTTGGTAAATTTCCCTCCCCCATAAAGTCTTTTTATGATTCAAGCCCAAAAATGAGCCATAGACCTAAAACTCTAAAAAGGTCCAAAATTGAATAACTCTTAAGGTTCATAAAGGAAAAATTCGAAAAGGTGAGACAGGAACCAAAAACCCTTTTTGAAATAACAAAATCTAATAATATTTAAAATAAATTACTATATTATATAAAGAAAATACAAAAAATACCCAAAGGATCAAACTCAAGAAGAACAGATATTTTGTAATATACAAAATCTTCAAGCCAAGAATAAAGTTCAATAAAATTGCAAAGTAGCAAAACTAAATATTCAAAAATTAAAGAAAATGAAAATATCAAATAAAAGAGCAATGGAAGTAAAGAATCCAAATAAAGACAAAACCACATCCACTAATCAAAAATCTATACCAGGAAAACAAGAAATAGAATAAAAAAATCATAAAGCGAAAAGATCAATTAAAAAACTTACAAAGAGGAGCCAAACAACAAAACCAAAGTGTAACTAGCAGTTACTCCAGCAATAAAGTTAAGGCAACAGGTGCTTTAGACTTAAATTATTACAGGAAACCAAATGGTTATGGGAAAAAGCATGAAGAAAATTTACAATTTATATTAAAATGTAACTCAAGAATAGACAAGGAAATGAAAAAATTGCATAATTGAAACAAATGAAAAACCCTAGAAAACACTTTTTTTTTTTGCTGAATTTTATTTTATTTAAATGATATATGATAATCCCTTGGAATATTTCTTTTCACAATTCTTATTTTAATTAATCTCTTTGATTATAATCAAATATAAAGTGCTCAGTTAATATAGACAGCAAATTAAAATTTGTAAAATGAAAAATCAGTGTTACATGTAAACATATAAAAACAGAAAATTAATTTCAATAATGACAAAGAAACACTAATGATTCCACAAATAACATTTTCTTTAATATTCAAGTGTCACAAGCAATTCTGCTTCTTTTATTACAATATTTTAAGACTGTGATGGCCATTTAAAATGTTGATACATTTTCTAAAGCATCTGAAATTCCTGCAAAATAACACCTTTTTCTCTTCATATAAAATGTTAGTTGTGTTGCACTTTTGTAAGTGTGGTGTCCAATGATCTACATTAGTCTTCAAGCTGCCCCTAATTATAAGTATGTATGGTCATTTCAGAATAAATACTCTCAGATTAATTTGATTTTGGGCTGCATCTGTTAGTCTACTCAGGCCTGGTTTTATAAGGGTTTAAAATTTTGCATTTGGGAGAAAAATCTACAGCCTTGCCAACACCCTGATTATGTAATAGCGATGTTCTTGCAGTATCTCATTCAATTTATTTTTAGTAATGTGACTAAGCAGTTTGCTCCATTATACAGATGTCTGTCTAGTTTAGTTAGAACAACCCTAGTGGGTTTGGCAGTGCCTTGCAATGTAAGACTGACCAAAGAGACTGCCTCAGCTTGCTTAGAAAATTAATGCCTGGATATCAAAAATCATACTGAGCGCACATAAATGTTACAAATACTGTAGACTGACTTTTTTCAAAAGTGAAAAATTGGTGGTATTTGATAATAGAATTTCAAAAAACAAAAATATTTGAAAATTCTGTTTTTAACCCTTACAAAAAATGCTCAGTTTTACCATTTCATGTGGGACCAGTGAATATAAGTATGCCATGAAACTGGCAAATTGATTTGAAATTGGCCTGTTATCTTTAAAAGAAATCAGTGACCAGGGTTAACTATTAAAATCTTAAACAAATTCATTTTTTTCAAGTTTATTATTATGCTGTATGTACTGTACAAATGTGTAAGCTTCATACAACAAGTAGGAACAGTGATCATGAGCCTGTGGTAATGATGATTAACAGTCTATGGCTAAAGCGTCTTGCAAATATACACCTGATAAAACTCTAAATGTGTGTTGTTTATTTGGAGAACACATTATATATATTAAAAATAAACGAAACCTGTTGCAAGAAAAAAAAATTCTGTAAAACTAGATTATCACTCAACTGGTGGTAAAAGTGAACACTGCTTTGCTGTTGGCCATAATCAATATCTGTCATTCACATTTAATGGTCATACAATAAATATGTGAAGTTGAAAGAATTAACAGCTACACCCGCTAAAAGATGAACTAGTTCAAAATAATCATTGTACAGTTACACCCATTTAAAAGGAGATGTCGACAATGCCTGTTAAGCAATCTCTTTTTGCTGTGGATAACAAAGAGCCACAAGAGATATACTGTAGATTTCTATAGTCAATAGACTCAAAATAGTAAATGTACCTTTTGACTCTAATTCCAGTAGAACCACAAAGGAGTCTGTACACAGCAACAAAGTTCTAGCTGCACATCTAATTGAATAACTTAAGTAAGTGGAAAATTACTGTCTAATTGTAAAGTGAAAACATGCCATACTTGAATACTTGTATACGGTCATGTGTCCATTTACGGCCAAACAAGTTGAGGCCATTTTATGCTTGCAGCCAAGGGTCATAGGTAAATAATAGGGGAATAATCTAGCCGCAGCAAGCTGCAAAGGCCGAATGCTTTTTGTTTATCACATACTTGAGGCATCGCTGACAGCCATAGAATCATACGAATGAGTTTTTTTTTTTTTTTTTTTTTTTTTTAAACGTATTATACAACATACAGCAATTCCCCTTAGGTAACTGTCAAAATACTCCCCTTGAGATATAATACACCTGTCCCAGCACTTCTGCCATTCCTCTTAATATTTCCTGTGTTACTGTGTCTAAAGCCCCCTACAATTTTTTTTTCTTGAATTCTTTCTTGGTAGAAAATTGTCTTCCCTTCACTCTCAGTTTTAATTTTGGGAACAAAAAAAGTTACAGGGAGCAAGATCTGCCGAGGGCAGAAGGTATAAACCAACAATCACTTTTTTTTTCCCAAAACAAGTGACTAATGTGTGCAGGTACGTTGTCATGGTGTAAAATGTAGTTTTGCATGCACCGCTTTTCTGAATGCTTCTTTTTCCACTCATACTTTCCCACTGATGCCTCAGCAGTTCAGTGTAATGTTGCTGATTATTAGTCTATTCATGTAGATACTCTATTAAAAAGTCTGTTTAATGTTGAAAAACATGGTCATCTTTGTTTTGATGTTCAATATGACCTAATGTGTTTTTTTTCAGTAGAAAAACAAATGCCAAAGTCACAGCTAGGGCTGTGGAGACAGAAAACATTTGACTCCAAATCTTTAAATTATGGTACCACCCACACTCTTAACTTCGATTCCTCTATTTGTAATTAGACCCATATTTTCTGTTTTGATTAAAAACACACAACATATAAGGTGTGAGGCATTTCATCACTGCCAAGATGAATCATTCAGCTACTTTTTAGCAGCCTAATCTACTAAAGTTTTTAGGTTTAAAGGCTGTAGCAAACCCGTTGTGTTTTTTTTAATATTACTTATTAAGTTAGTTACAAACATTGAGTAATATTAAACAAAATACAAAACTTAAAAAAGTAAAAATAAGGCTGTATTTGTGTCAAAAGTCTAGAAGAATAAATAGCTAAATAGAATTAGTACATATGAAATTTGAAATTAACACATTATATTACAATTTACATTTAGTTGGAGTTTTAGATTTTACACTTTTTCCAAATCCAGGAATCCAGTAATTACTTTCAACACTGATTCCAAATTAACAACTTCGCTTCAACAGCCCTGGGGCCTCATGTATAATGGCATGCGTAGAATTCACACTAAAACATGGCATATGGACAAAAGTGGAAATGCGCATACAAGCAAATAAATCCAGATGCATAAATATGTGCATACACCAAGTTCCATGCACTTCCCCTTTATAAATCCCAATGAACGTAAAATTTAATGCATGTGCACATGCGTACAGCCCCACCCCTACTCCTCCCAGAATTTTGCATATTTTAATATGCAGATCAATATAATTATAACCTTTCGTTCAGTGCTTCGTTAAAAAACAGTAGAAAAGGCAAGCGAAAAAAAGAATTTCAGCAAATATGAAGTGGAGCCAAAGAAAAATGGATTGTTTCTTGGCTTACGCAGTGGCATAGGCAACAAAAGCATGGCGGAGATGCTCAAAAGTTCAAGTTCAGGAAGTTGCTGAGTGCCCAAAAGACAATGAAGTGGTCAGATATCACAGTCGATGTGAAAAGGCAAGTTGCAGCACACCCTCTGGCTATTCTGTTTCAGACAATATTGTAAAAACTGACCCCCGTGGCAGTAATGATGCTGCTGTGCCAAGCACGTGTTCGGGCAGGGAGGCCATCTGGGTGTGTGCTGACAGATGCTGTTCTGGAGTCACAAAATGCAACAGTGGATGCTGTAAGAGGTCTGTACAATGTGACAGTGACTACAGATTCAATGAATTGGCTAAAAAATAAATGCTGCATCTGATTTCCAGTTCTTACTTTCTGCTAATTACATTCAAACGAAGTTGCATTGCTGTCCGACCTGGCTGATCATTTGGTGGGTTAGGGTCAGGTTCATCATAGAGCATCTCTTCAGGTACAGTACATCCTTGCACACTGCGATACACTTTCTTTGCACTCTAGAGCAACTCATTAATAGATTAGAAATCTATTTACATAAGCAAATTCATTCTCTGAACAACATATATTTCTATAGCACATTTTCATACAAACAGTGTAGCTCAAAGTGTTTTACATGATGAAGAAAGAGAAAAAAGACAAAATAATTAAAATTAGGGAACACTAATTAATATAGAATAAAAGTAAGGTCTGATGGCCAGGGAGGACAGAAAACACAGAAAAAAAACTCCAGACGGCTGGAGAAAAAAATAAAATCTGCAGGGAATCCAGGCCACGAGACCGCCCAGCCCCCTCTAGGCGTTCTACTTAACATAAATGATCAGTCCTCATTGTATTCAGGGTTCTCATGGAAGGATTTGATGATGACGGTCATGTGGACTTCTGGCCTGTAATCCATCAATGTAAGGGCATCATGTTGCTTTGATTAGGTGGTGGTGGCACAGATCGCCACCACAGAAGACCGGAAAAAGAACAGAAGAGAAAGTAGGGGTTAGTACGGATTTTGGAGCCACCATGAGTAATAATGATAATTAATTAAATATACAGAGCATCAGAATTTAACTAAAATGAAGCTATGAGAATGCCATGTTAAAGTAATGTGTTTTCAGCAGTGTTTTAAAGTGCTCCACTGTATTAGCCTGGCGAATTTCTATTGCAAGCTATTCCAGATTTTAGGTGCATAACAGCAGAAGGCCACCAAACTACTTCTTTTAAGTTTAGCTCTTGGAGTTCTAAGCAGATTCTCATTTGAAGATCTAAGGTTACGGTTTGGAGTGTAAGGTGAGAGGCATTCTGAAATATAAGATGGAGCAAGATTATTTAAGGCTTTGTAAACCATAAGCACTATTTTAAAGTCAATTCTAAATGGCATAGGTAACCAATGTAGTGGCATTAAAACTGGGGTGATTTGCTCGGATTTTCTTTTCTGAGTTAAGATTCTAGCAGCTGCATTCAGCACTAGTTGCAATCGATTGATGTCTTTTTTTGGTGATCCTGAGAGGAGTGCATTACAGTAATCTAGCCGAATGAAAACAAAAGTGTGAACTAATTTTTCAGCATCTTGCAGTGTTATAAGAGGTCTAACTTTTGCTATATTGCTATAGTGAAAAAATGCTGTCCTAGCAATCTGATTAATATGTGATTTAAAATTCAGGTCAGAGTCAATAGTTACACCTAACTTCTTTACCTCCGTCTTGACTTTTAATCCTAATGCATCAATTTTATTTCTAATAACCTCATTATATCCATTATTGCCAATCACTAACATTTCTGTTTTCTCTCTATTTGGTTCAAGAAAATTACTACTCATCTATTCAGTAACACAAGTGAGACATTGTATCAGTGAATGAAGAGTGTTGGGGTCGTCAGGCGCTATTGATAAATAAAGCTGTGTGTCATCAGCATAACTGTGGTAGCTCACATTATGCCTTGAGATAATCTGACTAAACGGAAGCATGTAAATCGAAAAGAGCAGCGGACCCAGGACAGAGCCTTGTGGAACACCATATAGAATATCATGTGACTTTGAAGTATAATTACCACAACTAACAAAGAATTTTCAGTCTGCCAGGTAGGATTCAAACCAATGTAAGACACTGCCAGAGAGGCCTACCTATTGACTAAGGTGATTTCTAAGAATATTGTGATCAATGGCATCAAATGCAGCACTCAGTTCTAAGAGGATGAGAACAGATGAATGGCCTCTGTCTGCATTTACCCACAAGTCATTTAAAACTTTAACAAGTGCAGTTTCTGTACTGTGATTTGTTCTGAAACCCGACTGAAACATATCAAGAATAGCAGGTTTATTGAGGTGATCATTAAGCTGCGTAATGACTGCCCTCTCTAGAATTTTTCTTAAGAAAGGAAGGTTAGAAATAGGTCTAAAATTTTCCAAAGCAGAGGAATCAAGATTATTTTTCGTCAGCAGGGGTTTAACTACAGCAGTCTTAAGACAGTCTGGGAAGAACCCCGTATTTAATGACAAGTTTACTATGTCAAGGATACTATCAATTAGCATGCCTGATACTTCTTTGAAAAAACTTGTTGGTATTTGGTCAAGTACACAGCTGGAGGGCCTCAGTTGAGAAATTATTTTATATAAATCAGGTAAATCTATCCTGGTGAAAGAATTTAATTTGTTTATAATGGAGTACCGGGGTTTAAGAGGGTCAGTTTTGGGGAGATGTACTATATTATTTCTAATTTCATTAATTTTTTGATTAAAAAATACAGCAAAAGCCTCAAGAGTCACTGGAAATATTTTGGAGGCATTCCATTGAGTAACCTGAATTTAGCAGACAATCAATTGTAGAGAACAAGACTCTGGGATTACTAGCATTGTTATTTATAAATCTAGAGAAATAACACCACCTCATCTTTTCAGGTGTGGCTATGTCAGCAACAGCTCTCACCTTAGTATTAACATTTTCCACCTTACTATTTGCATTATTCTCACTATTGTAGTAAGCACTACAAATAGATAGATAGATACTTTATTAATCCCAAGGGTAAATTCACATACTCTAGCAGCAGCATACTGATAATAACAATATTAATTAAATAGTGATAAAAATGCAGTGCAAGTTAAAAAATGCAGGGTGGAGAGTGCAAGGAAGGTATAACAGACAATATCATTGTATAATGTTAACGTTTACCCCCCCCGGGTGGAACTGAAGAGTCGCATAGTGTTGGAGTGGAACGATCTCCTCAGTCTGTCAGTGGAGCAGGATAGTGACAACAGTCTGTCGCTGAAGCTGCTCCTCTGTCTGGAGATACTGTTCAGTGGATGCAGTGGATTCTCCATGATTGACAGGAGCCTACTCAGCGCCTGTCGCTCTGCCACAGATGTCAAATTGTCCAGCTCCGTGCCTACAATAGAGCCTGCCTTCCTCACCAGTTTGTCCAGGCGTGAGGCATCCCTCTTCTTCATGCTGCCTCCCCAGCACATCACCGCGTAGAAGAGGGTGCTCGCCACAACTGTCTGATAGAACATCTGCAGCATCTTATTGCAGATGTTGAAGGACGCCAGCCTTCTAAGGAAGTATAGTCGGCTCTGTCCTTTCTTGCACAGAGCATCAGTATTGGCAGTCCAGTCCAATTTATCATCCAGCTGCACTCCCAGGTATTTATAGGTCTGCGCACAGTCAACTGAGATGATCACAGGGTCCATGAGGGGCCTGGTCCTCCTAAAATCCACCACCAGCTCCTTGGTTTTGCTGGTGTTCAGTTGTAGGTGGTTTGAGTCGCACCATTTAACAAAGTCCTTCTCCTGGTATGCGAATTCCAGAGGGTCAAGGGTGTAGTGGGCCTGTGGCCTCTGGTGGTGAAGCAGCAGCCGCTCCATGGTCTTCATCACATGTGACGTCAAGGCGACAGGCCTGAAGTCATTCAGCTCACCAGGACGTGATGCAAGATGTTTTCTAAAGCCTTGGGACTCTCCCCTGTTCCAGGCTCAGGTTGAAGATTGGACTCCCCAGCACCAATGCAAAGGCCTTCAACAGTCTTAGCGATACCCCATCTGGACCCGCTGCTTTGCTAGCACAAAGTCTCCTCAGCTGTCTGCTTACTTGCGCTGCTGTAATTGTGGGTGGGGGGAAACTCTCTCTTATGCTGGTATCAGCAGAAGGATGGGTGGAGGATGCAGTACTCTGAGGTTAGAGTGGGTTAGGGTGGTCAAAACTGTTAAAGAAGTTGTTCTTCTGGTTTGCTCTCTCCGTGTCTCTCTCGATGGTGGTACCCCGCTTCGAGCTGCAGCCAGTGATGATCTTCATCCCATCCCACACTTCCTTCATGCTATTATTCTGCAACATTTGCCCCAGCTTTCTGCTGTACTGCTCCTTCGCCTTCCTGAGCTGGACTCAGAGTTCCTTCTGCACGCGCTTGAGTTCATGCTGATCACCACCTTTTAAAGCCCTTTTCTTCTGGTTCATAAGACCCTTGATGTCACTTGTAATGCATGGCTTGTTGTTAGCATAGCAGCGTACTGTTCTTACTGGAACTACAATGTCCATACAGAAGTTAATGTAGTCAGTAGTGCAGTCAACAACCTCCTCAGTGTTCTCACTATGTGACCCCTGCAGGATATCCCAGTCCGTAGTTCCAAAGCAGTCTCTCAGAGCCTGCTGTGCCTCAGGGGACCACTTCCTGAATGAGCGTGTGGTTGTAGGTAAGCTCCCTCTCTCTTGGTTTGTAGTGAGGCTGAGGCAGAACCAGGTTATGATCTGCTTTCCCAAGCGCAGGCAGCGCAGGTGCTGTATGCATCTTTAACGTTTGCATGCAGTAGGTCAATAAGTCCTATTTCCCCGGGTGTTACAATCCACATACTAGAAATGGACTGGTTGCTTAGAATATTTGTAAATTTTGAAGCTGCTGATGAATCATAGAAGCATTTTTTTAACAATGTGCTTCTTGTGAATATTTTCTATCATTATTTCTATATTAAATACAATCGTGGCAAAAAAAAAGAAGTGAAGTTGCTTTTATAGCATAGGGACGACACAGAACGCCACAAAGGACCAGTTCTCTGCTCTTTACTTTGAGGTGACTCACTATCCTTAAAATGACTGTTTGCATTTTGCCGCACTAGTTGGAAAAAGCATCTGTGATTTTGCGGAGCTGCCATTTTTATAGGTTTTCTAGCTACAGTATATATGATGTAATAGCAGCTCATTCTTTTGGTGATCCATCCCATGTCTGGCATTATTAAAATGGCAATGTGCATGCAGTTGACTGCTTCGATTACATTTGGAGAACTGGACGCTTGCTGTGAATTGAGCTTTTATGTTTGCCAGTTCAACCACAGTGTATGGAAATATTATATATCTGCATAACAAGCAGTTAATACCATCCTATACAGCTGGCATGGCGCGACTCAGTGATGATTGTGAAATAGTCGATCGGTCAGCAAGTTCAAGTTAAAAAGCTACTGCAGCTAAAAATCCAAGAGTGTGTAGAACTTGCAAAGGAGGAGGTAGAGGTCAATTCCTCAAAGTCTGCCTTTGTAAAGCCAGCACCAGTTCAGTACACAACTCCAAGAGGAAAGTTTTTGGAAATCAAAATAGACTTAGAAGCCAGTTGTCATCATCTGTAAATAAGTGCTCTTTTCTAATTCTTCCATTTACGATGTCTTCTAACAACACTAAAGCACTAAAGCAGTATCATTCACAATTTTTTTTTTGCAAAAAAATATCTTTTGTTATTATTATTAATCAATTATTAATCAAATAATCAAACAATCCACGCCCATTAATTTAAAGAAGATAGTAGCAACCTTCTCATCCATTGCTTTTGAATGTTGTGAAAGGCAGTCATTCCATAATAAATCCAGAGATTAAGCAATAAAAATAGAAAAATTGTCACATAAGAGGCAAATCATATTGCATTTTTTGGAGTAAGCACTCTGTTTAGAATGACATTAAATGTAATGATATTAAAAATTCCAAGCATTGCATCTCATGTAGAATAATGTATGGCACACCTCTGTTGCTGAGATCAAATCTGAAAACATTAACTTTGGCAAAATGTATCATTTATCAAGTAGTCCAGAGGAGGAGTCTTTAGAAATGTATCTTCTTGAGTTACCAAATTAGGACTACTGATTTTTTAACTGATATGAAGGTTTATTGCCATGTATTTTAAAGTATTCATATTCTATATAAGTCACGTAAATCTTTTATACCAGTAGCATAAATTTGTGCAACTGGAATGCTCTCAATTTGAGGGAAAATAATCCTTATTAACCCTTTCCAAAGTAACAAGAATTCTCTTCCTTTGGGTAAAGCATAGATATTTAAAATTTCCCATTTTAGAAGCAGCCTGATGTTTCAATTGATCATTTATGCTTGAGTCACTGGTTGTGCTGCTTGCACTGACCCAAAATTAGTTGACAAGTTCATTAAGCACTAAACTATTACTGTCACATGAAAGGGGAAGAATTAACTCCTGAGAATATAAAATGATTCATTAGTCTGAAAATATAATGTGTGAAAACAAGTGGAATACATTTACCGATAATGGTTTTAACCTTTTGTTTCGGTGTAGTTGAGACAGTTGAACAGTATTTATAAATTAATTAAACATAGAGTAATGCCTTAAGCTCATAAACATGTAAGGTACAGTGCATCCAGAAAGTATTCACAGCGCATCACTTTTTCCACATTTTGTTTTGTTACAGCCTTATTCCAAAATGGATTAAATTCATTTTTTTCCTCAGAATTCTACACACAATACCCCATAATGACAACATGAAAAAAGTTTACTTGAGATTTTTGCAAATTTATTAAAAATAACAAAATTGAGAAAGCACATGTACATAAGTATTCACAGCCTTTGCCCTGAAGCTCAAAATTGAGCTCAGGTGCATCTTGTTTCCCCTGATCATCCTTGAGATGTTTCTGCAGCTTAATTGGAGTCCACCTGTGGTAAATTCAGTTGATTGGACATGATTTGGAAAGGCACACACCTGTCTATATAAGGTCCCACAGTTGACAGTTCATGTCAGAGCACAAACCAAGCATGAAGTCAAAGAAATTGTCTGTAGACCTCCGAGACAGGATTGTCTCGAGGCACAAATCTGGGGAAAGTTACGGAATACTTTCTGCTGCTTTGAAGGTCCCAATGAGCACAGCGGCCTCCATCATCCATAAGTGGAAGAAGTTCGAAGCCACCAGGACTCTTCCTAGAGCTGGCCGGCCATCTAAACTGAGCGATTGGGGGAGAAGGGCCTTAGTCAGGGAGGTGACCAAGAACCCGATGGTCACTCTGTCAGAGCTCCAGAGGTGCTCTGTGGAAAGAGGAGAACCTTCCAGAAGGACAACCATCTCTGCAGCAATCCATCAATCAGACCTGTATGGTAGAGTGGCCAGACGGAAGCCACTCCTTAGTAAAAGGCACATGGCAGCCCACCTGAAGTTTGCCAAAAGTCACCTGAAGGACTCTCAGACCATGAGAAACAGAATTCTCTGGTCTGATGAGACAAAGATTGAACTCTTTGGTGTGAATGCCAGGCGTCACGTTTGGAGGAAACCAGGCACCGCTCATCACCAGGCCAATACTATCCCTACAGTGAAGCATGGTGGTGGCAGCATCATGCTGTGGGGATGTTTTTCAGCGACAGGGACTGGGAGACTAGTCGGGATAAAGGGAAAGATGTCTGCAGCAATGTACAGAGACATCCTGGATGAAAACCTGTTCCAGAGCGCTCTTGACCTCAGACTGGGGCGACGGTTCATCTTTCAGCAGGACAACGACCCTAAGCACACAGCCAAGATATCAAAGGAGTGGCATCAGGACAACTCTGTGAATGTCCTTGAGTGGCCCAGACTTGGATCCGATTGAACATCTCCGGAGAGATCTTAAAATGGCTGTGCACCGACGCTTCCCATCCAATCTGATGGAGCTTGAGAGGTGCTGCAAAGAGGAATGGGCGAAACTGGCCAAGGATAGGTGTGCCAAGCTTGTGGAATCATATTCAAAAATACTTGAGGCTGTAATTGCTGCCAAAGGTGCATCGACAAAGTATTGAGCAAAGGCTGTGAATACTTATTCACATGTGATTTCTCAGTTTTTTTATTTTTAATAAATTTGCAAAAGCCTCAAGTAAACTTTTTCACGTTGTCATTATGGGGTGTTGTGTGTAGAATTCTGAGGAAAAAAATGAATTTAATCCATTTTGGAATAAGGCTGTAACATAACAAAATGTGGAAAAAGTGATGCGCTGTGAATACTTTCCGGATGCACTGTAAATGTGAGAAAGTCTAAAAATGAAAAAAGTCAATTCAGTTCACCAAGATTGTTTAGTTTATTTTGTCAAAGAAATACATTTACTTGATACATAATTAAAGGCAAGGCATTTTCTCCAGCAACACCTTCTTGCATGCCTGACCTCACTTTTTGAACTGATCACTAGTTTCCTTCTAAACTACATGTTGTCTAATTCCCTATTGGTATTACCTAATTAATGTAATATTTGCCATAAAAAAGTCCTCCAGGCTTGTTTTGACAGTGGGTCAGCATGTCTCAGTGTTCCAAAATCTTTGGCTTAAATCCCAGCCCGGTCACTATTTGGGTGAAGAGTTCCACTGTATGTTCACAATTACATTTTTGTATGCAAGTTAGGAGTTGCACAGCAAATGACCATTATTGGAAATAATGACAGAAATGGATAAAGTTCTATTACATACAGTATTTTACTGAAAAACATTTCAAACTTGTTATTAAAATGAGAATGAAGCAATATTACAATACTTTAATTCACAAAATGCCTATGATTAAAGCTTATTTAAACTCAGTTGAAACACAGGTACATTAACCTACCTTATGCTTAAATATTCTACAATTTCTATAATGACAGAGTACCTCACAGGTTTGGAAAAGGCATAACGATGGCACAAAAATCCACCACTGGTGATTGTGAGACATGTACATTCTTTGCTGTGTGATAACTCACAGGGTCACTTTCCTCTACCAGTGGCTATACTTACTCAGATGGCATGTCTGGTGTGTGTACCTAAGAGAATGGAATTATCAGCAGTGGGTTCTAAGACTCAACTAAACAGGTATCAGGCAGTCTAGCTGCATACCTGTGACTGAGCTTATTTGTGTGGCTGCTTGCACCACTGGTTACATTCAGTTATCTGTGCTGTCTCTGTTGAAGAATCATTCAGAGTGTCATCTCCCTCTTCTAACTTCCTGAGACTACATATTTGAAACGTGTAATTAGGACGCTGGGAATTACAAGATGTACTGCTTAGCTACACCATCATCTGCTGATCTGTCTCCTTATCTGTGACTGAACTTATTTGCATGGCTGTGATATGTGCTAATAAAAACATGAAATGATTGAAATGGTGAGAAAGTATATACTGTAGTGTACTGAGCTATGGGTCAACCTTACTGACAGCTGCTACATGCTCATTTGCACCAAAACCTGTTCTTTTCTTTCCAAACAAGCAAGCTAAAGTCAGTAGATAAAAATTGATTGAAAAGCAAATAAAGAGAACAATTTCAAGATATTATATGTTTGTTATCTGTGGAATTAAAAAAAGTCGTGATCACTATAACCCGAGACCCAACCTGCATAGGGTATTCAGCAAAAATATAAAAAACATGGGTTTATAACAATGATTTGTTTAAAAGGGTAATTGGTGAAATGATTGTGATAATTGGGTGATCACAGTGTTATCGTGGCACTTTAGTGTGGTTAAATGCAACATGAGAGTAGGACATGCAATTATAAATTGAATTATACTTTGTACATGTGATAATACTACTACTTCTATTACTATGACTTTCACTATTATTGCAGGGTGTCATTCCATCATTCCTGGCTTATTATATCTAATATATAAAGTAGAGTTGATTGATGTATGTATATGTGTGTGTATGTATGTACGTTTGTTTGTCTGCCATACAAATCTATAACGGGTGTCCGATCGCCACCAAACTGGGGATGGGGCTCCTTTGTGACCAGGAGAAGGTCATGGTGTATGTTTGGTTGGGAAAAATATTCGTGGTGAAGCATGGGCACCTTTTCACTGACACAACATTCGGCACACGTCCCCGTACTTATCATCGACAAGATGGCCGCACGTTGCAACAGACGTTCACCATGATGCCATCTAGCGGCTGCTTTGGTCTCTGTGTGTCGCTCTTTACCCATGTTTCTTTAAATTGCCAAGAGATGGCGGAAGTGTCCAAGTATGAGAAGGCCGACTGCTTTGATCGGGTGAAGGGGAACTGCCGTATGGATGTTAAAAGAGAACGACCCAGTGCGGGTGACCGGCTGACACACCCGCGTTTCCACAGGTCACACTCCCACACGGACTGATACTGCTGTATTTCATTCGCCAATGTCCGTTATATGCAAGCATGTTTGAACAGAGACTCGCCTTAAAAAGCCAGCATCCTTCCCCCACCATTTTGCCCAGACGCAGCACCGGTTGTATGTCACTTTTCTCTGTAGTTACCATCGCTAACGTCCGTTAGCTTGCAGCACGGTTCAACACAGATGCTCCTTACAAGCAGACCACCCCTCCCCACCATTTTTCCCAGTACGGTTTCAGTTCTACACTTTCTCACTTGCTTTCCGTATTTGTGGTGCTATTTGCTCGCTTTCCGACTCACAGTATGATTTCAGCGTTGCTCTTTCTGAAAACTGGTGGTATTTTTTCGCTTTCCGACATATTGTAAATAAGGTAAATTCACCTCACTGTGGTGCTTATTCCGTACGTAATACCATGTAACACATTATATTTCCCCTGCTTTTCACTAATATACCCATGCCACCGAAAAAAAGACGTAGAATTGGAAGGTCCACTTTAGATGCCAGAAAAAAGTCTGTTTCAAAGTCGTCTGAAACACCACAGCAGACATAATCCAGAGTGCAGGAACTTACAATAAAATGTGAATCAGAAAATTGTTTGTTCTATTTCTATGTTCTGTTTCTTTCATTTGGGAAATTCACCGGTTATACATTCCCGGGTAACGCCGGGTACTCCTGCTAGTTTTATATAATATTATATATATTATTATATAATATATAATATTATATGTTTATTATAGCATGGAAGAAAATGCTTAGTGCGTTTGATTTGCTTGGTGTTACAGCTAACGTTTTAGTTATGTTTGCATGATATTTGAGGGTGGCTTGTTCACCATGCAAATCCAAGTAAAATATTCAAAACATATTTGTCCCTAAAAAAGCACATTGATTTATAGCTAACTTTTACAAAACAGTACTTGAATGAAATGAATGACTGCGTACACATGGTGTTAAAAATTTTGAAGAAATTCATACCAGTCCTAAATTGTACTGTTGAGGAATCACGGTCCTTGAATGCTGTAAATTAAAATATATTGATGAAAATTTGACTTAAAGAAGAGCTAGCTGAAAAATTTGAAATAACATACCTGTAGTTAAGTTCTCAAGTCATAGAGATACTGTGGTTGGATCAAAATATTCAAGAAAGTCATCTGTTCTTCCAGTAGTTGAGCTGGTACTATGAGGAAAGTCAGGGCAGGATTCTTCCCATAAGTAATGCTGTAAACATTTTGTATTTAAATTGACATTTTATTTATAGTCCACTGAATGCTGTTTTTTGTTTGCTCATTAGTTGTGGTAGCTTAGCAAGAAGAGATACTGTTCTGTATTTGGCTTTGACAAACTTTTAACTGGCTTGAAAGACCAAATTAAATATATATATATATATATATATTTTTACTTGACATAATAAGATATTTCCTTTAAACACTGGAAATAATAGTTATTCACAACATTATGGTAATCGTTGTAGCAAACCTGCATTTATAAGTGTTCATGCTTTTAAAGGATTTTTGTCTGTGTATTGAATAGGTTAGTCAAATGCAACAATGGATGCTATGCATGCTGATTCTACTGTAAACTCAAATGTGTCTTTTGTATAGTATAGGTGGATTTCTGTGATACAAGTCAATATGCATTATAGCTTTCTGTTTTAAATTAACATATTATAATTATGAGTTGGAAAAATAAAAGCTCAATGAATAGACTTTTACATTGCTTAATTGAGTTCATGTTTATTTAAACTATATGGCAATTATTGTAGTGATGAATAAATTGGAAATTAAACTAAGTGATGTTTTAGAAATTATAAGTGAACATATTATTCATCAGATTGATTTGAGTAAATATTCCTTAGATTTATTGATTCTAATCATGCAAAAATGTATTTCATTTAAATTGATTACTTTAGGGTGGCACAGCGGGTAGCTCTGGCATATCTCTGATCCAGCATCTTGGACCTAATTTTAAGACCAGGATATGGTCTGTATGGAGTTTGCACATTCATCAACAACAACAACATTTATTTTTATAGGACATTTTCAAACAACAATATAGCTCAAAGTGATTTATAAGCTGACCAAAAGAAAGTTACAAGAAGAGAAAAACAAGTAAGATAAAGCAATAATAATAAAGAATCAATAACAACAAAACAAGGTAAGGTCAGATGGCCCAGAGGACAGAATAAACAAAATCTGCAACAGTTCTAAGGCCAAAAGACTGCCCAGCCCCTGCATTCTACCTAACATAAATTTTCCTAAATCAGTCTTCTGTTTTCATGCTTCACTATGTCACTAAGTTACTCTGGAATTCCCATTACTCTAATATGTACATTAATGAGAATGTACATGGAAAACCAAACTGGCCTCTGTGTGTGTGTGTGTGTGTGTGTTTGTGTGTGTGTGTGTGCGTGTGTTTGTGTGTGTGTGTGTGAGGTGATGAACTAACATCTTGTCCATGGCTATTTCCTGTCTTGAACCCACTGCTGCTGGGAAATGGTCTTTCTCCCCATATCCCTGAATTGAACATTAGAACAGTTGTAATGAAGGCAGGCCATTCAGCCCAATATGCTTATCCATCCTATTCACCTACAATGTCCAAAATAAAACTAAGTTTAGATTTGAAGGTCCCTTAAGTCCTACCCACATTACTTGGTCATTTATTCCATTTATCTGTGATTCTTTGCGTGAACAAAACGTTTTTTGTGAAATCTGCCTTCAACATTTCAACCTTGTCCCTGTGTTATGATTGAACTTGATTAATCAGTTTTGAGTATGTATTCATGTATGACTTTGTTCAGATGTAATTGGTAACACAGTGTTGTCATCTAGCAGACCTGGAGGATGTGTGTGTTTGGTCCCTAGCCTGTTGATTATTCATGTTGAGCCTGAACATTAACACAGTGTCCATAGACCTTTACCCTGCTGTAATTAAAAAGAAGTGAGTGTGCTCTGCAATGGACTGGGGTTTATTTTTTACCTTTCTTCTGAATGGTGCATGAATAGGCTATGACTCCAGCAGGAAAACAGGTTTATAAGTGGAATGGTGGATTAATAGTATCTCTCAGTATGTTGCTTAAATAATATTTTTTTTTTAACGCAAAGACTTTAGATCTTTATTTGGTCAACACTGAAATTAAGGTTGTTTGATATAACTCAGTTCTAAACTTTTGTAGGTTTCTTTTTTTGGGATCTTAGTATTAACTATGTATTTCAACTGCATTCCTTTGACTCGGTTAGTGAGTCTGCTTCCTGTCATAAAATCAGATTGCTTCTAAAATGTTTTAACTTGTACCAATAGAAGTTTTACAGGGCTTGACTAAAACACTTGGTAACCTGGCCAGTATCAAGGTACATTTTTATTATGTTAGGCAATGCATTTTTTAATTAAAGAACTGGCACAGGAAAATCTTTCCTCATAACAAAGACAATTAAAGCACAACATATACTTTATATATATTTGATGTAATTTTGTTCACTTTCTTATTAAAACACTAAAAAGATGATGCAGCATCTATAAAATTAATTGTTAATATTTCTTGGGAAGGGTTTAGTGCTTTTCGTGGTAAAGCTTGTATCAATCACCAAGACTAGTTGACACCTACTATTATCAGTGACCTTTTAGTGTGTGCTAAATTTATTCCTTTAGCATCATGGTCTCTTGAGCTTCTGTAGGGTACTACAAGAAGCTGTATTTATTTATGTATTTAATTGTTTTCACTTTTTAACAGGAACCTTAGAAAATATTGCCATTAAATCTTTTTAGTGAAGTTAAATGCCATTTTCTTTGTAGGAAATAGCAGGTGGACATCAGTTTTGTATACTGGCTTGTATAGAGAATTTATTAATGTACTAAAATAATAAGCTAAAGGAAATTCTTCAGATCTAAGATAATCTATCACTATTTAATCCTCACAAATGTGCATGTTTCTTGGGCCCACAAATTAATATAATAGAAAATTTTGATATTTGTGAGTCTCTCTTATTCGGATTTATCTGGGACATAGTTCTTCAGTATAAAGCCATTTATTCTGTTATTCCTCACTCTTTGGCTTTGAGCAGATTTCTGTATTTTGAGCATTATTATGTTTAGATTGCACATTCCTCTTACAGCTCAGAGTCTCAGTTCAATTTATTATAAATTGCGGAGTTAATTGCCTAGTATTGGTAGAGACTAGAACTTTAGGGACCTTCAAAACTGAAGATACTTTGAAAATGTTATCAGAATAGGCATTGACATGCTGTGGTGATCTGGTCTCAAAATTAGTCTTGTTTTTATGATTGCATCAGGTATTACTATATGTTAATAAATGTTTTAAAACAAAATCACACTTAATAAAATTGTGTACATACTTTTACTGAGACACGATTACAGTTATTCACAAAATAGTCCTGAAAAAACCAGTTGATACCATCATGTGATGCTAAAGAACTCTGATTAATATTAACAATATGACATCCTTGCTTACGCTGCTACACACATGGACAGTAGGGGATTGGATAGCATTTTTATAGTCCACAGCAGGCTAGGTATTTGATGGCCATTATCTGAGAGCATATGGTAGAACAAAGTCTGGCTAACTTAAAAATGTTTGTCTAAAACAGTAGATATGATACTTTTTAACTATTCATCTGGACAAAAAAAAAGATTTCTAGGTTTCTATTTCTGTATAACTTTGACTTTATGCAGTTACAATTCTAAACATATAGCTCTTGTCATGTGGCCTGGACTCTGGTTCATTCTGTATTGCCTTTTGAGATTATTATTATGGCTGTCCATTTTAATAAAGATTTACTTGACTCATTTTAACTCTTTAATGGAATCTAGTCTTTCAGCCCTCAGCCTTTCCCAGGTGGGTCTCAATCTTGATAAACACAATGCAATTATATAGAAAGGAGGAATAATTAAAATTACAATTACAATTTATTTTTGTATAGCCCAAAATCACTCAAGGAGTGCTGCAATGGGTTTTAACAGGGCCTGACTTTTGACAGCACTGCCCACCCAGAACATCAATCCACCAGCCAGCATTGACTCTCTGAGAAGCTAAGGAAAAACTCCCAAAAAAAAAAAAAAAACCTTAGTAAGGGAAAAAATGGAAGAAACCTTGGGAAAGGCAGTTCAAAGAGAGACCCCTTTTCAGGTAGGTTGGGCGTGCAGTGGGTGTCAAAAGAAGGGGGTCAATACAATACAATACACAGAACAGAACACAAGTAATCCTCAATATAATAGAAGATGATATTACATAATATGATTTGAATTTGTTCAGAGTCCTGGAGACCTTGGCAATCAAGCTTTATTTAAGAGTAGAATATTACAGGATTTAGTAACATTCCTCTTATTGAATAATTAAGTCAGTTAACTTTTGATGATCTTCTTGTGTGTAATTACCTTTTTTTGTTATATCATTACAATAGAAGATTTGTAAGTGTTGTGTAATGATATTCTTTTTAACTGAGTGAGAAATTCCACTAGAAGAGCAACTGATCCAAATCAATTCAGCTAGGCACACGTTTAACTGGGAACACGGTACAAGTAAGATTCAAGGCTGATACTAAAAGTGCCAGAGAGCTGGCTAAATTGTGGTATTCAACTAAAAATGCCATTAACAAACACTTGGACATGAACTCAGCATATGCAGACTTAAAAGGAAGAACATCCCCCATCCAACACCCCCTTCCAAACCAAATGCCATATACACTATTGTGTTTGCTTTCCGAATGTCTAATCATTTTTCCTCTGATGATAATGGCAGGTTGGGCGGGGGGACTATTTTGAGGTACGTGACTCATCTTCTCCATTTGTGGAGAAAAAATAAAATAAATATATATATATGTATATATATATATATATATATTTGTGTGTGTGTGTGCGTGTGTGTGTATATATGTGAGTGTATGTATATGTATGTGTTTACAGCAAAATCAGTGATTTCATAAGTTTTAAAGGCGTTTATTGGCAAATACATCAACTTTATGAAGAGAGTCAATATTTACAGTGTTGACCCTTCTTCATAACTTTTGCAATTCGCTCTGGAATGCTGGATGTGAGTTTCTGGGCCAAATCCTTACTGATGGTGGTCCATTCTTGCCTTTTTAGTGCTTGGAGTTGATCACAATTTGTGGGCTTCTGTTTATCCACCCACTTTTTGCAAATTGATCACAGGTTTTGGGATTAAGATCTGGGGAGTTTACTGGCCAAGGGTCCAAACGTTCAATGTTATTATCTCTGATCCACTTCGTTATCACTTTTGCCTTATAACATGTTGCTCCATCATGCTGGAAAAGACACAGATCATCACCAAATTGCACCTGGAGTGTTGGGAAAACTTGCTCTTGGAGAACGTTTTGATGCCATTCTTTATTTATGGCAGTGCTCTTGGACAAAATTGTGAGGGGGCCCATTCCCTTGGATGAAAAGCACTCCCACACATGGATTGTCTCACGATGCTTCACTGTTGGCATGACACAGGACTGTATCATTACGATAAATTTTCCAGTTATTCCAAACAGTCGGAAAGAGGTTTCATTTGAAAAAATAACTTTGCACCAGTCTTCTGCTGTCCAATCCTTGTAGTTCCTGCAGAATTTCAGTCTCTCCTTGATGTTTTTTTTGGAAAGAAGTGGTTTCTTTGCTGCCCTTATTGACACTAGGCTGTTGTCAAAAAGTCTTTGCCTTACTGTACGTGCAGATGCACTCACACCCACCTGCTTCCAGTACTGAGCAAGCTCTGCCCTGGTGGCAACATGATTCTGTAGCTGACTCCTCAGGAGAAGATGGTCCTGGCGCTTGCTGGACAATCTCAGCTGATCATTTTGTGCCATTGCCAAAATAAGTGAAAATGGGTTTTATGCCAATAAAGCTCTTTGCAGTGAATTAATATGCATCTGATCACTGTGTACAATACTATAAAAACAATATGAATTGCCACCACAAAAACTGAAGTTGTACATTTTGCAAAACACATTTGTGTCACTGCCAAACCTTTTGGCCACTACTGTAGAGCTGAATGTTAATTTACTGTATGTGATGTTGTTAGTCATTTAATTTCATATAGCATAATGCCTGTTTAAAGTATTACAATTTCCTACCATAACTATTAGCCAGTATTTCTGTGTGTTAGTAAATTATATTGAACTACTACCAATTTTGCACTATTCCTCTACTCAATGTCCTTAAAAGCACCAGTAATTACATCCCAGTTTAAAAAGTACACATCCAGTGATTATATCAGAATGTCCTACAAGGTAATTGACAGAAATTATGAAAATATTTAAACTGATCCTTAGTATGTGTGCTTGTCATTTCAAAGGTAAAAAAAGGGAATTTGCTTGTGTTGTATAAAGTATACGAACTTGTGCACATTGATCATTTTGTGCACTGTGGAGTTAAGAGTGGAATTATTTCAAAAATGGACCGGGAAATGAAAAATTGTTGTAGGAATATACAAAGAATGGTTAGTTAATATACAGACTTAATCACTTGAATTTATAGTCATACAGAAACATCAGAAATTTTCTTTTAGTTCATAGCTGTCAGGACTGCATCAACGCCTTGCTCTATGGTAGTCACCCAAGAGCAGGAATTAGAAACTTTACATGAAGGAAAACTACAAAAGAAAATGATTTTTTCAAAACAAATTAAAATTAAATTAAAAATGTTCCAGAGTTAAATTCCTGTTTTGAAAACATATTAACCATTTAATAATGTTTTTTGTTCCCATTAGTTTTCATGAAAATAATCTATGCAACATAAAAATTGACCCTGTAGGCCTAGATATTTCTCAAGAATTGAGTCACTGTATGTAGCTTGTGCTTAGCAAAAGTGGGATAACAGGAACATCTGTACAAAATGTCTTTAGCTATGACTGAGCTGTACAAACTACAAGTCCTGTTGTAAGGTGGAGGGATGTACTGATATAATAGATGGGAATCATGATAATAATGTACAGCACCACTTTCAGAGAAAGCTCTCTTCACTGTTTGAGGAACGTTGTTAAAGTGAGCTGTTAACCAGCTGCGTTAGCCAGCTGTGAGAATGTGGCTGCACACATCCCTGAATCTACACATGATGATTCAGACAAAATGGAACAATATCAGCAGTATTCTTGATGCTTTGAAATGTGCTAAAGTTACAACAAAACCTCTCCTGTCTGATCAGTTTACTCCAAGAGATTTGTTTAGAGTTTGGCTGAAATACAAGCTTTAAACCAAGAAGGTGGATAGTGTGTTTGTCAAACAATTGGTCATCTGCCTTAAATTTTGTCAAAACATGTTGTCTGACAAAATTGCTTTCTTCTCTGCTATATTCCTTAACTTCCGCTACAAGGTTTTCTTGAGAGACACCTGAGCCGGCATTGTCTAATTTGTTGATGGTGTACTCTACGGAAGGACAACTTAAAGGAAGAAAAAATATGTAGCTAGTTACAATTACTTTTTGTTGTGCTAAAATGTGTAGGCTACTGCATCCTTCTACAGGTTCTTTTACCTTTCCTAATAATTTATTTTTGTTTGATGATGCAGATACTCTAGCCAGTTAGTTATAGCTTACTGTAAATCCTTTTGTTTAAGCACCTTTGATTTATTTTTATTCATACATATTATAACAATAATTTTCGTTTAAAATGATACAGACTATTGTAACTAAAACTGCTTAATAAATAAACATGTTTCTGATTTAAGACAGCAAGTCTTTGGTTTAATACTATGGGCATTTCCATTAAGCAATTTAACTTATCATATGCAAAGAACGTCATTAACCGTTCTTTTATTTCATTTCAACTGATTACAAAACTAGAGAAAGAGGGGTGGAATGCTGGGGTAGGAATGTAAAAATACTGTTTTGGTTAGAAACAACCAAAATGAAAATAAAATCATATCTAATCCCTTGACTATATTGCTGTGGTATTTGCAAGCATTATATCGATGTGTTTCCTTCTTCTACCTTGCACTATTTTCTCCTGGAAATGTAAGTATTTTGCTTAGGCCATATCTCTCTTTTGCACTGATTTTGTTGTTCAGCATTTGAGACTTGATTGCAATACAAATTTCTGCAATTTAAGAGTAACACTTTTGGAAAAAAGCTTTTCACATTTGGATTTGTATTTCGGCTCGAGTAATAACTGCTTTTTCTTTGATTTGTTTTATTTTATTTAGTTATTGTTTTTTCTCACATTGTTTCACTTACTAATTTATTATTGCTTTTTTAGTCATTTTTCTATAGTTTATTCCTACATGGTATATTCAGAAAGATATCAGTTTGTTTTTTGGTTTACTTATTTAAAGTCTCCTTAAAAGTTCCTTTGTTTAATTGTTTCTTTGATAAATTAAATTCATATTCTGATTTTAGACAGCATGTTCTTAACCATAAAGAACTAGACATCGGTAATTTATGGGAACAGAATTTCAGAAATGTATTGTAGTTGGATTGTCTGTACTCATCTGTGAGGGTGACTTGTACAGGGAAATTTTTAATTGTACTTTGTTGTCTTCCTTTGGTCAGTGGAACTGTAATAGCAAATTGCAAGAGCAGTAAAGCATATCATTACTTTCAAAGTGGAAAATTAGATTGAGTCCTTCACCACAAACCGGCTGGAATGAATTTTAGGTTTCTGATTCAAATAAGTGTCATAACCACAGGCTTAGTGCTCAGTCAGTTAGGTGTTGTAGAAATGGTAGACTGTTCCTGTATTGCTAGCAAATGAAATTTATGTAACCACACAATTCTAATTTTATAAATGAAACTGCTATTTATTTCTAATCAGGCTTTCAAAATGCTTATGCTGCAGAGTTTTCATATTGCTTTGTTACTGAAAAGAAAGCATGACTACTGGAAACACAAAAAAATTAATCATAATATATACAGTCTGCGGTGGGCTGGCACCCTGCCCAGGGTTTGTTTCCTGCCTTGCGCCCTGTGTTGGCTGGGATTGGCTCCAGCAGACCCCTGTGACCCTGTAGTTAGGATATACAGTAACGGGTTATATAATGGATGGATGGATAATATATACAGTGTTTCAGAGGTAAAATGAAGCACTGTCTCAAGAAGCCTACAATACTTGTCTTGACCAGTTATTAATTATATAAATCGGTTTAAAAAAAATAGTGGATGTCTAGCTAAAGCTGTGTTTTCTAAGTTTCTGTGTAGCCCACGTTTTGCTAAATACCTTGGGGCCTGGCATTCTAGACCACGTTTATCTATGTACCTTTTATTTGACACACTAGAACCCGATTTCTTTACAATAGGTGCATTTTAATCAAATAGGCACATTGTAGACAAGCTACAGGACTGTCTTTGATAAGCTAATTTTACTACTAGTTTGAATGATAACATGTCTGCTTTGGCAAGTTGTTTAATTGTATCGAATTTGGTAAGAAAATTACTGCAAATGAATAGGTCCTTGATAATCATACTTGAAAAGCTGTAAAGTCTTGAGGTTAGAGTATGCCTGGCAGAAGATGAGCATTTTCTTAAATATGACAAATGATAGCAGAGTTTTGTTAGTTCATCACTCCTTTCCACGATTTAACCTTGATTAGCAAAGTTCATGTTTGAAACAAAAGTACAAAAGAAATGTTTGGGTAAAAAATGATGACCATATTTTTGCTGCTTATAATAAAGTGATTGGGTTTGAATTATGCACCAGGTGGTTGTCTATGTGATGTTTGAATGGTCTTCTTCTGCCTACATTAGTTTTCTTTATGTATTTCAGTTTTCCTCCAACTAAACATGTTCATGTTAGGTTCCTTTCAGAGTCTTGAGTGATGGGCTATTTGGAAAATTGTTTTGTGATAAACTGATGCTCCATTCATAGTTAAATCCTGCCTTGTGCCCAGTGCCCTCAGGATAATTTATAGTCTCCTGTGACCATTAATTTGATGTTATGCTGTAATAAAAATTTTGTTTCCGGTACCCATAATTCTAAAAATAACATTGGTAACTAATAAAGGCTATGGATTTCTTGTAGATTTTGAAAAATGTGCCGCTTGTCTTATTTTAGGAGGCATCTCTCAACTGAAAAGGCATTTTTAACAGATTACCAAAGCAAGATAAAATTGGTGGCATTCCAGTCTTTCATGAACAAGATGGAATATGTTTGGAACATCCATTGAGAATGAGCAGATAACACCATTTAAAAACTGTACCGTTTTTGTTACATAACTACATTGTTTGAAGTGATTCTTGGTGTTGCGTTCAAATTGGGCTGATGTCCACACAAAGTGCCACACAAAATAGTGATGCAAATGAAAAAACATAGTAAATAGTTACTTGAAAATGTTATTACAATAGCAATAAAAAACATAAAAAAAACAAAAATAACAATTCATGATGTTCAAGATGTTAATTTAAACTAACAAAAATGGTCCTAATGAATTCCCAAATATTGAGATGACTAAGCCCCAAATTATTCATCAGTCAATTGCAGTCTTAATGATTCTAAGCAATCTCAAGTCAAAATAGGACCTCCAAGTAATAGGTTCACATCCTTCTAAATGTGAATTAGCAGTATTTTTAAATCAATAAAAACCATTATAATAACCCACCCACTTAGCAGTTTCTGAAACACTCTAATTTCCTTTCAAACACAGAGATCATCCTTTCCCTAAAGAAAATGCCTGCACACGCACACACACACACACTATTTATAAAATTATTAGAACACTTTTCCAGTTCTTACTGAAATCTAAGCAGTTCAAGGTCACTGAATAACATGAAAATTTACTAAAACTCTTCATCATAACATTTGTACATTTTCTCTTTTTATTATGGCAGTTGTCCTATATTAATCTTGTTGTTTTTGTTTATTTGAAATGAATGATAGATTATGGCATAAATATGTGATGTAACCATTTTTTCTTTTATTGCAGTGAGCAATATTCTTAAATAATATCAATAAAAGCACAAGTTAAACAATATCTTAACATAAATTCAATAACTAGTTACTCTTGACATGACTGAGAATGAGTGTGTGCCAGTGATGCAGTGACATACCATCTAAGGTTGGTTCTTGTTATGTGCCAGACACTACAGAAGCCTGTTTAAAAAAAAGCCCAAAGTGAGTTCAGAAAATGGGTGAACAGATAAATGAACTAATGCAGCTCAGCACTGGTTGGCGTTGCTTGCATAAATATAAGTTGTTGTGATTGACTGTACTAGAATTATTGATGAAGTATATGGGAAATCTGAGGTGGGCTGGCACCTGCCTGGGATTGGTTCCTGCCTTGTGCCCTGTGTTGGCTGGGATTGGCTCCGGCAGACCCCCATGACCCTGTGTTCGGATTCAGCGGGTTGGAAAATGGATAGATATGGGAAATTGTAAAACTGAAGCTTTATTAAGAAATACTTAGAAAGGGTATAAGTGTATTTTGCTGACTTTATTTAAAAAAAAAAATCTAAATCTCTTTTTGTTGTGAAATTCATGAGGCTGGGATCCTGTACATCTTGCATAAATGTAGTTTTCTAGCATACAATTTCTGTAATAAGCATTTATGAATCAGGTTTTGTGGATGCACTACAGCAAGCAAGTTTTCTATACATCTGCAGAATCAATGTTCAAACAAATCATGGAGGTTAAAAACTGTTCGATGGTACAGATGGTGGAGATATGAATAGGTAATGGATATGAAACAAATGACACATAACAATATGTTCTTTTGAAATATTGTACAAAGAGGGTCTAAAGTCAAATGTAATCTGGAACGGTCTTGAGAAAATTCTAAGTTTGACCCTCTTTAATATTTAATGAGCATCAATCTTGATTTAAGAAAAATTGAAAGAGAATAAAACTTATTTGGCCTAAGATTTGTTATAGAGATCCCTATAATAAATTCAAATTATTAATAATTATTGTAATATGTATGAACAATCTACATAATGTACAGTAGGTTAGTAATGGTGTTTTCATTGGTTAGCTCCAAAGATTATTTTATCTTTAAATACTGAACATCTGACCTTAACAATCAATATGGGTTGTCTGACAACATCCAGTGTAATCATATTCTTTGTTTCCTTCTAGGGTCTAACTACTCAAACCCATGTGTGGCTCCACCTGGCCTCAATGCCCATGCAGGGGTGGGCTTGGCACCGGAGCACATCCCTACAGCAGGGGCAGCGCTGAGCTGGCAGGCTGCTATTGATGCAGCACGGCAGGCCAAGCTGATGGGCACAAGCGCACCAATCTCCACTACCAGCTCCACACAGAGGAAACGTCAGAACTACAGTAAACAGAAGAAACAGAGCACCATGGCTACAACACGCCCACCCCGTGCCCTGCTTTGTCTCACCCTCAAAAATCCAATCCGGAGAGCCTGCATCAACATTGTGGAGTGGAAATATCCTTTTGGGAAGTTAAGACATCAAAAAGGCTAACAATTGCTATATTAGCTCATATGATACAAAGTATACTTTGGATGCTTATTGTTTAAAAGGTGTTCTTGCCTTGGTGCCATTATAAAAAGGAGATAAATTGTATTTTTTTCTTATATTTAAAGTTCATTAAGTATTATTTTAAAAATATTTTAAGTTAATATTCGATGATGTAATTTAGTACGCAATGATCTTTTTCACCTACCTTCAGCAGATATCCTTCACCAATACATTGATTTGAGTAACCAAAGTAGGATATAGATTTAAATGGAGTGACTGGGAAAATTAAAAACAAAAGTGTGTGTGTGTGTGTATATATGTATATATAGTTATTATATAATATTTAAGAGAGTATTTCAAATGTCTTCTATGAGCAGACCTTCCTTTGCGAACTCTAAACGTTTGTCTTGAATACCAAATTCAGAATTGTAATTAAACTGGAAGAGTTTTAACCTTGTGAATGAGTTGAAGGATGTGTGTGCCTTTTGCATTACTCTTCTTGGTACACTAAAGAGGACAGCAGGGACCAAGGCGGCACAATAAAGAAAAGAAAATAATTCACATGTGTAATACGACAATCTTCTGAAATCCGGAATATTGGGTATTAGGAGTACATTTAAATGAATAAATAATTAGGTATTAAAGTCACTATACCATATAATGATAGGTATGATAAAGCCCAAGTAAATCCTCAACATCTTCAGAGTGTAAGAAATCAACACCATTGTAGCAGTAAAGGAACTCCTGTCAGCAGCCATTACACTCTTCAAGAAGTGACTTCATACTGTATATACTGTATACATATATATGTGTGTGTGTATATATATGTGTGTATATGTATATATATATATATGTGTGTGTGCATATGTGTATATATATATGTGTCTGTGTGTATATGTATATATACTGTATATATATATATATGTGTGTGTATATGCATATACACTCGTATATATATATATATACTAGCAAAATACCCGCGCTTCGCAGCGGCGAAGTACTGCATTAAAATTTTTATTAAGAAGAAAATTTAACCTTTTTAAAGTGAGGGAAAATATGGCAATAATTATTTGTTAAGGATCTCTTTGTGTACCACGTTGTCAGTTCGGCCCTCCAGTTGTAACATGACCAAGCTGTGCGCTGAGCTTACTCTTGAGCATGCAACTTACAGTTGGCCATGTGAACAGTAATCTTGTTTGAAATCTCACAGCATGGATTGCTGCTGTCATAATTGATTTCAGTTTCATGGTTTGTTTCAATTACGACAGTATTTGCAGGACTTGTGTTGAAGTGACATTCGGCATCTGTCAAGCGTTGTAAGCTTACAACCGGTTTCATCGATAACTTCACATCCAGCTTTTGAGAGTTTAAACATTCATAAACATCAAAGTGTCCACTACTGAAATTGTCACCTATGAATGTAAGATGTTTAAGAGGCATTGGCAGTTGTCGAAAGGTGTACAATATTTGGCCATTTCGGTACACTTGAAAGCACCAACCGAACAATTCAGCGGCAGCCATCAACTCACATGCAGAACCATAGGTGAAGGGCTTAAGTATTTCACTCTTCTAGTGCTCCTGTGTAGTATAATTATCTCCTGTACCGTCATCAGTCCACACCTTGAACCTGTCCCAGTCATTCAATACATAAGACACAATGTTC
>JANRMT010062840.1:30654364-30671902 GCA_026402145.1 Polypterus bichir lapradei
TGTCACTACTGGTAGCATGAGGCGATACCTGGACCCTACAGAGGTTGCACAGGTAGTCCAACTTCTCCAGGATGGCACACCAATATGTGCCATTGCCAGAAGGTTTGCTGTGTCTCCCAGCACAGTCTCAAGAGCATGGAGGAGATTCCAGGAGACAGGCAGTTACTCTAGGAGAGCTGAACAGGGCCGTAGAAGCTCCTTAACCCACCAGCAGGACAGGTATGTGCTCCTTTGGGCAAGGAGGAACAGGATGATCACTGCCAGAGCCTACAAAATGACCTCCAGCAGGCCACTGGTGTGAATGTCTCTGACCAAACAATCAGAAACAGACTTAATGAGGGTGGCCTGAGGGCCCGACGTCCTCTAGTGGGCCCTGTGCTTACTACCCGGCACTGTGGAGCTCGATGGAAAATTGTCATAGAATACCAAAATTGGCCGGTCCTCCACTAGCGCCCTGTGCTTTCCACAGATGAGAGCAGGTTCACCCTGAGCACATGTGACAGATGTGAAAGGGTCTGGAAAAGCCGTGGAGAACGTTATGCTGCCTGTAACATTTTTCAGCATGACCGGTTTGGTGGTGGGTCATTGATGGTCTGGGGAGGCATATCCATCAAGGAACGCACAGACCTTTACAAGCTAGACAACGGCACCTTGACTGCCAATAGGTATCAGGTATATGGTATATATATAAACTGACAGATATTTAAGTTAGCAAAAACTGGGAAAGAAGGAAATATCAGAATATTACAAACAGGCCTTCTTCAGGGATCAACTAATGGGTTACAACCAATAGATGTTCTGCAGCAATTAAAGTACATTAAGCCTTGCAAGCTGAAGCAAACAATTTGTACAAGTGTCCAAACTTCTGTTGATTACTTAAAAATCCTCTGTCTGTCTTAATGCAGATAGGAACAGACTGTGTTACTACACCCTCTGAAGTGCTACTTGGACAATATTCCAGTGATAATGGCAAGAAAACCACAATTAAGAAATGAAATGTGACAGAGCATTATTACATTTTTAAGTGTAGGCCTTTTATTTACAGAAATTGCAAGAAACAAAGTGTCAGCAAGTACAGTGACCTATACACAATACAAAGGCAATTGGAAACTGGAAGAAACTGTGTTAGGAAGACATCTGGCAGACCCAAAGTCACAATCAGAAGATACATTTCTAAGTTCACACATCTGTGAACTTACCTGTCTCCACCTTGTTATTAATGCTACTATCCCCTTTACTGTCACAGCATTTTAAACAGGACTTCTTCCACTACTGGTGCAGGTCTGTCTTTGTCATGGAAGCTGTCCTTCGGATCTAATCCTACCCTGTACCATTCTAGTGGTGTCCTTACCTTTGACAATACTAAAACATTAATAAATTATCTAAAGAAAAGGAGGATAACCCATTTTCAACTGTAAATATTAAAGAGAGCTTCCAATTACATTTCAAGGCTATTTTGAAATTCAATGGAAATGATTTAAAAACAAGTGTTAAATATGCCCAAAGTTCTTAGTTGTAGTTACAGTCTGTGCTGTAGTATTTTAAATTAAATGTTAGCAACTACTTTGAATAGCCAGATTATAATATAAATGACCAAATGAGCTTCAACTTTTTGAGATGCATAAAGTGCCACAGTTTTACTTATTATCAATTTACTTCTTTAAGGTTGGTTAACGTTTGATTGGCAGTCTATTTTTTTCTCTGCTATAGTCACATTTGATGATCCTTACTTCTTAGTTTTGGCTTTTCACAAGTAGTGTGCATTACTTCCACAAAGTTCCTGAATACTGGATTTTAATCTGGGTCTTCTGTTTAGTTTGCATATTCTTCCCCCTTTCTGTATATGTTTTTTATTCCAGTTACTCTGGATAGTTGGACAGATGCTGCATCTTGGCTTGAATGACTTGTTTCACTAGAAGTTTATGAATTTTCCTCTAAACAAATGTGAAGGAAATCTGTTACAGTGTTATGCATAAATTTGATGCACAGGGGAAACCGATTATACAGCACTTCAGTGTAACTGAAAAGGGAGTACAATTCAAAACCTGCAACCAATATCTTAATTTAGAGGTTTAATGATCAATGTCTTATCATAGTAACACAGTTTCCAATCTCAGGTGTTTAATCATTTTCCTAGATAATGCTGTCTTTTATTCTTACTACTAATCTACTTTCATTGCTCAGATCACTTTCGAGTGGTGACTCTTTATCAATAGCATACTGACATGTCTTTCAGTATGGCCACACTAAAAGCCTTTTGCAATCTAATCTGTAAGCATTTAAAATAGCTAATTTTTTAGAAATTCTTATACAGTATTTTGTTTGGTATAATATTAAGGCATGTTATTAAATACCAAATATTCCAACATGAAAACTGATTCAATTTATTGTCGTAGTAGAGTGATGATACCAAACGAAAAGAGGAGGGCACACTCACTGATAACAGGAAAGTCTGTAGTTACCAATAACCTTAACACACATATAGTTTTGGTCACCCAAATACCCAAAGAAAACTCCCATTACATTGAAGTACATAGAGAGAGTGATGACTGAGAATCTTTGAAACAGATTTGCTTATCACTGTGATATGCATAATTGAATCCAGGGGTGGTGTCATATGAGGAATGTTAGGATGATTCAAAGGACCAGCAAGATAAACTTAAATGGAAGAACGCAGGCTGAGTTTTGGTCACACAGTTTTTTTTTTCTCAAAGACAGTTCATTTTTATTAACGTTAGTCCACTTTCTATACATGGTTCAAACAAGCTGGTTTACGGGATAATTCAATCTAACTCAACAACTAGAAGATCTAAAAAAAAAATGTATTATGAAGCCAGTTCAAATAAGCTGTCTGGGCGTATGCTTATTATGTTTTCCACAAGGAATGTGATATATTGCTGTAAATAAAAAATAACATCCTTCTGTTACTATTGATTTTAATGTTAGACTGCTTTTTGTTAGAAGAGTACTTGTCCTCTAATGTTGTTCATGCACTTCGCTAAATCAGTTCTGCCCTGGTGTCATGTGCAGATGCAGCAGTGTTTCGTGATTTTATATTGGATTTTAAGTGTTAAGGCTGTTAGATCCAATATCACTATTTGAGTACAAGTTTATTTAGATAAGGATTTGAAGGCAAAGCGTAACATTTAATTCTAAAACAATTGTGGTTTGTTTGATCTTGAACTAAGTTTGGTGTCATATTATTTCCGAAAGGCTATGCAAAGCTACAGTATTTGCAGATCTGGATTTTCTACATCAATTGCATGATTCGCTTTTCCTAATTTCAAATGGTTTTGTCAGTTATCTTCATTAGTAAAATGTACAGTCACACCCATTCCCACTGAAGTTTGAAACAGTTATGTTCCTTGCTCCACTGTCCCTCTTTTTGATCTACAAGTTTGCTCAGAGCATTTTTTCTAAATGCTTCTCTGGTCCCATAAAAAGAATTGTTCTGCATGTGATTCTGCTCTGATTCACTCATAAACATGATATTCCTGACTGTTATTTTATGCTAGTATGTTCTTACTAATACAAATGGAAAAAAAAGGAAAATCAGAATTAGAACAGTTATTATAAAACTTTAAAATCCTCACTTTTCCCCACTGAGTCAGTTTGAAAAGTGCTATATCAATATAACTAGCTAAAGAGTTCCTTCATTAATGGATATTTGGCTACTTAAGCAACAAATAATATCTCAGAATTAGTCTTTGTCTCATGTGTCTGTTGGTTTGACATATAATGCCTTAAACAATAAGGCATAATTAAAACTATTCTAGACACTTTTTTTTTTTTTGCAGTTTTGCTACATCTGTAAAGGAGAAGCAAATTAATTTAATCTTTGCTGTTCTTCGTTCACTGCTGGCTTCATTTGCAGCACTAAAGCAGCATGCTGCACTAAAACATTATCAAGTCAGGTTCCACACAATCTGTCTGCTTTGCACAAGCTGAATTTTTTAAGCCAACCATATCCTAAACAGATTTTCTTCAAAATTTTGCTCTGTATTTCTTCACTTGTGTTTTCCTGGTAAACACTTGCACTTATTTAACAAAATTCAGTTTGTTTTAAAAATGCCTCACTAAATAAACTTTATGTTTTTGCTTGTGTGTCAGAGGCTTGAGATTCACTAAGGTGTCTGATAACAGGGGCTCAGCTTGTGGCTGTAGTCTTTAGTGTAGTTTGCAGTCTGCTTCTAAGTGTTTTGATCACTGAATTGTAAAGAGGAGTGCACTTTTTTATTCTAGAATGTTTGAAGAATCTTAAGATTTATACAAACATGAATGAATGAAGTTCCATTAATCGTCCCACTATATTCACACCAAAATGCCGGCATCGGCTGCAATTCAAATATTTTTGACATGCAGTGTTTATGTAAGTCATGTGTGGTTGCAAAGGTAAATAAAAACGTAATGGCAATTTGGAAATTGCAAGGAAACTGCAACAAACAGAAGCAAATTTTCACAGGTTTCCTTTCCTCTGCCCAAAGAAATCTCACCACAACCAATGTTCAACAATGGTGCAATACCGTAGTGGAGCATTCTTGTTTATTTGATCTGGCTGCAAGTAGACTGATATAACTGATAGGTGACTGTAGTTCAGAAAAAGGCTATTGCGAAGAAAAAAAAATACAGAAAATTAACCTACCCCCTTCTGAGACTGGACATTGCTTAGAAAGAGTGGTGGCTCTGAGGCTAAGGATCTATGCTGGTATCCAGAAGGTTGCCGGTTTGAATCCCTGTCACTGCCAAAAGAGATCCTACTCTGCTGGGCCCTTGAGCAAGACCCTTAACCTGTAATTGCTTCAGGGGTGCTGTGCAGTGGCTGACCCTGTGCTTTGACCCCAAGGGGTATGTGAAAACTAACAAATTCCTAATATAAGGAATTGTATTAGTTGAAATAAAAAAACAAAAACCTTAAAATTCTGGCAAAGACCACACTTAATGTTATACTAGGTTTGCTTTGTTATGTGTAATCTGTTAAAAATGACCTGTGATGTACTGGAGGGACAAGCGTTCATTTGTGGTTGGAGCTTCTTGGAATTCCCCATAAGTAATTAGAGACTGTTGTAAGGGTCCAGAAAATGTAGAACAGTTGAAGGAAAAGTACATTGACAATGAAAATGAATAGTTAGAACATCACTCAGATGGCTAGGTTAAAACTGATAAAACTGAAGTGTGACAAGTATACTCTGAATTAAATTCTATGCAGCATTATTGGAGATTCTCTGTATTGAGCACAAGCTGTCTCTAAATAACACGACAAAAGTAATTTTCTCCAGACTTTAACATATGTTTATTTTTGAAGAATTAAAATTGGCCTGTGTGCTTGAAGTAAATTTTGGTCCCTTAAGTAAATTTTGGTCCCTCAAGTAATATAGTCACACAGTACTTCTGTCAAGGTGTGTTTTGGTATTTCTCACAGCAACAAGGGATCTTATGCATCAGAGCCAGTTCAAAGTCCCAATGTTTCTGTGTCCTCAGGTTGACTCAGGTCACTAGAAAGAAGAGAATAGGAAAAGTTCTCAGGTTGACAGGTTTGGATGGACATTAAACATTAGCTTAATATTAGATTTGTGGGAGAAAAATTGAAAGCAGAAAATGTCACAGATTGCTTTTACTTTTTCCATTGGGGACATAAGTGAAAAAAGCATTCTCTGGAAGGGAAAACATTGAGCTGGTCTGATGGCGAAAAGAGGGGAACAGAAGGAAGTGGAGAAAAGGCCTAAATTATATGGTCCCACCGCAGCTGCTAAAGCCACACATTCAAATGTAAAGGCAGCCCTTTCTAATATACAGTACATGGCATCTGATGGTCAATGACAAGCCATATCTGTGTTCCTTGCTAAGTACTGAGACAAGCACATAATATTTTGAGCTTCAACAGGTGGTTTCCTGAATGTCAGATTCCATACACTCTGTTCTGCTCGGGAGTTTATGGTAGACTCATTCTGTTAGGTGTTATATACTACAAACAAAACTAATGGTGCTAGATTCTGAAGGAAATCCTATTATTGTGGTGTCTACCTTCTGAGGCCCATTGTCACCATAGCAAGACATTCTATTCTAGAGAGAAGAAATGGCTTTAGAAATTGGCGTATATAGTGGGGTACATCAAAACTTTTGGTAAAGTAACATTTATCTTATTGTGAAATAAATTTTCTGTTACAAATCTGATTATTCTAAAATTACTCTTACTGACTACTAGTTTATTAGGCATAGCTCTTCAATTTATCCTACATGCAACACCATCTTTGATAACATTTTGCCGTACAAGTAAGACTGTAACAGTCTAGTTGAATATCCTTGCTTACATATACTGTACTATTCAAAGTATATTGGGTGGTGTTGCTGTATTGTTTACAAGGAACTGTTTCTTGTGTGTGGTGATGTTTTCTGAAAGCCAAACAGTAGGAAGAGGTGATGCTGGAGAAGAGAAACCACTAGGGGTTCTAACGCCAAATATCCACCCAGCCCTATCAGGTCATTTAACAGTACTTAAATATGAAAAAAGTAATTCAGTATTGTAGCTGAATGATGAACAGTTCTGGAAGGTGTGATGCCGCAGATATCATCATAGTAATAGTATCCTACAAACTTTTACCTGAATTAAAAACGTCATCAAGAAGATGGGTAGCCATTAGTCAAGATGAATAGTCATCTCTTTGGTGATCCTCCTTTTGCTGCTGCCTCCAGTAAGTCCAAGGTCAGTCCTGTAATTCATCTGGCCTGCTAATGAAATTATTCAGGCATTTAACATCCTCTGAACTGGTGTCACACCTCCAGCAGCCCACAGCACAGAGCATTACTTTGGCCTCAATTGACTGATAGAATTCCCTAGCAGCTTGTCACACACAAGTGAGTTTCTTAAGAAAGAAGAGTCTGTGCTGGGCCTTATTGTACAAAAGATGTATTTTATATTTTAGGTTTAAATTAGTGGAGACATCTTTAACAGTGCTTCGCACTTATTTTACAGTTCATTACAAACCAACATCTGTATACTATATATGTTTCAAATTATTAATTTTATCCATTTATAAATCAGTGTATTCACTCATTGTATGTTTTTAATATCATCCTATGCCTCTCCTCTGCTTTGTCTCAATCTTTCTTACCAAATTGTTTGATCTCTGTCTATAGAACTCAGTCAGTGTGGTGTCTTATTTTGCCAATTCATTTCAGGTATCGCTTCCCTAAAATGGAAAGCAAGTTATAACAGATCTGGTCCCTCTTCTTTTTTCTATAGCCTACCCCTGACCTCTGTTGCCAGCACCTCTTAATTCTTTCTCAGCCTGTCTCTGTCTTGTCTCACTTTATGGCAGCAAAATCCAATGTCCCTCCCAGACTCAGACTCCTGACACCACCTCTCTTCTCTAATCACCTCATGCCGTCACCTCCTTTTCCTCCCATCGCTTTTGCTGCTTACCTTCCTCCCCTGTGCCTTATTGCGATCACAGCTCATGCATACTGCCAGCTGTGCATCTCCCTGCAGTTGCTGACTCACTGCCTTCACCTCTGACTTGCAATCACAGCTTGGGCATTTTGCCTGCTACACCTCCTATATGTGTATACAGTATGTGTGTGTGTGTGTTTGCATATATACATACATTAATTGGCTGCTTTATTAGGTACACCTGTTCAACTTGTTGTTAATGCAAATATCTAATCAACCAATCACATTGAAGCAGCTCAATTCATTTAGGCATGTAGACATTGTCAAGACTACCAGCTGAAGTTCAAACTGATCATCAGAATGGGGTAGAAAAGTGATTTAAGTGGCTTTTAATGTGACATGGTTGTTGGTGCCAGATGTGCTGGTCTGAGTGTTTCAGAAACTGCTGTTCTACTTTGATATTCAATCACAACCATCTCTAGAGTTTACAGAGAATGGTCTGATAAAAAGGAAAATATCCAGTGAGTTTCAGTTCTTTGGGCAAAAATGCCTTATTGATGCCAGATGTCAGAGGAGAATGGCCTGACTAGTTTGAACTTATAGAAAGGCAACAGTAACTCAAATAACAATTTGATATAACTGAGGTATGCAAAAGAGCATCTCTGAATGCACAACATATCAAACCTTGAAGCAGATTGGCTACAGCAGCAGGAGACCACACCAGGTGCCACTCTTGTCAGCTAAGAACAGGCAGCTGACGCATGGCATGGGCTCACCAAAATTGGACAACAGAAGATTGGAAAGACGTTGTCTGGTCTGATGAATCTCGATTTATGTTGCAACATTTGGATGGTAGGGTCAGAATTTGGTGTCAATAACATGAAAGCATGGATCCATCCTGCCTTGTACCAATGGTTCAGGCTACTGGTGGAATAATGGTGTGGGTGATACTTGGCACACTTTGGGCCCCTTAGTACCAAGCGAACATCGTTTAAATGCAACAGCCTTCCTGAGTATTGTTACTGAACATGTCCATCCCTTTATCACCACAGTGTAACCATTTTCTGATGGCTACTTCCAGCAGGATAACGTGTTATGTCACAAAGCTCAGATCATTACAAACTGGTTACTTGAACATGACAATGAGTCCACTGTATTCAAATGGCCTCCACAGTCACCAGATCTCAATCCAATAGTGCACCTTTGAGATGTGGTGGAATGGGAGATTTGCACTCTGGATGTGTAGCTGACATATCTGCAGCAACTACGTGATGCTATCAATTCAGTATGGGCCAGAATCCCTGTTGAATACCTTGTTGAATATATGCCATGAAGAATTACGGCGGTTCTGAAGGCAAAAGGGGGGTCCAACCCTGTACTAGCAAGGTGTACCTAATAAAGTATATATGTATGTGTGTGTGTTTTTTTTTTTTAATACTTTATTCTCCATATATAATTTCTTGGATTGGGAATTTATCATTTTTCGCATACCCCAACTTACTCTCTGGAGATGCAGGGATTTTTGGGGTCAAAGTATAAGGTTGGCTAGTTGTACAGTGCCCCTGTAGCAATTGCAGGTTAAGGGCCTTGCTCAAGGGCTCATCGGAATAGCATTCATTCGGTCACTGCTGGGATTTGAACCGGCAACCTTCAAGTTATAAGCCCAGATACTTTATCCGTTTGACAGAGAGCCACCACTCAGCCCTGTGTATGTGAATATACTGTATATATACATTTTCACTAAAGGTATAGCAAAAGAAGTGCGCCTACAGACTCAAATCAAATATAAGTTTTTGTTATGTAACAGTAATAATAATAGCACTTCACTGCTCAAAACAGGGAGGAACCCGGGCTCGAACACACAACCTTTTGATTATGAAGTAGCAGTTCTTACCTCTGCGCCAGCCAAACAGACGTTTTAATTCTGTGTCGATTAATATTTAGGCTTGGGTTTTTACTCATTGAGAGCAACATTTAAATTGAATGATTCCTTTTTATTTGGTTATATTCTTGAGTAAAGGTGCACTTGTTCTGTTATACCTTTTGTGAACGTGTTTATTTGATATTTGGACTTCAGTCTTCACATATTATACACTACATGTCAGCATTTTGTCATTATGACATAAAAACAGTTTCTATTTTCATTGTGTTCAACATTTCTTGCCTCACCTTTAGTGTCATCCAACATTTACCCAGATTGTTGTAGACATGGAACACACATGAAACGTATATATTCCAATTAACAATTATGTTATTTACCCTATACAATTCCAGACGTCTCACACCCAGATAAACAGAGCTTGATCTGGGAGAACTTCAGCTGCGTCGCTGGGGGAATGGGATAGCAGGCTGCATGCTGCCAGTGCTGATGGACACATTTGCAAAAGAAAGACGCTGATGGGGAGGAATTTAAGGTGGCATTATGACTTTTTTCATTGCTTCAGGGATTCTGGTGGATTCTGCCTGATATGAAATGACGATGTGCAGATTTGATTTTAAACCAAATCATGCAAGATAAAGAGGTACTCTAGAGGAACCCTCAAATATCGTAATTTTGCAGTTAATTAGGTCTAATGATCTATTTTGTGATCATAAATATCAGCAGTAGACGAAGTAAACAATTACTGAAATGTAGATTTTATGAATTGTGCTGATGCCACACTATTGGCTGATTAGATAACTGCAGAAGTAAGCAGGTGTACAAGAGTTCATAATTTTCTCAGTGAACGTGGTGCATATTATTCATTTTCACCCAGTCACACTTCCAAAATATACAGTGTCAAGTCTGTTTACAGTTACACTGCATTCAACCTTATGGCACTCTGATCTGCTTCACAGTTTAGGTATGTCACAGCAAAATGGAAATTTTTGTTTACAGCCTACAATAGGGGCTACCTATATGTACCTATCTATGTACCTATTAACTGGTATGTAACAGGACCTTAACAAATTCATAATAAAACTTATAAAGCATTAATGATGGCACATTACAACAGGGGCTACTTATAATACCTGTATATCTGTTGGCAATTTACTGTGTTACACAGGAATAACAGATTTAATAGAGCAAAGCGTTATAGTCCCTATTCTAAAGTACAACCAAATGTTCATTCCATGCACAATTGGAAGCAAGGGCCTACATTCCTTCTGTGAATGTCCATAGCTGCTGCTGAAGGATTAATGTGTAAGCAGAACACTGGCACTGTTATAAAGGCTACGTAAAAAAGCTTTATAATATACTGTGGTAAAATCATCAAACTCCCCAACACTGCTTATCTGTAATATTTTGTTTCTATTAATTTCATTTTGTTGTTTTTAAAATTCTTGTACTTAACAATCTTTCACTCTGTTTATTTATACAGTACATAGCCCGGTTTAAAATCATGACCACTTTACTAAGTTGTCAGTTTATTACAATGATTCTAAAGGGAATGTTTGTTTATTTACTTATTTAAAATGAAGGCTGAAAGGTAAACTTGAAAAGTCACAGGCTGCTACTTTGTGCTGAACACACGCAACAGCAATTCATTCTGGAAGCAACCGGTGTTAAGGAGAATAATTTTTGAAAGAAGAAAACATGCTTCAGACAAAAATAAAATCTGTTTATTACATATAAATGTATGTATGTTTTCTTTTCTTTACTGTTTTTTGTACTGCAACTGCACTAGTTATTTGTTGTATTGTATATTAAGCATGTTTTAATGCTTATTGTCAATTTTAAGTGTTTCACAACTTAAAGCTGTCATAAATATATTGTTCCTGATTTTTTTCGAAAGCTGGAATTAAACACCAAGCCGTTATGAAAATTATAGCATCTTGATATGAGTCACTTCTCTCCCCTTTGCCATTAGTCCTCTGTGCTCACTTAAACTTCGAATTTAGGGAAAGAATATAATCAAGTAGGAGCCTCCACGCATGGGATGTTGTTGTTTGCTTGTGCTTCTAAAACTGGTCCTAAGTGAAAAACTGTTAGGACTGCATCTAGGAAATGTTTTTGGTCAAAATATGTATCACAAAAAGTGTCTGTCTTGTGTGATGCTAGAGACAAGTACAAGGTGGCATGTATTTTGTTTACAGTTTGTGTATATGTGTATGATGTGGTTATTCAATATATTCATATCATAAATGATAGTATTATGTAAAGCTCATTTTTTTATTCACAGCATCAGAGTAAGATTTCATTGTTTTAGCCAACATTGGAACCCACATACCCAAATATAACAAGTTACTTCACAGACCAGTTTACCATCTTGGTGAATATACAGCATTTTTGCTGTTTTTTAAATTTTTTCATTTGGTATTATTTTATTGTTGGGGTATTCCATTTTTTAAATTTTCATGTTGGGCATGATTTTGTAATATCACTTTGTTGATTGTCATGTTCACACACATTACAGAACACAAGCGCCCAGTACCGTACTTGTTTAAAGTGTTTATATTGGTTTATGAGAGAACAGTGGTGATCTCATAAAAAATGACTCATAAAGAGAGAGAGAATAGCTCATTTCCTAAAAAAGTAAGTTTGTGGGAAACCTCTTTAGTTATTATTGTTTATTTAGCACATTATGTTAGCATTTTTGAGCATGAGCATTTTGGGCTTGTTTAATTTTGTCAGACCTGCAGTGTATGTTTGTGCTCTTTAGGTTCTAGCTAGATAGGCAGGCACTCATATCTGACTGAAGAATCTGCTAAGAGAAGAAAACAATTCGGGCTCCCTTTTCAATTCTTTATTTTTTATGCTAGTTCCAGGGCATGTTACCAGTTATACCTCCACCAGTATTTTCATGGTTAATCAGTACTAAACCCTATGTAATGCACCACACTTGTTCTTCCTTTTGTTTAGTATTATTATGATGCCTGTAGTTTTGTGACAGGTTAAAACACAACTTGCAGATATAAACTTCTTTAAAGATGTCCTCTCAAAATATTTGAATGTTAAACAGTGCTGGTGCTGAAAAGCATCTTTTTTCTCAGATGGGTATTTCTTATAAGAAATAAAGGAAAACTTATAGTATATGATTATTTTACTGTAGGAATTCCCCTTCACCTGATTAGCCCATAATAAGGCACCTGTAGGCTGCCAAGTTAAAATTGATTTTTTTTATTCATACCTGCTGTATAAGTAAACATACAGTATACAATAGACCTTTAAGGACAAAATGTACTTGTAGGGCCAAGCAATAAATTTCTGTTTTAGTAAATGTATTTTTGCAAGCCATTTCATAGTAAATGACTGCCAAATAAATACATTTCTGTCTCTCATCCGTTGAATGTTAACCGTATTTTCATTAGGATTGGAATCAGACTCCCTTCCCAATCAAGGAACTTAGTCAGAGGCTGATTTATACATTTATTTGAACCCTTTATTTATTTATTTATTTATTAGATAATTTGACTTTTTTTCTGGTCTCATTCTGCCTAAATAGACTTTTCCAATAGTTTGTAATTTAATTTGGCAGTAGATTAAAAAATACAAAAAAAGAACAAAATAAACTATAATGCATAGCATAAAAGCCTAGAAGTGTGTCTAATCCTTTTAAAACCTAAATTAAAAACAAAAAATGTTAAATTTACATAATTAAAAAGGCAGCTAAAACATCACCTTAACAAAAATAAAAAAATACAATAACAAAAAGGCTTTTTTTCCACTATGCATGCAGTACGAATATAGAAGCATTGTTCGAACTCTTGATACAATTTCTCTTGAATTTAGTGTTCAAACTCTGGAATGTTCAAAGTTAGAATTGTTCAAAGTGTGAGGCTGCACTGTAATTTTTTAAAATGCTTTTCATTGCATACTGGAGGAACAATATTATATGTAAAAAATTATTTATCCATTTTTGTAGTAACAATCTATTTTTCAGCATGTTATTCCTATTTAGTGTTTGTATCAGAAGGCCACCATATCACAGTATACAAAGAATAAAAGTAATACAGTGTATACAAAGATTTTGAAATCCATATTATTGTAAAGAGTACGTTTTCTCAGTTTTTCTGTAGAGAGAACCCATTGGCTGCTGAATTATGTTCCACTGTTTAATTGAATTTGCTAGTTCGTGTACTTGACTGGAATTGTGTCTTAATTGGACATAATGGTTTGCCTGTTACTCCATTTATTAGACCACTCAAGCTTTTGCTCTCATTTATGACACAGTCATTGATGTGAACATAAATTTGATTTTAAGACTGAATATCTCATTTATCAAGTGAGTGTGTACCATCAAATTTAATTTTATTCTAGGTTGTAGTATGATCAATCTCAGTGACTTTTCTAAGTGTGCACATATATGTTTTCTAAAATGCCCTGCAGTAGCCATGCAATAAATGGCAAAGACAGTCCATTAGCCTGAACCTGTCACAGAAACATTTTACCACAATAATAAAAAAGTAAAAGGAAGTGCACTCTTTGTTAATGTTAGCAGCATAGTTTAAGTAAACAAGCAGCTTAGCAGGAAAAATGTACAGCATTTTGTGAATGTGTTTTAAGCAGTTACATCCATTTAAATGCAGCTGAAAATTTTTTTTTTCAGGTCTCTGGTAACCTCTGCACTGTATGATTACTATACATGTGAAGAAGTGATCACAATATGGACCTAAAGTATATGACAGCCTACCTTTATTCCTGTTTCATGTACCACCCTTTAGAAAGCACTACAGTGGATTCAGAATGTATTTGGACCCCCTCATGTTTTACACAGTTTATGTTGCAGTGTTTACAAAATTGACAAAACTATTAAAAAATAAAAAAAACCTGAAATATTACATATTAAATTGACCAAAGTCTTCAGAACCCTTTATTCAATACTTTAGGTAAAGCATCTTTGGCAGCAATTACACCATGAGTTTCAAACATCTGGTTTTGAGGATTTTGTGCCTTTTGCCTCTACAGGGACTCTCAAGTACTGTCTTATTGGATGGAGACCGTCAGTGGACAGCTAGTTTCAGTTGTCTCTAGAGATATTCGATTGAGTTTAATTCCAGGCTATGACTGGGCAACTGAGTGACATTCCCAGAGTTTTCCCCAAGCCAATCATGTGTTGTCTTTGCTTTGTTCTGTTGGATGGTGAAGCTTTGCCCAAGTCTGAGGACTGTAGCGCAATGGGGCAGATTTTGATTAAGAATATCTCTACTTTGCTCTTTTCAGCATTCTCTCAACCATATCTAGTCTTCCTGTTATTTCACTGAAAAACAACACCACAGCATGTGAAACTGCCACCACATGCTTTACCACTGGAATAATATTGCACAGGTGATGAGCAGTTCCTGGTTTACTCCAGTCGTGATACTAACCTTGGTTTCATCAGAGCAGAGAATTTTATTTTCTCACAGACTGACAGTCCTTCAGGTGCCTTTTTGCAAACTACCAAGATGGCTTCCATGTGTCTGTTACTGATAAGAGATTATGTTATAATCCCCAGATGGGTGAAGTGCTGCTGTGGTGGTTATCCTTCTGGAAGTTTTTCCTGCCTCCACTCAGGTTCTTGGGAGCTTAGCCAGAGTAACCAGTGGGCTCTTAGTCACTTCTATTACCGTTGTCCTCCTCCCATGATTACTCAGTTTGGCCGTGTGGCCAGCTCCAGAAGTTGTCATAGTTGTTCCAAACTTTTTTTCATTTAAAAATTGTGGAGGCCACAGTGCTCTCGGGAACCTAAATTTCTGCAGAAATTATTTTTTCCCCAAGATATGTGCCTTGACACAATTCTGTCTCTAAATCTCTACAGGTAATTCCTTCAACCTCATAGCTTGGTTTTTGCTCTGATACGATATACCATGTTAAGTGTAAGACCTTCTAAAGACAAGAATGTGCCTTTCCAAATCATGTCTAATCACCTGAATTCACCTCATGTGGAGTCCAAGCAAGATGTAGAAACATCTCATGATGAGCAATGGAATGGGATACACGTAAGCCAGATTTCAAGTGTCATAGTAAAGGGTCCGAATACTTGTGTCAATGTGATACTTAAGTTTTTTTTTTGATAAATTTGCAATAATTTGTAAAATCCTGTTTTTACATTCTCATTCTAGTGTATTAAGTGAAAAAACTAAATTTATATGATATTAACACAAGGCTGCAACATACCAAAACATGGAAAAAAGTGAAGGGGTGTAAACACTTTATGAATCTGCTGTATACAGCTAATATCACTGTTGTGCTTTGTCTTACAATAAATTGATTTAGAGTTGTATAGTAGAAGTTTCTGCCCTCTGCTATCTTGAATTGTATAGGGTGTTTGAGAATGTTGTATTTTGTTATATATTACAGTAATATGCTTACTTGTATACTGCCAATATATATGTGAAGCAATGCAGTTTCATAAAATAACTCCAAAGCTTCACCCACATGTTCAATTCAAGCGCATCAGCAGTTGCCTCCTGTAGGAAGATGTACATATACAGCTTACTGTATGTGGCCACCAAACTTTACACTGAATCATCATCATTATTGGCTGGCTGCTCGTTGCTGCTGTCATTAAACAGAGTTTATGCAGGCGAGAGCAAGGTTCTTCTATGCCTCTCGATCTTGTGCTTCTTGTTCAACTTTGGCTGGTGAACGTTTAATATCATGATTGATGATATTGGCAATGTGCTGTGCATATGTTATAGGGTGATTCACTTTCTGAATTCTGAACCTCTCATTTTGTTCGTATAGGGCATACTTTATTCTGGGTTCTTCAGGATTTCAGTGGAGCATGTGTCCTATCCATATAAGCTGCCTTTTGATAACGATTTCTGATGTTTGAGATGTGGTCAGCATGCTTTACTGTATTTCATCATAATTATAAATAGAAATGTATTTTCAGCATGGTTCTGTAGCAGTTTGTTGTGTAACTATATAAGGCTCTCTTGATTTGTTCACTCAGAGCCCAAGTTTCACTACCATACAGAATAATGCTCAGGCGTGAGGCTTTAAATAACCGGATCTTGAGCTGAGTTGGTAATTTGGTTTGCCACATACTTTTTAACTTCCAGAAGGCTCCCCATGCTTGGGCCTTTGGAGTTCTAACTTCATTGATTGTATTGGCAATCACTGATCCTAAATATTTGAAGTTGTCCACAATCTTGATTTGTTCTCCTTTGAGTTCTAATGGTAAAGTGAGTACCATAATAAGGTAATGATAATAAGTTATTATTTGTTCAGTTTTACTAGTAATTATTTCAAGATCAACATTTTCGGCTGTTCGACATGTTTTTTTCTAGCTTTTGCTGTGATCTCTTGTGGTCCAACTCCAGAAGTGCTATGTCGTCGGCATAGTCTTTGAGTCATTGCTCAGGCATTCATGTAATTTGTCTAGGGTGTGTAACATGGCCAAATTGTTCTGCAAGTAATGCATGACATAGTCAATCATAATTATAAATAGAAATGGTGCCGGTATGTCTCCTTGGAGGACTCCTGTTCTAGTACTAAACTCATTTGATAATTGCCCATCTATTAAAACATTACTTTTTGAGTTTTCATAGAGGGCTTTTATTGCTTGAACTAGTTTCTGTGCAATTCCATAATGGCATAAAATTGCAAACATAATATCACTCTTGATTGAGTCAAACGCCTTTTTGAAGTAGATAAAAGTAAAAAAGTGATATGTTTCTCCTTAAAAAATAAATAAAATAAGTACTTCTGTTGTACTGCATATCAAAGTTTATACAGCCTGGTTGTAGTTGTTTTTGAAGATTTAATGGCTAAGGTCAAGACAAACACATCAGACTTTTTAAACCTTGTGTAAGATCTTGTCCATCCATCCATTGGTACCCCATCACGGTGCACAGTTATACACATATGCAAACTCAATAATTAGGGGGCAACATTAGTTAAGTTAAAAACAAATGGGTTGTTTTTAGAAAAAAAAAATGCTTACAAGTTTAAAAAAATAAGGGCACTTTTCTATAGTCACATGACTTGGGAATATCATTTAATGCTAGAATTATTGGGACCAAATTGCACAAAAAAGAGAAAAGAGCTTAGCTGTAGAATTTCCTCCCCGCAAATGCTATTGTAATTGTCCTCCATGATAAACTTTTTATGGCGCCCCATCACATAAGTTTACACTTTAGTATCAATGGAACCTTTAAAATATAAAGGTTAAGTTAACTAATGTCCTCTGGCATTGGAAATTTTAGAAAGATGTACCTTTATTAACAGATTTTGCGATTTT